>CAJFCW020000006.1:4800000-6000000 GCA_904066225.2 Bursaphelenchus okinawaensis
AAAACGGTTACAACATGTCAGTTGAACAGTTGGCTAGAAGAATGGCAGATTTGAACCAGTATTATACACAGAACGCTGAAATGCGTTCACTGGGATCCGGTATGTGTTATATTTTAGGTTAATTATTTATTAAGGTAAACGAAAGGATAGTTAAAGTTTAATGTTTAAAGTAAGCTATCTATGTTTGTTTTAGCTTTGCTAATGATTTCCTACGACGATGAAGATGGAGTTCAAGTTTACCGTGTGGACCCGGCTGGTTACTACCGTAGCATGAAGGCTGTTTCTGTTGGCGTTAAGCAACAACCGGCTACCAGTTTTCTGGAGAAGAAGTTCAAGAAGCAATCAGAATTCGACGAAGACGAAACCATTCAAACTGCTCTAGAAGCTCTTCAAACTGCTCTGGGGACTGATCTGAAGGCTCAGGAAGTTGAAGTTGTTGTGGTGACCAAAAAAGACCCCAGCTTCCGGAAGCTATCTAACGATGACGTTGATCACCACTTAAATGCTATTGCTGAACGAGACTAATTTAATAAATATTATCATCTGTATTTGGAAGAAATGATTACGGATTGCGTTTTGACACATTTTATTTTTTATATTTAACGTGTTTATATGTATTGTTTGTGTAAAAAAAGAAAAAATACCTAGATTTGACGTTTCTCGGCCATTATTAGCGACATTGTTGTTAATTTGCTATTTTCATATCAAGTTTTTTTAATTTAAAAATTTTCATTGAAAAATCAGTCAAACAGCTAGCAGGCCTTGTTTATTGCGATTATTATGTACGAGAAGGCGGAAAATAACAATTACATAGTGACAAATCAACAAGTAATATATATATACTCAGGGAATTATTTATGTCAAGTGGAAGCTATAAATATATTGCAAAGCGACTTGGAACCGCTCTTTAAAGATCTCGATGGTAGTGTACGGGGGGATTTTCAGATAATTGTAACATGTCATGGCTGAAGGTAGTTCTTGGTCAGTGTTACCATAAGACGCCGTCTTCTTGACTACTGTCAAAGGTGGATGAAGTGCTCGGAAACCTCCAACTGGAAGGCGAGGAGAGCCGGTCACAAATTGCAGGAACTTGCGGCGCTAAAAATAAGACAATAAAAATAAAGTCAAGAAAAATATCTTTTTCAAACAATTACGAGACTAAACAGCATCTGAAGATGTCCCAAAAATTAATATCAGATAAAACACAAACCAAAAAGCTTACGTCTTCTCTGCTGAATTCCTCGAGCATCTCCACCAACCAGTGGACTTCTTTGGATTCGTGAGTGTAGCCGTGATCTGGTCGGATACATTGATGGAGCAGAGAACTGGACCACAAAGTGTCGGTGTCCTTGTCTGAACTGCCACAAAACAGAGATTCCATTTCTTTGGCTTCGAAGATATTCAGGTGGTCGATATTGATGACTTGTTGAAAGCCTTTTCTCAGCGACTCCATTGGCAACTTGACTCCTTCGACCAATCTCCAATGACTTACGAGCTGAAAAACCCCAAATTTAATCAAAAACAAGTATAACATAGTCAAACAACGAAAGCAACTTGTTAATATACGAAACTAAGACACCAAGTGACAAACTTACTTGAGCGAATTGACCGAAAGAATCGTATGTCACATTTTTACTATCGGAATGTTTGTATAAGTGGAAGTTGTCTTGACCGGGGTAACTGAATGGGATCTCGAGTTCTTTGATACTGTCATTATCTAGTCTGCTCATTTGTCTTAACGAGTTGTAGATGGTAGGTTCGAGTTCTTCCATATCCCACACTCCGAGGGTATCTTGTTGACCCAACAGCCATTTGAATATTGGTACAGCCAATGGGAGATCCAGCTACAATAGCAAAATAGGCATAAAATAGAAAGAATATTCGTTTTGAAACCAATAACAGTTAAAACTGTACAAGTTACTTAAAGTATGTCACTTACAATTCTGGAATCGAGAAGAGATTGTCCCATTAATCGGCCTAAGAACTCAAACTTCTTGGCCATGTTCTTGGACACCGGATTCATGGAATGTATGGGGTAGAGCCCGTTCTCACCGGTGATGAACTCCTCTTCTTTTCCGTCAATCATCAACGTATTCTTTGTACCACTCCAGAAGCCATGAGACGCCTTCTGAAGCTCTTGACTCAAGGTTGAGTAGAACTCCAAGGTCGGACCGAATCCAGTACCAACTTCATTGTCAAAACTGACTTCTAACAACGGTTTTGAACTTCCTAGAGTCGTCAGGTGATCTTGCGCACTCTTCAAGAGGTTCGACCGGTTGATGACAATCTTTCTCCTCTCCAATCTGGGTACCAAACGAGAGTTGGATTCAGATTCATGATCATCTGGGTTGGTTTCGTTTACCAAATGCATCAAGGCACGATCGCGTCCGAAAGCTGTGCAGTACAAGAAGTTGCGACGGTTGATGAAGGTGAAAGCAAACGGCCTAAAATACAAAAGTAAGAATGCGGAATACACCAATCATAATGAAAGTCACATAAGGTGGTATATTAACTTACACTGATTTGATGATACTCTTTGTCCATGCTGGAATCTGTTGTGTGGCTACGGTCAAGAAGTCTGACAACTGACGGGACACTTTGGAATTCAGTTTTTGGGAAATGAAGCAGCTAAAAGAAAACAATTAACGTCATAACAGTAGATTTACAATACGAAATACTCGACAGTAAATTACTAAAACAACTTTGAGTTAAAACTAACTTTTCTGACAAAATAGGAGCATAAGTTGTTGGAAGGACATGTTCATCAAGATAGAGGCACCACCAGTACTTGTTGATTCCACATAAGGCCTTCAGAAGAACCAGGTCATTGATCGACGGATCGTCTAGATTCTCATCCAACTTTCCATCCAGATACTTGTCCAAGAGGTATTTCCTTGGAGGTACATGACCATCTGTATGATATTAAAACAATGAGCTACACATCATGCCAAAATAAAAGAAAAATGGAACTAAGGTGGCCGTGGCATTTCGTTAACTCAAAAGTCTCAAATATTGATTCAAAAAATAAAATAAATATTTAAAATGTTGAAAGAAACGTGTGAAATTATCAAATAATAGTTAAAATAAATCATATTTTGAGCTGTAACAAATATTAAAAAATTCGCTATGTTTCGGCGGTTCTTTGAAGGCCAAACTGGTCTTGATCCGTCAAAGAATCGTCCAGATATCACACTACAAGTTTACCACAAACGAATTTCATTTTCAAAATTCCGACCGATTAATTTCAAACAATTTTTTACAAAAAATAGAATTTCACACTTCGCATCGTTTTTTACACGAAATGTCACTCTGTCTTTATTTCCTCTTTTGGCATGACGTGAGCTATGTTACAAAATGTAACTGTATCAAACCAATAGCCTTACAACCTTGCTTCTTAGTACCTACCCAACAAAACTCCACGATCATCTTTAACCTTGGTCTTTTTGTCCGTCTTCTTATCCTTAATTTTCTTCGTGACTGACTTCTGAATCCTCGCCACCTTCCTCGATGGTGACATTGAAGTTCTGGCTGATTCACTTGTACTAGGCTCTCCAGAATTAGCGTGACCTGAGGATGTTGATGGCTCGTTCAGATCAGGTTCTTCCACGACAGCTCTGTAGTATAAAGTGTGTCCAGCGACCCAGATGCTTGGAGGGATTGTTTCCTGATCGTCGTCATCACGAGGCAAAGAATATTGACGAATCGCTTGGAGAATCGACATGTCAGATGGAAGTTTGTGATCGCCGATTAGGATTTCGATCCTTCCTTTGAATGAAGCCAAATTGGCATACACGGTCTCCTAGAATATGAAGATTCATGAAAGAGTTTTTTCGGTAATCATACAAAAGTATTCCGTATATTAATACTACTAAAAGTATCCACCTAAACACAACATATAAAATTTAAAAAACATACGTCATCATTTTCACTAGATTCTTCATCCTGTGAAGTCGTGCCGATGCCTCTGTCCACCAGATATCGTTCAATAGCCGAGATAGAAGTGAACGGATCTACCTTGATAGACCCTCTACCTCTTCTCCACTCTCTCAACTGTTTACATGATGGATGTCGCTTCAGATTACACCGAATCTGATGTGATTGGAAGAAGCGTAGTGCTTGAGCGCCTCTCAAATACGAATTGGACCCGATTCCGGAGAAGGAGCTGGACGTGCTACTGGACGAGTACGACGAGCTCGAAAGATTTGATAGGTTTCCGCTGAGATTTGTGACCCGCACATTGAACTGCTCCAGGCGTTCAATGGCCAAGATCAACTTGGAGACTAGTTTACTGAAGGCTTGAAAGTGTTCGTCGTTACCGACTGGTCGCAGATTATCTGGCTGAAAGGTAACTGGTTAATAAGTATATCAAAGACCAGAAAATACAACTTTAACAGCATCGGCTCAACACCTACCGTTAGCATCATGAATACAGAAGCAAAACGTCGAAGTCTGGTCAACCGGTCGGTTTCCCGTTCTTTTTTATCACATAAGTAGGCAGTTAATGCTGGAATGATACCGGAATGATTGATATGGAAAGCACTGATTTCTCGTTCGAGTAGAACATCTGCCAGAAGCTTCAGAGGCTTTGTGCCACAGTCGACTGGAGCTTCGAGCTGAGAAGCAATGTCCTTTAGGATAATGACTCCATCGTAGTCTCCAGAAGCGAGCTTCTCGGACTCTTCGTACCGTTGAATCAGGATATCGGATTCAGATCTGATAAAGGCTTTAAACTTATCGATCGCTTCGTTCTTCAGAGCCGTAGTTGAAGTAGATGATGAATGTGAAACATACGATGACGCGTAGTCCATGGAACTGGCAATCGACGCATAATTGAGGCCGTAGACCGAGTTTGAATACGCTGAACTGACAGCATTCTGAAGGCTTTGGTAGAGTGTAGCAGTCGAGTTTTGTAGTGGCACCGTCGAGAAGAAATGAGGCTGAAGACCAGCTCTGCCCACATCTGTCGAATACCGTAAATTAGAGGCTTGGTAGTTGGAGGAGTTGGCTACAACAACATTGGACGGAACATTCGGGTCGTAGGGTTGGTTCAGTGACATGGCAAAGTTGGAGATGTTAGGTAAAGCCATCGCTGGAATGCCGAGTTGTTGGTTGATTATGGACACCGGAGCAGGTTGATGTTGTCTCGCAGCCAGAAGTCTGTTTAATGCTGCTACAGCTGGAGTTCCAACGGAACTCGATACTGTTTCATCCACTCGTTCCTGAGCTGTAGTAGTAAGTTCTGGAGCTTTAACTTCAGCTTTCGCGGACGACGACTGCATTCGCTTCTTGATTTCGTAGAACACGCCTAAAATGAAGTTGTCAACCAGTAAAAAAAAATATAAAATCCCACACACATCTAGATAGTAACGATATTATCACGATATTTAACTATCCAAACTCTTACCTTCAGCTTCGAACAACGGAGTATATAAATCAGGGAGTTTATCCATCAAAACGTGTGTGATTTGCATGGCCAAACAAACCAAAGCCAAGTTCTTACTGCTCGACAACGTATTGGAGATGTAGCTAGCTAAGGGAACTTTCTCCAGGAATGTCAGGAGCTGGGCCTTCCCATCTACCGCATATACCATCCTCAACATCACTCTCATACAGTCGTACTTCAATGTTGAACATGTTGAGCTTGCTCCGATCTCTACCAACAACGGAAAGATCGAGACGATATACTCCAGTAGTCGACTGATGTGGTCTGTCTTTAAAACATCACGTTGGTCTTCTAAAAATGAACATCAAATGAGTTAGTTAATTCGTTCTTTTAATTTCAGAAAAAATCCTTACAGTATACCCAGACGAGAAAAGGAATTAAAAATTACAACCTAAACTCAAAATTCAAATTAAAAACTCACGACTTGTGTTGCAGACTTTCCTCGTAATAGGAGTCTGAGCTCCACTCCCGATAAATCTGCATACAGAAGCGATGAAGTCGATCTCGGCTATCTGGCCATTGATCTCCATCGTTACCAAGGTAGATCCCAGAGATCGGTTCCTTTCCAAAGTCTGTTGATCAGCTTGAGAGAACATTACCCATTGGCCATAGTTTCTGCCCGACTCCAAACTTTTGTACATCCAGGCAGTAGTTGTGGTCTGAGGTCGATTCCGACTGTTCTGGATGTAGGCACTTGGATTCAGGTATTGTTCCATGTAGTTGTTGATCTCGAAAATGCCATCGACCGGTAGTTTTGGCAAAAGTTCGCCACACAAGTCCACTATCTCTCTGAGTTGTTGAGAAGGTCGAGTAGTGATGGAATCTGCGTAGGAATTGTCTACAGAATTCGGCCTTTCGTGGCCAATCAGCAGGAATCTGATGACTTTGGCAATTTCCATAGAATACAATGCCACAGCCAGATCCCCACAGCTCGTCACCATGTGTCGGAGAGTCTTGATCAAATTCAGGAAGGTGTTAGAGTTGACTTGTCCTGGATGAATCGCCATAAGATTCAAGAATATCTGAAGGACTTGATGATTTGGACCCGCAATTTGTCGCAATCTTTGCGGATAGTACTTCAAGTTCTCCACCAGCCGGCTGTAGAAGACGCAAATGTACTCGATGCATCTTTTGTCATCAATGTGGATTCGTTCCGTGATCTCTGCCAAGGATTCCTGTACCAAATGAAAGTCTGTAGCGCCAACATACGCAGCACAATTGGCGGCGATCTGATAGGCGACACGCTGAGTACTGATCGAGAAGAAGTCGACGTGGTTGATAACAGAGAAGACACCGTTGTTGGCCAATATACTTTTGGCGTTCCTTCTTGAAATTACTTCCAGAATAAACAGTGCTTGTTCAGCTACATCAATATACTCAATCTTCTGTAGCTTCAGAATCAGAACCGGTATGGCTTCGGTTAGAATTGAATGAGATCTTGGCAGAGCTTCCTGAAGATTGCTGATGCATCTCGAAGCACTTAACATCAATTCGAAGTTGTGTTCCTTGTGGAGTAAGTTAATGAGACAGAGAACCAACTCTCTGATAGGGAAGTTCGGAAGGCTTTCCTCGTTTCCCAGAAGAAGCATTTCGGAAATCTCGCCACATGCTTCGGATTGTTTCAGTTCGTTGGAATCGCATCTCAAGTCCTCCAGAAGTGAGACAATTCGAAGATCTAAAGATATTGACTTAGGTTTTTTTAATTAGCAATTTTCGCAATAATTTTATCTCAACGATATTGTTATGAAGTATTGAAATACCTAAATTACAATAAATACAATTTACTACTTACGAGGCACATAATCACTAGCCATGACTTGATTAAACCCTGTCGCTCCTGCTGAACCTCCAAGGAGATGTTGCATTCGCGGCACAAGACTGCCCAGGAAAGCGGACGCTCGTTGGACGTGTTGAGATCTGAAACAAACGCAGAGGTAGTTGCGCAAGACGGCATCAAATTCAGGGGGTGTGGGTACAACGCCTCTGCTGCCTTGCCCTTTACGACGGCATCAGAAATGTTTTTTACGTTAAAAGCATCAAAAACTACGTTATGTTAGAGGCATTATAGTTATCCACTTCGTATCAAAAAGATGTGACCTGATGTTGTTTTAGTTTTTTCTGATAAAATAAGAATAGATATATACTTTTTTGTCAAACTTATCTCACCTCGCTAAGATATGTGATGTGGGGTTGGTGGCTTCATCTTGGCCCGTGGACGGAGGCTCGTATCCCTGATTAGAATCTGTGTTTTCTGTGTCCTGAGATCCTGTAGCTGACATTATCACCGTGCTCGTGCTTTCTTCACCACTCACAAAAGCGGCTTCGTCTGATTCTGCTGTGTCTCGTACTTCTATCTAAACAGTCGCCGTGTACATCGTGATTACATGAAACAGCCATTTACATACTGTATCTTATCTTTCATCCATACTATTTTACGTGTTTCTTTTGCTTTTTTCTCAATGTGAAATGTAATGTTATTCGTGATTTCAACTGGGTACTATTATGTTTTGACTATATACATTAACATTACAGTAAACGTTAACTCACAGCAGAGACAAAAGTATGACCCGTATCTGTAGTTGAAATTGAATTGACTGAAAATCCACTGACTTCTGACTCTGGTACTGTCAAATTCGAACTGAAATTCCAATATAGCTTTTACCAATACTTCTTGGGTTTAGATGACATGAAAACCCAGTTTAATATCATATAGACTTTGATATTAACTTAATTTTAACACCAGTTTTCCGAACAACCGGTCGTTATTATTCGTTAAAACTATAATGACTTGCATCAACTTACAATTGCTGATCGTCCAAAGAAGGAGAAGATGCCTTCGGAACCTGTAGGCTAGAACTTTTGGTCTTCTTCGACCGGCTGCCCTTTACTCGAGTCTTTGGGGCTGATAATCTGCTTTCAACGTGACGAGTCCGAGAACGAGTCAATGGCCTGGACTGATCCTGCTCGGGGAAAAAGTCGGTCAAGAATCGAAGCTCGGAACTCTTCTTGGATGATACTTCACTCGACGTACCTTGACTACTCGAAGAACATGGCTGTGCTGCACTCCGGGTCACTTTCCTCACCTTCGAGCTAGACGGTTCTTCTGAAAATTTAGATGCTTGAGGTATGGATACTCTTTGGTTTAGTTCTGTTCTAGCTTTGTTCAGAAACCAGAGAAACCTTCAAGATATCTCCCATATCACCGTAATTAACTTTACTGTAATATTTTCTCCAAAAGCAGGAGTTATGACAATCAACTTGCCACAAAACTTCGCTGAAAAACAAATAAGACTGTGAGCTACCTGATCGGTCATTACTGGAATGGCGTTTCTTGGCTGACGAATCCGGATTGTGATGTAGTTGGCCTCCAGCTGTGTCGCGACCACTATTGCTAGACATACGGACGAAAAAAGACTAAAATCCGAGTTTATTGATTAGACTTTGCTGGTTACCTAGATGCAGATCGAGGCAGCGTCGGAAGGCACGTCGCAAGGCTCCAAACACAGTCAAATGTTACCTTAAAAGACCAAATCAATACAATTCATACATCAGATCGATCGAATATACGAGCCCGACAAATATAAGGTCATACGGACAGTCAGCCCAATTTTCTCCCACCGAATGCAACGATCGAATTATCAATCGTGGCGGTCCGGAGGCGAACTCGGCACTCAAACCAACCAGATATTACACTAGACATTATCATAGCCGATGCTCAGTACCTAAATTCGACCGGAAAATGCGAAATTCGTATCGATAATGGGCATGAAATGGAGTCACAAGCCCTGAATGTATGTAATGTTTGTATCCGAGTCCTGAGGCTGCAAGTTTGACCTTATCATTGACCTCGAAACCCTCTGAAAAGTTGGACAAGTATCCGCCTCGCGCATACTCCAACATTATATTATATTTCTTGGTGCTTCGGAATAGTAAGTAAAGAGAAAGCGTTGTTGAGGACAGACATTTCCGTTTCTCCATCCATTCAATTTATTTCGCAAAAGCCCGTCTTTCTTTTTCTTCATTTTTTGCGTCAAAAGTTTTCGCGCCGAGACCTCGCCCCACCGGCTCTGTCTGTTACCCCGTTTTCTTTTTCGCCCGGTCCGACTGACTGGGCACTTCTTCCTCGCCAACTGCTTTTCCACTAGATGGACATTTCTTGCATCTATTAGGCCATAAGGGATAAAATCTATTGTACCGCAGCGACGGCGGTAAATTTGTCCGTTTTTCGTGGTTTTAGCCTACTTTTTTCATTTCGATTTTTTATTATCTTTTTTGTTTATACGATTGCGAATTCGTGGTGCTTTTTTAATGCATTTTCATTGTTGATAAGGTTTCATTATTAACAACGGGTTTTTCAGGTACATTTTTCTTCAACAGTTATCCGAATTATGAGTCAAAATGAACAAGCAAATGGAGGCCAGAATAACGGTCAACGTAAGTTTCGATTTTTTGGTTTTTGTTCTTGAGTTTAGCAGAGTCTACGTAGATTGTGATAAGAAAAAAACATTGTGTAATGTCGTAATATCGAGAATCTTTAGCTAAACGCTACATTCCGCCTGCTCTGAGAAACCAAAACCCATCGTCGTTGGGTGAAGTGCCCGAGGGACAAGCTACCCAACACTTTCAAGACCGTCGTGGCGGAGGTGGCAACAACTACAACTCTGGTGGCATGCATAAAAGCCAAAGCTTTGCCGGAAACCCTGAATACGGAGGTCAACGCAGCTACAACAACGGTGGAGGCTACGGCCAGCGACGTCACGGCGGTGGTGGTGGCGGATACGGAGGTGGGTACGACAACAGAGGTGGCAACCGGTAAGCCTTACTGTTCATTATTGCGTAATGTTGGTTATTTTCGTATCTTTTTTTTTATTTTACGATGCTAAGCAGTTTTTTGCTTTGTTAAGGCAAATTGAAATTATTGAACTTGACGTTTTCACAAGTATAATAAAAGGATTATTTTATAAAGATTTCTAATTTCAGCGATGACCACAACAGTGGCTTCGGAGGTGGACGTCGTGGAGGCAGTCGACCCAGCTACGGCGGTCGTTTCTCGTACGACCAGCGCAATGTTCACGATGAACGACAATGGGAAGACCAATCGTATGTTTTGTTAACCTTAAGATTAACCTAAATTTAGTCGCCAGAATAACCGTATGAATCAGAGAAGCCGAGATGCTGAGATCAACGAGAGAGCCTGGGAAAGCCAAGCTCCCCCAGATCAAGAGCTCGAAAACGAGCTGTTTGCTGGCATGAACTCTGGCATCAACTTTGACAAATACGAAGAAATCCCAGTAGAAGCTACTGGCAAAGACTGTCCAGCACCAATTTCACACGTAGGTTTAACTAATGGTTTTGAACTTTGAATATGGTTTACGCGAAATCCGTCAATAAGATTAAAATTTCAAATATTTTTTACTGTTTTTTGTATTTATGATAGTTATTATTGTTTTTCAGTTTGCTGATTTGAATTTGCATCCTTGGATAGAAGAGAACATCAAAAAGAGTGGATACGATCGTCCCACTCCAGTACAAGTAAGTTTCAAGACAATATTTATGTAAAAATGAAAATTTAGGTAATAAATCTGAATAAAAATCGACTTTATAACTAAAATGTTATTTTTATAATTTTTGGTTTAAACTAAGAAATATTAACACAAAAAAACTTACAGAAGTACTCAATCCCCACCTTGAACGCGCGCCGTGATCTGATGTCGTGCGCCCAGACTGGCTCTGGAAAAACGGCCGCTTTCCTCGTTCCTGTGATTAATAGAATTCTTATGGATGGTCCTAGTCAGATGAAAACGCCATCAGTTCATTTCGGAAGAAAGTGTCAATACCCACTTGCTCTTATCATCTCCCCAACTCGAGAGTTGTCGCTTCAGATCTACAACGAGTCTAGAAAGTTCGCCTACAGAACGCCCATCACGTCGGCCTTGTTGTACGGTGGCCGTGAAAACTACCGTGACCAGATCAACAAGCTTCGTGTAAGTTTACATGTTTTGGTTAGGCTTTTGGGAAACATATTGTTTTGAATAATTAAAAATAAAAAGTTACGATATTTTTGGAAAGTCTTGATCAATTAATTTGGTTTAGCTTGGATGCCACATCTTGATTGCTACTCCAGGCCGTTTGATCGATGTTATGCAAAACAATTTGATCGGTTTGGACGCTTGTCGCTATCTTGTTCTAGATGAAGCTGATAGAATGTTGGACATGGGTTTCGAACCACAAATCCGTCGCGTAAGTTATTTCTGAAACTTTAAAGTTCATCGAGTAATTAAAATCTTTTTAAATGAAGCCACCTTTTACTGTTTTTGAACTGCATGTTTCCTATACGATAACTAAAAAATGGTATTTTAGATTGTGGAACAAAGTTCGATGCTTCCAAGAGGCGAGAGAGTGACGGCTATGTTCTCAGCCACATTCCCCAAGGAGATCCAATTATTGGCTCAAGATTTCTTGCAAAATGAGTACGTCTTCTTGGCCGTCGGCCGTGTCGGATCGACCTCTGAAAACATTGTCCAGAAGGTGATCTGGGTGGATGAGCACGATAAGCGTGCTGTTCTCATGGATCTTCTGGACGCCAGCGACCGTGAAGCGTTGACTTTGGTATTTGTGGAAACAAAGAGAGGAGCTAGTGACCTGGCCTACATGCTGAACAACGAAGGCTACGAGGTTGTCGCCATTCATGGAGATTTGAAGCAGATGGACCGTGAAAGACATCTGGACGCTTTCAGATCTGGAGAGGCTCCGATTCTGGTGGCTACTGCTGTCGCTGCTCGTGGATTGGATATTCCAAATGTCAAGCACGTTATTAACTATGATCTACCATCTGACGTTGACGAATATGTTCACCGTATCGGTCGTACTGGTCGTGTGGGTAATGTCGGTAAGTTTTACATTTATTATTGGAGTTTGAAACTTGAATTATCTTATCCGTTTTAATGTTGAATACGTTTCAAATTGCTAAAAACGTGCTAAATTTATGTTTTTAGGTATGTCGACATCGTTCTTCAACGATCGCAACCGCAACATTGCTCGCGAACTGACCGAGTTGATTGTGGAGACCAACCAAGAACTACCGGAATGGCTAGACCGTGTGGCCAACGAGGCCAGAACGGGCGCTCGCGGAAACGCCAGAAGAGGTGCCAGTGGAGGCAGCCGCTTCGGAGGCCGCGATCATCGTCTTCAACAGAACGGCGGTTTAACCGGCAGCAACGGCACTGGAATGGGTGCGGCCAATCGTTTCGGCGGAGGGGGCAGCGGATTCCACAGTCAGCCGGCTGCTAGCGGATTCAGTCGTCCTGGAAACAACCAATCTCAGAACTCCTCCAAAGCTGTAAGTAGTTTTTAAAATTTTTTAGTTTAGTTATCGTGCAAAACATTAGTTTTTGGATAAAACTAGGGAGGCTGAACCAAATTGTTTTAAAAAATGTGTTTTATTTTAAAATATTTTGCTCGGCCATTCGTACTTTTGAAACCGCGTGATTAAACATTAGTTATTTTTTAGAACGTTCTTAACTTTTTTTAACAAACTTATTGCTGCAATATTCTAATGAAATCTGTTTCAGAACTGGTGGGACTAAGAGATCCGGCTCCATTGCATTACGTCGTTTGTTATTTGCGCTAAATTAAATATTTTGTCAATTCTTGTGTTTTCTTTGTCTAGTTTTTCACAATGCTCTCAACTGAGGAACCGGTTGTCGCAGTTTATACTTTCCCAAAGCAGTTCAATATGGTCACGGGTTTGATCGTTCTTTTCTGATCGTTCTGCATCGTTCTTTTCGGCACGTCCCCATGGATAAGATGGGGACGTGGGTTTCTTTCATCCGCTTCTTGTAGGTCGTCGGCGCTGGATTTGATGATGATCGTTACGGTTCCATATACTCTAATCTCACATTAACGGGTCCCTTGTTCTCACTAATGATATTGATATCGGGCGTTCGTGTGAGGAGTGTTGTCGCGTCGTGATGGTCATTTTGTGCCGTCAGATTGGTGTCATCTGCTTCCTTGTTCTCTAACGTTTCTTTTTCGTCTGCTCAGACCTCAAATATAACTAATACGATTTGATGTTTGTTAAATTATTTTGATGTTACCGTTACCTCTGTTTTGGGATTACAACTTACACACGATTGTTACAGCCTCTCTCTCTCGCATGACAGTTGAGGACATACTCTTTTGGACTACAATCTCTTATTTTTTACTTTTGCAATGTTAAATGACGTCTGAAATAAACATTGACTAAACAATGGGATTCGCATGGATTGGCCGTTAATTCGGCGGCTAAAAGCTTACAAAAACAATATTGCACTAGGTTGTAGCATAACATTAAAGTATTTTAAAATTAAGGATTTTTTTATCTAGCTGAAAATTATAAGTAACTGGGAATATAAATTTAAATAGTAATTGAATTTTACTGACAGATATGTTAAATGAGCTCTGACAAGGGATTGCCTGTGTTCGTACAGCCGCCCGAACTTCACATTGTTATATCTCGACCAGAATCGTACAGACAACTACTTACTGTACTCAATCCGTTTGACTTTGTTCTTCATTACAAAGGTAAGCTTGTCAATAGTCTTTTTTTAAAATTTATGTCGGGTTTAGAATTGAAACAATACATTGTCTGTAAAGGACGTATTTTATCTATTTTTTGTTTAGTTTTGAGTAATGCTCCGCACAAGTTCAAAGTAACCGAATCCAGTGGATTTGTGAAGCCAAAATGTTTTGTCGATGTTATGATAAGACATCTGGCCCCGGTGGAAACGCGAGAGCAGGATTTGTTGAGAGTCGAGATCTATAGGGACGGCGATCATCATGTAAGCTTATTAAGTTTAGCTGTTCAAACAGTTTTTTCGGGGTCTTAGCATGAGTATTTGAAGGCAAGACATATCATTGATGCACTTTTTTAAATAATGTTTTTATATCTTTTGAATATGACAATCGACCACTTTACAACATAATATTCTAGTCCTGCGGCAAAAAAGACGTTGCTGTTATCGTATCGCCGACAGAGACCTCTCATAGGTCAGCTCAAGAGTTCCGCAACTTTCCTGATCAGCAAAGAGGGTCGCGACAACGAGGCAACAGATTCCGCGACGATCGTGACCATCAAAACTTTTACTGGTTTGTTATCGTAGCGTGCGCCTTCTCCATAGCTACGGTAATGCTGCCATCGTACAATTCGGAGAACTCTTCTAATTCTATTGTGCCTTCGTATTTTCATCCAACTCAGAATCTGCAGCTTGTGGCCGCTTATGTGCTGGGTTTGGCAACAATGCATTTATTAGCCCGACAGAACGCTTAAAGTGCTACTTTTTGGTCAAAAAGTGTAGAATGGCCCTTTATAGCTACTGCCTTGGGCAGAATTTGCCTTTTTTACATTTCTATTGACTTCAGGACGAAATTAGCGCAACTTCGAAAACGTGATAATACTGGTTATTCAGTTTGACATTACTTGCATATATCAATCTGTATATTCATTTTACATACTACACATAACCTCATAGACAACATGGAAAAGGGTTTCTAACATATTAGCTTCTAACAACTTGGTATACGTTGTAGTCTGTACATCTTTCACTGTCTTCGTATTTTGTTACTTCCTATATTGTAAAACGACGTGCATCTTTGTTACTTTACTGTCTTATACTTAAGTATGTTGAAGTAATGAATTTGGCAGACTTTTTGTCTTGATTCTTCATGAAAAATGACGTTTTTTAAATTGACGTTAAATCCGTGATTCAGTTTGGTACGTTTTTTAATGTGCCATTAGATGTGATTGTATTTGGTCATACTTTTATACATGCCTTACTGTAACATCTTTCTTCAATCTTATTCACCTAAAACACGTCTCATAATCGTAGAAATTTAATCTGAGGAGTTGTTGTACATATTGACATAATAAACGGGTGTGTGATCTATTCAAATGTATTCTGACTTCACCGTGCGCGCCGAAGAATCGTCGCTTTGTGCTTCCGGACTGTCTGATATTAGGGATCGGTTGTCCATGGCTGGACTACTGCCCCCTGGACTGGCCGAGTCGCGGATCGAGTTGGTGAAGGTGTCTTGGAATACGGTAGGGAATTCAGAAGGCCGTTCTTTGCCCATCTGACTTCGACGGTGCTTCGCTCTGGCGTTTTGGAACCATACCTTCAAATAAGTGGGTAAGAGTAAGTTGGGATTGGCAAAATACGTAAAATATGTATGATAACATGTTTGTTTTGTTGATCGTTCAAAAAGTAATTGAGTTTGGAATGAAACGTTTATGTTATTATGGTTTTTTTGGTAGTTTCTTGACGAAACTCGGACTATTATTACCTTTTTATGTCTATTTTGACACGAGTTTTTAGATATAATTAGGTATTTGTTTTTCAATGTTATCTTGTGACCAAGCTTTTGTCATTACTTTTTGTACAAAAGCTATAAAAAGTGTGAAATGTCTTGTAAAACCCTACTAACGCTATATTAGCTTATGCATAAAATGTTTATGTTCATGCCAAAGTCTATAGCACTTACTTGTAGAACTCTTTTAGTCAGTCCGGTCTTCTGTGCCAACTGTTTCAAATCCTTGGCGTCCGGGTTCTGGTTCAAGTTGAAGTAGGTCTTCATGGTCTTGAGCTGGTGGTGCTTGAAGCTGGTCCTCATTCGCTTGGTCTTGCGACTTCCGGCGGTGTCTTTGTCGTCTGGAAGAGTAGATTGAACTAATTATTTATATTATAATTCCCCTCTTCCTTCGCGCCCTAAACAAGAGCCCACCAATTAGGGCCGGGTTACGGTGGCGCGAGGCCCCGAGGGGATTGCCTCACTTACCTGACTGGACGTCAGCTGTGCTGTCGAAGCAGCTGGACGTGTTCTCGTTGCCACACTTTCGACTGACTTTGTGCCGTTGATACGACCGGACTGGACTGGTCTTGCCGTCGATGTCAGTGTTCTCGTTCAGAGGTAGCAGTTTGTCCATGAACACTTCGGAGGGGTTGAAGGTGCTGGCGTGGGCTAAAACATGGTTTGTAGATTGAAAATCTTTTTGAAATTTTGAAAAATTTTTTTAATTTAATAAAAAAATAATTTTAAATATTAAACTTTAAAGTATAAATTTATAACCTAAAACAGTTTGAAACGTACATTCACAATAAGCGACCCCATTCCCGAGCAAAACGTAGCGGTCTCCGACCAGGAATGGTCGATTACACAGAAAACAAACAAAACATTCGGTATGATACACGGCGTTCTTGATGCTCATGAAGTATTCTCCGCTGTTTATGAAGCTCGAGCACCGTTGACATCTGAGGCCGTACTTTCTGGAATATATTGGGTTAGGTACACGTATGTTGTAGTAGGCACTCATATGTTGTGTTAGATACAGTTGGGGTAATAATGGGTTGGGTAGGTTTATATTGACATAGTTGTAATAAAACTTGATTTTTTGGCAAAAATATTTAAAAAACATTCAATTTGCCACTTTAATATGACTTTTCAAAGAAAAATTTCAAAAAATTTTTACAAATGGCTTACTGTAACTTTTGTTAAACTTACAGTAAATAGTCTCGTTTGCACCACAGGTTGTTATCCTTGTAGAAGCAAGTTGGCTGATTGCTCAACTGTTCTTGACAAGCAGTACATTTGGCACAGTCTTCGTGATAACACTCTCCGCCAATCAGTAGAAACGTCTTGTCGTATATACTGTTGGAACAACACGAACATGGGGCTGAAATGAGAGTAAATAAGCACTTCAATAGTGATATTGTTATTGGACAAGCCTTGTGTAAGGTTGAGTGGGTAAAAACATACTACCGAGATGTACATGTTGTGGTTACCGATAACATAACTTTATTACTTTACGCTATATTTTTATAATTTTGTATTGTTGTACCTTTAGTGATATACTACCACTAAAATGGTTATATGCTACTATTAATATAGCATTGGACTACTGTAACATCGCTATTATAGTACCCCAAGACTCACCTGGTGGTGTACTAACAGTACTATTTTGAATACTCTCAAGGAGTTGTGTAGATGACAGCTGTAGACTAAAGGGGTCGATCAGACTGCCCGCAGTCGATGGTAGAGAACATACGATGGGTAACTCTATCAAAGGATCGGCACAGTCCTCGAGAGCCCCGAAGAAGATCATGGCCTGAAACTGAAAGTATAGCGACAAAGTTGAGGTGGCGGGCGCGGGGAGAGGGGAGGGGGGTATAATCCGCTACAATAACAAACAGCCACGACCACACCAGAGCTCGCGTAACAGCTCGCATGACATATTACATGGCAAGGTGAGATTTGACATGGTAATCGGGTAGCATCACAGGGTGAGGTGTAACATAAGATGGCGGGTGAGACTTAAATGGTTTTTGTAATTTAAAAAGCAACAAATTTTCATTTTTAAGCTTAATATTGTGAATGAAATACGATTTATAAAAGTGACAGTAAACGTGAAAATACGATAGTTATTACTTAATTTACAACATTACAACTTAATATGGTAAAAATATTTAAATTTATTACTTGATCTTTACAAATACATTACAACGCAGCAAATTAGAAACACCAAACATACTATTCTAAGTTACAATCTTTAAAAAATAATAAGAAACGTATTATGACAACACTTAACCTAACACAACATAAATTATTCAAAACCCAACACTTTACATCCTAATCCGTGCTGATCGTATAAACATGACACTTGACATGCTACGCCGTGGTCATCGTATAGCATGACATGGTCAAGAACTCAGGTGGCGGCCGCACTTGTGCCACAGCGGGTGTCAGAAGCAGGGCGAGCTGAAAATCGAAACCCCACCCACCGTAACCCCCCCCTATGACACTCGGAGTAAAACGAGACGGATTAGCGGCTCTCGTTTCACGATCATCGCCGTTCTTCACCTGTCCTCATCGAAGCCGGCTTCGAGGATCATGACTTTCTTTTTGCTTCGGCTTGGCCATGCCGCTGGGCCTATAAGGGGGCGGAGTCGGATGGTACGGTTGTTTCCCGCTCGGCCAAAGTTATTGGCCATGAATCTGGCTTCTGATTCCGAAGGGAGTTGGGTGTTATTACCGCTTGCCAAGGGAAGCTTGTGTTATAATAGGGAACCTATATTAGCCTTGGTATTACCTTTAATACTCAGTTTGTTAAAGATAGAGTATTATTAGAGTCTAACTCTTTGGGGACTCTATATTAACATACCTGGTTCTCTGAGATACTAGGTAGTGTCTGAATACTCAAGGGATGGTAAAGTAATATCTAATTCTCTAAAGGATCAGGTATGAATTGATATGTAAAAGTAGGTATTGACACTTGGAAATGACTAGAAAAGTTACTTTTCTGCTTTTAATAATGTCATATTCACCTAGAGAAAGGCAATTACTGTGGTACTTGTGGTGGTATATTGCTATAAGAATCATATAAAAGATAAGACTATATTTACAGAGTAACATTATTATACTGTAAGCTTTATTTCACTGATTATAATAAGGTATTACATAGTAATCTTGCTATTACAGTAGGCTTTACGAGGAAGTAAGATATGGTAGTAGTAAATGACTAACTGGTCTAAAATTACTCAGAAAAATCACAATAATGGTTAAAATCAGTACTCAGAAGCCATCTGTGGATCCATAAGCATATGTAACCATTTACAAGCATTCATCCGTATAACATATACAAGTTAACAACAATGAGATGTAAACAATAAAATCACCAAAAACTAGTAATTCACCGTGCAATCACAACCCAATATTGTACTTGGTATCTTGCGTCACTTAATTACGGTAAGTTAGACTGCGGAACTTTGTTGTCATAACATACCACGGTAGACTTTTATAATAACAAAAAGCCGAATTTGTATTTCTGATACTACAATACCATTAGAGAAAACAAAAGTGGATTACTGCTTTAGCCGAAAGTATGTTGTGATTCACGTTCAGAACATACCACGTTTACACTGAGTTCATTTTGCAGTTCACTGTTACTTAAAAAGGTCTTCAATCTGGTTGCTTTTAACAAATTATAGTGATAAAGTTATTGTGCAAGCCATAAGCTTTTGGTCACATTTGATTTTAATGATTAATGCCAAGGCACCATCATATAAGGCGCCTCTATATAATGTACATTCGTTGTTTCAAGTTTACATAAATTAAGTTCGTTTCATTTTTTTAGATTTTACTTTGAATGCTTTGTTACAAATACATCATTTTCATAAGTTGGTATCGTGAAGATGACACAACCTAACTTTCAACCAAATTATCATAAAGCACAAAAGTACCAGAAAATCCTATTTATTACCAATTTATTACCTAAAACGTGAAAAAAGTCAAATTTAATGAAACGTCAACGTTACCATATTTTTCAAAATTCAAGTCATTTCTTGTGATTTAAAGTTAAGCAGATGCAAGTGTTATATATCAGTTTAAACTTTTATTTAAAATTTAATAATTTTTAAATTTTATTTAACTTTTGTTATTGAAATATGTATGTAATTATTATATTATTGGTTGATGAGAAGAACACCGATTCAAGAGAGTTCCATCGCTAAACAAAGTGAAGGCCTTGCTTTAGTAAATCTGAAAATTACGTTATGTCTTCTAAATTTTAACTATAACGTAGTGATCTACAAAGTAAAATAAAGATATACAATTGAAAATACTTGTACTCGTCATTTAGAACAAAACGACGTATAGGTGATAGGAGTAGAGGTAGAAATTGCGATGTGTGCGCGGATGTTTTTTACCGTAAAAAGTTGCCTTAAAAGCTGTCCCAAACGTCGTGTCCTAGCTGTCGTTTGTTCCAAATGACTCTGCAATGACAACTTAAGTCTATAATAAGAAATAAACCAGTTTGAAAAGAAAATATAGAGCTTTAAAAAGTGCAAAAATATAATTTTTGAAAGTGTATTTTAGAGCTGTATTTCATCAATAATTCATTTAGGTAATGTAGTATCTTTCAACCTTTGGAACTTCTTGAATAATCAATAAATATAAGAATGTCTCATAACTGACATTGTTTTTTTGACTTTACAATAGCTGTTTTTTCCTTATTAAGCCTAAGTTTTACTTTACCATTATTTTTTAAAACTTTTTCAAAATTAGTTTAACAAACATGTTAAATGACGGTTAAAGTCAGCATGGTCTTAAAATACGCATATGCAGATCGTAAAAGCGCAGTAATCGGCTGTCAATTAAATTTACAAATGTTGAACGAATCAAGTTGCTTATAAAATGTCATTCGACGTCTACTTCCCGTTTTTACGTGGTATGTTAGGCGAAACGCATTTGCTAAATAGTACTGTTTTTCTAAAGTAGTACTTGTAAAAGAAGCAAGAGCTTGGCAGTCAAAATATGCTGAAAATAAGTGAATATACTTACTTTGCCACGGTCTATGAATAAGTATTAGATATTGTTGTAGGAATATGTAAAAGCGATAGCTGGCTTGGGCTCCTTATCAGACTTCCGTCCAGTGCACCAAGCCAAAAGACGGGACCAGAAGCTGATAAGCACCCATGCCTTTATAAGCTTTTGAATGTTTTAGTCTTGTGGTTACAATAAACTTTAGCTGAAGCTTAAAGTTGTAGTGTCATTTGCTTAAGTTAAGCTTTAAATATAATGTAATTATAAAACATAGATTTTGATCAACATACAGGTTGAAAAAAGCAAAAAATATAGGAGAACCACAAAGAATACGTTTTTTTAGTATTATTTGGAGCTTTCAGTACTGTAAAAATCATTTAAACATAACACAAAATGTAGCTAAAGAAAATACAATACTTAAAGCAAAGCAACGCTTAGCGAGTACATAACAGCTCAACCGCTATATAATATTATAGTAGCCTCGGCAAGTAAAAGCTTGTCCAAATCCAGTCAAATAAGTCCGTGATCAAGTTGCCAGAATCTTTAACCGACGGACCATTGCGACCTTCTCCACCTCGAGGATTTGGCCAAGTTTCGGCCATCCGTCGGAATTAAGCAAAGAGCGGCCGAAGGTCTTCTGGCCAGCCGGTTGCACTTGTTTTCTCGTTGAATGTGCTAATTCGGCGCGCGGAGACGAAGAAGCGAGGAGGACACGTTGAAGCCGAGGCCATTTTGCCTCAGGAGCTGTCCTATTATGGGCTTGAATGGAAAGACTTTGGCCAAGTCTTCAACCTTTTCTACACTTCTTATTTCGGCCGAAGCCCCCAGGCTTAAGCCCCGCCGAATCCGCCCTTTTCAACTTTTCGCGCACAGACTTACTCTCCTGACTCATGGTTAATATAACAAGGTTCCTTTTCGAATTTACTACACAACCCGTTTGACAAAGGCCTCCGATCTGGAATCTGCATACAATATGACTTCATGGGTACAGTAGGGTAGTGGAAGATACTGTAAGACATACAATATTACAGTAAACTTAAGATGACATCAAAAATGTTACTGTATGATGCATAACGGTCAATTATAAACCGAAAAAGACCAGGAAAGAACATAGGCTAAAGAATACAGTAAGACAGACAGCAGAAGATCATAATACACACTTAAAGTACAACTCCAAAAGATACAGTATGACTATATATAGATTCAAAATGACTTCAAGAGGTAAATATTCAATATCGTACAGTATGACATCATATGTCAAGTTGGACAAACAA
Organism: Bursaphelenchus okinawaensis; assembly: GCA_904066225.2. Lineage (NCBI taxonomy): Eukaryota > Metazoa > Nematoda > Chromadorea > Rhabditida > Aphelenchoididae > Bursaphelenchus > Bursaphelenchus okinawaensis. The sequence goes on from CAJFCW020000006.1 coordinate 4,822,069, forward strand.
ACCTGGACACAATTGTCAAATGTCACGTAAACATTACTCTTACTGTGTCTACTTGATATAAAGTTTACCCTTACTGTGTCTACTTGATATTAAGTTTACCCTTACTGTGTCTACTTGATATAACAACAACTGTGTTTACTTCGAAACGTCTTCAGTATCTTGTTTTAGTACTTTAAAACAGCATACTTTGACCTCTTGATACCTCAATATCCAAAAAAAACTTTTAAAGATACTGTACTGTGACGAGAGTAAACACTATTCTTGGTATACCAAACCATTTGTCATATAAAGCAGAATCGAGACCTTCGGCCAAAAAATAAAAAAATAAAAATATTTTAGGTCTTGAAGCTGTTGTTGAACTTGCTGAGGAAAGCGCTCGTCATTCCGATACATCTGATCTCCTGCTGATTCGAAGAGTTGTACGACACTGTTACTCTGTAAAAAGCAAGTAAAGTATTATACATTCAAGTAATTTATGAATAAAGGTTGCATATAGAGGTTCCACCAAGTTCTGACTAACAGTACTCACAAGTATTCCACAAAACCTACTTTACTATACACAATTTTTAATTAAATATATATAGTAATCGTATTTTACACTGTTATATCATTCATTTAAAAGTAATGCTAAATCTACATTTCTACTATGTAAACCCTACAAAACCAGTAACAATATAACCCTTTATTACCTCGACAAAGATGACTGTGCTGAGCCATGAAACGTCTGTTCGTCCGGATACACTTGAAGGTCTCCAGATTCCTCTGTAGAATCCCGTAGCGGTTGAGATTCACTGTAAGGGAACACCTACAACTACTGTAAATTCAGGCTGCAGTAACCTACCGTGAACGATGAATCCCTTTGATTTAATGACAATTTCAACTGCTGATTCGTCCATTTACTTTGATCTGTGTTCTGCCATTGTTCGTCTGGACCCGAGATTCTCGAAGACATTGATGTAGCGTGCACCATGTGGTCCTTTTCGCCACAACAGTCCAGTACACTGGTACAGCCTGAAGGTAAAGTGAGGTTTAAAAATCTTGTTTTTTAATTTTTAAACCTTTTTTATCCGTATTTTATACCTCAATTCTCAATGTATACTTCTTACGACCAAAATTGCAACGCTATGCCAAATGGCGGAGATATTAAAAAATCAATTTTAAAAATGTAAAACAATAACACCTGTCCTACCTGGAGCCGTGTGTATCACAGATGTCCCAATAACAGACTGTCCCATTTCTGTCATCAGATTCGTCTCCAGAGAGTACTGTATCGCCTGAATCAGATACGGTATCCCTCTGATACTCTTCATCAAGGTCTCTGTCGCATCTTGTCCCAACTGTTGTTTCTCTTGTCGCGTCTGGTCCAACATGCCGATTAGTGCCAGTTGTCCCTTCTTCAAGTGGTACTTTCGTCGCTTCGACCAGAATCTGAACCAGTTCGGAATCATATTCAGCCATATTAATATAGCGAATATGACCAGACCGAGGCCGACTGCCAGGCAAGCTGCTACTGGAGGCAGAATGACCTTTAGATAGGCCAAGACTAGACCAGTTGTGAAGAGAAGGGTACCAGCTGTGCCGAAGAAAATCACCGTGAAAATTGTGGATGACATACTGTAAGTTAATTTGTGTTAAATATGACTTTTGAAACACATTTTATACACTATGTGATAAGAACAAATAATAGGTAAAATCAGATTCCTACTACAATATACTCTTCTGAATTTACATTTCAAAATTACAGAGTAAATAATATATCATGGTAGAATAAGTAGCAAGAGGAAGTGCATGAATAATATAAAGTACAAAGATAGTTCGCAGAAATGTCATTCAAATACAAACTGATGCTTACTATCTACTCAAAGTTGCACTGCCATACTCTAAGTACTTAAACTACTTTAATACAAAGATGTATATTAACATAGACACAACCACATACTTAAAAACAACAATAATAGCTTAACTTGCTTTACTACGCCTTAAAGCCGTTTATCTACATAAAATAAGCCATTCCAGACTAAAATAACCCAAAACTTTGCCTAAAACAATATATTCCTCTTATTAAACCCAAATAAGCCCAAGAAGAACGTAAAATCAAGATACGACGACCAAAAGCCAAGTAATTAGTGTAACTCTACTGTTTTGCTCCGCCAAACTCTCAACGTCTTGTGCCATGTTAATTATAGTATGTGCGAAAATAATTGACAAAGATTTGGTGCTATTTTGTATCCAAAACAAAAAATATGCAAATTTTATACTCGGAAGGGAAAAAACAAAGCCTATTTGTAGTAGGTTGGAAAAGCAAGAGCTGAACCGTAACATTCGTAGAAGACGCATATTACTATGGTATATTGTGATATGTATGTTGTTAAAAAATGTAAAGACAAAAGTTGCAGTAATGTAAAAAGTCGATAAAGTTCAAAAAATTCTGTGCTCTTCTTAAAGCGACTTTTTGAAATTAGGCACAGAATTATGTGAACAAACCTAGTAACAGAAAATAATTTTTTACAAAAAAAAGTTAATTAACCTCCCCCAAACCTAACCAAAACCCACTGCCAGCTCTGTATTAAAAATCAAAAACTTTTTCGATATAATAGTACCAAAAAGATAGATCTACGTGGTTTTCTCTCTCCTACAAAAACATAAAGTTACTACGTAACCAGCCTCTTCAGCCACATAAATTACATTATCCTTGAACAATACAGGACCAATGCTCAGACAAGTAAAACAATATCGAACTTGTCCAACAAAGTTCTCCAGAACTTTCTAAATAAAGTTCAAGCTGAATTCCTGGTATGCTATTAGTAAGCGAGTAAAAAGAATCACATTTCGATAAAATTTTGCGCAAAAAAGTGACAAAAGTTCATTAACATTGGATATTCCACTCTTTGGTAATTTATTCTGCATAATTTGACTAAAAATTAGCACTTAACTTTAGTTTTTAAAAAATAACTGCCTTAATTTATACTAAAATAACAAAAATTAAAAACTAGCTTTAGGCAATGTTAACATCAACCCAACACACTCAATATTAACAAAACTTCACCATCCCCAACAAAAAAAACCAAAATGATTCACCCCGCCCCAATACCCAACAGCAGATACCGAAACCGACTCCAGAACGGCTACAAAACGGCCGTAAACCAGGATGAGAAATCCAACTGTAAACCAGGAGAAGAGAAGCGAAAAAGTGGTGGAACTCGAGCTGTCGTGCCGGGGATGAACTAACGTTAATTAAAATTGAGAGCGCGAAAAGTCTCTCAGATATACATACGACCGAGGAATGGGACAAATTGAACACTCCAAGGTGAACACACGCCGGATTGGATTCCACACGCAATCCAGATCCATTACTGGCGTCGCCAAGCCCATAACTTGATTAGAACCCCACTTCCTGCGACAAACAGAAATACGATTAGGAGCATGTTGCAGTAAGAGTAACAAACCTGCAAGTCGTTTCTGATAGGCTTGATTAGAGAGTTTGTTAAATCAGTTTTGGCAGACAGGGTTTGGCGGTCTTGTCTAGTCCTTTACATGGTTAAAAAATAGTCAAACCACTAGTACTGAAACTACAGTAACTTGTGAGAAAAGTTTACCAAACACAGAAATGACAATAAATACCAAAACACTATAATATATGACATATATCGCCTCTAAACAGAAGCAAATCGGCTTTTGCGGCAGTAAACGTATTTTGTCATCAGCCATAGCAAATTATTCATATTTTGACTTGACTTATGTTGACAAGGAAGACACTTGGAGCAATATAAGCTTCATAAACGCCTTTACTGTAAATAATTGCAAATGTCTCATACTTTAACAAAAAAGGTCGAAAAATGTTTTCCAGTTTATATTTTACTTAAAAATTAAAGTTTAAAGCAATAGAAATCATTTTTAAAAATTTTTTTAAAAAATATTTCTGAAGTGAATGTTAACAACTTTGCCATAAAAACCTCGCCGACACTTTTGGTCATGAAAGTAACGTAAAGTATAGTTGCTACCAACATCCCATGCCAGTTTAAAACTTGCCAAACCTAAAACCTAAAGTGTTGTTTGTTTCTGATTACATTATTCCGCGCGAGTCGGCCGAGTATATCGTGTGAGCATCGTACATCCTGAACGGAACCTCGGAAGGCCGTGTAAATGAAGCCAAAAAAGGGGGCCGGCTTCCCTCGTCGCGGCTGATTTATTCCGGCCGTCTGATTGATGACTCTTGCTAATGGCCTCGGGGGCTAAGTAAGCCGGCTCTTCGCCTCAGGCATTAAGTCCTCATGCATTTCGCCCTTTCCGGCCTCCTTTTAATTGTCTACCTCGCGGATCAGTCCACCCCGGCTACTGTCAAGTGTTCCCAGCCCAGCCTCAGCCCCAGGCCAAGACACTGCCGCAAGGCATGTAGGAACGATGACAATTGTAAACGTTCCAACAAGCGGTGTCTGTGCGACGGGGAGTGCGGACTGAGTTGTGTAAATCCGCGTAAGTTGTTTTTTGTTTACTGGTCTGAAGTGATAAATTACTAATTTACTGTTAAATGTCCAAGATGATAAGCATAAGACATATACAAGTAAATTCTGCAGTAAACTGAAGATGTTAATACACGTACCTTTCTATATTTTAAATTATAGATTCATTTGCAAATTCCAAAATATTACAAAAAATAAAGCTTCTAAACTTCCAGAAGCAACATGTCATCCCCTACTAGACATACCAAATGGCTATGTTAGAGTACCGAGTGAATTCTCATTTGATACGAATGCAGAGTACGGCTGTAATGGTGGATATGTACTAGTAGGACCATCACAAAGAAGATGTCAAGGAAACAGAGAATGGAGTGGACCTAAACCATCATGTAGACTACAAAGTAAGCCTAATTAAATAAAATGTATTTCGAAATTAATTACTATGTAACTCCAATGATACATATTACAAATGCACGCTTTCAGCCAAATGTGGACCGCCACCAGAAGTACCATACGCTAGACACTTTGGTACATCAGTAGAAGGTCAATACGAACTAAACGACGAAGTAACGTATACATGTGTCAATGGCTATGTTCAGACGTCTACTGGGTCCGGAGAGCCTGTAGCCAAATGTTTGCTGAACAAAAAGAACGTAGCTCAATGGTACGGGCCTGACATCAAGTGTAATGGTAAGTTTACATTACAAAATTAAATATTTTAGATATTCCAAACATGTACGTAATTAAAATGTATAAAGATCAGTAAATACAATCGTCAGTATATTAAGTTGTTCAAAAAATAATGAGCCATATAACAATTAAGAAAACAAATATTGTTACAGCCCAATCTTGTCCAGACCCAGGTGTACCACTAAACGGATTCAGAAGCGGCGATGTCTTTCAGTATCCCCACAACGTTGAGTTTTCGTGTAGCGCCGGCTTCAGACTAATGGGATCAGCTTACAGATCCTGTACCAGTAAGGGGGAATGGACTGGACAGAATGCCATTTGTAAACGTAAGTGACAGTTCACATGGCACACTTACTACGTATTATAGTGGCTTAAAAACTATGATGACTACCTTAATAGACTTCTACCATAACAAAAACAATAACTGATCATGGGATTACAATAATGTAATCCGTTTCAGCAACAGAGTGCCAACGTCCAGCTGATCCACTTCACGGTACGGTACTTGGAAGTTCGTTAACGTACCAATCAATGGTAACATACTCTTGCAATGAAGGCTACCGTCTAGTAGGTCAAGTGCAACGTATTTGTCTGGCTGAAGGTGTTTGGGCTGGTCAAGAACCGCGATGTGAAGGTAGGTAACAGATAACAATACAAATTATAATTACTCTTCTCCCATTACTTACTTCCTTCCGTACCACAACATTTTATACCTTTTGATGTAGCAGTAGGTTGAATGTCAACTTCTTGCTTACAGAAATCAGATGTCCACCACTCCCAGTCCTCGACAACGGCTACATTGAAGGTGAAGATGTCAGCTTCGGAGCCATCGTCGTCTTCAGATGCCTCGAAACGATGAGTCACGTTGGAGCACCGTACGCCAAATGTGAAGAATCGGGAAAGTGGAGTCATATACCACCAAAATGTTTGGCTGGTTGCAAGATACCATCTATATCGAGTGGTAGAATTGATAACCATGAGGAAGGAGATCATATTGCTCATGGATCAGAGCTGAATGTGCAATGTAATCCCAAACACGAGACCAGATCGGACGCTCGGATAACTTGTAACAACGGTACCTGGTCGCATATACCACAATGTATACCGTGTAAGTTAGGCATTGTTTATGCTACAAAGCTAAGTTTTAAGATAACTCAGTGTAGCGTAGTAACATCGGTAATTCTTTTTTTAATTTTTTAACTATAATCTTTTACAGTAAGATGTAAATCATGGCCACCACGTGTCTCCAACTCCCGGGTCATGTTCACAAAGTCAAATCACGGAACGACGGCCAAATACTACTGTAAACATGGCTACAGACCCTCCAGTCCCAACAACCAGATCAAGTGCTTGTACGGTAACTGGAACCGAGAAGGATCTCCGTTCAGATGTCTAGCAAGTAAGCTCCATTCTAACTATCAAAGCTACACTATTGAGAGCCTAAAACAATATATTTTAATCTAATTGTGTTCTAGTGTCTTGTGAGCACCCGAGCAAAGTATACGGTAATCTACAAGGAGGTCAGATCATGTTAGAAGGTCAGATGGGGGCATATGACTTTGCTGATTACATTCACAGAGTCCCAGAAGGCAGAGCCATCAGTTTCTCGTGTCATAAAGGAAATCTTCTTATAGGTAATCAAACGCATAATATTACTGTAACAGCACCTTATAAGCACTACAAATACACTTGTTTTAGGCCCTCCAAAAGCATCATGTGCCAACGGACTATGGCGACCATTAATGAAGCCAAAGTGTGTTTCACAACGACATCCAGACATGGAAGGTACAATAATATGGGCGCGGAAGAAGAGGAGCATCACAGAATGTCCTTCAGTGGATTCAGATGACACCAGAGAAGTTACCATCAAAGGACAACAACTTATGGTAAGATTGATATTACTTCAAACTAATGAATCCTTTAGCTCTATGTCTACAATATAATTCTAGGTGAAATGCAAGAAAGGATTCAAAGACAAAATAACGTCATCACGCTGCATCGACGGACAATGGAGACCATCGATCGGTTCTTGCGAGAAAAGTAAGCATAATTACACTACAACAACATTAACCTGTGCTACTTGTCAAAATATACGATAGCCTTTTTAACTCTGTTGTTACCTAAATACTATGATGTCCTTCAGAAGCCTGCAAAGTGCCATACAGACTTCACTCCTTCTTCGTGATGCCTTCAACTGGCAAGATTCTAGGATCTGGAGAAACATTCGATCAGCCAATGAACTTGATTTGCCTGCAAGACTTCCAGCCGGCTGGGCCTACTAAACTTAACTGTATTGATGGAAAGATTCTCAGTCCGCCTGGATTCTGTGAACCTAGTAAGTACAATTACGAAAATAATGTGCCGTTAGTAGACTTATATAACATAAAACAATGACTTGTCTTCAGAATCATGCAAAATAACGCCTATCGAACATGGTAAATACATGGACGAGACAGTAGACATGATAGACCACGATCAAAGTATAATTCTCAAGTGTGGGGCACATACAACAGAGATACTATGCAGATTTGGTAGACTACAGCCAGAACCAACCTGCGACGGTTTGTAAGCCACTTTCCTTATTTTATATGTCATCTAGCTATACTGTTTTTAACCACCCTAATTCAAGAAAATCAAGATAACTTTACCTAGTAAAGCTTTAAAGACACGTTACATCCTCTTATATACTCCCAGATATGTTACAGCGACAACGACGCCCAAGACAACCTACTGTAACAAACCGGAAGGTCAAATCGTACCAGTCGATATCTACTACACCTCCACAGACACTCAGAAGAGAGTTTACATCGACTTTAACCGCAATGTGTTCCCAAATGGCACCACAATGCACTTTGGTTGTGATACGACCGAAGACGAGGCAGCTGCTATCAGATGTGTGAACGGAGAATGGATAAGTTTGTTGGAGGAATGTGTACAACAAACCCACAAAGAAATGCCCAAGATAGACTCGTCCTTGTGTACTACACCAACTTCAGAGCCGGGCAAAGTTGTGAGTAATATAGCCAACTGGGGATCTCTCAAGCACCCTGTCTTCTTTCCCCACGGATCATCGTTAACGGTAAGAATGACAATATGACATAGTTAAAGACTAAAAAAATCGTTTTTTGCTAAATTTAAAGTTGGAATTGATAAAATACATTACCTTCAACACAAATACTATAATGTCATAAAGTTGATGTTTCAGATATCATGCGAACAAGCCGAGATATACGACCGGTATGAGGAATGGAAGTGCAGACGAGGGAAATGGCACAAGAAAGGATTCGTAAATTGTCCAACAAGTGAGTGTTACCATTGTAAAACAAAATATAGACCAATGTATAATGATAGTATAACACAATATGTAGATTTATAGATTAAAGTAATATTTCAGAAAAAACGTGCGAATACAAAGTTGATCCAATGTCCAAATTAAACGTATTTTACGAACGAGGCCGAGATTATGTCTACTTCAATGACAAATTCATGGGTAATCTAATCCTTTAATCAACAGTTTTACAAATCGCTTGATCTTGTTTTATTTTTATAGTTAGTTATAATTGTGTTAGTTTCAGAAGGCTCCAAGTTGTTATTCACCTGTAAAAACAACTTCATGGCCAAAATGCGAGGCCCATCGTCAGCTGAATGTAAAGACGGGGAATGGAGTCCAGGTCTGCCACGATGCAACGAACTTGATGTAAACAATAGAGGCATGTTACCTAATCTTACCTTAAGCGATGCTGTTCCTTATACCTCCATAACTCAATATTCATCAATTGGATTTGAAAAAAAATATTCAATTGTTGCAAAATTCGGTTTTAGGTAACAAGTACATAATAATAAAACCAACATTATTTGTAACCTAAAACACTCGTTGCTTCAGGTAATTCCCCAGCAATTCACTTCCATGTAGACAAAGGTCCCTTCTTCATATCCCCTGAGGGCATGTTGTTGGTCAACCGCTCGACTACAGTTCACTTATATTGTCTGTATCCGAAGCCCACAACTTCTGAACAACCACGCTGGGTAAGAGATTTCATAACGGCATCACAAATGTTTAGGAAAGCTCATCACCGTACAGAAATTATCCACAGAAGTGGGTTACTGGAGCACATCCCGATCATCCTTACGCCAGTGCTTATAAGGTGAGTTTCTTTACTTGTCACACATACTTAAAGTTCCTTATTTGGAACACATACTCGTCAAAGCCTTCATCTGAAATAACCAAAAACTTACAGTTAACGATCACAGTAGCTCAACCGGAAGACAGTAGTATATTCTACTGCATCCTCCCCAATCATCAACGTTCTGGAGTCAAATTAGAAGTCTCTGACCAGGAATGTCGACCAGTGTTTAATACATCAACATTGAGAGTCCATTCCACATCCAGATCAACTTTCCCTGGAGGTACCATACACTTTTCTTGCATAAATGGGTATGAACTTAAAGGACCGAGGACAGTAATGTGTTTGGATGGAGGCAATTGGTCCCATTTTCCTCCCAATTGTCAAGGTAAATTAATAATGATCAAAAATAAAAAAAATATAAACACTAAACAAGTAGAAGACATTCTACATCAACTTTAATAACATTACCAAACTGTAATAACTATTTTTCAATAATTTTAAATAGTAATGTCAAGTTTACAATACTATAAATGTACTTCTCAGTCAAACTGTGCCCACCAATAGTAATATCAGACTCAAAACTGACCTGTGCTGTCACTTCCCACAAGTTTGGAGGGATATCACAATGTAACTGTGCTCCTGGTTATGCATTGCGTGGTAATGATGTCCTACATTGTTCAGATACAAGCGAATGGAGCGATTCTGTTCCGACGTGTGAAAGTAAGTTGTTTTATATGTTTTCAATGCATATTTTCAGTTTATTTTATTTGACAAAAAATTGTTGGGAATATTGTATAATCGATAGTGACACTCCGTCCTTTTGAGAAGATTTTATTGATATTTGGTGAAAATAAGAAAAATCAGTCTTATTTTAACGTTTAAAGTTATATAAATATAGTTTTAAATGTTTTTCTTGCTTTTTCATGTTTTTATTTTATGTTGTTTTAGCTATTGTATGTCCAGCCCCAAAAGTTCCATCTCAAGGCTTTATTATCGATGCCAGAGGTCACAAATCTTCGAACATTCAGTCCAATTACTCGCTGGGCAGTGTGATAATCTTTGGATGTAATGATGGCTACATGGTATCAGGAACCGACTTCATCGTATGTCAAAAGTCTGGTGAATGGTCGGAGATACAGACCCAATGTAAAGCCTACTGTAACTTCCCCGAGGTTGGTGGAAATGTGAAGACAACTCAGCTAAAGAGAGAGTACTACCTGATTGGAGAGAAGCTGGTATTTATTTGTAAGAACAGTCAGTTTAGACTGAAGTCAGAGAACGTTCTCGAATGTCTGAACGATGGGGAATGGTCGAGAACGGCACCAGTTTGTGTACCAAGAAGGAGGGGGCAGTTGGTGGTGTAGATGGGGCTTTGAAATGACATTATCTATTGTAATTTAGACTAATTATTGGTTTTTAGCATACTTAGTATATTGTACTTGACGGTATTATTGTAAAGTAAATATTACCTAAAATAACTTGTTTATTAAATCTTTTTTAACTTTATCGTCATTCAAGATACTGTTTTTTCTTCATTGACTTTTGTAAAGGGGAAGGCATTAGGTTGTTGAGATTAGGGCCATTTCTTGAGTACAGTACCCTATTTTCAAGCTATAATAAGATGCTAATATGACCGTTCATGACATGTGAAGCAAAACATAATTCTCGGCGTTGCGTAACGGGAGTTTATTAACTCTTTGCGGCAATGTTATTAATGATGGAATGACCCTAATTAACTCATTCGTCGCACGAATCAACTGGTCTATCCACACCTGCCGCGGCATTTCAAACGCTTTCAACTGGCGGCTAATATGTTGCTAATGCTCGATAGTTAACCTAGTTAAGCGCGTAAAGTTCTATAAAATACCTGTGGTAGCGTATTGATACCAACATTAACTCCGATAAAGTGTTATCAAAAAAGCTGATTGATAATAAGTAAGATGTACCTAAAGATGCTTTAAACATGAACTGTATTTCTTTCCTTACCTTACGGTTACTGGATAAGCGTTTTGACTCGAAACGGTCTGACACAGTCATTAATGTACTCGCAGGCTTATTACTGCCGTAATGTCCTTGTTTTTTCATGTTATTGTTTTTGAAATTCGAAATGGTTTAACGACTCTTAACGACTTCTCTGGTATAAGGAGCTGACTCGCATAAAAAGCTTTATAAAAACGTGGCTTCTGCATAAAAACTAGTAACTTTAGGTATAAAAAACAGTTCAAAACATATTATCATACTAGTTACCTAAACTGGACTGCTTCAAAGGGACCGCCGTGTTCCGAGAAGCCTATCCTCGATGGGTGCTAATTGGCTACGAATGTAAAAAACCGCGTTTATGTTATGATAAGACATCTCCGACCTTGGGGAGTGTGCTTCGCAGGTCATTAAGTGAGCAGCATCAAGAAATCTGTTTATTCGCTCAACCGGACAAGATAATATGGACACGATCTTATTTATGACTGTTGGAGGAGATAGACCAGTTGCTCGATGTAGGCTTGGGCCATCTGAAGGGTCTCGAACTTGGACAGACGACGACCTTGTTCTAGGGGTGGCAGCACGTTGCGCAGCTATAAATTAGTACATAAATATAGATATGGGAAGTTAATTGATTAATATTTAAATTATGTCATAGATTATATGATAACTAACACACTTTTAGGTATTGAATTCTCTTTTCTATTTACTGTTCAAACAAAATACTATATTTAAGAAATAATTATGAAAAACTGTGAATCATGGCTTATGTTTTGCACAATAAATCACTGTTTTCTGTTTCAAAAATTACAGTAACCCACCTCTTCGAAGGCGTCATTGAGATGGTTCATTCGTCGTCGTTCCCTCGCATTGGCCGCTTCTCTTCGGCTTCTCAAAAGCTGAGGGGAGGGGGTCTTATACCTTCTGGCACCACCTTTCTTGCTCTTCTGATTGCATTCGTCTCTTTCTGGAGAGGTCTTTACACTTCTGAAAAGATAACATTGTTTCTATAGAAAAAGAGTACAAACAGTGTATAATAATCATTTTAGTCATATAAAGTATTTTTTGAGTAGTTAGCCTATGTTAACATAGACAAAACAACAAGGTTTTTTTGTTATAATCCTTCAAGTTTTACAGTCTTATGACAAAACTCACGATGACTGATTAGAGTCGGAACTGTAAAATGAATTGAAATGGTGTCCGAATCTCTGTTCGAAGAGTTGGTTATGGTACATGTGCATGTCGATGTTGTTATAGGGTGGGAAGACGGGTGATGTCATCGGGGACATCATGGACGTCGAGGGCTGAGGACCAGATGGCCAATAAACATTCTGATTCATCGTCGCCATTCTTCAACACAATCTTAACCAAGGTAATGTCAAATAGGTTTGGTAACTGTGATATGGCACAAAAGTTTTGGCAATGTTACAGTAAGCTAAAAGTTGTCGAATGAGTTAAATTTACAAAAACTTTAATTACAAAACGACAGTAAATGTTTTTTAAAAACCCCAAATCAAAAAGTTACAGTAACCCGAGTTTTAAAATAAAAAAGCTACAGTAATATTGTATTTGAATAACGGAATCCGGAGTCGATGGAAAGTGTCGAGTCGTTAAGTGAGGATCGCAATGTCCCCAGAGGCCAAGCGACCCGCCCAGCAGGTGCAACAAAAAGGGGCGGGGCCTATTACGGTAGCGATTGCGCGATTGACCGGTGAAGAGATTCCGTTGTAGGACAATCCGGTAATTTGAAGGTAAACAGTTAATTACAGAGCGAACAATGTAATTTCAGACATATTCTAGACATTGTGACGTAATTCTGGAAGTCTACAGTTTACGGTTTCTACAATAATTTACCGTTACTTTACTACCTTATATTACCCTTTAGACTTCTTTAAGGCTAAAAAAAGTAATAATGGTAAGTTTTTTTTAGTTTTTCCGACTCTTAAGTACTATATAAACAGTTAAGGGTAATATACAACAATATTGTACATAAGGAGTTATACTTATCAACCAGTCGAAACTACACCTTAAATCAAACTTTACATTATCCTCAAAACATTAAACCCGCTATTCCCAGCCCGAAACATAAAGTATATTACTGGAGCAATATAACCACTCATCGGTTTATGCCTTCAGATCTGTAATAAAAGCCTTAACATCATAAAATTAAGCGGACAGATGCAGAGACATCTCGTTATTTATAGCCGATTTGAATAAAGCCGGGTCGGCTACAGAACTACAAAATTTCAAACAGAATTTGTCTTTGAAATGATATTAATTTAGCTAAAAGTTACATAAAAACTAGTGCTTTCAAAGGTAAAACAATGTCAAAGGGTACCACAATACGTAAAAAATATTCAAATGCTAACGTTTTTCCAAATATTATCCAAAATTACATTTATATCGCAATAAAATTACAAGTTTGTATACAAAATAAATAAATCACAATCAGTTTCTGATAACATTACTATAGTAAATGTTTCAAAAGATTATTTTACATCGTACATTTACATGAAGCTCAACTCTCCCAGAGACCTTTTCGTCATACAAAATATTGGATCGACTGGTTCTAGTCCAGGATATCCCAAGAGACTAAGACCGGCTAGTCCAAATATTGTGTGAAATGGGTCCGGCTGAAACGATCTTTTATTGGTAGTTAGGTAAAATTGCTAGAACGTTATAATACGTTTCAAAAAGAAACATAATATGGGTAAATATAATAATAATTTTTGAAAATTCAAACAAAAACTTACCATATCTCCAGGTCTATCAGCGATACCTCCAGTTTCATCATCCTGAGCTGCCAATATGAACTTGGTCAAGTCTTCCTAAAAGAAAAATTATAAGATTTCAAAAACATTTTATAAAAAAAGCTTTTATTCTTCAGGTAATGAAAAGATTTTGTATATTCCTGCAATACATAATACTGTTCAGAAAGTTCTGAGCCAGAACTCTTTTTAAACAAAAAAAGTGTTTTTAAATAAATAATTTGCCATTTTATAAGCTATATTAAGTTTCTGATTTTGTAAATTGTCATAAACTAATTTATTGGATGTAGGTAATCAATGAGGACCAGGACTTTCCAGACAGCCTAATACAAATGAACAGGAAAAAAATAAAAAAAATCATTCTAAAGCAATATTATTTTGATTAGTCGTAGAACTTCATAAATTAAAAGTCAAGTAAAAGTTAAAGCTCTTATTACCTTATCAATGTAATCCAGCTTTCCCAACATCGCCAAAGACGCTAACACCCACCATGAATAACATACGTCAGGTAGTTTCTCGGGTCGGCCTGCAAAGACACGTTACAGTAATCCCGCGCACCTATCGATAAAGTGCGAACTTGATTTATGTTCAACAAAATGACACTTTCGGCAAACGAAACAACATTACACTACATGAAGCATCGTATCATATCTTCGTAAAATGCGTTACCATACTCTACTCTGATGTCAGGTAGTGGTAAAATGTAATGTAAATCTTGTAGTTAACTTTTTAGATGTTTATCAAAGCAAGTACTTTACTTACCACAAAGTCCTCCAGACCGACATTGTCTATCAGCAAGCCATTGTGCCGTCCTGTCCATGTTAATCTGCTCCAAACACCCAGTCAATGCCAATGTCCCAACACAACAATATACTTGGCCTGAGTGACTTTCCGAGCCCGGTCTTGTCCCAAATCCACCATCAAAGTTGTAGCACTTGAAGACGAAGTCTACTGCCTTTCGAACATCCACAGCATCCAACCGGTCAATCAGATACAGCGACAACAAAGCACAAAAGGTGAATCGAGTATCAACCTCTTCTGCAAATACGCCTATGACGCAACATTACACAACCAAATCCATTGTCCGATTAGATCATCACACCTATTATGACACGCTGTTTGTGGTGAATTATACAATCTCTAGGACAATATTCAATTATCTCGTTATGCCCATCTTTTAAAATGTCATATAGAAATAAGGTTTTTCTAATCAATACTTTTAGAAAATACTTACACAATTAAATACATAAGTATTAAAGATATCCCACAACATATAATCCACAACTTACTGTTTCTGCTTTCTCCACAAAAACTGCCATCTTCATTTTGCAAATTCTGAATAAACGATACGACACTGTTCTTGTCCACCAAGTCCAATCGTTTTAAAATTATGAATACCTAAAACAATATCAGGCTTCATTCTTTTAACTATAATACGCTTCTCATATTTGGAACATTAAAAAAGTAAATAACAATTCTAATTTAAAGTTTAAAAAATTAAAAAATCGACCGTAAACTATAAGCCAATAAGCTTACCTGAAGAGCACAGAGCGTGTGTAAGATCTGACTGTCGTGACCTTTTGCCGATCCATATCCACCATCTTCGTTCTTTGAGTCGGTTATGATCTTGATTATGTTCTCGATATGCTTCTGGTCTTGCTTCTCCAACTGATTGGCCAAATCCAAAGAGCCAACACACCAGTATATTCCACTTACCCTCAGATACTCTGTCAGAATGTATTCCTAAAATAAATTTACTTATCAAGCTATTACTTAAACACTCTTGAAATACGTTTAAAGTAATCTGAAAAGCAAGTTATCTTAACCACAAAATTCACCTTCAAAGTAATGATTTCTCAAAACTTTTCAACCAAAAAAGATCAATCAAAGATCAATACGTAGTCCTATAAAACAAAAACATTTTAACAAACCAACTTACGTATCCTTCAGTGTTTGCACCACTTTTTACAATGAAATCAACATGTTTGTCCCGCAGTAACTCAGTCGGAGACCCTAAGGGTATCTCAACATCCCTTCTGGCAATGTTCCAGATCGAAGACAAGCCTTGACTTCCTCTGTTATTTCCAAACACCTCAAACAGATCGTCCGTAGTGACCATTTTAAATTCAGCGAACTGTCGCCAGATGGTACTCGATCAAATCGGCTGAAGCAGCAAGTTTACTTCAATATTTTACTTCAAACGTAAATTATTATAAGCCAATAAGTTTTATTTATATTTTTTGATAAGATACTCACGCAGAGAACTTTCGAACTTATACAAAACAAACTTCAAAACAAAGAGAGAGACAACAAACGTATTTTAGAAAAAAATGTCATGCATAAGATCAAAAAATCAATAAATATTATAAATTTTAAAACATGTCAGATATCTGAAATCTCTCAAAATCAAATTCTGTATTCGAAATTCAGTAACTGTGAGTTTACAAAGTCGTTTTAATTCTTCGTAGAAATTTTTCCGAAATAAAAGAAAAGTAAACTTGACTTATTAAAAAGCGTGTCAAGATTTTCTCTTTCTATTTGCAACCGACTTGCCATAAGAAACCCTTTTTTGAGTAAAGATCTACTTTAGTGAACTTACAAGCTATGATAATACTAAAAAAATATAATATATTTATTATTATTAAAACCGAATATCAAGTATAGGTACTGACAGTAGGAATAGTTGAGCTTTGAGATGATATTGACGTACTATAGTTGATATGACAAGTTTATTGTGGAATGTATTGATACCATTTCAAGTGACGATAAAAGAAGATTGTGCAAATGCCTCCAATTAGCTAAAAATAAAATTTAATTTAGTTTTTATTGTATTTCTTTGCAATTGTAAAGGATTATTATATTATAGATACTATAAAAAGGAAAAAATTCAAAAAAATGCTCAAAACCTACTAATAAGACAGCAGTAGCACTTCCAGCGATGACGTAGTACATGATCATTTCGTTCATTGCTGCTTCAACCTTATCATGACATCCTTGAGTATTCACAGCTGTATTGAAGGCAGTGGTACCGTATGGGTATGTTATACACAAGGGGTCTATTGGTCTTGAAGCCCAAGCTCGTCCATCTTGGGACTGTTTGCAGCAAGACGATGGTACAAAGCTTCTGGTACCTCTTTCTACATTGGTTATGTACCAAAAGGAGTTCTGGTAGTCTAGAGCGCCTTTGTTACCTCCACAACACTTTTGCTGTAATTACAGTAATTTAAACGCCAATAGTTATGATTGTTGCTAGTAAAATTATAGGATAACATTGTTGTATTAATGGTGAAGATAAAACTTTTCTTCCTGTTTCTTACTTACATAAAATTGAATAGAATCCATCAAAGGAATAGTCCACTTGTCTCGATAGTACCTGTTGTAACTGATGTTTCCCAGATACACACCCATTCTGTCGTTGTCGAACTAAATATCATACTAGATAAGATGATTTTACTTACTTTGGACTTGAAGATCAACGGTAAAGTGATAATGGAGGCCGCTGCTGCTAACAAGCATACCATGAACAATAGGTACTAAAAGTATATAAATTACTTTACTTTTCAAAATATTTTTAAACTATAACTAACTTATTATATGTCATGAAATACTTTACAACAAATACTTAGTTTATACGGTATCAAAAGGACCTGTTTTCAAAAATCTTACCATGCCCATAATAAATTTGCCAGAAATGACAGTGCCAAAACATCCTACAAACGCTACGAACAATATGCAGATTCCGGTGCCTAAAGCAATGTAAGCTGTGAACTTTAGGAGTGGATCATCTTCGGAAAAGTCAACCAAGTCCAATAGGTAACTTTTAGAAGGATCTAGAAGAAACCATAAGGACAGGGCTATCAGGGCCAAGCCATTGATCTAAAAGTGGAATAATAGTTTAGAAATCAGTGTAATATACCGTTTTGCAACGTAAAAAGACTAGTTCATAGAAATTGTTAAATTATACTTTAAGAATAAACAGAGTAGACAACATAATATGTCATCCAAAGTTAACGTTCTCTCACTATACAGCGTTCAACCATAAAGATATTACTTACAATCAAAAGCAAGGTATAGAAAAGGAGACACGAGCGAGATTTGGACCGCATTAGTCGAGAGCGGCGAGAATGAAACTCTCGTATAAGGACAGGTAGAGGGCACAACGGGGTCTTCGAGGTTGAGTGAGTCACAGAGCGACCGCAAACAATCAGGTCGATAACATCTTTTAATAGCCATTATTCATACCCCGAGGTGATTGTTCAATGATTATCACTGGAATTCCAAATTCAATTAGGTAAACAAACAAAGCGACAAACAACTTCAAGTCTTAAAATTAATAAATGAAGAATTGTAAATTTAAGCTGTCGCAAAAGCGAACAAAAAACAAATTAACCAAATAAACAAAAATATTTGCGTAAAACGAGGACAAAGAAAATTGCCAAATCGTCTTCGCCTCACATCTTTAACTGTTTTCTCGTTTTGTAAATGAGATCAGTCTTTCTATTAAAACCTTGTGGGAACGTGATCCCAACTGCTGCTAAATAAATATTTGTTACAGTAATCTAAAGTAGTCGATATTAAACTAAGAAGCTATTTAAGCACAAAGCATGAATCTACATAGCTTTAAAGTTTTAGCATAACAAAACTTTACTAACTATATTTCACTAAGCCAGTCTCTATATGTTGTTGTTTTCTTTACGATCGTCTTCTGTTTATTCTCGTTACCTTTAGCTAATATTGTATCCTTTACTACTTATTGGTCTACTCAACTTACAAACGAATTCTAGGAAAAAATAAATTTTTCAAACTTGGCCATTGTGTCCCACCACGAAAATGCCTTCTGCAAGGTGCCTTTTGGCGCTTTCAAAATCTCACGTAAATTATTTCGAGCCGGCTGGCGCGAATATTTTTGTGGGGAAAGGCTCGTAAATTCAGAATCAGCACGGATTCTGGCCTGACGCTCGTTCCGCGGCCGTTTTGGATGGTATCCTTTTAGAAGAATATAATTGTCTATGCAAATCTGCGAAGAAAAATAATTTCGAATAGATTTTCTCTTTAAACTCGCGTATTTTTCTAAAATTGAGGGGATTTTGAAGCTTCTAATTGTAAATAAGGTTTAAGAAAGGTTGATAGAGGTTATTGTAGGTGAAATATACTTTTGAATTGTTATATTTTTTAACTTTTCCTGTGCTTTTTACTTGTAAAAAGTTTTTATACTTATTTTAACTAAATTTTAGGTAACAACGCTCCAATTTAACTTTTAAATTGTAAACAGTAAGGTTTAAAATATTTTTAATATTGTTCTTTGTTTAGATGGCAGTCGAGTGTTCGTTGGGAGAGTTCAGAGGAGCTGATGGATCTTGTTCACTGTCAGAGAAGGATCAGAAGTCTGTTGTGATTCTACAGGGTCCCTCAGCTATTGGACATGAAAACGAAAAGCTCTATAGACACATTGGGCACATTAATCTACATTGCACATTATTTCAACAGGAGAATCCTCGAATAGGAGATTTGTTGTTGTTGAGACTGATCGAGAATTGTGTGGATCGGAACTTGTACCCAAGAACGGAGATCTTGATCCACTGTGATGTGCAAGACCAGTATAATGCCGGAGTTGACGTCAGATCATTCAATGCTACTTCTTTGTGCTTGTTAGATGCAGCTATCAGAATGAACTACTTCTTTTCGGCTGTTTTGGTTATCAAAGTTGTGGATCAAGAACAAAAGAGGAACGAACTTGTTGTGAACCCGGATCCAGATCTGTTGGCAACGGCCAAGAATGTGTTCTTGTATGTCTTTAAGCCGTCTTTACTGGAACCGGTATTGATTGCTGAAACTTGTTATGGAGGATTCACTTTCGAAGAGATGGGCAAGGCCATGGATCTGGCTAAATCAAACGCTTTGAAGGGCTTGGACTTTGTTCGGAAAGAGATCTCATTGAAACTGGCCAAACACTTTTAAATTTTATTAATTTACAACTTTTTAAATAAGTTCTGCCTTCATTTGCCGTTTTTGCGTGATGTTCGAGTTTTTTTTGATGTCATTGTTGTTGAGTTTGATTAATAAATAATTCTTTCAGATTCCGATGTCTCTTAAACACGGGGATCTGGAGCTACTGTGTAGCCTGATCGATGGGGACAATTCAAATGCTACCGAATATTGTCAAAGTATTCTTCATAAGGTCCACAATGTCAGTCTTATTGAAGAAGCCAAGCTGCTGAAGAAGTCAAGACCTGAAGCTGTCTATGGTTAGTAGTTTTGTTTTAATATTTTACAGTTTAGTTTAAGGAATTGAGTTGTACTTCTTGTTTTGTGGGCTTAAATTAAAAATTTTGAGTAGCTACTTTATGAGTTTAATTAATTTTGATCTACAATTGCTATAATTGTAGTTATATGCTAATGTTTTAAATTTTAGTATGGGGTCTTGGCATGACATTCGTAACCTTGATCAGCTTATGTGCCATGGTTGGAATCTTGTTCATGAGATACTTGAAGAAGAGCATCTTCAACAAGTTTATCACGTTCTTTGTCAGCTTAGGGGTTGGATCTCTCAGTGGATCTGCTGTTTTCCATCTTCTCCCTCAGGCTTTTGGACTAGTTGAAGAGTTTAACCCAAATGCTAACCATGACTATCTTTATAAGGCATTTGCAGCCATATTTGGAATATACTTGTTCTTCTTTTGTGATAAGGCGATCAAGATTATACTGGAGACAAGAAAGGTACGTTAATATGGTAGTTGATATTTGCGTTTAGAAAAGACGGGCTGAAATCGAAATGACAACTAAAAATGGAGGAAAGTACGAGCATGTTCACGAAGCCCACTCTGGTAGATCGTCAGATGCGTTGATCATAAATGGAAAGGCTCACAATACAACAGAGAAACATTTGGCTCATATGTTCAGACAAGACAGCGAAGCTGATGATAGTATGCATAGACAAGTGAGTTCAGTTAATTAAAGGAAATTAAATTCAAATTGAGTAATGTTTTTAAATTTTAATAATTGAAATTTGCTTTGTGTAGGAGTCTATTAATATTATTTCAGGCCCATGCTGTCTGTGTCCACGATCACGACATGGAGTACAAACAAGGAGATTCTGTAATTGCCACAGTAGCCTGGATGATTATCTTTGGAGACGGGCTACACAATTTGATCGACGGTATCAGCATTGGAGCTGCATTTTCAGAATCCATCCTATCTGGAGTCAGCGTGTCAGTTGCCGTGTTGTGCGAGGAGTTCCCTCATGAACTAGGTGACGTAGCCATTTTGGTGTCAGCTGGAATGACTCTGCGACAAGCCCTGGTCTACAACCTTTTGAGTGCTTTGTCGTGCTACGTTGGCTTCTTTATTGGAGTGCTTTTGGGTAACCTGGACGATTCTTTTGCATCGTACGCATTCGGATTTGCTGGTGGAATGTTCTTGTACATTGCTTTGGCTTGTATGATGCCAGAGATGAAGAACGCAATGGAAGAAGCCCTCAACATATCTTTGTCTTACAGTCTGGAAGTACTGTTCTTCCAGGCGTCGGGTATGATCTGCGGCCTCTTCCTGATGGTTTGTATGGCCAGATACGGAAGCCAAATCTCATTTGAGTCGACATGATTCTAGTAGCTATCCATGATTAGTTTACTATGTACAATTTCACACTAGGTCCACTTTTCTATTCTAAATTTAATCGTTTTTTTGTTGTTTTTTGTAATACTTTAGCATAATACTAAACCTTGTATCTCGATTTTCCAGGTGCAATGACTTTATTTACAGTTTTAACAAATCTATCTCTCTTTACGAACTTTTAAAACGCAATTACTTTCTTTAAAGGTTTTAATTCACATGATCTTTTTTGAACGATTCCATTAGGTCTGCAGCATCTTTAACGGTCTTACCATACCAAAAGTAACTTTCACCCAACGACATAATGAGTTAATTGATCAACCTGCATTTGCCATGTCCGTAACAAACTTTTGTCCATTTCATACGGTTATTTTTTATTTTTTGAATAAACTGATAGTATTCCGCAATAAGCTGTGATAACGGTAAATTGATAACAATTTAACGGATTAGGAAGTACGAACTGACACTTAATGCTATTTCGGTCGATTCGCAAAAACTTTGAAGTTTCTTCAAGACCTCAATTTAAAAAAATGAACATTATGAGTTATGTTTAAACAATAACTATAGTTTTTCTAAACTGTGAAGGTTAAAGTTAGACTTTAACCCTTAAAACGGAACACCGTTCATAGCTCGAAAGTAAGATCGTTACCCAATGACCACTTCAGAAGCAAATAACCATGCGTCGACGGTGTTCTGTAAGCGAAAACAAAGCTTTTGTATGTTTAGGGATGTTTTGGTTGTCTGCTGGTGCTGGGCACGCCCTCGCTCTCTCGCTCCCTTTCCCCGTTCTTTTTGGCGTTGTGTTAGAAGGAAGGCAAGGCGAGCGAGGGGGTTGCTCAGGTCATGTGTGAAGCAGTAATTGTTATTATTAAAATTTGCATTCGAGTTTGTAAAAAGCGGGAGTGACGCAAGAAAAGGTTTTTGCTGCTGCGCGAGTCCTCCATCCGGGAAGGGACCGCTCTTCCCTGCCTCCCCCCCAAACATTCGATCGCTTTATATTTTATTTGAAGAGGCGAGCAGATTGTCTGGTATGGCGACGCTTCACATTACTTAGAACAACGTCTCCCGATTCGAACATCTTAATCATGGCTTGTGGTCAAGTACAATGTCAGATTCCAGTAAGATCCTGAAGATTTAGTTTTAGTGTTTTTAGGAAAAGAACTGGAATGTGGACAATTGGAACAACGAGGTGTTCAAGTACGAAAGAGACACATTAATAAAAAACAAACTCGGTTTGATTGTAAATAAAAGGTAACAGCAAGTTTATAATTAAGAAAGTAAATCAAAAGACTTCACTGTTCTTACTCTAACAAGCATCTTAAGTTAAGTTAAAATTTAATAGTTTACGTAATTTTAGGTATGAGATTGTGCAAAGGATCGATGCCGGTGCTTTTGGTTCGACGTATGTTGGAGAAGATTTGATGAATAACAGGCAACGAGTGGCAGTCAAGTTTGATACTGGAAGGCCGGAGTTCACGAGATGTAAGTGAATGCAGAAAAAATACCTTCTTAACAATCAAAGATGTGAATTTCCTAGTTAAAGACGGTACATCATATAACTTCTCACTTATATATCACACCTAACTCAATAATTTCAGCCAAACGCGATGAAAACCATTTAAAGTACGAGTTCGAGGTGTACAAGTCAGCATTAGTAAGTGTACCATTAAGTAAAAGTATTCGAAATTTAGTACAATGAAGGATCAGACACTGTAGAAGGCTACGCCAAAGTGCACTGGTTCGGCTATCAATACAAGCATAATATTCTGGTTATGGAGCTACTGGGGGCTTCTGTTGCGTCACTGTTCAACTTTTGTAACCGAAAGTTTGGCTGGCAGGTGGGTGTTTACAATTTCACGTAATAGTAATGTAGTTGCGCAACTTTCAAAAAGTTGACGTCACATCATCGAAGCTGTACGATTACCTTAACCCTCTAAACCATGCTTTTCAGACGATATTATCATTGGCACAACAAATGCTTCACAGAATCCGCCACCTACATTACCGTGGCTTCATTCATCGTGACATAAAACCAGAAAACTTCTTGATGGGTCTGAACCAAAAAGAAACAACTTGTTACCTAATTGACTTTGGATTGGCAAGACGATACCGCTACAGGAATAACGAAGACCGTAAACTAAAGCACATTCCTTTCAAACGAGGACGTTCCTTCATTGGCACGGCCAAGTATGCATCCATAAATAGTCATCGTAACGTGGAACTGTCACGACGAGATGATCTGGAGTCTCTTGGTTATGTTATAATCGAAATGATGAACGGTAGCCTGCCGTGGAAGAATATCTGTAGACGGAACCAGGTCAGCAAACAACTCACCTTCCAGAGGATCCGAGTATCCAAGGAACAGACCAACTGGAGAGACGTTTGTCCTCCAATGGCCGACTTCATACGATACTGCAGAGAGATGTCGTTTACAGAAGAACCCGACTACGATAGGGTTCTGTTCCTGCTACGGAAGGGCATCTCGGAACAACCTCACAATGAATTCGGTCTTCTGGGACCAAAATGTGATTCCTGTTCTGTTGTGAAATGTCAGAGATTGACCAAGAGTATGTTCGAAGACTCAGGTCTACAAGATCTGAACAGTCTGACTACAGAGATGACATTAAACGACCGAGAAGACGACGACATTGAAGAAGAACCGTCAGACAATCACCTAAACGTAAGACGAGATGTTACCGTTCCAAAATCACACTCAAATTTGGAACGATTCCAGCACAACGTTCCTTCAGATGGGCTGAAACCTTGTTTGAGTGCGCAGACAGAGCTTCGGTCAGTATCGCCCGCTTCGTCGATGAGAACGAGGGAGGAAGAGGAAACAGAATCCGTAGCCAGCTGTCAACATTGTCGAGAGCGACAACAACAGTTCTTCGACCAGGAATCGGTCGGTGGTTTGAAGTTGAGTTGGCAAATCTGGAGGGATAGTAATGCTGAAAACAAATTTGAATACGACAATAGGTTTGGGTAAGAGAAGTCAATTTACAAAACAATGTTATCCAAATAGAAACGATTGCCAATATTAACATACGCTTCTTTCAGCTGGACGTTGCCTTGCATTCGACCAAACCAATACAAGAACCTGGTCCCTCCCCACCCTCCGCCTTCGTTACCGGTGAAGCAATGTGTCAACATATACACGATCCCCCCTCCTCCATTCCACATTCCCCCGCCCACCCATGTATATACCCCCTTCAACGTTTGTTCTCCCTTTGTGGCCGCAGGTATGATAGCAAGGCCTATCCACGGCCCCCAACCATTCCCACCCCCCTTCTGTATGATACCCCACAACCCCGGGCCCTCGTTTGTGCCGATTTAAAATTTTTAAAATATAAGCTCGATCCGTTAATTCTTTCGCATTCTAGTTAAATCTTTTTGAAGATACGAAACGATTAACGGATCGATCTAATATTTAAAGAATTGGCATCAATGAGTGTATATTACACATGTACAGTATTATATTAGTTACAGTAAACTATTTATTTATAAAACACGAAAGTAAAGTAATCCTTTAAAAATACAATAACCTTAGAAAAATCTACTAGTTTATAAAATACAGTAAACATACAGTAATCTATTTATTCATAATTAAAAGTTGAGGTAATAATGACAAACACTGAGTAAAATTAAAGATTAGTCGGTTACGGCATGATTAAGGTTAAAAGGTGCAGATGAAAATTAAATGGATAAAGGTAAAAATGTAAAAATCGGGGTAGCAAACATGAGGTTAGTAACTTCACCTTACAACACTTCCATCTCCGAGTCCTGGTCTCGGTCCATCAGATGGGCCAAGTCAGTGATATTGGTCTTCCGATTTGTGGTGGGGGAGTAACGACGACGGTTCTGTACCTGATAGCTGTTGTTACGCATCTTAAAGCAGCAGTAGAACATGATCGGCGACAGAATGGCACCAACAAGGAAGCCGACAGCAGCAGCGATCAAAACTTCTCCGTTTTGGACACATGGAGTCGACTAAAACAATGTCAAGGTAACAGGTTTTAAACTTTTAGTTTTTATCCAAAAATAGAACTAACAGCTTATAAATACGTCAAAAGTTAATACAAAACACTGATTTTACCTTTTCTAATCTAAAAATAGCCAAAAACATCTACAACAATATAATCTTACCATGACCTCGTCCCAATACGTCTTGCTTTCGTTCATCAGCACCTTGGTCGTGTTCTGGATCTGGTCCACCTCCTGGATAAGGTTCTCTTGAAGCCAATGAAGTAAGTTATCATCAGCAGTCAAATTCCCAGCCAAATCCGTTGAGTTAACCATCACTTCACTAACAATACCAGTCGAGTTGTCCAGATCACTTGAAGTGACCAAACGCGTCAGATTAGCAAAAACATGATCGGTCGAGTTGTCCACATCACTCACATCGGTCAGATTGTTCAGACCAAACATACGCGTGAGGTTCTGAGCAAGATCATTGACGGCGACCACAGATTCGTTGAACAATCGATGAGTAGCAGCTGTAGAGAGAGAGGTATTGGTGGATTCTGGAGATTGAGAAGCTGCGAACAGTGAGAGCGACAAGAATATTACAAGTTTCATGGCGGAAATTCCCAAAATAATGGCCACAAAACGAAAAACTGTCTCGTTTTTGCTGAAAAAACAAAATCGTCTACAAAATCGGTCATCATGACGTTTTTTCTGGGTCTTTTTCCAAAATCGGGCAGAAAATGCGTCATCTGAGGGTTATTGTTTACCAGTCGAATTATACGGGCTTCCAGTTTTAATTAAGAGAACAATAATGCAGTAGGTGGCATGCTTGTCGAAATGGCTACAAAACTCATGTTAGGCCTGTATAAATTCTTCGCTACAAGTGTGGGCTCTTTTGGCAGCGTTATTAGAAGGCCTAATAGAAGTGTAATTGTTGAGATGCAGTGAAATTGGATGCTGTCGGAAATTGAAAAACCGTTTCGTCCCATTAAGTTAAATAAAGAAAATTAAAAAGGGAAGCCGGCTGGCTGGATTCGACTCTTCCGATGACCTTACCGGATCCGTTGAATTGTACCGAAGCTTTGGTGGTATCGACCAGTCGGCCGTTGGTGCTGGTGGTAACCGTTCATTGGTTGTGCTCCTTCCTTTTCCTGCTCATTGTTGTTGTTTTTGTTGTGAAAGGGTCCTTTTCCAAGTTTTTTTCGATCATTCATCCTAATTTTCGAGTAAGTGTTTATATATTTGGTTAATATTTCTGTCTTTTAATTATTTATAATCAGTATTATAACATTTTTTAAGTTGGAGTAAGATTTTAGGTTTATCCACTTTTTTTATACATTTTTATGCCTAAATTTATAAGTTATTCACGGAGATAAGACTATATTATAGTTAAACAAATTGTATTATTAACAAGTAAGTATATATATTGTAAGTATATATTTTGTTTGCAGATATTGTTCAAGTTAGCTACATTTTTTGGTGTTTTACATTCGTTGTTTATTATTGCTTTACGGACAGAAAACCTGGTAAGTGTGATATTGTGATTAGAACAAGTTATGTCTTGTTATAAACACTTTTATTAATATATAACTTGTCTTTTTGGAAATAAAAATGGAAAAAAAGAACAAAATGATTTTGGCAAAAAGTGGGGTATCGGACTTGTAAATGAGGCCTATATCATCTGAAAGGGCGTAAAAAGTTATGCCAAAAATAAAGTTTTTCACGGCTTAAGATCATATTGATACCAGTTATGGAGTAGTACATTTAATGGTCATTTAGTTCTAGGTCTAATACCCCACTTTTGCCGACCTTTTGTTAACGTTATTTCAGCGACGAGTACTGTTGTACGAAGACAACTGTGACTTTCAATGGAGTCCCGTGCACTGCTTATCACTCAAATTACCTATTTACTACTGTGTGTTTAGTTTTACCGCGACACACTTTTGTTTATTTCTGGAGCGAGCTTATGCCACGTTGTACACACGAACATACCATGATGACAAACGAAGTGTTGGGTTTATTTTAATGACTTTGCTTGTAAGTTTGCACTGTCTCTACTGATTGTTGGTTATCATACATATAAGGGACGAGCTACATATAAGGGACGAGCTAAATACATCGGATGGAAAGTAACAGACAAAAAATGCAATTCCTTGTCTGATATTTTTTTCAACGATCTTTTTTTTTTTCTCTAACTGCCGTCGGCAACGAGAGGAAAAAAGATAGCGGGAAAATGAGAGACGAAAATATCAGACAAGAAATCGCATTTTTTGTCTGATACTTTCCATCCGATGTATTTAGCTCGTCCCTTATATATAAACCAAACGTTTAGAACTATCTTATACAGCCTGTGATTAACAAAGTATATATTTTTACTACATTTTTATATGATTATATTGTCTAAACATGGTTACTTTAGATATGTGCAACGACAATTACAATATACTTTTTGTATTATACGGAAGACCTTGTCAGTCTACGTAGTTATTGTGTATCAACGACTAAAACCTCAGCTCCTAGACTTCAGTTTACTATGATATGTGCAGCTACTGTAGACTTGATTGCTACTATCGGTGATTCTATAGTATTCAGAGTTAATTTTAAGAGAAGGTAAGTGTTAGTTTTACTATGTTTGGTTGTATGTATATAGCTTGTAAGAAGATGAGGACAATATCAAAGTATTATAGATGTATTTCAGCAATGTTGTCGTAGCTTATGTGAATATTACTTTAGGTTTTTCAGTTCAACTTATCGCTTCTCCAACTATTCTCTGAGCAACTCCTTCCAAACCAGAGAGAACAAGATGACGATCCTGCTGATATTACCATTGTCTATCATTCATTCCTCTTTCTTCTTGTCGTATCTGGGTATTTCGATTGTTATGCGGTCATATATATTGGACAAAGATCCGCTGGTTCATGTTACGGTTATCGAAGTCATGCAAACGGTATGTCATCTTATCTTATGTTTGTCCAAAATAATGACATTTTAAAGTGGTGTTTCATTATTTATATTTTAGTTGCGAATCGAAAGGCTTTTGTATCCAAAAGTGTAGCACTTATACTGGCAAAAAAATGAGATTAATATTGCAAGATTGTCATAAAAACACCGTTTGCAGTATCGTTTACATACGACATGCTCTTTGACATGGCACGTCACATGTACTAAAATTACATTGTGATTAAATAGGTTTAATTACTTTTCTGACCAAACTGTTCGAAATGACGGCAATCGTAATTGGTAGACCATAAAAGTAATATTGGGTTAGGGAATAGCTTTAAATTAGTTTAATTAAACCTTTTAAAATGTTGTAAATGATAACAGTTGATTAAGTGTAAGACTAGAACGACTTACTTTTATCAGTTATGTAGTTTACTCAACTTACTCTGCTCTTTTTAGGCTGTCTGTACCTACTTGATTGTAATCTCGTTGGCGTTGAGTTACTTATGGAAAAGGACTGAGAGACAGTTTACAATTGTGCAAGACAAAGGCCCTGGGGGAGAATTACACTTTGAGCAGCTGAGGCTACAGTTCGAACGAGTTGTACCGTTCAGACGGTGACCTTGTGGTCCATTTTGTACTATTTAGTACAAGACACTGCTTGTGTTTGAGTGGCTTTAATGTAGGAATATTGTGAATAAAACTAAAATTGACATTTTTATTTTTAGCTGTAGCACTTTAAAATGATGATTTTTTTTATTTTTCCATCGGCCTTTTGACCTGCATGATCTTAAACGTCTATGAAAGCTGTGCTTTCTTCTACAGCTTTCTTACATAAACACGTTCGAACACATTTTTACAATTTATAAATTGGGCAGTAACTCTTGTGATAGATGTGAACCACTTCTGTCTGCTCAAAGTAACTTCAGCTGTTTATGTGCAGATCACATGTTTAACTTGATTGAATCGTGCCGATTGATCCGTGAACCTAACAACTACTCCAAATTGACACTTATTACTGTGGCTGGCACGGTTCAGGCTTTACCATAAGTGACTGTGATTAAAGTTGAGCGGGGTTGTGGAATTTTGAGAGTAATGATTCTTTTTGACATATTGAAGATAGTCATAGTCGAAAAGCAATAAAATATTAATTTTAATAACGAAAACAGTAAACTTTTTAAAAAATTAAAATTTTTTTTCGCATTTTCCAACCCAATCTTAAACATATACATCATGTTTTCATAAATTTTGATTGTTATCACCTTGAGCAACGTTCCCCATCCAACATATAATTGTTTACCACGTTATTTCGCCGATTGTTCAACTTTGAATGCTTTTTGCTCCAATTAGGATTACCTTCATACCTAAAACAACTCTTTTTAATTCTGGCACAACTGGTTGAAACTGGAGCGATAAGCGGCGTCTCGAGTGATAAGCGGTGATTAATAATTGATATGACTTGTTTTTATGTCATACTACAATGTACACTCAACTTTCGAATCACTGCGATTACTGTTTTTGCTTTTGAAAATGATTTTGAAAGGAGAGGGGGGGGAGGGGGTTAGGGTTTGGATAATAGGTACAAAAGCCGTCAGTTATACCTGTAGTATAGAGGTAACAATAAGGTTAAAAAAGCTTCTATTTAGTTTTTGACCGCCTTTTAAGATTAATTAGGTCAAAAAGTGTATAGAAGCTCAAAAGGAGGGCACTTACACATTCTATCTACTTTTTGACTGAATTGGTAAATAAATAAATACTCTACTCAAAGTATCGGGATTGTGTTGTAATAAACTGTCACTGCTCTACCTTTGTTTTTTACCTTCATGTGACAAAGTACATGGGTAATAGGTAACGATTACCATTTAAGACCGAAAAACAAATGTTATTTGAAAACAGTTTACATTAGTCATACCACTAAGTTTAGTATATGATTATATGACTTTTCTGATATTCAAATAAAGATTATAAAGCAATTTGACACAATGTTTAAAATTGTAAACTTTCTGATAACCAAAATATTAATTGTTTTGCTTCTTTGTGCACTTTTAATGTTAACATAATCACACTAACAACTGAAGTTCGCTCTTCTCAAAGCTGAAGATTAAAAGTCTTTCTTTGCGAATTCAGCTAGCCAAACCTAGATAGGAACAACAAACTCGAACAAAGAAACGGAAATATAATTTAGACAAAGATACGCCAATCATCCTAGAGATAACAATGTCAGAAGAGACGGGCAGAAAATGAAAAGACAAGTAGTGATTCTGTGATAAGGATAAAGAAACAAATACTTCAAGACTTATAAGCGACAGTCAGAGAAAAAGAGAAGGAAGCTTGCAGATGACAGTGATAACTGAAGGAAGGTTGAGTAAACTCAACGAGGAACTTTATTGACAACCAAGATAACTAATAAAAGCCTGAAGAAACCACCAGCCAGCTAGATGAAACGACAAAAACCTGCCGAAAGGAAGAAAGGGAGAGCTAACCAGACGTTTAAAGAAATAAAAGGAAAAAATGACAGTGATAACCGAGCAGAACCATGAAAGAACTACTCAGTCAGCCAGAGAAAACCAACAGACAGAAAAGAAACGTTAGAGAAGCCGAGAGAAAAGAAGAAAGGCTAGAGAAGACAGAGAACAAGGTCAGAGCAGCGGAGAGAACAGTCGACCCAGTGTTCTCTGAACTCGGTGTTCTCTGATTCCGAGTGCCTCCGATGCCGTCTCGTTTATGGTCTCGAGCGGACCCGACAGCCGGTGCAGCAACAGCCGAGAGAGCGAGGCGGGGAGAGAGGCCACAGACGGACAGAATCCCCCATTGACGTGGACTTTTCCTCTTTTTATTTCTCACGCAGACTCGCCTCCTGAGCATTCTTTATTTCCCCCAAAAGAACGTGAAGACTTGCCGCAGGGTCCGCTTTAAAGGTTAAAAGTTATGGAAACTGTTTAAAAATGGGTTCAAAGTTGTCAAAAGCTGTTTTTATAATGTAATTTTGATTTGCTGTCAGCCGGCTTATAGTTTTTCGAAAAAGCTTAAAATTTTAAATAACAAAAGCGAAATTTTAAATTTGGGTAAAAAACCTTTTTGTCTTTCAAAGCGGCTGTAATTTCAGGTAATAAAACAGAAAATTAAGTTCTCAAAAACTGGCAGATAAAGGTTGAATCACTTTTTTCATTTTGGAGTTTGGAAATTTCGTTCAAAATTTTAAAATTTAAAATTTTTTCAAATTAGCGTCTCAAAAACTTTTTTTCCATAAACTTTTTCACTATCGCAGAAAATGTGATAATATAAACTCGGTACCAGTCCTACTGTTATCACTTACAGTTTCTGGTCTTATGACGTAATTTGGTAGCTTCTGGAGCGACTTTCACTGTCTCCGTCTCTCATCGTTTCAAACACTCTCTCGTCGCCCCAAATCAGTGCCAAACCCCGCCCCCAATTACAATGTGATTTTTCTATTAGTGGTATTGTTGATATGTGCAAATTTACAATGATAATGCGTATTGACAGCCGTTGAATTTGAAAAAGTTTCGATATTATTGTTTGTGCCCAAACGAAGGTATTAAACTTTTAAATGCAGAAAATGGTTGGAAGGTTGTATAAAGTACTGTAATGTCCTTTTAATGACAATGTTTTACTTATGTGGGCAGGATGTTATGGACATTGCATAACTATGTTATACGTGCTTACTTGGACCTTGTAGTAGGTAATATATAGTGTCCTTCCAAAATTTTTCTAATACTTTAAAATTCAGAAATCACGTTGTATGAATGCACTTTTAATGTAGGTTGCGTAATCTCGGAATTTAATTCAAATTAATTTCTGCAAATGCTGTCACAATGACTCTTCGGCCGTTGTCATGACGACATCGAACTTGAGAGTTGGGAATGCTTTTCGACTCCTTATTTGCATAATTAACAGTCTGTTTTGTTGTCGTATGTCCTGTCACTGACTTACATGATTAGCTCATTGTTTATGCAAATCTCTGTTTTTTCTTAATTTTTAATATTCTGCTCTTTTAATTTTAAATTTTTTGAAAAAGTACTGCCTCGAGTGTCTATTAATTACTTATAATAGTGTTTTAAAAGCAGTTTATTCTCGTTGCTGACTTAAACTCCTTTTCAAACGTTCAAAAACTCCACTTTTGCTAATTTTTATACTTTTTCAAATTCGAAACCCTCCAGTTGTTTGGTCCGACCTTTTCACTCACTTCAAGTGTATTTTAATCACGACTCTGATCGTCGTATCAGCGGAAAAGAATGCAGAGATCAAACTTTTTGTTGCAAACCCAAAAAACAGGGCGTTTGAGTGGCGGGCTGATAGCAAGCGAAATATATTTATATTGCACACGTGTTTGCCTCCATCAATCGCCGTTTTGTACCTTGTTTCTGGTTCTTTGCACTACTCACTTGACTTCGATAAAAGACTTACTTGTTGACCGCGTGACTAATTTTTTTTAATTATCGAACACGGTCGTATGGTAGTGTAAACAGGGTTCAAAGTAGTAATTTCGGGCGTTTTCAGCACAGTCTCGCCCAGACTCTAAACATGGACCAGATGGCTGGAAAAGAGAACGGACTGGGCCTGGACTCGGTCATCCAGAGCGCGCTAGCGGCCGGCATCCCCATCCCCCAAGTGCTACAATTTCTACAGAACTCCATTCAAGTACCACAACCTTTCGCACAGACTCCGAACCAACAATTGTTAGCTGCCGTAGCTAACCCAGCCCAGTTATTGGGAGCACAAAACGCTTCAAATGCTGCCGGACTAGGACAATGTGAGTACTTTTCCAACATAAGATGTCTTTCTTGTGAATTTTAAAAACATTTCATATTTTTTATTTTTCCTAAATTAAAATTTTACGCAAATTGAAGAATTCGTTATAGTAGGTAACCCCAACCTAAACTTCAACTTGGCCGCCCTCAATCAACCACAACAACAAGTTCATGCCGTTTCATCCCAAGCCCCTCAATCCTCGTTGAACTCAAGCATTAATGGAGCTGAAAACGGCTCGCTTCCATGGCCCATCTTCCAGCCGGCTGTCCACGTGCCCCACTTCGACATGACCACCTACCAGAAAGTGAATCTAGATGCCCAGGCTTCAGCGTTACCCAGTGGAATGGACCTTCCTCTTCATGATATGAACACACTCAGGTTCTTCTTCAACTTCGGAGTTCACCATGCTCGTCAGATTCTGCTAAGAGAACATTTTCAACTTCAACCAGGTCAAGGAGGTCAGGCACAGCCAAGTAGTAGTAATGCTGCTGCTTCACAACTAACACAACAAGGGCAGCTGTTGTCTAACATGTCCAATCAAGACCTTTTGTATCAGCAAATGTTGTTAAAGTAAGTATAATTTATCAGTTTTTATCCATTTGAGGAGTTTATAACCTTTTCGATCAGACTTATTACATTACCATACAATGATTACAAACATTACTTGATGTTTAATAATCTACATGACTTTAGAACGAACCAAGATCTCACAAATGCCAGTAAACCGGTCGGAACTCCCCTTCCTGGCTCCACAAGTGCCGTCACAGATCCCCGCTCAGCCTTCCAGCTTCAGAAAGACCTTGCCAACAGTCTGGTATGTTATTGTAGATGATTATTATTCTGGTTTTAGTTAAACAAACCACAAGGATTACATGTCAAGAGCGAGCCCATGGATAATATTCTAATGCAAAGCTCACTACTCGGCTCGACGTCAGCAGGTACGTTAAATAAACACAAAGCAACATACTACGTGTTTGTGTTGGCATATTTTATTTGTTTTGCAACATTTTTTGTAGTATGTTTTGGTTATGGTGTAATATTTGTTTCCAAAACTAAAAGTTGTAATTAATTTTAGCTCGAGGTGTGTCAAATGTACCGCAAAGCACCCCTTTAGCCATTTTACAACGGCAACAACAAGCTCAACAGATACAAACGAGTGCACAGCAATCTCAGCGACATGACAATGAGGTGGGTTACGGTAACTTATAAATAAGCACCTTTAAAGTAGTCTATTGCAAACTTTTTCGAAATATAGCTAAAAAGACTAGACGAGCGGTTGTCGTTGCAGGTGCTTCGCCCGCAGGCCGTCTCTCTAAACGAGCTGACTGGATCGGCCCAAATCCAGCAACTTCTTCAGCAACAGAATCTGGGCGGATTGTTGCAGAACAAAAGTCTAACCCAAGTTCCATTGGATCCGGCACCACGTCAAGTTATTCCCACCCGAGATCATGCAACGTCGGGCGGGGCCGCCTTGCCAACGTCAGCCGGCTCTACTTTTCCCCAGGTGCGCGATTTTAAAACTTTGTAACTTCTTTTCAGTCCTAATCTGTGTATAAATAAGCCTTTGACATAATGAAACCGTGAACGTAAATTCAAATGTGTTCTAAAACCATAATTTCAGAAGGAAGCCCAAGACCAAGCTGATCGTATGAAGCCGACTGCCATCGTGCGTGGTGCCGTAGCAGACGTAGCTAATCGGACTCAAAGTAGTCCACCAAAAGGATCAGAAGCCAACACAGTTTCGTCTTCTTTAAGCTCGTCGAATGGAGCTGCTACACAACCAAGTTCGAGTAGCCAAGATGCAGCTGCTGTAGCCGCGGCCAATGCCTTCGTGAGCCAGTTTGGCGGCGCTAATGGCCAGGTTCCGTCGCTAGCCGCTCAATTAAGCGCCGCCATGGTGGCTTCAACATTTATGAATCCGTCGAAGCTACCTACAGCTAGTTCAACATCGTCGGCGGCTACGACGAATGAAAACCCGGATGCACATCTACTGGCTGGAACGTCGCCCTATGCCAAGTTTGTAAGTACCTTTTTTATTTCTTATTTTAGATCATGCCAATAAGAAAACATCCTTGGAATGTTAAAATGTGTTCAAATTACTAAATATGTTACTTACAGCCAGCCCTAGCTCAGAGTGCGTCACGCGCGACAGTGCCGACAACCGAAAACAGTCATTCCAACGATATTAACCTATCAGAAATCAAGGCAGAATCAATTCTACAGACCTCGGAACAACACTTTACAGAAGCTTTCAAGCGGTCGATTCATCAACAGGTTCAAGGGAAGAACGGCAAAGGATCGCCAGCTAATGAGCAGGCCGAATCTCCTGACAAAGTTCAACGGAAGTCGGGTGTTAACATGTTGAATGTGGACAGAGAAGGCGGAGAATCCAGGAAGAACAGCGACAAACCTGTATGTCCTTGTATATAAGCTTAGGCCCAATCGAGCGCTTTTTTGGATTAATTTTGTGCTTCTGAACCGAAGAAGGACAAGATTTTGTTTGACAATGGGTCAAGTCTTCTTTTTTTCTAAAATGCGAGTCAAGTATTTTTTTTCTTATTCGCCCAATTGTTCACCGTTTTTTTCTAATTATGCTTTCTAAATTAATGAAAACTTTTGCAAAATTCACTATAACATGTACAATCCACCAAAGGATTTCCAGATACCGTCAATGATCAACTACATGAACTCCTGTTTGACCCAGATCAAAACCCAAGTTCAAAGCCAAGGCGGTGCTCTTCCGATTGATCATAACGGTCGGCCAATAGACTACTCTTCACGGCCTCCTGATCCGATCTTTCGTCAGGCTCGCGAGAAGTTGGACAAAGATCGTGACTTCTTGATGATTCGTCGAGGTTCTCCAAGTCTTCACGTTCAGCCAGAATCCGCGTCTTCTGATGCCTGTCCAATCGGAATCAGCGATGCGCGGGCCAGAAGTGAGCAGCCACAAGACGTACAGAAGAAGGTGAACACGTTGGCTTCAACTAAAGGCCAACGACCACGATCTACACAGCCTGGGGCAGAAGGCGCGTTGGAGAATCCAGACGACGGGCCAGAAGAGAAGAAGCAGCGTCTGGAGGGGGAATCTGTGTAGAAATTGTGAAGTTGTGATTGTTTTTGGTAGATTTAATTAAATAATTTAAACTGTTATATGATAGATGTATACCTCTTGGGACTTGTTCTGGACATGATTGATATATGTTGTGTTAAGTATCGTACGATTTGTTGTAGTATACATCGTTTACTTTTCTGCTTTATAGTACACATTATGTGTTTTTTTGATTAATCTTGGTATGTATATTGTGTTATATATAATACTATATTATAAATGAGTTTCTTATATAAGATCTTATTTGTACATTTCAATTTTTTTCTCTGAATCCCGGTTGTTTACTTACAAATAAATTAAGTTTAATATTCTGGCTGGTCGTATGATTAAAAGCCTTTACTTTAGACTAAAATGTTTACACGGTTTTTAGAAATTTTTATAACTAGCGAAGTACAGTAATATTAAAGTATAAATTGCACTTTTGTGTTAGTATCTCGCAGGAGAAGAGTTTCTTGACTTAAGGGCTCCAACCAGGCTTTTGTGAGGTCGTTCGGCAGTACAACTACGTTGATGAACCGCCAGTCGGTCGGGTTGGAAGGTGCGACCACAATGTTCACATCCGACCAGTTGTTGTTGGGCCGCTTCGTACATGGCCGCGTTCGTTGCTTCGTGGTTTACTTGACCATCAGCTGAAACAAGGGGGTGTTTAATAGTCAAATATTAAGCTTAAATGTGTCAAATATTAAATTTAAAATGCGACAGTATGAACCTACAGTGTCTGACAATTTCTGGCTGGACTGGCTCAGGTCGTCGTTGATGTTTGGGTAGTTTCTGATTCTCCACACGCCACTTCTGGAGACATTGAGGTTGATGGATGTCGATGGACTTTGACCCGAACATACGGCCACATATGTAGCAATAGACAAAGGTTCTCTTGGCCCGGGCCGGCTCTGTTACGATTTGGCCAAACGGCTAAATATTTAAATTTTGGCTAGGGAAGGTAATATCAGTACTTAAAACATTTTATAATTAGTATTGACAGTTGTTTTAAATAGTTCATAAACTTTAAAAAGCCTGGTATTTTGATGTAAAAGTTTACAGAAATATTTCTATTTCTCTTTAATCTTTAGCCATAACCAAACTCTTTAATGCCATAAGTTAACGTTAGTTAAATTAATTAAAAACTTAACAAGAAAGATATTTTTTCTTTTCTCAACAAATAATATTAATAAAAACATACCATTTTGACGTTTGTTGACTATACAAAATAACGTGAAATGGGACGTTAGAGAATGTTCCGAAGTCGAGCACGGCCTTCCAAAAACAAACGAAGCGTTCAATTCGACATAAACAATATTCCAGAGTTTATGCTCAATATGATACAATTACTGGACAAGTCACCCTCCCGTATTACCTTGACAACAATGGCAGCCTTTACGGCCGTTCTAAACATTTGTGGCCGAGCTAATTGCTCTTCTTCGGATTCAGCGTTTGTTCAAGTCGGTTTCTGGATTGTTATCAGGCGACATTGTAGTTAAATGACACATTCTAAAACTAGTGTTAAAACATCATCAACTGTTTAGTTGAAGCATAAAATGAAAAGTAACTCTGAATTGTTAACATTAGTAACCGTTAAACATGACCATGACAGTTGCTGCATCAATTGATAACATGAGAAACATAATTTATGTGCATCTATTCGGATGATAATTAAATACCTTCATAATCTTTTTGTTTTCAGTCGTTTCGGCTGATTACACTACAACTTTAAGGCAATTGAAATGATATACGAAACGATTGTAGCACCGGTTTTGGCTGGACTTCTCGCTATTGCTGCAATCTCGGCGCAGCTGGCTTTCCTCTCCTTATCAGCCAACGCCGGATTCAGAGCCGGCTTCTACGGGTTTCAGTCACAGTTTAAAGGCTTCTGTAAGTTTTAAAAAAATCTTTTACAAAATTTAAAAAAAATTTTTTTAAAGGTTATTTGTTACAGTAATCTCCGTGACGTTTTCCCTCCTATCTGCTCGTATTTTGCCTCGAACCTCAAGTCCAGGCCTCTGTAGTTCAGTAGTTTATGGCACTACAGTAACTACTGGCATTGCCGTTCTGTTAGGATGGTCGATTCAGACTACGGTTACTGTAACACCAGCAGTAGCCGCTTTGTTTTACTGGTTCTTTTTGGAGAAGAAAAGCGAAAGTCTGAAGAAGTTGTTGTTCTGGAGCTACAATAAGGTCCGAGGGAAGGGCGAGAAGAAGTGGGAAGTGTAAAGTGCATAATAGTAGCGTTACGTTTGGCATTGTATAGCCGCCTTATTTATATTTTTACAATAAATTGTTACATTTTGTCTCTTCTTTTTTTAATTTCACCTAAATAAGGCATTTCAAAGTTCAAGTGTTCAATATTCCTGCAGCAATTGCTGTGATTTATGAAATTTAAATAGATAAGAAATAAAGGTATGCCAAAAGAACCTGCAATCAAACGTTTATTGGAAAAGGGCGGTTAGTGAAACTCTGTACAATAAACACACAAACACCATTAAAATAAAATTAAACCTAAATCAAGTCTTTTAACTTATCCCAATTGGTTAAATTGAAACGATTAAATTTGAAATGTATATAATAAAGAAGATGATTCTATCTGAATATACATTTCTAGAAGTTGATGACTACTTTCTGAAAGTTTTACCTAAGGGTAACAAGAGCAAGGTGACGTTACTTAATTCGTTGAGGTGGGCGAGATAGTCGGAAGTCTTACAATTCGCTTCAAATTTAAATTAAATGGTTGTTTGTGTTGACAACATAAGACTACTATTGAGACTTCTGAATCGCGCTTCTAGACTTTTTTACCTTTTAAATTTAAAAGCAGTTTAAAAAACAATTACTTACTACTATTATATGCTTATTAGTAGTCAAATATACTGTAAAATACACTCTACTGTTTTAGATGCACTATGTATTAATTATTATAAAACATACAGAATACTGTATGTTTTTGTAGTCACAATATGATACAGTAAATATTTTTCGAGTATAGAATATAATATAAATTTTAAAAA
This sequence comes from Bursaphelenchus okinawaensis, assembly GCA_904066225.2. NCBI lineage: Eukaryota > Metazoa > Nematoda > Chromadorea > Rhabditida > Aphelenchoididae > Bursaphelenchus > Bursaphelenchus okinawaensis. Next base: position 4,861,474 of record CAJFCW020000006.1, read on the forward strand.
AATTAATAGGCTAAAGCAGCGATTCCAGAAGCCTGTACTGTACGATTAAATGGTATGAATGCTAAAAAAGAGGGTTACTGTAACTTAAAATCTAGACTGAGTATTCGGAGTGAAGGTGTCGTGTTCTTGCTTAAGTAGATTCAGTCGTGGCTTTTTTGTGACAATTTTCGTGACGATAATATCATCAAATGGGTCTACTACTTCAGTCTTCAATTGGGGTACTGGACTTAGAAGTGGATCCTCACTTAGACTCAATAAACGTTTCGGTGCAAGATTCTAAAAACATAACAAAATTTAAGTTTAAAAGGAATATTATATAATGCCAAAACAAATTGTCTTCTATCTCAACTGTTACTCAAATGTAAGCTATTATACAACAGTAATATGACATAACATATACCGTGACTTAACAGGAATATCACTTTAAAAATAACATACCTCAAGGCCTTTTTGAGAACGTGCAAATGTCTCATTGCCAGCAACAAAATTGGCCTTTCGAGTCTCGACAGTCACAGAACTTGTCACTTTATTTTCTTGGTTTTTCTCGACAGTAGCAGTATCAACAACCTCTTCTGTTACCGTAGTACCTTGCACATTTAGACTGTTGCCGGCTTCCGATTGGCTGGACAACTTCTTTCGTACCTAAACATTAAAACATGTTGAGATTTTTAAAATGTTATGATATAAAGGAAAGACTAACTATAAGCTTGTAGTACTTTTTTAATTAAAATTAAAACAAAATTTGTTTATTCTCAATACAAACCAAAACCGTGGCCTTTTTTACATTTCGATATTTTTTCCTTAAAAAGGCTTAAGTATGTTCTACTAACAGAACCAACAAGTCTTTGGATTTGCGCTATCACGACAATAGAAAGACGTTCGAAGAACGGACTACTGTGACACACAACGTTTTACCTCAACTGTCTCATTATATTTGATTCGATAAAAGTCCAAATCTCGAATCATGTCGACGAGAAGCGCCGCCTCATCCATGCAACGATTCAGCATGTTGGTCTTCTTTTCGAGTTCAGCTTTAATTATATTAAAGCTATCTACCGTCTAAAGAAGGCAACTTTAACATGTTATCACTAACGTAATCTACACTAAAGTAAAAGTCAACAAAACACACTTTTACACAATCATAAATAACATATTACCTCATGCAAACTCTGGTTCAGCCTCTCACACTCAGCTCCACGTTCCTCCAACCGTTTCTTGAGAGTAGCAATCTCCTCGTCCTTCTTTCTGACCAAAGAATCGCATCCCTTGTACAGAGACATGATCTCCTCCTTCTTCTGGTCCATTCCCTCGTCATAGTCCTGTCTGATGATCTGTAGTTGCTCTTCGTATCCAGTAGTCTGGAGATTCATCTGCACTTTGATATCATCCAACTCTATTGTCAACTTTTCGTTGATGACATTCTTCTCATTTATAACGTCCTCTTCCTCTTTCAGCTTGTTCATCAATATTTTGTTCTCGCTCCTCAACTTATCCACAATAGAAGCATGTTTTCTAGCATCTGATTGAAGCTTTCGTATCTCTTCCTCCTTCTGTTTGGCATCCATTTCAAGTTTCTTCAGCTTCTTGTCTTTCTCCTTGCTAGCTTCCTTGACGGTGGCATACTTGGCCCTTATCCGTTCAATTTTCTCGTCCTTATCTGTCAATTCCTTCATTTTTTCGTCCAAGTTGGTTTCGGCTTCTTTCCAATTTGTGTGGCAAAATTTCTGAAAATACAGTTTTAAAATTTACTACCACTGCAAAAGATCATTGTGATTTTAAACATTGTGTGAACCATGATATTATTCATTTCAATAACTTACCAATCGCTCTTCTAACATCTCTATACTCTGTTGTTTCGTTGCCAGCTCCTTCTTAAGTTCAGCAACTTGGCTAGATGTATTAGGTCGTGGTAAATTCTGAAAACTTCATTTTACTCTATGTAAGCATAACTTTACGTCACAACTTTTAAATATTATGTCAACGTACCTTGGAGGAGGATGAAACTTTGGAAGTGCTGGGTTGTGTATTCTCTTTATGTGTCGGTGACTGGTAACAGTTCTTTAAGGCGTCTTTCTAAAGATGGTTATATTGTAAATCTTATTAAAAAGCAAGACATAAGCAAATATAAAACAACAAATGAAAAAAATAACATTAGTATGACAAACGTAACCGCTAAACTCACTTTGAGATCGTCCCGAGTCTTCTGATCGCTGGAAACCTTGGCCTTTGCTGGTAATGACGTTTGTCGAACGATTTCTTGTGGTTTAAACATGGAGATGTTGTCATGCCTTATTGGTTCTCTCGCAACGTGCTTATAGTTCTTGGGCTTAGGCTTACCAGCATAAGGTTTAATATAACTTTTGATCTTTTTCCCTTCCGTTTCATCCTCCATTACCTATAAGTGTCAGTTTAATTTTACTGTGTAAAATATTCGTAATGACATTTGTAAAAACGCGCAATATTTGATTTCAAAAACTGTTTAATCAATCGTTCATAAGTTCGTAAATCAAATATAAATTAACAAAATTCATAAAGCAAAAAAACGCTTCGCTTCTTCGTTAAAATTCTTTAAAAAGTTCACCTGGAAGTGATATTACCTACAAAAACTATCTTTCGTCTCAATTCTAAAAATAAAAAAACTAACTCCCGACACATTCCATGCCTACTTTAAAAGCAATGACCAAGAGAGAACGTCCAAAAGAAAAAAATGGCCACTCTTAAAGTGCAAATAAGTCCAGAAAGGGTCGCAGCAGACGGTCACAAGATGTTCTCAGCCGTAAAGGCCTATAAGCCTTCCGCGCTATTATCAAACAGGCGGATAGCAGAAGGTTGATTAAAAGTTTTACACGAAGAAAGTTGCATAAAGCGTTCCGTTATAAGATTAAATACAGTTATATAAAAAAACGAGACTCCCACCAGGTTTTTAGATCATAACTGATAAAACATAAGTGTTAAGATAAAAAAGAAAGAGCTTCTCGTCGTAAATCAGATACGACTCCAAGTTTGAACTAATATAACATAAATACTTTAAATTAGCGAAAAGAATGAATGAATCAGAAAAAGTCATTTTATTATTATATTAAACTTTAAATCATAGAAAAACCTTAAATATTGATAAAAATCGGCTTGAAAATCACTGTAAAGTTACCATCCACGAACAATTATAAATTAAAATCATCAAAAAGTAGCCATCTTTAACATAAAAAAGCCAAAAACCCCTCCGAAGCCAAAAAGAAAGACCCCCAAACGTCGTCCAAAGATCTTATCTTTAAACCATAAAGTCAGTTGAACTTTCAATCCCGTTCAAGTTCAATAAAACTATTAAAGCAACTATAAAACAACAGGTTTCAACACATAAAACATATAAAAAAATCAGGTTTAACTAAGATAAATTAATATATCGAAAATCGATTATTATTCCTTAACATTTATCATTCCTTGATTCATTTTAAATCCAAAACATCTTTAAAAACAGTGTTTAAAATAATCTAAGAAGAATTGACCTATAATTGGATTCTTATACTGCTACCACGCGCTTTTTCGCATTCGGCCGCCGAATCAGCTCCTAAGAACTAAAAGACGTTTCGAAACAACTACTTACTTTGCAGACAGCCGGCTCGTGTCAAACGTACGGCTCGCTCTTTGCAAAATTATTCCAATAAATTCTATGATCAGATCTGTGATAAAGAGCATTTACAAATCATCAGAGGTTTGAAAATTGCTATGTTTATATAGAAAACCAAATACGCCATAAAAAACACGGCCCAACATTGGAACTCAGAATTTGAACGAAATAAACAAATAAAAACTGTCATAAAACGAAGGCAAAGGTTGTATATTGTTACGCACTTTTTCAAGGTAATCCTAAACAAAAACTATTAAAACTTGTTCATGCTAATACAATTTATAACAAACCTCATTATAATTTTCCCGTTGACACGATGATGACAATCAAAAAAAAAAGCATAAAATAGGTCCTGATGTAATCAATCATATAGACTACAGATGACAACTTATTCCAAACGCCGACGTCAAATTCGAAAGAACAAATTTATTAAAAAAACAAAATTAAAACAAATTAACTACTACTCTGTAACAAATAACAAACTTAAATCAACAAACAAAATCTACCTAATATGAATAAATACAATCGTTAAACATCGTAATAACTTAAAACCCAAAAATGTCTTCGTCCTCTACAGTATCGTCCAAGTTCACCTTTCTCATCTTGGTCGGAGTCATCGATCGTGCACGGAAAGCATTCTTCTCAACGTCATTCTTTCTTCTGTCAGATCTCTTTGGCGAATCACAAAGTTTCTTCTTCTTTGGCTCGTCAATCTTCTTCTTTCTTGGCTCTTCCACCTTCTTCTTTGGTTCCTCGATCTTCTTCTTCCTTGATTCTTCCACTTTCTTACGTTGCACCTCAATTTTCTTCTTTGGCTTTTCAACCTTCTTCTGATGCTCTTCTTGTAATCGCTTCTTCTCTCTCTCTTCATTTTCAACACGTTCTCTTTCCTCGAGCTTTCGCTTTAAGTGTTCTTCTTCTTGGCGTCTTTCCTCTTCCTCAATCTTTTGCAGCCTTCGATTTTCTTCTTCTTGACGTCGCTTCTCTTCGTGAATCTTTTGTAGCTCTTGCTCTTCTTGCACCCGTTTCTTTTCTTCCTCTTCTTGTTCAACACGTTTTCTCTCATCAAGCTGTCGCTTTAAACTTTCTTCTTCTTGGCGTCGCTTCTCCTCCTGAATCCTCTGTAACTCTTGTTCTTCTTGCACCCGCTTCTTTTCTTCCTCTTCTTGTTCAACACGTTTTCTCTCATCAAGCTGTCGCTTTAAACTTTCTTCTTCTTGGCGTCGCTTCTCTTCCTGAATCTTCAGTAGCTCTTGTTCTTCTTGCACCCGTTTCTTTTCTTCCTCTTCTTGTTCAACACGTTTTCTCTCCTCAAGCAGTCTTTTTAAATTTTCTCCCTCTTCTTGAAGTCGCTTCTCTTCCTGAATCTTCAGTAGCTCTTGCTCTTCTTCTACTCGTTTCTTTTCATCTGCCTCCTGTTCAAGACGCTTTCTCTCCTCAAGCAATCTTTTTAGATTTTCTTCCTCTTCTTGACGTCGCTTTTCTTCCTTAATCTTTCTTTCCCTCTCTTCATGAAGTTGACGTTGTTCTTCTTCAAACATAAGTCTTCTTTCCACTTGATGCCCAGTTGCCTGTTCCCAATAGCTAGTTTCGGCTTTAGCATTTTCAATTTTCTCATCCAAATTTTTCTCAACGTCGCGCAACCGTTCAAAACAAGTTTCAATGTCTACCACACACTTGGGCTTCTCTTTGGTACCTAAAAACAACAAATTACCAAACGCTTAAATAATACGTAAAAAATCAATCAAAAGTGATCTTTAACAGTGAAAATTATTTTAAAACCTTAAACAACTCTAAAAACACATAAAAATAGTTATATTTAAAATACTTAATATGTTCCTGTTGCTAAATTGCTAAATATCTTACTGTTAACAACTTTAACTCGTTTATCCAAATAAGTCTCCAACAAGCCTTTGAATCGTCGGTTGTAAGCCGATAGTTCGTCGTTCTTCCTTTCAAATCGCTCCAATACTTCGTTAACTAAACAAAACAACATTAAATAAAAAAGTTAACTTACTATAGTTCATAATGGCAGTAGAATCCTTAAACCTGTCGCCGATTAGATGCAGTTGCCTTTCTAGAATCTTCACGCTAAAATAAACTAATGTAAAACAACATAACTAAAAGTAAATCTTAAGTTAAAACGTAAAAAAAGAATAGCATACGTAGAAAAACATAAAGCGACAATATAAACCTACAATTCATCAGCCTGTTTCATAAATTCCTCACAATTGCTGTTGTGAATCGTCAGTTCTTCAGAAATAAACTGGTTTTCGGTATAAGACATCTTTTTCAGTTGGTCTTCGGTCAATGTTAGATAATCTTGCTCAATCAGTTCACAAACATCAACATTGCAAGTCATATTAGCCACACAATTCACAAATATACAATCTTGAGCTCAAAAAACACAAAACGACGTCGAAAATCTCGAAATTTTATTTATTCTTTTTTGTAATTTTTGAAAACAACCCTTTGCAACTAAAAAAATTGTTTTCGTGCTGGGACTCATAAATACCCAGAGTGAGTGGACAAAGCATAGAAAGATTGATAAGAAATAAGTATTATAGATGTATATTGTATAGTTGATTGAAAATTTTAATTCAGTTGTTTCCATACAGTTTAAGTTACAACAATATTGCCAAGTTGTTACTGTACTTCTCCTGCTTAGCTTGTTATCCTAAAAATAAGTTATATAAAAAGATCGTTGTTATCATTGAGTTTTCTTGCTTTTTATATTTCATAAATATCTTCCAAGCCTTATTATAACAAAAAATTATTCTTTTAGTGACTGTTGCCAACAATAATAATTCGAATGAAATTATCATAACAATGTGATTTGGAAACGGAACGTTCCGAGAGAACACCTGTGGTTTGGTGCGACATCGTGAGCCCATAAAAGGTTGTAATTACGGTATTCTGGAGTGGTAAGACAAACGATATTGCGCGAAACAAATGTACTCGCCTCGGGCCTCGCCCATTTCGAATTCATGCATTTGAGACCAATGAGATGGAGGGGCGCGTTTACTGTCACTTCTCGTTAATGTTTAAGTGGGGTCATACCTCAGGCCAAGTTGGGTCGGTCCAAGTTTGGCGTGTACTGTACTTTTTATTGTGTTGTAGAGGATAGGCAGCTTTAAATTTTGGTGACTAATAGTTAGATATTACTGTACTTTTGCATTAAGTGTGTTTCTAAAGGGTTTACTGTAGTATTTTTCAGATGGATGGCTTTAATTACTTACATAAAGTTAACGTGGAGCCTTTGAATGCTTTAGGCCAAGTAATAGAATCCATCTCGTCGACTCGATTAGATACCAAACCTGTAAGTTTGTTGTTTTTGGTTACTGTATTTTTGTTTTGAAACTACAGTAAAATTCTTTTCTTAAGATTTTGAAACAAGCTTTAAGAATTATGGATTTTCCTGTATTTTAGCCATTAGATTGTGTGTGTTCATTATGCGGCCTTCGGATATTTGATCAGTTTATGTTAAAGGTAAGTCATTATAGATGTAAAGGACATAGACCTTGTTAATGTTAATTTAGAATATGTTTTTAATCTACTTTGTAACTTTTTGTTTTGTATTATATAATGTTGTACTCAAATTGATTTGGTAGGTTCAATCACACGTGTTTCACGAAGCTTGTGCGCGATGCTTTAAATGTGGGTGTCAACTGGATGAAACTTGTTACGAGCGGAATGGGCTACTGTATTGTAGGCTGCATTACGCAAAGTAAGCACATTTTACTTTCATTTAACAGGTCTTTGTAATATTATAATATTTCACATTTCAAAATTTGATTTTTACTCTTCAGAAGTTACTGTGCTGGTTGCCAGATGCCAATCAAGTCTTCAGACATGGTTTACAAACTTAAAGTAAGCGGATGACAATAGAAGTAAATGAATTAGAGTCTACAAAGTTATTTTTTGTTGTTTCCAGTTTTTAATCTTTTCCAATGCTTACTAATAGATTACAGACGGATATGGTATTCCACGTGCAATGTCATGTATGTATTCAATGTGGAAAGCCTTTAGCCCCAGGAGACCAGATTCTTGTTGACGAGGAGTCGAAAACAGTGTCTTGTGCCAATCATTACAACGACTCACGTAGGTCACATTAATATAAATTTACGTTACAATGGCGATTAAGTTACCTTTGTTAATGTTAACTTTTCAACCAAGAACTAAAGAAAGACACCTATATATTTATATATTTCTACCTCATTTTCAGAAGACGAGTCGTTTTCGAAAAATACAGTAGCCGTAAACTTACCGCCAATACCACAGTATCCGTTCGAGATGTACACATTTGGAGAGATGTACTCGGACGATAGCAAGTATATGAAGAGAAGAGGGCCGAGGACTACTATCAAACAAAGTCAGGTAAGTTTTGATAGTAAATTCATGAGCGCCTAGTCATTTCAATGATATTTTTAGTAAAACGTCTTTTCAAAAACACCTCCAGTATAATTTTCATTATTCCTATACCTCCAAAATCTTTATCTATGCTCGAAAAAGTATGTTAAACGCAGACCTTTTGACTTGAACATAACAGTTTTGAAAAGACAAAACTAAAGTTAGGTCATCAGCCATTCCAGTTGAGTAAAATGACATTAATTTCCCGCACGACTCGTTATAATGACATACTGATCGTAGGGAAGCGCGATTAGACATCTGTTAATTGCGTGATATCGGGGAATAGCTGATGGCCATCGTTTCAGTTGGATGTTCTGAATAGGATATTCTCCACCTCGCCCAAACCCTCCAAACATGTCCGCGCCAAGTTGGCCCACGAGACCGGCCTCAGCATGAGGGTTATACAGGTAACAACAATATATATTTTACGTTTACAAACTTGGCAGGAAACTATTTTTATATTATTGTAGGTTTGGTTTCAAAACAGACGATCCAAAGAGCGTCGACTCAAGCACTTGTGCAATTTCCTCAGACATTACGAGGAGAAAGGATTATGTCCACCTAGTATGAACTTCGCAGGTAACTTTTACCTATCTTTACCTTGTTTTACTTGGAAAAGTTTAAATTTTATGCAAACTTTAGACGTTTTTTTGGGCAAAAATTAACGATAAAAATTGGAAATAATAAAAAGAAAAGGTACCACACTTAATAAAAAAAAAGGTTTTTTCTCAAGGAATGTTGTGATGACCAATACTGCTTTGTAAAAACACTTTTGACGCTAGCCATTAGACCACCTAATTTTAGTCATAAAAGTCACATAATTCAACTTGAACCCATAAAATCAAATTTCAGAGGACCACACATTAAACCAGCAGTATTCGCCGACTCAATTCAACGACGACGACGACAACCAATGAACATTATTTTTGGACCGGTATCGAATGAAAAGACATTACTATCTTGACGACGATTAACAAAAGTGGCTCATTAAACGGAATTTATGTCTTTGAAAGAATAAGTTACACACAGTTTATTGTAAATAGCACCAAATACCACACAACCAGTTATTCTTCGTCGATCGCTGTTAGGTTGATCCGCTCGAAGCCCAACGACGAGTAGTTCAGCGTGGAGTTTAGCTCGGGCCTACAATAATATTAGGACTAAATATTTAAAATAGCGTTTAAATTGAACATTATGAAGATACCAAGTTTTAATATTATCTTTAAAAATACTTTACAATAGATTAAAAAACTCGAATCAAACTAACAATAGTTTTTACCTCATTTTACACTACTAATAACTTACGCAGACATTGCCAAATTCCCAGATTCGATGTCATCGAATCCTTCATTATCTAGAGCATTCTTTTTCGCACTCAGCCCTGCACTCCTCCCCAGCAACGTCCTTGGTGTCATGATCTTTCGAACCCGCCTTTTTGGGACTTCTGGAGACCTTTCGTCCTCGTAGCTGAACCAATTTCGAACAAACTAAAACAACATTGTAGTTAATAAATGAATAACGTCTTTGACAATCTAAAACAACATTGGGAGCAAAACCAAACAATATTCTACCCAACTAAACAACTCCATTTCAATATTAGCTATATTATCGTAAAAGAATACCTTCAACCAACTGTCCTCTCTGTACAACGTGTTCTCCTTGGGAGGATGGGACAAGAAACTCGTGAATTCCTCGGCTACTTCGTTTCTCATATTCTGTTCTCGGTAATGCTTGGAAAATTTCCTCCTGATACCCTTGGATATCCCGATCAAAATCAAAAGAAACACGAACAGAGCTATCACAACTCCCACCAAAGTGCAGAAGGCCAGCAACAACAACGTCAAACGGCTTAACTGTGAATGGTTGTAGGTTTCCTAAAACGACATAACATTTAGTATCTAAAATTTTGTTTTTGCTGCATAATATCAAAGCTTTTTGTCAAAGTTTTTACTATTATAATAAGACCTTGACTTAAAGCAAAGGCTTATCTAAAGCAAATCTTATAAACAAACCACAGAAGAGAACACTGTGACATAATATAGATAAAACATAAACAATAATCTCAATACAATAAAAAATAACAAGAGAATGTAAACTTACAACCCAAAGTCGAGTTAGTTCTTCCATAATTTTAAAATTGTTAAAGTGCAAATGTGAGAAGATGTCAAAAACAACAAGATAAAGAACAAAACTGGGATATAGCGAAGACAAGAGATTCTTCTTTTCTTGTTGAACTTTGGAACATCTACAAAATACGACGAAAAGCAAAAAAATGTCGAAATTAGTGAAACAAAACGCCAAAACCAAATTGGCGCTGCGCTGGTTTGCTCGTTCAATCAGTAATTTTTGAATTTTATTAATTTTTTGAAATTAAAAATTTATGGAAATAATTAAGTTATATAAGTCTTTTACATTTTAGACTACATGCTTAAACCGTCCGTTATGTACGCCTTTGTCCTCATAATATTAGACATGATTTGGCTGAAAAATTGTTACTAACAGAAGTCTTGGTTTCAGAAGCAAAAAACTTTATTAAAAGTTCATACTTGGCTCTTCTTTAATTGTAAGTTTGATTCTTTTAATTGGAAACGGATCAATTTGCGTTCGAATTTCAAATGATTTGTGTTTCGAGTGTAATATGAAGGCGGCGATGGTCAAAGTGGCAAATTGACGTAATTAGATACGGGAATGGCCAGATGCCTTTGGGTATTTGGCTGATTGATAATAATGGACAAGAGCACGGAGACCGACGACGAGTTTATCGAGGCCTTCTATGGGACGATTCGGTGAGTTAGATCTAATCGGTTAAACAAATATTGTGACCGTTCATTGTGGGTAATCTGAGCGGGCACAAAAGGTGGCGCTATGCCAACTGACCGCTCAAGAGGTCATATTGGGTTAGGGGCGAGGTAAAGAAAACCTGACGGGCGAGGCAAAGTCGGGCTGGGGTAAGGAGGTGGTTAAGACAAGGTTGGGAAGAGTAAACGGATGTCAGGCTAAATAAGCAAATATGGGGTTACTTCTGGTTTATTAGGGGTAGGGTAACATTAAGATTAAGCATTTTTTAGGTTTTCATTAATCTATGGGGTATGTTTTTGTATTTTTAGGTGACTTAATATATTTTCTTAACATTGACCTTTCCTTGGTCTAACAAATGCAATATTACTGTCTTCATCCTTTACTATTATAAATACTTTTTTATACTTAACAGTTATAAGTTAGGCCAAGAAATAGCATTTATTAAAACGGTAACCTGAAAAAAAACCCCAAAAAGGTTTAAAAAGAAGGCAGGTGTTGAAGTCGTTTGTACAGCTAGTTTTGAGGTCACTACCTTATTTTCGGGGATATAATTGTACAACTTGTGGTTGTTGACTTCAGGTTTACGTGATTTGATTTTCGCATTTATTAAATAACTTATTTTAAAATACCTCTAGAGTATAGTTTTTTTTAATTTTGGTGATGTTAAGGTAGGTGTGCGTTGATTACATTCTTTTTAAATTAGTTTTGCAACTTTATTTTTAGCATCAAAAACTAGGTCTAAAGCAAACCTACATCAGTATAAATTAAAAATTTTGGTGGTCTAACACATCTTTTTCTTATTCATGCCCATCTGTTTCAAAGTAATTCTAAAGTTAACATCGTTCACATGTTCCAGTTGACATAATTAATTAGACGCTTCATAACTCTTTCATCCGAAAGTTGTTCATCGAAAGTGCCAAAATTGTGAATAGCTACGTTTTTGATGGAAATTACTCTCTGGAGGATTATATATTGTGCTGGCATTCCTTTCCGGATAACACTATTTTTGTTTTTTTTCAGTCGAATGCCTCGTTATAACACGACAGACACTAACAATGTCGACACGACCGAGTTGGACCCCTGCTTGGCGGCTAAAATACGATTGGAGGGGAAGGGACGGTGCAGGTGGGTTACTTCAGCTATTTTATTGATGGTATTAGTACTACTGTATACCTTTCTTTGTGGGCATAAAAAGGGCAATCGGAGTGGTACTATTTTTGTTTTATATGGTTAAACTTTCAGATCAAGTACGATCTACGTGTTGATAGCTTCCTTGATCATCTTGTTGATATCCATATTTATTTTGATATTTCTACTGGTTACATGGATTCCAAAAGAGGTTGGTTTTGTTTCTTATCGTGGGTTATTGATGGTTATAAAATGTTGCTTATTGTACGCTTTTACTGTAATATTGTAGTATTTTGTAAATTAAAAAAATTCATTAATAGGTATAGCTAATATTGATGTTGTAAAGTGTTGTGTTTAGTACCAACGCCTAGAATTTCCGTCAAGACCTCTGCCAGTACACGATCGTATCTTAGCACCAATTAAAGTACATCGAGATCCAGATGAACTACTTCCAGACGTGGTACCAACAGAACCGGACAAGCTACTGGAACATTTCAACGGAAAGGTGTGTTAGTAACTAAGTGTAATAATGTGTTTGTATTAGATATTCTGGAATCAGAATCCAGAAACACGAAGAGCTCCATCTAATAGTGATAACGGTAAGAAAGAAGAGGTAATGGGTATTGGAGAGGCGAAAGAGAAGTATGGTTTGGGGGCAACAGAAAGTGGCAGTACATTAGAAAGTAGTACTGGAAGGGATAGTACCATCAGTTTTACTGTATCTCCAGATGCTTTTCTACCGTCATCTAATGACGTTAAGGCTACTGATAATGTTGAGGCTATCGATTTGATCTTCACATCTGCTTCTTCAGAAAAGCCTTCTGTAGCTGTTGTTCAACAATTGAACCCGGTACTTGTTTTTGAAACAGTTAAGCCATTTGAGCAGGCTACAAAAGAGTTGGAAGTGGCTACAAAACCTGCATTTACAACATCTTCAAGCAAGGTACCAACAATAACTACCACTACATCGACTATTACTGAAGCATCAAATAAACCTTCAGAAACTCAGACTCTTGGCCCTTCAATAACTGAAGCTACTGAACTTGCTACGATAACCACTAAGGCTACAGTAACAGCACAAAGCAATGGCACAGATAAAAAATCAACGGCAATAATAGATCAAACAGTTTCAACGACATCAATGACAGAAAGATTAGAAGAAGAGAGCACTATAATACGACTCGAGCCATATGTAAACAAAAGCAGAGGTTATCAACCGGTCGAGAGTGATGGTGTTCAGGTATTTGCTGTTTATGTTGTTTGTTCCTTTGCTGATAGCTGGTCTAACTGGGGCGTTGCACGAACTATAATCCGGGCTTATTTGCATGTTTCGATGTTGCTGATATGATATTATGACATTTTCATGATTTTAATAATAAAATTTTGCATGATAAACAAAATACATAACTTGAAGTTTTAAAAACTTACTTCCAGACATGCTCCCAATATCTGAAATCAGGCCAAACCAAGTCAGGAATCTACAAACTGAAGCTGCCTGAGGTCGGAGAGTTCTATGGTTTGTGTGAAATGGATGAGAACGATGCCTGGTTGGTGATACAACAACGTCAGAATGGAGACGAAGTCTTCTACAATCGTTCCTTCAACGACTACGCTCTCGGCTTTGGCGATCAGGCTTCTGATCATTGGCTAGGCTTGGAGAAGATAAGGGCGTTGCTGAACAGATACAAACTACAACTTCGAATTGAAGCCAGAGGCGACAGATGTGACAAAAGAAAAGATGACCTTTACCTGCTTGGGTTATACGACTTTACAATTGCTACACGGAAAGATGGCTACAGACTGACAGTGTCGAATATTCTGGAGGGAAACTTCACGGATCCCTACTCGGACTTGAGTAATTGTAACGGAGCCAAGTTCGCTACGGTAGACCGACAGTCGAATACTGTAAATTGTGCGGATCTGAGAAAGTTAGGGTAGGTCGGATACTGTAACTAATGATATCCAGGCAAAATCTATATAGTATTTTAAATTGTAAGATATCTAAAAAAGTTTATTAAAGCCTAAAGCCTAATTTCTACTTAGTATCGTAATACCTATTATGCAAATTTACTCCTTTAGAGCCTGGTGGCATCCACCAAGTTGTTCCTTCATTACCTTAAATGGTGCTTACAATAACGACAAGTGCCATAGCTGGTCGGGTGCTCAGATTTACGCTCGGGAACGGTCGGTTCACGCTTCGGTACATTACAAACAATCACATCAGAAGCCGCGGTTTACCCGGCTGTCAGTAAAAATAGTTGAGTAGTTCGCTAGATTATGTACAGAGTTTAATAAACGTCTTTATACCTATACTAACATCATTTTATCCAATTTAAACTTTTTAAAAATGTTGCCTTAGATATCCGTAATATACAGGGTGTCCCAAGAAATTTGCAGGATTTTAAAAATTTGTAATTCATCTTTGAGTGCTGGCTGAAATACCAAACTTGGTACGGTGGAAGTATGGCCAATGTATATTTTTTGTGAAGAATTTTGGGATTTTAGAGTGCATATTAAGGTCGTTATGAATTTTTGAAAAAACCCATTTTTACCCCGAAATACACATATTTTCAGTTGAAAATCACTTTTTTCATCAAAAATTTCTAAGTTTTTGGCTGTTTTGTGGTTGGAAATGCATTTTTGAGATGAAAATTTATGTTCTCCGCAATGGCGGAGAGTCGGCGGACGCTTTAAATCATCGGCAGAAGCCATAACTCGTTTCAAACTTTATGGATAAACTTGAAACCAAAACCGATCTTTCTAAAATTTTATGCTCTATCCTCCGATGTATACATTCATTGAAACGTTAAGGTAAAAACAAAAGGTTACACAAAAGAGACAAATCAATCAGTAAGATATTAAGGTAAAATGTGTAATGTTGTTTATATGGGCATAGGTATAGTAAAAAAAGTTATAAGGTTTTTATTTAAGAAATTTAAGTTACTTATTTCACCTTTTTTAGTATTAGATTGTAAAAACCACTCAAAACATAAACTGCAACTGAAAAATTCCGCGAAGTTTTATTGTAATAATTATCCATTGGTGAGCACCAGGTCGAGCAGTACTGGCCCCTTTAGTCAGCCATGACAAAGCTACGAACAATTTGAACTTTTTGTTTAGTTCAGAGTTACTAAGTGTCATATATGTCACCACGGTTCGTATAACCAATGCGAATAGTATGATGAACAGTCCCCAAAGTGTCATTGATAAGGTCACCTAAAGTGGAGTTATCAATCTTTATATTTTCGGTTTAATTAAATTTTCTCTATAATATTGTAATCATTGATAACAGTAGTAAAATGTGTTGTTAAACACATATTGTAGTAGAAAGTAAACTTACCTTGTCCAAGCCGAACATGAACCCAATCATTCCAAAAATAAGTGGCTCCACCATGTAATCCCACAAAAGCTTCAAGACCTTTTCTTCTTTACTCTGATGTAACTTTACCTCCCATTCATTTAGTTCGAAGTGGGCAGCGGTAAGGTAACTCTGCAAACCCAATATCTATTATAACATAAACATATCTTCAATTTTATGATACGAAATCAAGCACAGTAACCATAAAAGTAATCTCCACTGACCTCAGGATTGTATGACTTCCACCGAAGCGAAGCTACAATAGCCCCTGTAATTACAGTAACCACACCCATTGAGTTCACTTTCAAAGCTTCGGCACCAAACATAAATGTCATGGAACCGACAAGCACCAGACAGACTCTTTCCAAGGCCAAGTGCTGGGACTCGTTTGAAGGTACCACCCACAAGATGAGACCAAAGAAGATACCAACCATTACACCAGCCGTCCATTCGACCGGTGCTTGGATGAAGACGACCATCAGCTCATGCCATACGTTTGAGGCTACAACAATGTCATAAATCAGTCATTAGCTCACTTTTTTGCTTTAAACAGAAAAAGTAACTAGTATATATACAACTAAATATATATTAACTTAACCGATCTTATCTACTTACACGGGTTAGTGATCATTGAAAGTCCCATAGCGAACCACGCGATCACATAAGGGACGTTAAGTGTTGCTGCCAGATTGATTAGTGTGGGTAGACCTTCATCTGTCCCCAGACCGTGCTTCTGAATCCACAACGTTTGAGGCACGATGATAGCTGGAGATACGGCCGTAAGAACCTAGCCAAGTAGAAAGGAGAATACTGGGGCTAAATCAAGCCAGGGGTACCCGAGTAGCATGACGAAGATGGCTTCCACAGTGCTGGGAACTATGGCTAGCCAAATGGCAGTCCACTGAAATATTTATGTTACTCTCAACATCTACAGTTTCAGAATATAATATCATCGGACCTTTTAATATCGATTTGATAACATGGACCTCTAATACGTTTAAACACAGTCGCTTTAATAAGTACAGTTGTCTATCTCTAATTAGATACTGTAAAAATAAAATTAACCTACCTTAAACCTCTTTAATGCTCCAATATCTACAGCAAGACCGGCTCGCAACAGTACCACCATGAATCCAAACTTTCGTACAAAGTTACTCAAACTCGGATGCACAAACAATGAGTATTTCCAAAAAGCAAAGTTTCTCAGTATCAAACCACTTATCAACATTCCTGTAAGACAAAGGTATTTACTGCACGTTATTATTATTACTGTACTTTAAGTGTTTACTACGCTAAAGATATTCGTTTGTTACAAAAAGTAAATAATAAGATAATACGACTTTAAAACCTTACCAAAGAGTAATGGCAATCGTAATATCTTTGCCACAAACCCTCCGGCAATAGCTGCGAAGAATACGGTAGACAGAGTAATGACACTTTTGTAGCTGTAGTAGTTCGGGTCATGTTTGTTAAGACTGTCAAATTGAAGAAAGCCAGTATTGATTGGCTTCTTAAAGATACTAACCACTGCCAGGATGAAGAACATCAAGAATATCAGATATGTCAACACAGAATAGAACTAAAACAACATAAAATCGTTATTAAAAAAAGAAGAAATTTATGCATTTCTTATTCTAAAACATAGTCTTTTAAAAAATGTCACCCTTTTTGCGTCAACCACAGTAATTACGGAGTAACCTCATACTGACCTTGCCAATACATTTTTCCAGAATCGACAGGTCTTTGGCTGGGGACGGCGGATCGCTGATGGTACGTCTGATGAAGAACTTGGTCATGGTTTATCTGATCTGGCTAGCGGCTTAGCATTGTTTTTATAAGTGGCACAAACAAAAACATCTTTGTTCATAACAATATGTCAGTCCTAACGTCTGCTTACCAAAGGGTAATTGAAAAGATCTGTCAAGTATGAGTTTGTTTTTGTAAAATGTTTTTCGATATAACCTTGGTTCACTTTATATATTTCATGTTTATTGTCATAAATAGACTGTAACATGTCATCGCATTACCTATGACAATATCGATTAACCTAACTCAAAACTTTTCCAAAATTCAAAAGTCTTTTTCCCCCGGAGGGCTGAGAGGAGGTCGGATGCCATGAGGAGATTTGTTTTCCTTCAGGTGAATCCAGCCTCTCATTTGCACTTACTCCGACTTTAAACTCTCAACTTTCCCGTCTCTCTCTTTTCCAAAATAACAAATTTTGTTTTATTTTGTGAACTGTCCAATATTTATGAGCCATTTACATTAGTAATAGTCCATTACACACGTTGCTTTTATGTTTGTTTTAGAGCGATGGGAATTAAGGCTAAAATAATATAGAAAAATGGAACGGGTTTAAATTGTTAAAAAGATATTTAGCTCTCTTTCTATTCTTTACATATTTGTTTTTAATAATGTTAAACATAAATAAGACAGACCTTATTTTCCTAACATTCTAGACTTTATTGTTACCTAAACTTGTAAATAACCTTAATCCGCATGAGATGTTAAAAATTATAAGATGCGTAACATTTCCTTTTTTATAAAAGTAAAAAAGAAGACTTGTTACCTAAATTTCAAAAAACCGCTTTTTGTTACCTAAACTTTTTCCATAGTCCAATCCTCAAACAAACATTGTTTCCACATGTTCTTTTTATACAAACCAAAGTAAATGTTGCGCGTTATGTTCGGAACAAGTATCCATTCCCATTCCTTATTCTATTGTTTCGGCCGAGTGACACGCCAATTTCTGAGGGGTCAGGAAGACTTCTGTTGCTCCGGATTCGGGGGAACGGAACGGTGGCGAGGAATTAGCGCGTATTTATTGACAGATTATTACTGGTTTGCAGGAAAATAGTTTTATATTGTTTATAATTGCTTCTGCACTAAAGATTTTTGAACAAAAGCTTAAAAAAGTAATGAGTGAGGGACAAGTGCAATATAAATAAACTTTTTGGCCAATTTGTAAAACGAAATTCTAAAACACTCACTTTAATATTGAAACTCTAAGCTTTAAAAGCTTTTTTTGCCATTTTATGCCTAAAAATTAGACATAAAACTCCAAAGTGCGCCCGTTCCGGTTTAAATTCGCGCAGACTGCAGACTCGAAAAAAAAAGAATCTTCCCTGTTCCGGATGTTCTCACATAATGTAGTTTGCTTGTTAAAGACAATACCTTATTTTTATACGTATTTTATAATATTAAAAAATAATAACGCGTTATTATTGTTGTTGTAGGTATGCCAGATACATCATGTTTGTGGCGTCGGAACTACAGAAACCCCAAGAATTCCGAGTACGTTAGAGTGGTGTTGCTGATCATTTTCGTCATCTACGTCATGAGTAAGATTGTGGATGTGATTGGCTTGGTGTACCCACAAGAAGAACCTTACCCAGAAGCAGTCAATGGGATGGATGGCATGAACATTGTGGCCAAGGAGTGCTCAGCCACCACCAATGTCTGTTACAACGTGGTGGATTACAGCACTGAGTAAGTAGTAGTTGATTTGACGGCTTAAAATTATCAATCATAGTTTTATAGTTACAATACTTAAGTAACCGTAGTGACTATTTCATCACACCTATAACTATATGTTGTGTTACAGTACCCTCGGATTGAAAGTGAATCGAGTAATATACCTAAACGGAATGGAGAAGGAAGTTGACACTATGGTATCGCTGATACCTTTACCAGGACGAACATTTCACGATTCTGACACAAGGTTCTGGCCCGTGAATCATACCATCGTACAATCACAATACGTCGCTTTGATATGTATAGCACCATTTGTGGTGGGAAGTGTACCATCAAGGAATGTCAAGGAGAGTAACTCGTCGGTTTTGATGGTGGGATTGGGTGGTGGAAGTGCAGACATGTTCTACCATACTGTGCGACCTAATGTAAGTTTATTATCCTAAACTATAAAAGAAACGTTGGTTGAATCAAGGGATAGTTGATATTAAATTTAAGATTTAGTTCTAAAAGTTCTAAAAATTGTTTCAGTGGAACATCACAGTATACGAAATCGACGCTACAGTAGTAGATCTAGCCAAGAGATGGTTCGGAGTAATAGAAGACGAAACCAGAAGAACCATCGTACAAGATGGAGTTGTTGCGATAAAAGAAGCTGCCGAAAGGGATTTGAAGTACGATGTTGTTGTTATAGATGCTTGTGATGAAGATGACACTTTACCGTGTCCTGCAAAGCCATTTTTGGACGTACAATTGCTCAACAATGTAAAGAAAATCCTTTCACTTCGAGGTAAGGTTCATTACTATAATTAGAATACCTTAAATGCTTTAATTTTGTATAAATATTACAATAATAACATAATGTTACTTTAGGTTGCGTAGTATTCAACGTGTTAACTCTCAAGAACAGTGACCAAAACGAGAACCAAGTTCAACAGAAACTGCTGAATGTGTTCCCAACGTGCATCAGTTTGAGGCCAGATCAGGAGACCAATGTCATCTTTGTATGTCTACCGTACTCTTTACAACAGAGTAACGTCGAACACACGAAACAGTTGTGGGAATCTGAAGCTGCCAGTTTGATGAACCGGTTTCAATTCCAATTTCAAACTTCAATTAATGTAGTTAGGTCATAATAGTACAAGCCATGGTTATCTTATTCACAGTCAGGCAACACCATCAGGAACAGCTTTCAGTCACCGCCATCCATAATACGATACCAAGAACGGGTAACAAATGGCACCTTCACTTAACTTTTTTCTCAGCCTTCAAATTCTCAATCTTATTACAGGTATTTTTATGTATAGTATTATGTATATCCGATTCTGAGTTTGCTCATCACACAAATATTATATTTACGCTTTACATATTTCTATTAATTTTCATAGTTATATACTTGTTATTTAACCCATTTATTATCATAAAGCTTTAACACCATCTCAACTACCATCACTGCCTTAAGGTTATATATTATTTTTTATTATATTTACAATATGATCACATTATGTACAAAATGAAAGTTTAAATACCGGCTTCTTATCCAAATGGTATTTGTAATAAAGCCAGTAGCACTAAAGTTTGAAGACTAATTTGAATGGTACCATTATTACTGGTAAGACTAGAAATTAACAATACTAGTGGCTCATCAGGATCATAAGAAATAGCACTAGTATTACTCTAAAGTACTTTCAATATTACATACACTGAGTACTAGAACAGAGACTACTTTCCTGTAGCACGTGCTATCTGTACTATTGACCGCACCAACCTTAGTACTAAAAGCCTAAAACTTAACAGTACCATTCTTTTTCTGACTTATGGCATCTAGAATGGCTTTTCTTTTGGCATGGTACCGCGCTTGCAGGGCTTCTAATTCAGCGTCCATCTCTTTGTCTAACATCTGCTTCTGGGTCAACAATTCATCTGTACTTAATTCGACCAGCTAAAATGTGTCAATCAATCAGCCTTTCACTTTTGATAATCGGACAATGTATTATCAAATCTTTTTTACACACAAAGTGATCATGATAACCGGTAATAAATAGCACTTACAGAATATACACAATGGGAGGTTATAAATGAAATGAATAACTTGAACTTACATATCGATAGTCAGGATCAGGGTCGTTGAGCGACTTTCGTATCAGATTGGTTACAGTATGATGATAATGGTCCATTTTGTCATGAGATCTGGATGAAGCTTGAGATGCATCGTACGACGGAGGAGAAGCTTGGGCCTCGTTTACATTCAATTCGGTAGCAAAAGCATTGTTTAGAGATTCGTACTTGTCAGCGGCCGTAAAGAAATCATCGCTTCGACCTAAAATACTTTGTTTTAGTTATAAATAAGACAAAGTCATAACGTTTTTGTAAAAAAAATTTAACTACTTCTTACTCTCGGTTAATTTCATATATAACTCACTATCTACAGTTTTGTGTTGAACTAGGGTGCTGTCACCAAAGTCAAGGCCAGTATTCTGGTAACTCTTGATCGTATCTGCTGGTTTCATTAAAGTTGATGTTGCATCACTTGAAATCATGTCAAATGTGTTACGCTAAAACAAAGAATTTATAATATAATATAGAATAAATATAGGTATTCCCATTAAAAACTCAATAATGCTGACAAACTTACAGATTCCTGTAGCAGACACTGTGCTGCAATGTCTTGAGCATCAGCAATCATGTCTTTCACTGCTTCTGGGCCTTTAGCCCCTAAAATGAACTCGTGTTCAAGAAGAGCGTCAGCCACAGTACGATCTTCTGGGTTTTTGACCAAACATTGAGCGATAAAGTCGTTGAACATTGGAGACCAGTCTTCGGGGTTTTTGAGCGTCGGTGGAGGTTTCGTTGGAATCATGAATATCGCCTAAAATGTATGTAAGTTACGCTTAACCTATTTTAAAACCCAAAATAACAGTAAAATTGGCTTCTTCATTATTAGTCTCAAATTAATCAACAAAACTCACCATTACGCATCTGAACCAATACTTACCCGCATAGGATGAATCTCGGCGTGTGGAGGCCTGCCTTCCGCCATTTCAATTGATGTAATTCCCAAAGACCAGATGTCGGCCTTTGTGTCATACCCAATCTCCTGAATCAGCTCTGGTGCCATCCAGAAAGGAGTACCAATTACAGTATTCCTCTTGGCCATCGTATCAGTCAATTGTCCCGCAACTCCAAAGTCTGCCAGCTTAGCGTTCCCGTCCATATTAAGAAGAATGTTGCCAGCCTTTATGTCTCTGTGTATCTTCTTCAGCCCATGTAGGTAGCTGAGTCCTCTGATCGTATCCCTTAACACAGAAGCTACTTCCTCTTCAGTCAACGTCTTTCGTCTCAACCTCATAATGTCAGATATGGAACCAGCTCCACAATACTCCATTACTATCTTTAAACGATAAAATAAATTTTAGAGTTGTAATATAATATATGAATTCTTTATATATCAGGTAAAAAAAGAAGACTTACCCACAAATCAGAATTCTTAAAATACGATCCAAAGTATTTTACAACAAAAGGACTGTTGCATTCCTGCATTATTGTAATCTCTTTGATGATCTCCTGAAGATCTGTATCCACAGGAACCTTCTTTACCGCCAAAACTTTGCCACTTTCCTTATGAATCGCTTTGTGAACAGATCCATACGATCTACAAGGTTTATCATATAATCGTAAGTAATTTACAATAGTAAAATATAAAGACATGTATTTAAAACCCAATCTTCCAAAATCCTAAAAACAAAAAATAATATATTACACTCACCCCTCGCCAACTTTGCTCACAACTTCAAAAACATCTTCTGGAGACTTGTTCAAGTCAGAAGTTGACAACTTGAACTCTTTTGATGTATCGGCAATGTTCTCGGTACTTTTCTGCACTTCCGATTTAACATCAGCCATCTGGGCGTACTCCATGTGAGCAACAGGGTCTTCTAAAACATCTATATTCACATAAATTACTTAATTTTAAGTGCACGAATCCAATACAACTATTATAATGTGAAATGGCAAACACAAAACTACAATTAAAGGTATACAAACAAATTATAAAATAAAAAAAGCTAACTAAGGAAACCAAAACATACGCTAAGCTACAATAATATAGTTTAGACCATATTATCTAAAACAACTAAAAATTAAAGATGAGAACACGTAACAACACAAATTATCTATGATTCACCGTATATAGGAGGATACTCGTAGACACGGTCACCATTGAAAGACACCAATTGTCCCATTCAAGAGAATGTTGTTAATGGTTAAGCTGAAATGGACTAGAGGTTAGCGGATCTAGTTGATCCCATAAAGCAACGAATAAGTATTGTAACAAACACAAAAAAAGTCGAAACAGCCACGGAAAAGTTTTCTTTATCTAAAACCCCACAAAACGAATGAAAGATGAATGGGTTTTCGGCGACTTTACACATCATTTATAAGATTTATATGACCAATATTCCAAATTATTATTTGAATACAACAAATTAACATGTAAAATAACTCAAAAAATGTAGAATCAATACAGAATTCCAATAAAAGTGCAGATGCGCAACAAGAGTCAGAAAATTTCTAAAAAAAGTCGAAGTGAAAATACTAAAATCAATAGTTGCAGTTTGTCTCAAATAAAAGTAAAAAATAAATTTCGTAAAAAAGAACAATCGTTGTTACATATTTTTGTTTAGATATGTCTGCGCATAACATTTTTTGCGTTGTTTCTTTTTTTTAGTTTGTTTTCTTACTTTAACTTCAGTTTGTTTTAGATCTTGGTATGGAGTCGGTCATTGAGAGCCAGAGAACTTTGCACGAAGAAAGAGAACGATGTTTAGATGTTATAGTTAAAGAATTTATGGCCGAAAAGAAAACAGTAAGTTATTTGTTATTGTTTGTTTTTAGTTGTTTTACAGTAAGGAATGTAGATGTAAATGTTGGAAGTATCAGTTATTGGTCATTTAAAACGTTAATTTTAGCAAAGGGAACGTGTAAATTCGGACCAACGATGTAAGTCATTGTTTGAAAGATTCAACAATGCTTCAGAACAACTTATTGACAGCTACAAAGATGAGACTGGTGAGAGAGTCAGAGAAATCGATCAGCTTGGTGGCCCAAATGAGTTTGCCGAGTTTTATTCACGTTTGAAGCTGTTGAAGGAGGTACACAGGAGGAATCCGGATGAAGAAGCCAGTTGCTTGACTTTGGAGTTCGAAAAGAAGATTCAATTTATTCAGAATCCGGACAGAGTCGAAAAAGAAGTTGTCAAATTTTCGGATGAAGAAGGTTACGGCAAGTATGTTGACATGCATTTGTTGTTCGAACAGTACAGAAACCTCAAAAGTGTTAATGTAAGTGTTACTTGAAGTTGTTTTTTATTATTTTTTTTAGTTTGATTATATAAACATTTTATTTGTGATATATTAAGTATTAGTTGAGGTGAAAGCGATATTTTCAACTGAATTATGTCATTTTAGAAATCAGACTACATTACCTTTTTGGATAAGTTTGACAGATTTGAAGAAATTTCAAAAGTTCCAACGAAGAAGACTGGAGCTTACAAAGAATACCTCAATAAGCTAATGGAGTATATCTTGGACTTTATCTCAAGAGCTAAGCCATTGACAAACGTTGATGGAATAAGGAAAAAGGCGGAAGTTGTAAGTATTTTACTTTTCTACTGTGATTTTTAATGTTTTGTTTTGCATCTTAATAGGTTTTAAAAAATTTAGAAACCTTTGCTTTGTATAAAAGTGTTTTTTCTATAAAATATGAAATATAATAATTGTTTTAGGAGTTTGAGGCTTTGTGGAAAGATGACAAGGTGGAGGGATGGTCTAAAGAAAAGAGTGGCGCTTTGAGCAATGTTGGAGTACCATTAGATTTGGCTGATTTTGAGTCGGTAGAACAAATTGAAGCCCTTGGAGGTGACAGGATAAAGTCAGCGTTGGTTGCGGTCGGCCTTAAATGCGGAGGGTAGGTTTGGATATGTTCTTGTAACACTTTATGCTATTAAAATTTGTTAAATTGTGGTTTAGGTATGACATTTTATATAAACTTTTCTGCATTATAATGAAATTTAATTTTGTTTATGTGTGCAATTTATAAACAACATTGCTGTATGGTATCGTTTAATTAAGCTTTGACATTTTAGAACACCAAAAGAACGTGCTATTCGTTTGTTTGCCACCAAGAATATGTCATCGGATGAATTGGAAAAACTAAAGCCGAGGAAATCCGCGGAACAACTGAAGGAAGAGCGACGGGTCTATTATTTAGCTAAAACTGAATTTGAATTGAAGAAGTAAGTTGTAATTAGGTTTGTTTAAGCCTAATTTTTGTTTTTGCTTGTGGTACAACAACAAATATAAACAGTTCTCAATTGTTTTTAATGTTAACCTTTTGTGTAGTTTATGCTTAATTGGCCACAAAGTTCGTATCCATATTTACGTTATTTTAAGGTTGTCCGAGTTGCTGACTGAAGAAAGACAAGCCACAAAGGAGAATGTAGAGAGGAAACAAGCACGTGTAGCTGGCGAAGATGAAGATGCTGATGACATGGAAGAAGATGTGCCAGATGAAGTGGAAGACGACGATGTACCCTACAACCCCAAAAATCTGCCGCTTGGATGGGATGGTAAACCAATTCCTTACTGGTTATACAAACTGCACGGTCTCAACATCAGCTACACATGTGAAATATGCGGAAATCAAGTTTACAAAGGGCCCAAGGCTTTCCAGAGACATTTTACAGTAAGTTTTTCTTTTTCTTCAAATATTTGTAAAAATACAAGGTTTACTTGCCGGTTTTTATTGAGAAGTCACAACAATTTCTACGATTTTAAAAACCTTTTTACAAAAACATATTAACTTTTGTGATGGAATAACAATTATTCTTTCAAAAGTCACGTAGAGATGTAGTGTATTACCGAAAAAGTACGAAAAAACACGTTTAACTTTGAGTAATACAATAAAGTGGAAGTGTTGAAAAACGAGTAAAATAAGATCAAGTACAATATAAAGTTGAAAAAGGTATAAATTTTTTATGATTTTGTTCGTTTTAAAGTCGTTTGCACGTTCGCTAACAAAAGTTGTAATTTTTTGGGAGTAAAAACATTTGAAACGTGAAAAACACATTCAGAACTATTTGGTCTTGCTGTTATTAGATGTTATCTATAACGGCGTTATCACGTTTATAAAACAATAGGGCCACGTTGTTAATGTTTTGCTTGTAGGAATGGCGCCATTCTCACGGCATGCGATGTCTCGGAATTCCCAACACGGCGCACTTTGCCAACATCACCAAGATCAAAGACGCGGTTGATCTCTGGGGTAAGATGCAGCAGGAGAAGGAATCCACCAAGTGGGATCCGAACGTGGACGAAGAATACGAGGACTCCAAAGGCAACATTCTCAGCCGACGCACTTACGAAGATCTGAAAAGACAAAACTTGTTGTAATACATTAAGGACGTTTGGTCGAAAAGTATATGGAAACTGGGCATTTTATAGAAAGATTAAGGTTTTTTTACTTCAAAAAGATTGTATACTTTTTGACCACACAAGTGTTATTACGTTAAATATTACTTTGTTAACTTAAGAATAATGATAAATACAAAACTTGGTCCGATTGGTTGTTTGAGCACTAACGGCTTTAAACGCCCTGATTATTTTTGGTATAATGCCTTAAGATCACGGTTAAATGGCCTGTTTCGTGTTATCTACAGTGCTTGTTTACGGTTTACAGTGTTTTAGGGTATTTACAGCTTTGTTTATCATTTACTACTATATTGGTCTAACGGAGGGTAGAGTTGTCTATCTATCTAAAAGAGGGTTCTATTTGTGCTACTTTTGAAAAGCTATTTCTCAGGTTTCTACAAAAACATGGTTGTTTTTTGACTACGTTGTTGTTTCTATTTTCATTCTGGTATTTCCTTTCACGTGAAAAATGTGGTTACTCCCTGCGGGCCTTTTCGGAAATCCAAGTTTTTCGACTGATAAGACTGTTTGACCTCTGAACCCTCTCATGCAGTCATACCCTCTCTCCGGCAGTTAGTAATTCCCTCAAGTAAGTGCATGAAACAAAACGTTTTCATCGTCCCACATTTCTCTCCGTGGGACCATTTTGAGACTCCGCCTACCATAAACAGTGATAATCTTACCACCGTTCGAAATGTATTGTACTGAGGCTCGGGGAAGGGGGTGGAGCTGGCTTCCAACTTTTTAAGGTTCGATTTATAGCGGGGCAGTTTTGACTCGTTACTCTTTTTACATAAATTTTATGGATTTTCACTTTTAAACTCGTTGTTAAACTCGAGACTTCGCTTTTAGGTTTAGAGTTAAAATCTACGTTTGTATGTGAAATTGGAAACGTAGATTTTAATCGCTTTTAAATCACTAACCATTACATATAGTGGTTGGCAAGTTTATAGTTTCCTAACTCTATAGGCAGCCCTGCAGAGAATGTATTGACCTTTTGAACCGCCTAGTATAAGTTCACATTTTATAACCTTCAACTGCAACATGTAGCTGAATTCTGCGAGTTTTCGGCGCCAGACTTACTTTCCACGTATGGTTTTTTCGTGTCTTTTTTGGGAATCAGAAAAAGGAAGACGAATCCCAGAATATTCATAAGAAACGAGACGAAAAAGTCGATAGAAAAAGGTCGGTGTCCTTGGGACTTTGGGCGTTTTTCAGGCGGTCAGTCGACCCTTTTTTACCACAACCTTGATATCCCACTTCTCGACGTGTTACAAACTGACGGAAGCGCGAGCCGACTGATCTATGTTACGTTCTCTTTTATGAACGTAACAAAAAACCGTCATTCTTGGTGGTTTTCGAGATTTTTTTGTTTTGTAACTTTCAAATTGAGCTTTTAAGTTGTGAAGGTTCAAGTTACATTTCAAGATAATTTATCTTACTATTTTAAAGTCAAACAATTAAATTGTTTGATAAGGGTCAATTTGCGGGAAATTTTGTTATCAGTTTACAGGGTTTTGCAAGGCTTTAAAAAGTAGCGAATTGTAGCCTTTTAAACTCGTTAGTGTGAATGCTGGGAAAGTCAAACGTGAGTAAAAAATTAAAAACTCAACTTTAAGCAGAAACATAAGCAAAAAATAAATTATTTTCAGTGGGTTTTACGTTGAAAACAACTCTGTTTTACATTTTGACATGTTGCACTGTATTCTTATGTCAAATATAACTTTTGTGATCAATTATAACTTACAAAGTGATATAGTTTTATTTCATTTTCCAAACATCCTGCAGACTTTTAAATTTAATTTTGAAATTGGATCGGCGGCTTATTTTGTCCGTTTTTAAAATTTGAAATTTGTTTTTTTAACCAAAAATGAATCAAACAATATTGGAATCTCTTGTAGCCGAAAAGGGTGCCCATTCTATTCCAGATATTGGGCTTTCGATCACTTTTATCACAAATGTTGATAAAATAAAAACCGAATTTCCTATTTTTCTCCGGGTTTTTTGTCATTTTTCGCGTTCGAAGAGGAAAAACCTTATTTTTCGTTTCCAAAAACCTGCTTTCCAGGCCAATTGAGAACCAGAAATGTCGGCCAAAGCTCTGAGTGAATACACAGGCAAGGAGCTGTTGTACAGGCACCTCAATCACCTCGACTTTGTGGCCAAGCCTCAGGCCGTTCCCTTGGACGAGTTCAACGACTTTGAGGACAAATCCAAAGGATGCAGATGGATCCAGCAAGGAGAAAAGGGAGTGATCAAGCCAGATCAGCTCATCAAGAGGAGGGGAAAGCACGGTCTGGTCAAGCTGGGCTCTGTTCCTGAACTCAAGGCTTGGTTCAACGAGAAAAAGGGTCAATATGTCACAGTAAGTTTGCTGGTTTTATTATTTTAGGTATATGTTGTGTTCTTTTTGTGATTTTTAGCTGATTTAAAAAAAATTTTGTGGTAAATGAAGTTTTTATCATTAGTTTTTATGTTTACAAATATTTACTTTTCATTTTACAAAACTTGTTTTACGGATATTGTTTTAGATAAATTTCTGTTTTTTGGCATACTTTTGTTATTAAAAGCACTGATTATCTAATACACATGTTTTGCTGATAATATTTATGAAGAACATTTTGATTTTTTAAAGGTTTGTTATTTTAGGTAGGAAAAACTACAGGCCGTTTATCTCGCTTCATCGTGGAGCCACTGTGCAAACATGAGGACAATGAAGAATTCTACTTGGCCATCTACAGTCGCAGAGAAGAAGATATCATCTTGTTCTACGAGCAAGGTGGTGTTGATGTTGGAGACATTGATGCCAAGGTATGTATACTCCAAATTGTTTTGTTAAGCTGTCTTCCAGATTTGTTTTAGAAAAATGATTGTGTTTAAAAAAATTATGTTAACATTTTCAGGCCCGCAAACTTGTAGTTGGTGTTAAATTGAACGACGAAGAACAATCGTTCACTGATTCTGAGCTTGATACACTTATTGGAGCCAATGTTAAGGCTGCTGACAAGAAGTAAGTCAAATACAACTCTTTGTAGGAGTGACACCTAGCATTAGTTTATTCTTATTGTTTAAATTTTAAGTAAAGCTAGTGATGTTTTAATAATTTAAATTATTTAGACATAAATTTAAACTTTTCAGGTTGTTGACAGTATTCATCCGCGAGCTATATACTTTGTACAAGAGCCTGTACTTTACATACCTTGAGATCAACCCTCTTGTGTTGACCGGAGGTCAAATTCACATCCTTGACTTGGCTGCTAAACTCGATGAAACAGCTTTGTTCCTGTGCTCAGAGTTGTGGAAGACTCGTATTGATGAAGCAGTCGAATTCCCAGCTCCATTCGGTCGTGACTTGTCTAAGGAAGAGAAGTACATCGCTGAACTCGATGCCAAGACTGGAGCATCATTGAAGTTGACTATCTTGAACCGTCAGGGCAGAATCTGGACGATGGTGGCTGGTGGAGGAGCTTCGGTTGTGTTTACGTAAGTAAATGTTGTTGTCGATGTCTTTTACATATTTTGAGTAATTAAGGCATACGATTGGTTAAGGTTTTAAATTGCAGTATATTGTTTTATGTCTTAAATTACGTTATTTTAGTGACACCGTATGCGATCTTGGAGGAGCATCTGAATTGGCCAACTATGGTGAATATTCTGGAGATCCAAGTGAATCTCAGACTTTTGAGTACGCTAAGACCATTCTCACCATGATGACTGAAGGAGAGATCCACCCACAAGGAAAGGTGTTGATCATCGGAGGATCTATTGCCAACTTCACTAATGTCGCTGCTACTTTCAAGGTAAATTTTAAAATTAATGTTGGAGTTAATGTCTTTTTAAGCATTCAAACACATAAGATGCATATTACTCATAAAATTAATTTTAAAATTATGAGTCAATTCTAACTTAATTTTTCAGGGTATCATCAGGGCTTTGGAGACCTTTGCCGACCTTCTGAAGCAACACAGCGTCAGTGTCTACGTCCGCCGTGGAGGTCCCAACTACCAAGAAGGTCTGCGTATGATGAAGGAAGCTGGCCAGAAGGTCGGAGTCCCAATTCATGTATTTGGCCCAGAAACTCACATGACAGCTATTGTTGGTGCCGCTTTGGGAGTCAGACCTCTGCCAGAAGTTGCACATGCTCCAAAGACAACTGGTACCTTCTTGCTTCAACCCGGTACAAACACTGCTGGCATGGTGAAAACCCCAGAAACCTCTCAGAAGACCGTCAAGGAGTTGACCGGCCAGTCTACTCAAACCAACGCTTTGAAGTCAGCTGATGCTACTCTCAGCACAGCTCAAGGTAGATTGTCAGCTCTCTTTGATGGTAACACTAAGGCCATCATCTGGGGCCAACAGACCAAAGCCATCCAAGGCATGTTGGACTTTGATTACGTCTGTAGCAGAACTTCACCGTCAGTTGTTGCCTCGACCTACCCCTTCACTGGAGATCACAAACAAAAGTTCTACTTTGGCCAAAAGGAAGTCCTGATTCCAGCCTACAAATCTCTGAAGAACGCTTTCACTTCTCACCCAGACGCCACAGTAATGGTGACTTTCGCTTCTTTGAGATCTGTGTTTGATACCGTGATGGAAGCTTTGGAGTTCCCTCAGCTCCGTGTCATTGCCATCATTGCCGAAGGTGTACCAGAGAACCAGACCAGGAAGATCTTGGCCAAAGCTAATGAGAAGGAAATTGTCATCATTGGTCCAGCTACTGTCGGAGGAATCAAGCCTGGCTGCTTCAAGATCGGAAACACTGGTGGTATGATGGACAACATCTTAGCATCTAAATTGTACCGTCCCGGTAATGTAGCCTACGTGTCACGATCTGGTGGAATGTCAAATGAACTCAACAACATCTTGGCCCACAACACAAACGGTGTCTTCGAAGGTGTAGCCATTGGTGGAGACCGTTACCCAGGATCTACCTACACTGACCACGTTCTTCGTTATCAGAACGACGACAGAATCAAGATGATCGTTCTGTTGGGAGAAGTCGGTGGAGAGGAGGAGTACAAGATCGTACGAGCACTGGAATCAAAGAAGATCACGAAGCCTCTAGTAGCATGGTGTATTGGTACCTGTGCCGATCACATCACTTCAGATGTTCAATTTGGTCACGCTGGAGCTTCGGCCAACGCATCATCTGAAACCGCCGCGGCCAAGAACGCTGCTTTGAGGAAAGCTGGCGCTGTTGTACCATCTAGTTTCGATGACTTTGGAAAGTGCATCAGAGAAGTGTACCAAGGCCTTGTGAAGGATGGAGTCATCGAACCTCAACCTGAACGACCACCTCCACCAGTCCCAATGGACTACGCCTGGGCTCGTGAGCTTGGTCTTATTCGCAAGCCAGCTTCTTTTATGACATCAATCTGTGACGAGAGAGGTGAAGAGCTTTTGTACGCTGGAGTACCAATCTCCAGAGTGTTGGAAGAAGACATTGGAGTTGGAGGAGTACTGTCGCTTTTGTGGTTCCAGAAGCGACTTCCTGACTACGCCAACAAGTTCATCGAGATTTGCTTAATGCTGACAGCTGATCACGGTCCAGCTGTGTCTGGAGCCCACAACACGATCGTTTGTGCTCGTGCTGGAAAAGATCTCATTTCGTCGTTGGTTTCTGGGCTTCTGACAATCGGCGACAGATTCGGAGGAGCTTTGGATGGAGCAGCCAAGATCTTCGCTGATGCTGTTGATAAGGGATTGAGTCCAATGCAGTTTGTCAACGAACAACGACGCTTAGGAAAGCTCATTCCTGGTATTGGACATAGAGTGAAATCGGTAAGAATTTTGAGCTTTTTGAAATTTTGAAGTTAGTGAAGAAAAGTTTTCGAAAATTGAATAAACTACCTTTCTCATACGCGAAACTTTTAGATCAACAACCCCGACAAACGTGTAGAAATCTTGAAGAAGTTCGCGTTGGACCGTAGCCGTTTCCACCAAGAAACCCCTCTTCTTGACTACGCTCTCAAAGTCGAAGCCATCACTACCTCCAAGAAGCCCAACCTTATCCTGAACGTTGATGGAGCCATCGGTGTCATCTTTGTTGATATTCTCAGATATTCTGGAATGTTTACAGCTCAAGAAGCCAACGAAACGATTGATATTGGCGCTCTGAACGGATTGTTCGTACTGGGTCGCTCTCTCGGATTCATCGGCCATTACCTAGATCAACGCCGCCTGAAGCAAGGCCTGTACCGTCACCCATGGGACGACATCAGCTACGTGCTCCCGGAAGACCACTCTTAATATAACTTTGTGAATTATTAACTTTTAATAGCTGTAACGAGTATAACTAGAGCTAGGACTGCTTTAATCTCTAACGTCCTCAGATTTATATTGTTTGTCATTAATTATCATTGTGGAAATAAATTACACACATAAGCTTCTTGGATTTACAAAAAGCTATCTGGTTGGTAACGCACCGTAGTGGTCTACTAAGGTATTTGGTTAAGTATTAATAGAAGCTTTTATTTTCTGTTGTGGTAAAGATACATGTTTTTACCTTTAAATTTTTTTTTAAAAGTAGTTTTTTTGTAAAATCAACAGGTTTATCTTAAAATTTATTTTCATCTACAGGCAGTTTTATGAAAAGACTTTAGTATGACATTAAGGTATCTTAGATACTTTGTTTGCTATTCCAGATAGAAGCCTGGCTACATTATTTTGTTACAAGCGATGGTTTGGAGTTATTCAGCAAGTTAGTGAACTTCTTCCTTTCTGGTGATCCTGACTGATCTCGAGGAACCAGATCGAGAACGAGAGTCGCCGAGCTCGGGCGCAGGCCGCAAAAAGTGGTCATCGTTTGAGTTTCGGAACGATGAACGTAGCGGCTCACGGAACGGTGATGCAGCTCTGTAGTCGGCTCCAGATGAGCTGTATTCGCGACGTGAAGACCGTGACGCGGAGCGTGAGTAGCTCTCGGTTACGGGTACTGACAATTGTGGTGGTGGGGGTGGGGTTCCTTTGAATTCTTCACGGAACGCCGACCTTCGGCTTTCGTGATGAGTACCGGAACCATCACGGGAGTGGTGTACGTACTCGTTGTTGTAGCCGTTGTTGTGGGGCTCATTCAAAGCGTACGAAGAGCCACGGTAGTCGCCGTTCTTAGATTGAGAACGGTAGCCTGAAAGACAAAAAGTTAGTGTTAAGGAGTTAGTGGTAAGTGTAGTTAAGATATCACTGCACACGTGGGAGTAAAGTAAAGGGTGATTGAAAGATTGTTTCAAATAGGCAGTAGCAGTGTTTTGCCGGACCCGTCCGGTCCGGACCGGACCAAAAGAAAATAAAGCCGGACCGGACCGGAAAAAAAATTTTTTTTTATTTTAATAAAACTGTTTTAAAAATTGCAAATAAAACATATTTTTAAGAGTTTTTAAACGTAAAGAAAGCAGTTTTAGCGCTCTTGGCTTTTTTTAAAAATAAAAAAATTTTTTTCCGGACCGGACCGAAAAAATTCTCATCCGGACCGGTCCGGCAAAACACTGGGCAGTAGTTAAAAGTTATTAGGCAACAGAAGTGGTTAAATAATGTTAAGTTAGAGAAGAGATTTGAGGTGCGATTTGTACCGTAATATGGGTTGTCATCGTAGTATCTGCCGTAATCGCGATTACAGTACTCGCAGTAATCTATATCTCTAGTACTATCCCTAGTACACTGCTCCATTAAGTCAAATTTACTCTCAGGATAACGCAGATCTGGAGTGGAATAGAAATGAACACTCTTAACTGGTGCTACTGGTCCTATTTTTGGTTTTGGCTTAAGCAGACTCCTAAGAAATCCACAACACTTTCTTTTTTGCCTTAGGCCTAAAATCGTTTAACAAAAAATAAAAAAGATACAAACTCAAAAAGGATATGTCAAAACAAAAAAAGGTTAACAATCACCCTTAGCCATTATAACATAGGTTCAGATGCATTTGGTTAATCCACCAGATCAATATTTTTCAAAATTAGCGACAAAATTAATGGATCTACCAAAAACAACCTTAAAATAAAACTAAAACGAGAAGAACAAAAAGACAAACATACCATTCGACTGGTCGTACGATACTCTTCCAGAATCATTTCTATCTCTCACATACGAACTGGCTCTGGAGCCGGCTCTGGCTGATCCTCCTTCGATCGGGATGTTCCTTTCTCGTCCTTCAATTGCAGCGTACGGCTTCTTGGCCTCCACCGTCAACCGACCGGAACTGTCAATGGCACTGGTAATGTCTTGTGGGTGCACATCTGGAGGCAGTTGGTACTTTCTGACAAAGTACATCTTGGTGTAGTTGTCAGAATCCTTGACATCTTCGTGGCGACCTTCGATCAGCAAAGTGTCGTCGAGAGTCTTGACTTGGAGCTCCTCTGGTCTGAACTGGTAGGCGTCGATGTCGACACAGAAGCGGTTACGGTCGTTGGAGATGTTGGTACGAACGTCCAGACCGTCCTTGAAGATGGGCTCGGCCCAGCGAGGATAGAGGTCGCGCCAGAAAGGGTCGTCCCTCCAGTTGCTGTCGAAGCGGTCCAAATTTGAAGAGAACTGTAATTTCAGATCGTTAATCTTGTCAGAGGTGGACTTCTTATCAGAAGACTGATCAGACTTATCAGAGGACTGATAATGTTGTCTACCTGGGGCGTGGTAGCTTTTGTGGTAAGAATTATCAAAAGTTTGATAATTTTCGAAAGACTTATCATCTGAATGATAATTAGTTCTATCTGAATATGGACTACGAGCCTTTTCATAGCTAAAGTCAGATGGACTGAAGGTATCGTCGTGAGAAGCCGGCTTAGTAGAGTCAGGTCTATAATATTCTACATCCTTAGACTTGTAGTGATCAGCCCTGGGCTTGTAATATCCATTCTCAATCGCAATGGGACTGTTGGAGCTTATCTTGTGGTAGTACTTCTTCTCATAAACATCTTCGTCCCGAAAGTGAACGCTCGGCATGACTGGGTTAGATGCGCTCGAATTAAAAAGGGGCGCCCGCTGTTCGGAAGAGCGGGTCGAGACTGAGCAAACAGCCCAGAATCAATTCAGGGCCTCGAAGGAAACGGCAATTGTTCATGGAGGGGGACAGTCCTATTGTGATTCATCGTCAACATTTAAGGGACGAAAATGTTTTTCCAGCCATCTCTGGTTATTACACCGAAAAACGTTAATTACCGACCTCAGATTGAGGTGTCAAAGGGAACGTTCCTCTGTTTACGGTATTGAATTACGTAGCTACAAGGGGCTTGGAGTGCTCAACTGAAGTTTCAATTGGATTCTAGCAAACATACGAACTTTGTGGAAACCTAATACTTAAAATCTTGACTTAATTGTGAGAACTTCTTCTTTTAGCTTTTTAGGTAGAGACAGTAAGTTATGACAAAGCTTTGGTGGTATACTGAGTTGTCAGCTGGCAATAGACAACTCAGTAGACCATCAAATATAGCTTTTTAAAAGATTGTGACACTTTTCATGAGAAAACGTGATCAAATACTATGTAAAACAAAATTAAAAATCCAAAAACAATCGAAACCAGCTTACCTTGGGCATGATCTGATCCATGCGAGGCCAGTCAGAAGGCCAGTCCCTCCACCATCGGTCCGAGTCTCGTCCGAACTGAAACGACAAAGGTTGAGAGAATCGAACCCTTTTCATAATGAAAGAGTTTCCAGCTCTGATTTTCCACCTCAATCCCCCCACAGAAGGCTCGTGAGCCGATTTCCGGATTACGTAACTCACTTCAGCTATTGCACTCAGAAGGCGATTCATTCGAGATTTTTATGCTAATACAGCCTTCGTACGATAGGTCGCTATTTGGATAAAAATATACAAAGTTTTTGCACTTTTTGAAAAGTTGGTAATACCAAAGGTTCGTTATATTACTTTAGGCAAGTTTTAAAATTTAATTCTTTATTTTTTTATTTTTTTAAAAGTAGATCTAAATTAACAGTAAATACGATTTTCTAGAAGCAAAACTTCTTGTTTTGGTAGCAAAAGTTACTGTGTTATTGCAGGTGTTAACCCACGTACTTGTGGAGTCACGCACCCGACCTCTTTGTCATTTGTTTGTATTTGGTCTGAAGAGTTTGTAAACTTACTCGACTGACTAGTTCCCTGGGCCTGGGCCAATCTCTCGGCCAATCATCCCATTCCCGTTCCAATCGATCTCTCCACGTATCACGCCAGAATGGATCACGGTCGA
Source organism: Bursaphelenchus okinawaensis (assembly GCA_904066225.2). Lineage (NCBI taxonomy): Eukaryota > Metazoa > Nematoda > Chromadorea > Rhabditida > Aphelenchoididae > Bursaphelenchus > Bursaphelenchus okinawaensis. The sequence goes on from CAJFCW020000006.1 coordinate 4,897,908, forward strand.
ACCAGTCATCGTCGTAGAATCTACGCGTCAAAGCCATGTCTGTTTGATATTAATGAATTGAATAAACGTCCCCAAGGTTTAGAGGCAGATTAACGGGTAAAGACACGAGTTAAATACATAAAAGTGTGTTTATATTTCAAAGTTTAAAAAATTTTATCAAATTTTTATAAAAGGTTAAAATATATGACAATATACACTTTTTAATTTCGAATTTTATCTTGTAGTACTTGGGTATACCTTAACAACTTCAAAACATTGTACAAATGGCCCAAGAAATGTCAGTACTATAAGAACAAAAATGTCTCATTAACAACTCAGTGCCAAAAAACTCTAAAATTTGTAAAAAATTTCCAAAATCTATCACTAAACACTAAAAACATATTACTGTAGCCACCAGAACAACAAACTCAGAAAACCTCCCATTATGCCCTTTTCAATTACAACCATCTCCAAAAACGAATAAAAAACAAACAAACAGGCTGTTAGAATTTGAAAAATCGAGCTTTCCTTCAGAAGACCCTCGATCAAAGTCACCTATATAGTAGTAAACATGACCGACCCATTAAGTGAATTTAAGGCGGAGCCCGGTAATTTCCTGAGTCATCTCACAAACTTTTAATTAAGGTGGCATTGTAATGCAAACTAGTAATACAATTTAAAAAAGTTTACAATCGACGTGACTCAGCCTTGAATAAAGTATGATATTAATCATGATGTATAGTATTATCAATTTTAATGTCAACGTTCCAGATGTTTCCGGATGTTCCTATTGTACTGTTCAGAAAAGGAATGATTGGAAGTAAAAGTTAATCAAATCAGTGCAAATTGGTAAGAATACAACTAACCATTAACAGTTTAGTTTGTTTTACTGGCATACCTGAATTTAAAATTAACAACATTGTTTGTTAATTTGCACTGTATAAGTCATAAAAATTAATTTTTTCTCCATTTTTAATTTATTTTATTTCGAAAAATTAAATTTTCAAATTTTTAAAAAACATCTGCGCGCGTCCCGCGCGAAGAAACTTTTGACACAAAACATAAGAGGAAAACTTGACACATAAATTATATTTTTCGGAAAAAGTGAAATCTTATAAAATAGTTTGACACCTACAGAATTATGAAGGTTTCCAAGCTTCCGTACAGTTTTAAGCTACAGGATGCTGGAGAGACCGATGTCACAAAGGCCGAGCTGCCAGATTGGTTGAACTCTCAGATCGCCGAAGCCAACGCTTCAAGCACAAAGAGTTTATTGGGCAATGTTGATGTTGGAATGGTTACTGGGGAATTGAAAAGCAATGGAAATGGAGTAAGTCCATTTTAATGTTATGTTTATTATCTTTAGTATAACCGAGAGTTTGTCGGCCAAGGAATGTTCTCTATGACAGCGCCTACAACGGCTCCGAAGAATGGAAATGAAGATAACTTCAAAGACGACTATGATGTGGATTACTTCTTCCCACCAACGAACAACCTGGATCAGACTGTCGATGCTAACAATAAGTCATATGCTCAGAGCATTGGAATGAGACTACATTTGGTGTTGAGGAATGCATCTTCAGAACAGGAAAGGTAAGGCAGTATCTTCAATTTTGAATTAAAAATAGGTGTTTTTGGGTTGCTTTGAAAACGTAGGAAATGGGACTTTATTATTATTATGGTTATAAGAGGGATAAAATTGTTATTTGGAAAAAAGGCTACAAAACTGTTGGAATTCTTCTAAAAGACCTTATAATTTTGAATTATAATGTGGTGCAATACAAGTCAAGTAATTTAAGTATTTTAGAAAAATGATAAAGGGCGAATTCAACTCCTTACTGTACAGATTTGAATCCAGCTGCTGAAGTGTCTTTTGTAAAAACGTAATTTATGAGTAAACTATGATTCATATCGTTGCACTTGTGAAATTTATGCAAATCTTCTGATGTCAGCCGTTACTGGTATATAAACCTGGGAAAGTTTCTCTCAAATCTAGTTATGAAGCCAAAATCATTATTTTACGGTTTTTGAAACGTTTTTTAATTCTTTTGAAACGGTGAGTTGAGATGTTAATCATAATCTTAAAACAAAGCCAATGTTTGTTTATTTTGGCCTCACTCTGAAAGTTTTGCGTTGTAGTGTGATAGGCTAAAGTACAATAATTTAGCATAAACCTGTATTATTAACTAACTATGATAAATCGCTGTTGCCATGCCTACTCTGTATAAGGTTATTTGGATGGGTTAATTATCCTTTTGCGTCAATGCCAATAATTAGAGTGTTTATATTGCTTTGGTTGTAAAAATAACTTGTAAGGGTTGTGTTAAACAGTACATCAAACAGGGTTCAGTCTCAATTTGGATATTGGAGTTGGTGGCGTCGGGTGGGTTTTACTACAATATCTCGTATTTTTGATGATATTATGGGAGTAAAGGGGAGTAGAGGGGTTTGTTTTGGATTTCATAAAAGTATTATAAGGGGCGTTTTTGTAGGTATACGGGTACCATTTGGAATAAGAAAACTTATTGACTTTGAAAGTTTTTACTTTTTTATTGTTTTTAAATAAAAATGATGATTATTGTGGTTGAATGTTGGCTTTTCTTTGAGTTGAAGGTATCTGGAATATTAATTATATTACAAATTTTTTGCTTTGTATAACAAAACGCGGAAACTGCTTTCTGTAAGTGTGAAAATTGAATTTTCTTTAGTAAGAAGACGATTTTTTTAAATTTAAAAACGTTTCATAGAAAAATTTTGTAAATTCAGATTGGCCACGACACCAAAAATCACTCTTAATTTGACATTAAAACAACTTTAAAATGTCGAATCACGTCAATAAAGCCCACTAAGTTGCTGCCATTCGTCCTCAATCACGCTCTTATATGGAGCGAGGCGAATGTTGTGGTAGGGAGGGGGTCTCTCTGCTTAGCCAAGCTCTTTCAAGGTCGTTTTTTTCTCGGACGCGTGTTGATCCACATTTCGCGTTAAAAAGTAACGGAAGAATATTTCAGCCGGAGGCAAAATGGAATAATTAATTATGGTCGCCGGTGTCCAGGATCGCAGTCGATTTGTAATCGAGATGGCTAAGAACGAGGTAAGAGTTCGTTTTGGAGTGGGTAGGGTTGTTTTGGTCTTTTACTATGTTTACTGCTTCAGCCATGTCACATCCTGCAACGTAGTAGTGTTTTTTGGTCATATTTACAAGTTATTTTACTTTTTTTGAGATAAAATGATATAACACAGTTTTTTTTGTAGTCAAAAGACATTCCTGATGCAAACTAGGTTAAAACGTAAACAGTTTACATTAGAACCTATTAAGACATTACTTTTGTTGATATTTGGTGATTCATTGCCCTTTTCTTTTGCTCTCCAGCTGATTGATCGAAAGGTAATGTAAATTACAATCTAAAGACATTCGTCATACAGCTATTAAAGTATGATTCACCAGTTTTAAGTCCTGAAGACATACGTTGTCAACAGAAAATACGAAAATTTAAATAGTAAAAAGAGGTCAAAAAGTACAGAAAGGAGGTTAAAAAAGTAATGTAATTGTCGAATTGTAGGACATTACGTAATTGCTGTACGATTACAGCGTTTATTTTTACTTTGTAATCTCAATAACCTTTATATATTTAGCACAGTATACAAATTGCATAGTGTACAATCTCTTTGTATCTTCTAGTGTGTATTACTTTCCATAGAATAACATACTTTAATGTATCTTTAACTTTAGTGTCAACGAGCACGCTTGCCGTCTTCATATGGCCAGGATTACTATCCCCACTCGTCATTGGTACGAAGAGCACGGTTGATACGACGATCCACTACGAATCAGTACTGTGAACACCTCAAGAAGCTACAACAAGAAGACGACACCGTGATCAAACAGATTCTCATCATCAAGTTGAAGCAGTCGACTTCAATCAGTGACTTCGACAAAAGGTGTGTCAACGATGTGACGTACGAACATGTGCCTGTGATTGACTTTGCATATCCGCCGGTTGGCAATAACGCGGCCAAGTTCCAGCCGGCTATCTTTTACCCGGACTTCATGAAGTATTCAAATGTGAGGAAGGAGGATCTGGAGTCGTACCCCGTCGTTCTGACCGACGAAAAAGGAGAACGGTAGGTCACAATATTGATATAGGTCAGCCGGGATTTTGTTCATTCCTCTAAGTTATTTGTGACATATAGATTTGAATTTTCATTTTGATTTATAAGTTTGAATAACAAATTAAGTTTTGTTTCAGAACGTTCGCCTACTGCTACAAGTTTTTGCCCAAGAAACGAAGTTCTTCGAGCACTCGAGATCAGTCGAAAATTGAAGGTAAGTATAGTTTAACTCATCGTCTACTAAAAATATCACAATATGTTTAAACTTATTGATAAACTAATACTCGTGTAAGCAAACCATACTAAAACAATATCACTTGTTTCCAGAACGATGCTCCGTCCTTGTGCTGGTCTCCCACCTCCCCAACGAATGTCTGTTCCATCAACTGGCTTCGGACTTTGTGACCAACTACCACAAAGACTCGAGTCGATTGTTCTCCATGAGCAAAGACCTACTCGAACTTCGAATGGCAGACTCTTCTGAAGCCCTGAAGAGATCCAAATACGTTGTGAGCCGAGTCGACAGTCGATTCTCGCGGAGCTTGTGTAGCCTTATCGAACAGATTGGAGTCGAGAATTGTGTCTTCGGGTTTCTATGTCTACTGGCAGAGAAGAGAATACTGGTCACTGGGTCTAATGTGAGTTATGACTGAGGAAATGTCTCTTAAATTTAAATACATTTGTAATAAATGATGTATTTTTGTAATCTGCTTCATATAATGATACATCATATAACTAATATAAACCATCCTCTTGCAGGTGTCCGATGTATCACGCGCAGTACAGTCCTTTGTCAGGATGCTATCTCCATTAGAATGGCCATACACGTTGATACCCGTCGTGCCTGACTCTCAATCTGAATTGTGCTACAATCCCACTCCTTACATCTGTGGTATATTACGGTACAATTTGAACAAACTTCGAGATTTACTATGTCCTCTACCAGGCGATACTGAAGACGAGATAGTGATCATAGACGTGGAACGAGGCATTGTGCTTCCCTGTCTGCCACTACAAAACATAAACAACAGCGATATGAAGTACAAGGCGCTTCTGAATTGGACTCACAGCATGGGATTCCCGAAGCCCATCGTGATGGACCTTCTGTCGTCGTTAAAGAGTATCTTCCCGGTGAAAATACCTGCAAAGGCTGACGAAAAGATCGAAAAGGTAAGGAGTATGCATAGTAAAACAAATTTAAAGAACGCGTCACGTAAACATACAAGATACTTTGTTATAAATGTCTTAAGAACACATTTTAGAAAGTAATGACGTGGTATGCTCGAATATTTGGACATTATACTGTATTTGGAGGCGCTCTGATGTCCACAAGGAATAGGAAGAAGCTAGCCTTGGCTCACCCATCTCCCGACACCAGGGAGATGCTACAGTGGTTCACAGAGACGGGTATTCTACAGTCCTTCTTTTTCAATCATGTAAGTCAACTTATCTACGACATATTATACGTCAACTGTGATAATATTTAAAAAATATATAAACAGTATTTAAAAGTTAATAATCCTAATTTTCAGACAAACAAAAACTATTTCTCCTCAGACATTGACCGGTTCCAGTCGATTCGGAAGAAGTACGCGCCTCCGGTCGATAAAAACGGGAAACGCAAAAAGGCCAGATCTCTGGTCTGGAGGATATTGCACCATTAACGAAGCCCCATGACATATACAAACAGTGATCTCCAGGTCCCCGTCCTATATTATCATAACTAACCTGTATTGAAACCCATATATTTAAGCCAAACATTGCATAATAAAGAAAACATAATTTATCATCGATAAACCTTGTAAATCACATTTAGAAACATAAAGAAAGATGCAGATTATTGAAATATATTTCTGAATCTTCCCTAATAACTTTACCTTATCCCCATAATTGTTCTCTTTACGTAAATTTACTATAAAACATTGTTTTTACAAGATTTTGTCGGTAAAATAAGAAAAGAAACAGTTGACACAGCAAGGAGATCAAAGTTGACACAGACAAAAAATTACCGGTAATTAAAAAATTATCCTTGATTTGTTGCTTTAATGCCGTCGGCTTTCGAATCGAGCTTCATCAATACCGAAACTGAGCCAGGGACTCACCAAGAAGAAGGAGAGCCTCCGGTAGGAACAATATGTTGTTTTAGGTGGATTGTGGGGTTTTTTACTTATTTTTGTGATCTACTTACTTTATTTCAGTTACTTTATTTATATATTGCTTTTCAAAACTTTAAATTGTTCTTTAGTACGTTGATACAAGTCTGGAGGATATAACTGAGCTTGGAACTTGCAATCACTTGTCTTGCCTAAGAGAAAACGTAAGGTCTACTATAATATCGAGCAAAAATAAATACATAGCACTCAGTTCTTTATATAATTTGTTGTTTAATTTGTCTAACTATCTATAATACTTTTTATACATTCAGGCTATCATAATATACAATCTTTTAGGCTAAGAGGTTGAGCACTTATGGGAAGGTGTTTGACTCGAATGACGCATTGTATTGTGGTAAGTTCGCAGCGGATCTTGAAGTTGTTCTACAGTATGCAAAGGCCAGCCGTTGCGAAGATAAGATTCAATTCTACTCGGTCGAGTTTCTAGCGAAAAAATGTGAGTTTTTTGTTGTTTTTCGAGGTTTTTAGGTAATAAAAGAATTATTGTAGAATAATATAGATAGGAATAGGTTAAAATATAAATAAAATGTTGCATATGGGTCTTTGTGGTTCTATATTGCACTTTAATTAATGTTTTTTGCAGTTCCATCGAAAAAAGAAGTGAATCCACCTAAAGCAATACAATTTCGTGTTTCAAACTTCAAACATCTGAAGGATTGTGTAAAGTCGGCTGTATGTTACATAAAGGGAATACCATGGCGAGTGTCACTGATTCCGCGCAAGACCAACGTTAATGGTGTGAAGGAAGTGTCATTAGGAATCTTCCTACAATGTTCTGTGGTCTCTTACAATGAGTAAGTTATATTATTAGGCATAGTAAAGAGATTTTGGAAAAAAAATTGATAAATTATTTTAGAATAAGGTACTTTTTTGTTTTTCTTATAGTCATATTAATGTTACAGTTCGTGGAAAGTGAACGCGCAAGCTGATATAGTGTTACATGGTGAAAAGGAGTTCAAACGAAAGACGAATCACAACTACACTTCCAAAGAGTGTGATTGGGGCTATTCTACGTTCATCACTTATAAAGTAAGTTTATTCAACAAAACTAACACAACTTTGTTAATTTAACATTATGGTTATTGATATTCAATTTTAAATTTAGGAGTTATTGAACGAAAGCGGAGGTTACTGTAGAAACGATTCGATTATGGTCAGAGTTTTGGTCAATTCTGTTGAAGCCAGTGGAATTATGTATGTTTTTCTAAATACTTTTATTGTTTATTTTTGTCTTGTAGCATTCAAATGTGTACTTCATAAAGGGAACAAGCTAATATACTGTAACGTAAACTAAATTTTATAAAAACAGTGTTTTTAGGGAGTTTGAAGATTTTCATCTCAAGATGAAACAATACATCAAGATCTGTGAGTTGCAACGGGAGAAGGGTTACATAGACAAGGCCATAGACTGTATCGTCCAAGCGATCGCTTTGGCGTCATATTATGTAGATGTCAAGTCTCTGAGGGAGCTGGAAAAGTGTAAGAAGGAACTGATCAGCTACAAAGTAAAAGAATCTATCCAAAGGATTGAAGCTGGCCGCGAAGCTTCTACGATTGACGCCAGTAGTGTCGTCAAAGGTAAAATACGGTTTTCAAAATTTTGCTGTTTACAACGGGTTAAATTTGATGTTTTTAAAAAGTATTTGAGTTGTAGTAGTGTAATATTGTAGATAAATAGTAGTATAGCTTTTTGCTTTTTAATATCAATATGTCTAATAATGAAGCAGATAGCGATTTAGGAGGTTTGGCGGCTGAGACTGGTCGATTGGTCAACAAAACAGCTAGAGCTCAATGTGAACGTAAGAAGAGGAAGAGCTGCAGCAGTTCTAATCAAGTATGTTTCTCTAACGTTGTCATTGGTTAAGGATAGTTTGATTATTTGAAAATACTAACATAATACAATCAAAAGTAGTCTTTTTAGTACTTTTTGGTTTAATAAGCTACAAATGTTAAATTTTAGACGATTTTACTCATTTTAAATAATTTTTTTAGAATTCAAAAAAGAAGACGTCAAACGCCAAACAAGAGTTTATCAAGACAGTCCAAGTGACCAACTACAATTCATCGTGCAAACAGGTGACCACTTTTGTGCCATTTAATTGTAAAGTCAAGGATTTGCACGCCCATGACACGACGATGAACAATAATAACAACAATATGATAACGATTCAGAAGAATATCAAAACCAAAGATTCTTCAGTGTCTGTAGAGTATACGTCAACAAAGTTTGTGAACAATATCAACGTTCCGGCAGTCGACGAAGCCAATATGGCTAAGCTACAAGATATCCTGAAGGCAGGAAAGCCGGTCGTTCATTTGAGTTTGACAATTGAAGCTGTTAACACAGAAGGCGAGTTGGAGAGGGTGATTGTGAAGCATATCGTATCAGGGGACATGAACAAGGATCAAGTTGCTAAGGACATTTTGAAGAAACATGAAAAGGTAGGTCCACATTTGCATATTATTTATGGTTTGCTAATGATGTATAGTATGTTAACGAAGTTATATTGCGCTTTACGTTGATATCATAGGAAAACATCTAATAACTATGTTTTTAGGATTGGCAATCTGATGCTGATCTAAAAAGATTCATTCCCGAGCTGAAGCGTGTTACCTCAAGTGACGAGTTCAAGCTTCTTCTGGACGCTCAGATGAAACCAGAAAAGAAAGAAACGTTATCGAAGACGAGGTCTAGAGCGGACAAGACTATCTTCTACAAATCTCAAATTGGGGAGGAGATCAAGGAAGCAGCAATCAAAGGAATGGCAGGATTCTTCGCGAGTAGAGAGAACGATAGGGAACAGTACGTGCCCTCGGAAGTTACACCGCCAAAACCTTTTGATTTGTGTGTGTCATGCGAAGAAAAGTGCAAGGTAAAGTTGTAAAATATTACTTTAGCTTGAAACACAAGGCCTAAGATACAAAATTAAATTTTAAATTTGCATTTTTTAACTATAGAGAACTGATAATAAGGTTACATATTTGATGTTTAAAACTTTTTAGGGAATGATGTCTGAAAGAATACTCAAAACGAAGAAGAAGCTCATTCTCTTCTACAAGTTCTTACAAGGTTATTACTACTCAAAAGAGTTCAAAGACGCCTACGAGAAGATCATCAACTTTGTGGATGTCACTGCAGAGAACAGTAAGTGTTCTACTGGGAGTTTTTGTTGTCTGGACTCTGTTTCTGAGTTTAAATGTAAACAAGGTTTATATTATATTGGTTTGAAATTATGTAATAATTTATATTAATTTTAACTTCAGTGAAAGAAATCGACTTTATAATGCACGTGAATGAAGTTTTCGTGGAGTTTGAGCATTGGGATCCGACCAAAGATACGGTGTTTGACTTGTTATGTCAATTCTACAGTGTTCTGGATGCTGTTTTACTACCGGTCGATACGATTCTACCTTCCTTTTACGAAATGACAGCGAGTGTCATCACGAAGAACCGGATGATCATAGAAGCATATGAAGAACAAGAAGATGAACTAGACGAAGTTCACAGCAAACTCGAACTGATGGAGGATCAGGAGATCGAGAACAGAAACATCATCAAGGATCTGAAGAAGGAGAACAAGAAACTCAAGAGGCTGGAGAAGAATTGCACCACCGAGTTGGACAAGTGCAAAGACAAGTTCTACAAAACGTGGGTTTTTATTAAGTTTGGATAACTTTTTTTTTGTTTACGTTTTTTTATTTATATAGTTTGATAAATATTGCATTTTAATAAAATTTGTAGCGATGAATGTGTTAAATCGCTGATCAAAGACATGGATAAGGTGACAGTAAGAATCAAAAGTCTCGAGAGGGAATTGAATGAAAAAGCCAAAGCTGAACAAAGTTGGAAGGATTCGAAGAAACGGCTACAGAACGAGCTGAGGGAGAGTCAGAGGTTGGTCAAACAGCTGAAAGAACAACTCGAGAAGTCGAAAGATCACGTCAAGAAACTTGAAACGGTAAGTTGCTATCAATTTTCAATTTGGTCTTCTAAGATTATATTGTTATTATGTTTATTTTATGAGTTCCTATACATGTAAATTGATTGCCAGTTCTATATTTACGTTATATGCATTGAAGTTTTGACAGCTAAGCGTCACTATAGAGTTTTGTGCTTTTGTTTGTTACCTTACTGTTTATTCATGATGTTTTCAGAAGAAGACAGCTCAAATGGCACAGAAACCGATAGAGTTGGGTAAAATTAAGGAATTGGAAAAGGAACTCAGTAATTACAGAGTTAATGAGAGTGTCCTCAAGTTTGAGAAGTCGATCGTTACAGCTGATGTCACGTTACGAATGATCGGGCAAAGAAAACGGCAAGGGTAAGGTCAAGTTTATTGTTGTTTTGCTATTTTAGGTATAACTTTTAAGAAAAGTCTTTGGAGATGTTCCGTTTTAAGTTATTTCAATCTTGTTTTAGATTCATGAATCCAACGGATGTAGCCGACTTAGACAAGCAAGAGCTGTGTTGGTCTAGCTATCGACAAGAGATGCAACGTTACGTTGATGTATGGAGGACGCAACAACAACGCCCAACCCATCTGAGGGTACCATTGGAACCAGCCGGACTTACTTTGCCTCCGGTGATAAGAGTAGAAAAGGTGGTGCATCTGAAGCCGGTCTACTTGAACGAGTACGGTGCTGTGACTACGCAGCCGGTTTGGGATCTGGAGTTTTGAAGATTTGTATTTTGTTTTATAAATTGTTGTTTTTTACAATTTCAAAGGGTTTTGAGTCGAGTATCTATGAACTGTTTTGCCAGTGTGACATTATTTTTACTATTGGTATAAGTATAGGTTTACTGTTTTGCTGTTATATTTCAGCTAAGGCTGCCTAAGACTCTCAATAACTAATTTTTAATACTGCGCTTCCAAAGTTTGCTAAATTTAAAGTTATTTATGAAGTATACTGTAAGCAAAAGAGTCATATTGAAATCTGGTAAGCAATTACATTTACCACGCCTAGCTGTAAATTACTTTTTATTTTTAAACCGCAATCATACTCTAATATCACGTTATATGAAGATAGGGCTTCCGTTATATTTGTTACTCTTTTGTTTACGGTCATAACAATTAGATGAATTGAAATTGACAGCTACTATACCCGCATTACTGGACAACTTATTTTTGTACAGTAACTATTTTGGAAACGAGGTGGACTAGGGTCGGGGTTATAGTGGTATTGTAGTAAGCGGGCTGCAGAATTTTATTGGTTTTTCTTGGAAGTGATTGAAAGAGTCGAGCGGTGTAGAGGGATATGGTGCATCTGGGATTATTAGCTAGCTTTTTTAAAGGTAACACACTTTTATTATTTTTGAAAACTAGTAGATATTACAAGTATTCGTGGACCTAGCTTAAGATTTTTTTATTTTGTAGTTTGGCTGGTGTTTTTTGTAGTAAACCATTTCTGAAATCACATTAAATTACCATTTTTTATATGCACGTAGTTAAGTTATGTTTTTTGGGGATTTATTGGACCTTCGGATGGTATCTAGTACGTAAGCATTGCGTAGCCTCTCGACTGACTACTCGACTTCTGAAGGGTCATTTTTTGTAAACGTGTGTCTTCTGCTGCACTTACGTAGGAGTTGATACATCCGGGTCAAGTGATCTACCGTGTGTACAGAGTAGAATGTACGTACAGTATATAATATAATCAATACGTTACTATTAGGTTGTTTAAATAATTCTGTACTCTCTAACTTTTAAAATTTGCTTTGAGATAGGGCACAAAATTAATTGAACAACTTACTAATTAATATTTTTGGTTAAGAAGTTACTAACAATGCCAACTTAAAGGCTTTATTCAATTCAAACCGATACTGTAAAATGGTTTTTATTACATATTGACAGCCTATTTAGTATACTATAACATAAGTGTAGGAAAGAGAAGTATGAATAATATAAAAGTTTGTCAGAGTTGACAATGTTTTGGGCTTGCTTTTAATTAGTTTTGGCAGGAAGCAAGTCTGTGTATGATGCCATCGTACAGTGCTATCTCTCTGTTTCAATTATGTTATGTCAGAACACGTGATGTGATCTATTACAACGTGTTTTTAATGTTGTGTCACGTGGTAGGTCAGTTCGTAAAAAGTTACCATGTGGTTGATATTGGTTTGTATAAAAACAAATCAACTTTTATATCTAGATGTATATGCATGTAGGTGTGGTGTATTACTGTAGTGTTTTTTTGCTTAGATACTCTCTTTAAGTACATTAAACTACTTTTATTAATATAGTATGTACGTTTTTGAAATTTAAATTACTGTGCAAATCAATCAATTAAGTCACAGTGGTTAACATGTACATGTACGACAACATACGAGCATGACATGATCGTCGAAGCTGTTTGTCCACCTACGTTATGACGGTCAATTTAACCGCTTGACGCATATTATGACATTTAATTAAATTCGGGACTAAAAGTTGGATCCGATATATATAGCGGGCTCTATGTTGTTGTTGGACAGTCGGTATAGAACAACAAGTTACCATGCTTATGTACGAATACTTAACTAGAGGCAGTACGGTAATTTTAATATTTCAAGGTGTATATGTTAGGTCACATGCAATGTCTCACGGTTTACAGTTTTTATTTTAAATTTAATTTTGGTTAAAGTATCGTACCTACATAAACATATACATACTTGCATGAAAGTATATCTTCAGCATCAGGAACCTCAAACATATTATTAATAGTATGTAATAAGTATACGAGTTGATGCTTTGTGTAGATGCTGCTATGTAGGTACGTCACCATCCTTGAGGGTATGTTTATGTTACGTAGCCAATTAGAAACATTTTAATTTTAACTGTATAACGCTACATTTCGAGTGGGTTTAATTGCTTTTCGGTCTAAATGCCTGAGGCGTCGCTAAATATAAGTTTGAGCGGAAACACAGCTTTTTACATTATTTTGTTTTGATGACATTATAGTATCACTTTTGACATTACAATTACGGTATGGAACGTTTAGGCGTTAGTCTTTATTTAGGTGTACTGTAGTAAACAGAAGGTATAAAAGTTTACTATGTTAATGATTAATTTAACCTTAATTTTGGTTAATCTGAGCAATAAAGAAGCGTAATACAGAATAAAAAATGTTATACTGTACTTCAAGCCGTATGACAGCTCATTGTGTCTTTCCAGTATCGTGTTTTGTGACAAGTCGTCAGACTTGCACTTGTATTTGGACACATGTTCTTGGTATGCAAATTGTAATAATTTAGGTCTTAATTACTTTTCGTTTATTTCTTATTTACCCATTTATAGCTCTGACTCATACGTGTTGACTTACTCGTCATGGTATCTTCTACAGTAAATTTGAGCTTTTTACAGTTAACTTTATGGGAATCTACTGTACTTTTGTCTTTTTTGATTTTTAAAGTTTTTACGACTTTTTATTGTATTACGCGTTTTGAATCTACCATGTTGTTATTATTGAATTCAAGATAATTTGTTGAAAGTTTAAATTTAATAAGGTAATGCTTTAATTTTAGGATTAAGTTTGGCTTTTTAATTGAAGTGATATGTAAAATAAGTTTACCAGAATTTTATTTTTCGTAAATATAAGGTTTTTAAGCCTTCGAAAAACAAATTTCTGGGTCAGGGAGCACATAATTATTTGAACAACCTAATAAAAAGGTAAATTGAGTTTATTTTGCGTGGGTTTTAAATGTTTTGTCATAATTTTATAATGTTTTCAAACGACATATTACACAAACAATCAAACACATGGTACGGTAACAAAAGACACTTACAGTATACTTCTTGCTGGAGGCCTGTAGTTACCCAAAAATACCACATAGCTCTTTGTATTCACTTTGTTTCGAATGACCATTCTCTTTTATTAGTATGACGATAGGTGGGATATATATTGTTGATGACGTTCTGGTGATCAATCACCTCCCTCATCTGATCCTCTTTACTATTTTTCAAATGTTCTGGGTCCAAAAATGTTTGGAATGCGATTTTGAAATACAAGTCTCATTACCGTAATCTTGAAGAAATTTATTTTCATTGGCTCCGCCCACTTTTCGAAAAGTTTAAAGTTTTTTCAAAAAGATGCAAATGCCCTGAGGACAAACTATTAACACCTTCGTTATTAAGTAGGTGGGGCAGTTTTTGCATTTATGGTTTAGGGTGTTTTTTAATGGTTCTGGTACTATGGTTTCTCTGTTCAGGATGTTATAGTTTTATAAAAGGGTACTATTTAAGTATGGCACTATCTATGTCAACCTTACTGAGAGTCCAATTCTGTTTATGTTTCTTATAACGAGAGTCAATTGTAAATTAAGTTGTTCGAGTTAAATACGGTGATATTAACGTTTCAGGTTACCAAAAATGCACTTACAGAAAGTACTTTTGTTGATTGTTACTTTAATGGTGTATGTCTTATTGCCAGTCCAGTCCAAACCTACAAATCAGATGACGAGGATTCAGGTAAGGCTTGAGGTTATTATCATTAGGACTGGATTAAAAAGAGGGAGAGGAGGTGGGCGGGGTGGTGAAGTTGATAGAGACAAGGAGAGATTTCTCTTGTCCAGGGGACACTCCAAATTTACTTTTCAAGCGGTGGTTTTCAGCCGCTGATAAACGATTAACCCGAAAGCGTTGTCCAACTCGATTTATTGGTACAAAGCTCAAACTTGGGTTAATAAACCGAAATCGCGATATAATTAAATATGATATAATAATAATAAAATAAAATAAAAACTATAAAACTATAAAGCCAATTTAGAAAAATTAAAATTAACTAAATAACAAAAAAACTGAAGGTGAATAAACTGACGACTCGACCGAATTCACAAAAAGTGACTGAAGAACTGAAGGATAGACGGAATCGGCGTCTCCTGACACATTCCTTTGTCTGTTGTAAAGTGAACAGTTCTTTTGGCCGCGTCTTCCGCGGACATCTCTTGCCCTCATAGAGCTATCTTTTATATATACGTTAATATAAAATGTAAACCTAATTTTTATTTCAATTTTCGTCATAATAAGGGAGTTATAGCGACATATCAATTACTGTAGTGTAAAAGTAAAAACCGGAACTAAATTCAAATGCTAATTCTACTCGACCAAAATAGCTATTACTGTTATTAGTAATTTACCGTGCTACTTCTAAATTACAGTTTTGTTAAGAATGCAGGTAACAGTAAGTAATGTCATTTTGACTACGTGACACTTTCATACGTAGTGTTTGTGAGCATTACTGTACTATTAACATTGATGACAAATGAGTTTAATAGAATGATTTTAATATCTTATGATAGTTATTAATAGAACAACCTCATTAATTTTAAATCAAACACTATTAGAGACTGGAACAGATATAAAGATAGCTTAGCGTACGTGCTATATTAAGGATTGATTTTGTTATGTCATCGTAAGGTTTAGAAAGCGATGTCATTCTCATAAATTTACATTTTTTGGCATCACAAACAGGATGTGACACGACGTTTCATTCATAAAACATGAGCAGCCAGCTTGCAAAATTCTTACTGTAATTTAATCTTAATTTTACAAAATCTTTGAATTTTGTAGTTTCAAATTGTTACAGTAGAGTGATTGTACTGTACTGTTTAGTCATAGTATGTCTGCTCATACACTATGTATGCTATATAGTCAAATTTTGGAGATATATTGAGCCCTAAGGGGAATCCTCTGCTGGCGAATGTAGGGAAGGGTAAATCCATAAAAAAATTACAGTAATCTTCTTTCAGGAAGTGTTCCGAACTTTAATGGGTCGCAAGCCAATGATGCTAGCTAGTCGAGGCAAGAAGTCAGGCTTCCAGAATCCGTCTTCAGAAGAAGACGAGTACAATATGAGGGTGTTCTGGCTTCTGAATCAGATGAATCTGATCCAGCCTGAAGACAAGAAGTAATTCTACAGCATCCGATGACTTTTATATCTCAATATCACTATTTAACATGCGATAGTGTGGGTAACACATCGTAACTGATAACAGCTTGAATCAGAAGCACGATCGTTAGTTTTGAACTGATAATGTCATCACTGTTTCAAGGAGGTGTAGCATCGTGTAATTGCTTGTTTACAGCGTTCATCAGCATTTGTATCTTACTTTAGATGTTTGGCAATGATCTCTGATAGTAATTGTAACATTGATATTATCGTATTTGAATTTTTCTACTGTTGCTTCTGCTATAATGTCTAAAACACTTGCTCTACTTATTTTCACGCTAATTATATGTCTTTAGTCTTCAGTTTAGGTTAAACAAAGTTCCTTTGGTGCTGCTACCGTAGTTGTTGCTAGTGTTTGTCTTACTGTAATATGGGTTCTTTCTTTGTGTCAAAAGGTGGTTTTGTTAGTCTGGTCGTGTTGTTAATTAATTCACTTTTATAACTATTAGTTACTTTGTCTACCGTAAATGTTACTCTGTTAACTTAAGCCTTTAACGTCAGTAAAGTGTCATAGTTCACAATGGCAACGTATGTTCCATTCTGTACTCTTTAATTACTTTTACTACAGTTTTACTTTTGCAAATATTGTCCACCCGTTACTCTGATATAATGTTAATTTACTTTAACAGCCTTTAACTTACCGTTTGTCTTATTCTATGTATTTTTTACCAATATCTATCCACATATATATGTAGATGATAATACTCTGTAACTTAATGATCTCTCAATAATAAGGTGTTTATTGTACAATATCCTTAGATAGATTTCTACATTAGGTAGACATCACAGACTCTGTTCCCTCTCCTTGACCTGGGCGGGAGCATCTGGCTGGGCCAAGGCATGAGCTCTTTGGAACGATGGCACTTTCGACAGGTTTTTGTTGATCTGGTCGATCAACTTGAACTCACTCACATCCATGTTGTACTTTCTGAAATTGTTAGCTGGACTAATAAAACCAGGACTAGTTATGATATTTAGGTCGTGCTTATTCAAAAAAGGAGTAAATGTAGTATATTATTATCTTTGACCATAGAATAGACGAGACAGTATAAGCGCTTTGAAAAGTTAAAGCTTCATTTGAACAGTTTGAATTAATTTTAAAATAAACCTACTTTGTGGCATTGAATACCTGAGGCACTAAACAAACATCAACCAAACTGATTCTGTCTCCAATACAGTATTCTCCGGCAGTACGGTCCAATCTCTGTTCCAAGGCTTTAAAACCTTTTCGAATAAAATTGTCCGCGAACTTTTGGGGATCCATACCGTTCTCGTTCACAAACCTCAACGTCCCAATATTCTGTAGAGGTTGAATTGCGGACACAATCTGAAGTATTCTCACGTATTAAGTTTGTACCTTGTTTTTGTTATATACACTACCTATATGATTCACAAAACCCTCAACATCCCCTCTTAGGTTTCAGATTATATACCTTGTGTTGAGAAAAGTTATAAACGTTAAAGTTGAAACACTACCTATAGGCTAATTAACGACAAAATACCTCTTGAAAATGCTTTTAGTTGACACTAATTTGGTCAAAAAGTCTGTAGAATCGCCAGTCTATTGAATATATAGCCACTTTTATCATTTTTCACAAACATTTTCATTTTTCTATTTACTTTTTGACCAGGAAACTAAAATCGTCAACATCAAACGACTTACCATCAAACTGAGTGCCCTGATTGTAGCACGTTGATACGAATCTCCGCCCAGAAGTGTTGGCGTCATAGGATATTCTTCCTCCAGAAACTCGATGATACCCATACTCTCAGTTAGTACCTGTCTGCCGTGCACCAGTATCGGAATCTGACCTAATGGATTCAGATGCAAAAACTGCTCTGATTTCTGAAAACAAACTCCTTTTGTTTTGTTAAGTTTTTTTTGTCATCCGACGTTACTTTTGTAACTGATACTTTATAAAAACAGGGTTAAACTACGTAAAATACCTAAAATATTCAAAATACTGTAACTTAAACGTTTAAAAATAGAGTTTAGATTGCCCCACGCAGTTCAAAGACCAAAAATTGTTAAATTTTGATTACCCTTGGTTAAACAAAGTTCAAGAATAAAAGTTGTACCTATAACAAGGTTAACAAGATCTATAAATCTTACCTGTTGGTCAACGTGTACATGACGACCTTCGTACTGTATTCCTTTGTACTCAAGAGCATTTTGTACACGCCACGTGCACGAACTTGACCATCGTCCATAAAGAATTGGTCTTAAACTAGCCATTCTGAAAGCATCAACTGTTATAATGACAAGATTAAGTAATGAATATGATAATATTCAATGCTGCAAATGACAAAAACAAATGTTACTGATAAAATAAACTACGAGAAGCAACTGAAGTCACGTGTAACGTTCTTTGGTGTTAAGATAAACAATCCAACAACAAAATGCCTATATTCTTCAAACTTTATGTAAAAACTGTCAGTCTAAAGAAAACGTCTTTTTAAAAGTTACTACTCAAACTTTCCTGATAAGATAAACAAAACAACAGTATCCAGCAAAAAAAGTAAAATACGTATTTTGCTGCTTACAAGCTTGCACTACTGGTTTGAAAAAACCGTTGGTAAACAGTCCTTTCCGAACACATGAGATAGATAATATAAAACTAACCGCGTTCTTATTCCTCTATGCAAATGCCCATCATACGTGCCTTCCACAAGATCACGCGGTAAATAACACTGTGTTTAATCTGATAAATGCTAAAAATAACTCTACTGCTTACTTACAATGTCAAAACAACAAACTACAGCTCTACCTTCCTACCTATAGTTATACTCCTACTTTACATTGAAACAAAGTTAAAATACTAAAGAAAAACAAGACCAAAAAATCAAATAAACACTCCCAAAGTCATTTAAAATATTCAAAAATGTTTTTGTGTATAACAAACAATACCAAAGCTACAGATCAGTATTTAATTAGTACAATCGACATAATTTACAGATAATATACACAAACATATGAGCCAATACCTGAGATTACTTGTTGTGCTTCTTCAACATCGTCCGGACCTCTTTCTTAGCATTCTCTTCCAATAGATTAATCGGTTCCACGGAGTCGGCACTCTTCAACACCTTGACCATCTCTTCCTTCTGACCCAATGCCAGCAGGGTCTTCCCGAGGTAGAGCATGTTTTCAATCCACTCAGCTGGCTTCACCTCCTCCACCTTCTTGAACTTCTCCAAAGCGTCTTGCATCGTGCCCTCTGGTGGTTTACCGTACAAGACTGAAGCCAGATTCCTCTCCACCCAGCTGAGGTTGGCGATTGAGAAGCAAAGACGTCCGTAAAGGTGGGCCAAGATGTGATCATCCTCCACGATCTCCAATCCCTTTTCGAGGTACTCCTTGAACTGGTTGCCCATCTGGATCTTCTCTCGGTTGCCGAGTTTTCCACGATCCGACAAAGCTCCAGTCACGATGGCGGCCCATCGTATGCATTCGAAGTCCTTCGGGTTGATCTCGTGTCCCGCTGAACAATACTTCTGAGCTTCGAAGAGCAACTCCTTCTCCTTTGAGTGCTTGATACCATCCTCACAGGCCTTCATGTAGAGAACGCGTCCCAAGCGCCACAATACGTCGACGTTCTGAGAGCCGCCATTATTATACTTCTGAAAACAGTGAAACTTAGGTAACAAAATTTAAAAATAATAAAAATTTACACCTTTAATAGTTTCAAATTATAAATTTCCGAGATTTTATCAACCAAAAAGCAATAAAACTAATCAAACGTTTTCGTTTAGAGACCAAAACTAATAAGCAAGGTATTTTTCTCGAGAAGAACTAAAAATGAATAAAAAATTTAAAAAATAGACTTACCTCGATCAGCTTTTCGTAAACTTGTTCGTATTTGTGCTCCTCATCGAACATATAGTCCATTTGTTCAAACTCCTCCTGTCCAATTACTTGATTCTGGATTGCAGCCGGTTGCCCTGCCAGTTTCACATTCTCGACCATCTTGTTACTCCTGAAACACGAAACATCAAATACATGAAGTTAAAAGGACGATAAAACGAATATACATAATTAAAAATGTAATAAACCTATGTAAAAGTTTGGTTGTTACCTAATTTTAGAGTTTTACATGAAAATACAGCAAAACTTTCCAAAATAGGTAATACAACCATCAATTTTAAATCAAAGACAGCAATAACAATAAAGCTAGGTGCAGAAAAGCTTAATAATATTAGTCCCAACCTAATTTTAGCCCGCTAGCACTAACAATAGTGAAATATTCAGTTATATCTAAATTTAAACACGATAACACTTTCCGATACGAATTACAATAAAAAGAACGCTAAAAGTACAAAAAAATGACTGAAATTATGTAGAACCCCGAACAAAAAAAGCTTATTTTACGTAAAAACAGCAAAACGATACCCTTATCATGAAAAAAATTCATGAACAACATGAATTTGAACCCCGAAAAAAGTCGCAAAACCTTGGCGCGATCTCGAAATTGTCCTCAAATCAAAACAGGGATTGCTTCCGGCGCGGAAACAATGACATTTTTGTTGTGAAATTGCGGAAATATAACTTGTATTCCGTTACCTTGACCTTTTATACGCTATCAACTCGGTTTACAACCGAATCGAGTTCGGGACAACGTTCATGAGCCTGTTGACAAACGGAAACCCCCTCGGTCGGGTTCAGTTTTTCAATAACTT
Source organism: Bursaphelenchus okinawaensis (assembly GCA_904066225.2). Lineage (NCBI taxonomy): Eukaryota > Metazoa > Nematoda > Chromadorea > Rhabditida > Aphelenchoididae > Bursaphelenchus > Bursaphelenchus okinawaensis. The sequence goes on from CAJFCW020000006.1 coordinate 4,918,772, forward strand.
GTTCATTTCGATTAATTTGCAGAACCGCGATATTGTTTTTAAAATTTGAAGGGAAATTGACAAAGCCTGACATTGTTTTAGACAACATCTTTTTGAAAAAATTGAGCTAAATGAGGTTTTTTATGAACAATTCGTAAAACGACAAGCTTTTTGGACGTAATCCGAGAAAAAAAAAGACGAAAAATGACAGTTTTTATGGACAAAACCTGACGGAAAAGACGAAAAAACGTCTAAATCAACTTAATATAAGAAGATATCTAGTTGCAAACTGATTCATCCTTTATTTCAGATCCGTTTTAATCCTCTGACTGTTCAATACCCGGCCCAGCATCTAGTTTCTTTCCACATTCTTCACTCCAAAGGTTTAGACGCTTCTTCTATAGACGTTTTTGAATTCATAACGTACTTAATTTGTTTTAACTAGCGTACTATTCTTATACCTAATGTTTTAGAAGTAAAAGAGTTTATTTTCTCATTTATTACCCAGAAGTACGCTAGTTAAAACATACCAAAACAGAAAGTAACTTACAGTTTCATGGTTTTAATCAGTAGTTTTCAAAGTGGCAGTTTAGTAATAGCGAAAATAGAGATCACTACTACAAGTTAACCTTATATAGGCAAGAACAAAAACAATCGACCGAACAAGGTAATCATTGAGAAACCACAACATATCGAAATCAGCGCTGTAAACTCATTATCTCTCGAACACTTGGCGGCATTGCTAGCTGGGTATGGGGCTAGCTCAGTGTAAAGTGATCGGTTCATGACATTTATTGTTGTTTGTTGGTTTCACAATGAACAAAAGAAACTTCTTGTAGTTTCTTTATGTTGTAGTTGGTAGACTTTTGTAAGAAAGATGTCAACACTGAACATAATACTCAAAATACGAAGATTAACAACCAAGGACACCTAAAATAAGACATGGAACTCAATATCTTGTAACTACGTAATATAATGCTGTTTCGTGCACGTTCGCGAACGTTCTTGGCCGTGAATGGAGCGGAATTCCGGGGTTTTCTCGCTGATATCTTCCACTTCATCACAACTGTTTTTTCTGGTTTGATATGATGTATATGAAGGATGCGCGTCGAAGGTCGTGCCATGTGTAATCGACCCATTTAGGGGATGAAGTTGTTGTTGGATCATCAGTCGCGAGGATTGACGTGTTTCCACCATGTTTTCCTACTGTATTTTGGTCTTGTTGATGGTCACATCTGGTACCGCCAAGAAGGGACCAGCTGATACGCCTATTGACATCAGTAAAGAGCACACGCCTGAGGCACAATGTCACTTCTCAGTTCACGAAAAAGCACACGATGGGCCTGAAGTGACCGGTAGGTTTTGTTACTGTACATACGAAGTTATATTGTTGTGTTACTATATTACAAATTACAATAGGTTGGGTAGTACAGTAATTTTATGTTGTACACTGTAGTTCCAAGTGGTTTGCAAATTACTTTTGTACTTTTAAAATCGCTTAAACTTGTGATTTCTAATCAGCTAATTGGCATTGTGACTTGTGTCTGCAGCTACCTTTAGTTTAAACCTTGGGTCAGTTACTATTAACAAACAAGTGTATTTTAAGGTATTTTGATGGAAAACATTGCGTAACCACTAGATTTTACAATAACAGTTGACTAACACACTATTACGACTTGTTTACGAGTAAAATGAAACTTTAGGCACCAACCTTCACCAAGAACTGTTCTATAAGATACAATGTAAATCAGAGAAGGGCTACTGCCTGTTCGTGTCTAACTGCACAGTAAGTGCTGGTAACGAACAGCCATACGAAATCATTGACAACAAAGGATGTACAACAGAGCCGAGTCTTTTCGAACATGTAAAGGTGAGATTAATTCAGCTATTCATGCAGATTACTGTAGCTATTGATACATAACAATCAAAATTTTAAAAATTTTTTAGCTTTACAAACATCTTATATTCTTTTTAAAAGCTATCATTAAGTAAACTTTAAAGACTACAATACCTAAAAGTAGGATCTCATACCAAAAGTTAACCTTATTTTTACAGTATCTGGACGACTTTACTGCGGGCATCTACAACCCCTTCCCTATCAGATTCAGAAACCAGAATTCAGCCGTTAGATTCCAATGTTCGACGAGGCTACAGCTACGAGAGACCGAAGGATATTGTGAACGACCAGCTTGTACAGCAAACGACTACAGTGAAGCTGCTAACTTCCACAAACATGACTGATACAGAAACCGACCGGAAGTGTAGAAAAAAAATAAAATTGACAAAAAATATAAAACTTTAAATTAAAATGCTGTCCACTTTATATTTTTCAAATTGTCAAGTCGCTAGTTCTGGCTATTTTAAAAGTCAATTCTTCAAAAGGACAATTTATGACAATCAAAATGACAACACAAGGTCAAAAACTGCTTTATGGCAAGACAAGATCAAGCCTTCATGGCCATACGAACGGCCTTGGCGGCGGGACGATAGATGTTGAAAGAGCAGTTCAAGTCCTCAGTAATGTGCATAGTGGCAGCAGCGTTGTCGAATTGGCCACAGTAATGAGGAGCCGAGAAGATGGTGACCAGGCGGCGGTTGGCAAAGAACTCGTACCCATCTTGGACTACCTGAAACCGCAATTTATAGGTTTTTTCGCTAATACCGTAACAAAAAACGTATAAAATTTTTCAAAATTTAATTTTAAAAAATATTCCAAGAAATTTCAAAATTTCGAACAAAATGTACATTAAAATCCCCCAAGCAAAACAAAATAAAAATATTACCCACCTGATGAGCTCTTGCTACCAAATCAATATCGAGTTTCGCGCAGGTGTCAACCACAACGTCTTGGCCGAACACGTAGGACACACCGCGCGTGTTTGCCTGCCATCCCTTGGCCCACTGGTCGGGATCGGCCCACAACAAGTCAATGCCCATGCTCGGGTTGGGCGGGTCTTGGGGACGGTTGATGGTGCGGAGCTGGTCGATGCTGGTCAGTTGAGGCGACAGTCCACCGTGCATGCACAGAATCTTGCCGGCGATCAGGCCACACAAGGGCATGTGGTTGAATGTGTCCTGGAACACGTTCCACAGTCGGATCGACTTGTAGCGTCGGTTACATTCCTCGAAGAAGCCGTACACGCGATTGATGGCTGGACACTCGTGGTTGCCGCGCAGCATAAAGAAGTTCTCCGGGTACTTGATCTTGTAGCAGAACATCAACGAGATTGTTTCAATGTTCTGTCTTCCGCGGTCAACATAATCTGAAACAGAAGTTTCTAAGGTTATAAATGACTAAAACTCTGTTTGTTGTACTATATTTAAGATCTAAAAACGCTACAGTAACTAGCAAAAGCTTGGTTACTATAAACTGAATAAAAAACTTTCAAAAATATAAGTTGAACCAAGAATAATTGATCAAAAAGTATATGACTTACCGCCAAGGAAGAGGTAATTCTGTTCTGGAGGGAAACCATTCTTGTCGTAGATACGGAGAAGATCCGAGTACTGTAATCATAAAGTTAAAAACATCAAAAATTCAAAAACATTTTGTCATAATTATTTGCGTGGTCAATAAGTAAAGAGAAAAACTTAACAATTATAGATTAACAGCAACTTTTTATAAACTTAGTAACTTATAGTAACTCAGCAACCTACTTGACCGTGAATGTCGCCACAAACGACAAGTGGCGGGTCAACTTCGATGAGCGACGGCTGACTGTTGAACACTTCTTTGGCTAATCCACATAGGGTCTGGATCTCCTGCTCGCTGACCTGAGTGGTGAGGCGACCGCCTGACATTCCCACGTTCAGGAGCCGGGAGATCATACTGTCAAGATCGAACTGCGCCATCGTTCCTTCCTTCTCGCCCGATTAATCGATGAATGAAGGCTATGATCGGCCGACAATCGGACAGCGTCACGGCAAAGAATGGAAGCTCACCGCTCTCCAGTCTGCCTTTTATACTCGCACGAAGTTGGGTGCAAAATTTATGTAAATTTCGATTATTTTTGGGCCCGACCAGTCCAAGGTACAAGATGTTCTTGGTATAGGATGGAGGATGCTATTGATCATACTTATTTATACATATGTTTGTAGTCTAATTTCGATAGTTTTTCATTGTGAGTTATGATTTTTTTCATTTTTAATAGGGAATTACCGATAATCTTTTACCCAAAAATTTGAATAATTAAAAATGTTTACAATTGACATCATTTCCGATGTTCGTATGGCCGTAAAACAACTAGAATTCCCCAGTATGTAGCAATTTAGCTCTTTTAAACCCTCTGTAAATATTTGTTTAAAATTGTTATGCTAATACTCGTAGAATCGTTAAAAATTTACAAAATATTCGTATGTTACCGCTAATTAGTATTGTTTTACATGGCGTATAATTTATGTACTATATATATATGGTGTTATATATATTCATGATTAGAAAATGTTCAGTATTTACATCGTTTTGATGGAATGTCAGTTTCTGTTGGCTTCGTTCAGAATCTGGAGAATAGTGATAAAGAGGTTGATAACGTCCAGATAGATGCTGATACACGCTAAAATGTAATCTTCTTCTGAGTGATGATGCATCACGGCGTCAATGTCGAACACCAAGTATACCGAGAACAGAATGGCACCAAAGATACTCATGAAGAAGTTGAACGAAGAGGACATCAACAGAATCTGCAAAATAAGCAATAAACGTATATGAGCATATATGAAGACTCTAAGCTATTTTACCTTACAATTTTAAATTAATATATGTAAAAATGTACCTGTAACATGCATCCCACCAAGAATACCATAGAAATAGTACCCATTAAAGCATAGCCTTTACGGAAGTCATGTTTCGACTGTAATGTGTAACAGAACAAAGATACCACGACAGCAGCAGTGACCACCATCGCTTGGAGCACGACTTCAGCTGCATAAAAAGTAACTAAAAAATTTTGTTATCACTATAATACCAATAACCAAGTGCTCTTCCTTGTTAACCTTCTTGTACTCAATCATGCATTCCAAATTAAAAGCAGTTCCCTTACCTATAGCTGATACAGTCAACGACTGCATGATGGTCCAGAGTCCCAGTAGAGCATAATTGACCGGCACATTGTGGGCATGGTAGAACATGGCAAACAATACCCCGATCGATGAGAATGATAAGGTTAACATGATCCATGGCCTGAAATAACCATTCTTTGTTCCCAGACCTGTCAATGTTATAATTGCACTGCTGGAGGCAGTTTTTCCTTTTTCATACAGTTTTAAGTTCTGGTCGTTCCGAGGGTACGTTTTAGCTTTTTTAGTAATAGTGTGGCTAAAACGCGTTCAGAATTGTCTTATCTTTTGTGACCTTTTACAATAAGAACTGGCCTCTGTAGCTATTTATATACACCTCCTTTTATGCTTCTGAATACTGTTGTTTTCAAGTTAGATACCGTAGAATACCAAGTATTTTGGTTTAATTAAGTGATCGTGAGAAAGAATTGGGCCACAAGAAGCTTAATTCTAAGCCTCTTCCCGCCCCCACATCTTCAGAATGCCTGAGGGCTTGGGAAAGGCACGAGTTCCCTCCCCAAACTCCATTGGGAGAACCGTTAACTCAATTCGGATGACCGGCCTTTAGTTCAATCAGCAACAGAAAGAAGAACGAACTACAGGAATGCAGGTCACCGTCTTGTCAAATCCAAACTTTCCTTACCACTGTGGGGTATTTACAGTATTTTTTTCTAATAAGACTAGGTATATCGTCTTGTATTTTATTTGAAAAAAGCGATTATATATTTTTTGTATAATTCTTTAGGACTACTAAATGTTTGTACCTATTAAAGATTGAGTATTCTCCTCAAAGTGCAGAGTTTGTTTTCCCTATCATCCCGCTTCTGAATCCTTGAATATCTAAGAATAATAACAAATTATTCATTCCGGGACAGAAAATAAACCTAGACTACTTTAGAGACTTGTTTTTGCTCAAATTATACCCGTTTTAATGGTTTCTTCAAAAACAATCCAATTTTATGGATAATTTGATATCGTGGCCGCTTGCGGATTCCAACCCAAACTTGCTTGTTTACATCTTAAACCCCACGCGTTCATAAATCTACTCAAACCTTTTTGACAAGTTATTCTAACGTGCACCTCATGAGTTACAAGGCTCTACACGGTAAACCACTTTTGCGTGTTTAATTGGCATAGAAATGCATGAGCTGATACTTGATTAGTAGGTGATATTCGATTATGGAATTTACGTTTAATGTTGCATAACTTGAGCTAGCTGTGTAAACGTATTTCTTTACTAGGTGGTTCAAAGTTAAAATACGCTATGATTGATTCATAAATTAATCCTTTTGTATGTCACCATAACTTGAAACAACCTACATTTAAACATTTGACCACAATATATGCATCCACTTAATCAAACGTGAACACCATAATCGAATATCAACTACCTAATCAAATAAAAGTGCTGTTCGATAGTACTTTAAAATTCGAAAGACCGCTTTAAAACACTGTGAAAACAAGTTGGGGTGTCCTTTGACGGTTGCATAAATCATAACAAGTTTAAAAACAGCACGTGCTTCGTTAAACCCTTTTCTTTTAGTTCTAATGGACTCTCTGACGGCCAGCGGCCGAAGCTCTCAAAACCAGAGCAGAAGCAACAGTCCGCACAGACTTCTGGAATCCACACAACACTTGCATCTGCCCTCGTTCATCCCTTCAAGAAAGTCGAGTGACAGCAGTGGCAAAATCACCCCCACCTTCAGTTTTGGGAGACGAAACCATTACCCTTCCCAACTCAATGCTGATAGGGATGGCTTCTTCCGGCAGGGTAAGTTATTAGCCATTTACTGGTAAATAATTGGATATCAACCAGTAAGGTATTAGCTGAGCCATTTGCCAGTTAATAAGTGATTAGACTACAAATGATTATACATCTACCGGTAAATATAGCTGAATTAATCATTCATCAGATTATCTCAAAATTTCAAAATGATTGAGAAACTACAAAAGCCAGTGTCTTTCACGCTGTCTTCTGACCCCGATGCAAACATCAGGTGCCAAGCTTTTCCGAATAAGCCGAAATAGTCATAACTAATGCGTCGCACGATTAAAAATCGAATCATAAATTCAAACAATGGCATGCTTAATGCAGAATATTCGTGCTGCCCGAATCTTCCAAAAACTGCCTTAAGGATTAAGTTCGAAAATGACTTTAATCCGTCTTTAATCTTCAACTACCAACCCCAACACCAGGCTGATTTCAGGCCTTTTTGCCTCAAATGTTTACTAATTTCGCCATAATTTTGTACGCTCCTCCCTTTCGTACTTGTTTTTAGCTCCAAGATCAAATTACTTTATATAAAAGCATGTCTTATGATCCCATAACACTTAAACTAGCATCTGTCTAATGGTACGCTCAAGTTCGTCTAGATCAGGTACGTCTCGTCTCAATAGGTATATAATGAATTACTTATTTGATAGTGGATTCAAAATTCAATTGTAGGGCTATATTAGTCAAAAATTCTTCGTTAAACTACTATCCCGTATATAACCCACAATCCTTCACTTTTTTAAAATTTTGTTTATAATAATAGAAGCTCCCTATATAATTCTTATTTTTCAGATAAACCACGTCTGCCGGTGCGCATGATGAGAAGAGTAAAAGTCGCTGCCCTACCTGGAACCAGCAATTCAGATGACAACAGTCGAGCTGCCACACCCAACCTCGAGTTCCTCCACGACAACTACACAAAGAACGAGATTGAAGACTACCGGCAACTCTTTTGTATGTTTGATACTGATGGATCTGGAGCAATTGGCAATGAGGAGCTGAAGGAAGCCATAATCAGTATAGGACTACAAGCTGATGACAAAGAGATCGACGATCTGATAAGAGAAGTCGACGAAGATGGGAACGGAGAGATAGACTTTGCCGAATTCTGCCATTGTATGAAGAAAAGCCAAAGCTTGGTCAAGTCCACCAACGAAGAGCTGATAAAACAATGTTTTAACGTATTCGACCAGGACGGTAATGGTGTGATCACAGCCAATGAATTTATGTACATAGCCAAAGAAGTCGGAGGATTCTCAGACGAACTAGCTGAATATGTCTTTCATGAGTTGGACGTTTCAGCTAACGGACACTTAAGCACTGACCAATTCGCAGCAATAGTTGAGGATTACCTACTTACTGATCAACGCAAGATCTTCGATGAAGACAAATAACTTAACATTGATGCTTTTTTTATTGTTAGTATATTCTTGTATTGTAATATTTGTGCTTCGATATAATAAATCTGTTTTACATTTGCACCTCCTATTTAGCAGGCATAATGTTATTTTTAATACAATAAAAAACAATTTTTTAATCCCGTTTGCACCAAAACAATCTATTTGTTCGAATATATAAACGTCTACCATTATCTACCTAAAAAATCACTTACTGATGTTGTACGAAGCCACGAACAGTCGGAGTCAAGTAAACAGCTCCACACAGAATCACGGTAACCACAAATTGAAAGCTGAGTATTCCCAGAACCTTCCTCAAGAAACCTAGAACCAGAAATCATAAAGAACCCTGAATATTACCTATTCTAATATGCACATCAGACAGAGCCACAGCTTCTTTTCCATCCCTTGGTTGACCATTGTTTCCAAGCATAAACTTAAACCCAGCTCCAGTTTCTGTTTGGGCATACGTTGGAAGCCTAGCTTCAACATCTACATCACTGTCGGAATCTGAATCCGGATTCAGCAACGGAACATTTTGGGCCGTTACTCCAGCCATTATACCCTTTAAAGTATATTCTTACTTAAAAAACGTGGAACACATGTAAAAAGAGAGGAATACGTGTAATAACAGTCACGCTAACAGCTAATCAGAAAACAATGGCTTTTATAAAACATTTTAGAACCAAAACCTCAAAGTCTCACCAACTCATTGACAAGTAAAATAACTAAAACATATTAACATCGTGTAATCGATTCCTCGGAAATAATATCACTTAAATCTACGCAAACTTCTATACAAATATTCGTCCGTTGCGAAATAAAAACACAAAAAACAATTATTATATGCTGCGAAAGGCCACAAATCTTTAAGATTCTGCTTGCGTTCCAGGACCTAACACAACATAACATGTTTCTGTACAGTAAAAGGAAATTTGAAATTCCTCCCGCGTTCTTTTTTGCGGGAAATCGACTCGTTTAACATGAGATCTTTAAATTCGCCAAATATTTGGATATTTTAAGGAAAAATCTGTAATGATCGTTATCTCGTGCAAATTCAACGTTTCCTCTGTTATTTTTTGTTTTTTCACACATGTGCTTTCAGAATGGATTCGAAACCGAATGCTCCATCTGTACAACGGGTTCAAACTGTTCCAGCCGAAGGTGGAGCTAGATATTATGTTGGAGGAAGAGTAGGTGGCTCATTTTTATGTTTTAGCAATTATTTGAGCAGTAACTTCGATGTTGTTAAAGTTTATTGGTTCAATATTGATGTTTTCTTTGTTTATTTGCGGTTCTCGTGCTTGTGTCGAGTTGCTATATCACTATCTTTTTAGCAAATAGCAGTTGCCCAAAGGCGGATCGTTCCAACGAATCAAGTTGTTTCACAACGACATCCTCAATATCAACATGTAGTAGCTAGAACTCCATCGAGGATATACACGCCACCTTTAGGGAGTCAGGTGAAGTATGTTCCGCCAACGGATCCGAATAGAACACGATATCCTAGAAATACAGACAAATCCAGAGGTTTAAGGCATTTCAGTAGCAGAGTGTGTGAGAAGGTCAAGGAGAAGGTTCAGACCAACTACAATGAGGTATGTCGTTTTGTAGGGAAGTACTTCAATCTGCTGTTTAGGAACTAAATAATACAAAAGTGTTTCTTTTTATTGACAAATTGGATGAGCTATCTAAAACATTATCCATTATTATCACATACAACAACAATCTTTGATACAACACAAATGAAAACTGATACCTAAATTTTAGGTAGCTGATGAGCTAGTCTCAGAATACTTTGAGTCTTTGGCATATCCTCCTGCCAGTCACGATAAACAAGTTTATGATTCGAAGAACATCAGACGTCGAGTGTACGATGCTCTGAATGTGTTGATGGCAATGAATATAATCGAAAAGGAGAAGAAGGAGATTAGATGGGTTGGATTACCTACATCTTCGATAGCTGAAAGACGAAGGTTAGAAGAAGAGAAGGCTAAGCGGAAAGAGAGGATCAAGCAAAAGACAGAGCAGATGAAGGAGTACATTGTTCAGGTAAGAATGATATAAAGGTTACACGAATAGAAATGTAGAGTATTGATTAAAGAATGTAGAAAATGTATCCTACAACCTAATAGTTTGTTGTATTTGGTCTGTTAATGGTGATTGTTTATGTTTTAGTTGGTGGCCTACAAGTCATTAGTAAACAGAAACCGTGAACAAGAAAGGAAGTCTGGACGTCCATCCGAACAGTCGATCCTGTACTTGCCGTTTATAATTATAAATACTGAAAGGAAGACTTATATTGATTGTGCTATATCTCAGGACAAGTAAGTGATCATGATAAGTAAATATTTGCGTTTAGAACTGAATACGCCATGACATTCGACCGTCCCTTCGAAATTCATGACGACATTGAAGTCTTGAAGAGATTGGGACTAACTTACGGACTAGACCAAGGAATTGTGGAGAATGAAGATATGGAGGTGATCAAAGGATGTCTCCCGCCTGCTCTTAGAGTTTATGTGGATTCTATCATTGACTCTAGAGCTGGGGAGGGTAGGTTTAGTTTTATATTGTGGTAATTCTTTGTTTTCTTATAAAAATGTTTACTTTGCTTTTTATTACCTAAATATATTTTAGATGCCGAGAAACCGCCAGAAGCTCAACTGGAAGAGCCAGAGCAAGTTCAACAAGAGCCAGTTCCTGTCCAATCGGTTCCTCCAAGTCCAGCCAAGCCCCAACGATACGTGGCCAGACAAATAAAGGATTCTCCACAACAATATGTGTCAGTACAACCGAACGTTCACAACAGAACGGTCGTCGGTTCGAGGCCGACTACAATACACAGAAGTTATGTACAGAGGCCGGCCAACTCCGTATCTTCTGTAAGTTTTACAAATATATTTATATATAAGGTCATGAATATGTTTAGGTTTTTCGGTTTCTTTTTGACGAAACTGGTAAAGACATAACTTGGCTTTTGTTTGTTCTAAAGCTTGATCTTTTTTAATACAATTTTGATCTTTTAGCGGTACGTTCAACCGTCACAGAGTTCAACGTTCCAAACTGTAAATAGAGCCACTGGCCGACAAGTTTATGTTGTTCAAAGTAGCCCCCAAAACTCCCGCTATGTATATACCCGACCGGTCAATTATGGTTATGTAAGTTGATATTCGTAAGGCTTAACCTACTGGTTACATATATTGTCCCATATCTGGATTTTCTTCGCTCTGCTTTCGCTACTTTACCATTATTGTGTAAGACTTTATTTAATGTTCATTTTCAGATCCAACCCAGTTCTCAAGTTGTGTCCGAGCCCAGTACCTACCAAGAGGAAGAGTACGAGTATGTGGAAGATAACGACGTATACCACCAACAACAACAGTAACCTCGATTGACCTGTATTGTTTTTCATCGTTGCCTTAAATTCTCAAATTGAATAAATTACATTTTTAATTAGTTTGACTAACAACATATGAAAATACGGTAATAAATATTCTCGATACTAATAAACTTGATACTGTAGAAAATGTTGGGTACTGTAATATCACACGTTTATTGCTTGTTTCATGATGCGTTCGGCCGCAGGCTTCGTGCTTTCGAATTCATCTGGGTATTGAGCTGCCAGCGATGTTCTCACACCCATCAAAACTTGGCCCAGCAAGTTCTGACCCCTCCACTTGGCCTGGTTGGCTACGTCGTGGTTCTCCATGCCTAGTCCAACACCCCAGCGACAGTCCATCGGAGAAGCTTCGACCAGCGTCGCGTTTCCTGTTTTGAACAGTTCATGTCGCAGTTCCTTGTTCTGGTCGAACTTGGCCATGACTGCTCTTCTCATTATCTACAACAGTTATTCATGTAATCGATATTTAAAAGTTAGTTCTCGACTATTACACTATCTACACTCTAACAATGTCAATTCAAACTTACATCGACAGACTTTTCGTTCCACTTCTTGGAATCAAAGTCCCTGAAGCCGGCTGTGATTCGTTTCGCTGCCTTCGGGCATTCCTCAGCTAGAATATCGTCTGCAGCATCGTCGTCGCCATGAAACTTGGCCTTCTTGTACATGTAGTAATGCTCTGATGTTGGATAGTTTTTATCTGAACATTAAAGTAATATTATAGTCCAGAAACTTGCCTTTTAGCTTGATCTTGTTCGGACATCTGAAGTGGTTACTGAAGACGTATCTGTTGGTGAAGAAAGCTACAAAATAGTCTCCATCTTTGTTTCTGTAGACTGGAGGGAAGTCATATCGTCCATTGGATTTGATCGATGAAGACCTCCGTAATGACGAGGTACTTAGTGATTGTGAGCTGAGGTTGTCATACTTCCGAGGACTGTCATTGCACCTTCGCTTCTTTAACTGAAAATAGGTAACTGCTTGAAGCTTAAAAAGGAACTAAATTACTTTAAAATCTAAAAATATTACAAAAACTGATATAAAGATTATCGTTAAAGCCACTCATAAATATCACTTATAATCACAATATCAACCTTAACTTAAGTTCCTCGACTCACCTCAAAGAAACCGGAAAAGCAGTTATACAACAAAAACATTCCGCCGACCAGATCGTTCTCACAATCTCAAGTCATATTAGTCAGAGAACAGAATAATGTCACCGCAGGAAACGCACAAAAACAACTAACGGTATTCATAATATTCAGGGAAGAAGACTCGCTAATCCCGAAGGTCGTCTTAATCTCGCACAAACAATAAAAATTGACGTAGTAAATAGAAGGACAAACAACAGCTCTTATCACTGATTACATTTGAATACCGTTTTGCAAAAAAGCATACAAATGGTGTTATCACTGACTTTCACCTAACAATACTACTGCAAACTAAGTACTCCCACACAACGTTACTACTCTATTTACTTGTTTTGACTGAGTATAATGATCAATCTATACCTATTTCTTCATTATATTAACTATAACATGCAAAACTTCAAAAGCACAAGTCATAATCCCGGCAATTCATCAAAAATCAAGTAAACAAAGCTACAAAACTAAGTTTTGTAAGACTTTCAATAAATAAAAGTAAGGTTCATGAGACTTAAAAACAAAAATAACATTTTTAAGCATAAAAAAAGTTTAAAAGTGTTAACCTACATATGCCCAGTCATCTTCGTTCTCCCTCTTCCGTTTAGCATTCGTATCATCATCCTCAATATCATATTTGATAGGTGTCCTTATCTGTCTTCGTAACTTCTTGGCCGATTCTTCCCCCTTGGCCTTTAGTTTGGCCTTCTCGTCATTTTTACTTCTAAAATTAATCTTCAGTATTTTTATACATTAAGTTATTACTCTTAAAGTTTTTAACTTCAAATTTTATATGAAATATTTTAAAATATTAATATAATATCAACGCCTTCATGACGTTACAATTCCTTATCATTTAACGACATAAAGAAGCTGCAGCTGATTAAAAACCAAAATCTTGGAAGACTTACGTGTACACTAGCTGAATACTTTCTTCCTCTACTTCGTCTTGCTTGCTGCTCGTTGGTATTGGTAGTCTAAAACACTTCATTAATCATTTCTAATTATAATAATTTTATATAAATTAGATCTGCTTATATAATCGTATCACTGTTAAAACTTCTATAAACCTTAACTTTAGCCTTAATCACCACTAATAAATAATTAAAAGCCTACTTTATCACCACTTCTGTCGCCTGCTCCTTCGGAGTGTCCACTTTGTCTTGATATTTCAGTCTAAAATTAAAATAACACAACTAAACCCTTAACTTACTTATTGTTGTTCTGTACATCGTCAATCTTTTTGTTCTGCCTTACCATGTCGCCAATATAGTTCTTTAAGTTTACACCTCTATCTTTCTTCTTTTCTACTCCTTTTTCCATTAAACTATAGATTGTAAGGGTAGTTTTTGCAGAAATTTAACGAATTTTTGGCAAAAAAAATAAAAATAAAATTATTTAATTTAGTCCCAACACGAAAACAAATTAGCTTTGGCATTCCGCCCGATCAGACAAAAATATTTCCGAATAGAGAAGGCAGAATAAAAAGGAAAATCTGCAGTAATTCAAGGTCGTTTTGGTAAAGTATTTATTTGAGAATGGTGTAGTATTACCTAGAAATTAGAACCTTTGGCTAGTCTACATGAAATGCTTCAAAATACGGCACAGATATGTAATTTTGAGGATGTTTAAAGTTTTTGATGTTTGAATTCACGTTATGATAATATAAAAGGTAGTTCTGTCTTTCGAAGAACAGTTTACGAGGCCCCAGCATCCCGCTGCTTTTGTTATCAACCCAAAATACACAAAGAAATGGAGGAAACGGGGTTTGCCTCCAGGGGAAGAAACTCATTCAGATGTCTAATCCTGTTCAACATGACTTTCTTACCAAATTAGCCTTGGATTTGGATAGAGTGAGTTTACTTTTGTTTAATTTGTTTTGATTTTGGAAAATTAGGTATATGTTTTACTATTTTAGGTATATTTTGGGTAACACAGAAGTCATTATCTATATAGGTCTAACTTTATCAGTTATGTAAACAGATAGATTGTATAAAGCTTATTGTTGCAAATATAAAATTTTATTAAATTGAAGTTACTTTAGAGGTTGCGCTCTCACAGTTTGATAGATATACCTAGAGGGTGGAACTGGAAGGTGTACTGGTTCAGCGTCCATATTCATGTAGCGTTAACCTCCGTTCTGTTGGTGTTGGGAGTGTCATGCTTTTGTACAGGAGTTCAACAGTCCTACTTGTACCAATTTGTAAATTGTTCTGATGGCGTGAGTATCGCTGCTCCTATGGCTAATATAGTAAGTTTTTACATTGTTTCTTACAGTATTGTGCTAAGAATGTAAGGGTATAGAAAGCATAAAACTATTCTATTATTTTTAAATAGGTTTTTACTGTGAAAAGTCTTATTTTTATATAGTCAGAAATGAAATTTAGGTAACAATTTTTTACTTAAATTTATTACCGGGTTTTAAAATTGTTACCTAAAATGAAGTTTTAGTTTGTTGTATACTTCTCCTTGGTGGCCATAAAACAACAAAATGACTACTGGGCGGCGTTCCAACAGTTTGTGATCACGGTGACGGTGTTCTTGATGAACATATTCTTCTTCGTCAACCAACTTCTGATGGGGTTCAGATGGGCATACGAACGGCCGAGGTTTCAACAGAATTGGCCGCTCCACTTTGCTACTGTCGACTTTCTGATAGCTGGGGTGTTGCTTCTAATAGGTAGGGGAATCTTTGTTTAGGGTAGGCTTTTATGGTTTTAGACATGTAGTATATGTTATACAACCTGTTCTAATGTCTAAAGTAATAACAGTTACACTAAAGGATGTCAGGATCTACTTTTTTGAAACTTTAAATGAAATTAAGTGCTTCAGAAGTCACGTGTGCTGCTACAATAGTGGAATATGTTCTTTTGATCACAAACTGGGCTTCTTGGCAACAACAAGCTCAACGTAACATAGCACGATCTAGAGAGAACCGAGACTTAATAGCACAAAACTTACAGTAATGACGGAACTATTGCTAATTTACTGTGGTTTCTAAACTCTGTACAAAGTATATTGTTTTAACATAACATACTAACCCACGTTGTACTATAAGAAGTTATACTCCTTCATTGTTAATGATTGTTGTGACTTTTGATGTGTCATTAAATTAAGTATGGTTTCTTGGAAGAAAAGATGTTAGGGAAAACAAAAAATAGAGTTTCCGCGATTAAATTTGGGTAATTGTTTACTAATTGCAAGATATAGAAGCTCAGTAAGTTCGGGCATTACACTGTACTTTTAATTCTCCAAGCTGCTTGATACTGTTTTAGATATTCAGGTCAGGAAATGGGCTAATTTCGGGGTAAATGGTAGATCTTTGGAGGGAGGAAGACTAAAAATAGTATGTTACAATTGATCTTTGAGAAAGTGGAATGTGTAAAAATTAAAGTTTTAGCACTTTCTTACCTTATACATTGGAACATAACATAAGACTTTATATTCTGCTTTGTGTTCTGTTTACTTCAGGATGCTACAAGGATGGGTAACATAATGACGTTTGTCCAGACATAGGTTCTGTGTACTTGTTACTGTCTCTAATTTAATGACTTCACGGTAAAACCAGTAAGATACGAAGTCAGCAAGATACGACTGTGTTGGGGTGGATAGGGGTCTCAGGAACAGGATACTATGTAGCTATTTAGTAAGTTGACAGTAAATTAAAGATGTACGACAATGAGTTACGTGTTAATGAATGAAGTAGATACTTAATATTTAGTAAGCTAGATACTACATTAAGATAGCCAAGTATTATGCAGTCACCCACATCATGTAGCCAACATGATACGTGATATCATGTAGCCAGCAAGATACCATGTAACGTGATTATGTAAATGGCCGTGCATTTTAATTTCCGGCAGACCAAATTAAACGTTCTGTTTAGTTCCTGGTAGACGAACTTTGGGGTCTTACAGTAAATTCTTTTTGTTGTCTTCTCAAGGATTCAGAAGTCTTTACCGCCTTCTGACGGTCTACTTAATTTGTTTTTGAAACTAATGTTAGAGTAGCACATGATGTTGGATGTCAACATTTACTTTCAAAGTGTTTTTGAAATGATGCCTATTTTTAAGTTTTTCAAAATATTTTCAATTTTTAGAATATTTGATTTGGTCCATTTTAAAAGTGTCATATTGGGGAGTTTGGCAAAGTTTGATTACTTTTTATTTTTACTTTTGGCTACTTTAATATATTTTTAATTAAACTCAAATTATTTTGGAATTTTAAATTTATTTTTTATTTTTAAAAGCTTTAAAATTGTAAAAATATGTTTTAGAATTCTTCATTTTGGCACTTTGTTGCTTGTAAATACTGTTTGTTTACCGTATACAACTATTTTTGCAAAATATTTTGTGTTAAGCTTCTGTAAAGGGGTTTGCCATTCTGTCATAGCTTATCTTCACAGCCAGAAAACAAAATTTATCTTTAGCAAGCATTGTAACGCATAATATTATTACCTAAAATTATTTTGGAATTTGTTTTTATACAATAGTTACACACTTAAACAGATGTATTTACATATATCTTGGTCTTTTTTAACTTAAAATGGCAAGTTTTCAGGATTTTTTATAATATATATTATGTGGATCTTTTATAATATATATTATGTAATATATTATGTTAAGCTTGTCTCATATCCCTGTATTTACTTTAATCTCTTTTGTCAAAATATTAACGATAGTATAGAATAACATGAAACGATTTCATAATATAATATGAAACTTGTTATACTATTAAAGATAGTACTACTTTCACAAAGTTTGCTACTCCTTGGTTGATTTACCAGTCACGGCATTAGTAAGAGGAAACTGACCGCTCTTTACTGCGCGACTGCAAGGAATACGGTCCTGTCTATTGTAGGGTACTAATTTTGTTTTGACACATTTAAAAACCTACTACCTGGTTTACTGAATACTATAACATGTTACTGCCAGTTTGGGGGAAAACGTGAAATTCGGCGTGAAATTGGGGTTACTCAGCATCAGATTCCATTTCAGATATTATTTGAATTAGGAAATGAACTTTCTGGACGTTCGTGTGGGTGACATGAGGAACCAGTCTGTCTGGTACTCATCTCTCATATGACTCTTGTATAGTGGTTATAGAGAGTAATTGTAATATCTATGTAGTTTTAAGCAGTATTTTATCACTCTATAGTGGTTATTGTATTTTGATATTACTATAACGCTTATTGTGTTTGTATAATTCTTACTGTAACTAGTTTCTGAACTTTGGATGTCATTTCGAATCTTTGATGGCTACACGAAATGCACTATGTGTTTGTTGTGAGGGGGTTATAATTGTCGTTGTCTGTGTCAAGTTTGACAGAGTAAATACACGATGGGCTTTGGAGTAAGCGTAAGCAACATTTACTATGGTATCTTTGGTCGGAAGATACGATTAAAAGGCTAATGTGCTTATTAACGTGAATTAATTTTGGACTAATTATCGGTCTTAACATGGCAATATTTTTTGTAGGATATTACTTTTTTACTATGCATATATGTTGCATAAGTTGTGTTTACATATCATGGTAATGAATTTGTGTTGGGGGTGGCACAAGGGGAGGATAAACTAGTTTGAGGCTTTAGGTATGCAAAGAGATGTTATATATGTATTTTACTATTGTAAAGCGTTATCTGTTGCAAATACGTATTTTTTTAGGCATTTTAATGTTTGTTTACATTATTATTGGATTTTAATTGATCTTCTATGTTGATTTTGGA
This sequence comes from Bursaphelenchus okinawaensis, assembly GCA_904066225.2. Lineage (NCBI taxonomy): Eukaryota > Metazoa > Nematoda > Chromadorea > Rhabditida > Aphelenchoididae > Bursaphelenchus > Bursaphelenchus okinawaensis. The sequence goes on from CAJFCW020000006.1 coordinate 4,937,248, forward strand.
TGTTATAATGACACTTTTGGACTGTTGTTGATCTGGTAACATACTATAATACATGACACTTATAGGGGTCTGTAAGATGTTTTAAAACACATGTTATACTGGACTGTTTGTAAAAAGCTGTAGTCGTTGACGTTCTCATAAATATACATTTGTTTGGGTCTAAGTAACAATTTACATTACTTTAATGTATAAGTCAACAACAATAGACTACTTTTTGTTTATGTTTATGATATTAATTTATAGTGTTCTATACGGCTTCTACTCAATATATTTATATTACTCAAACCTTCGTACTTCTTGAACATCGTATCACAAATTATCATCTTTTTTAAGCGTTTATGATTTTTAAACTTTTAAAAGCAGAAAAACTTTTCATATGGCATGTTTACACTGTAATCGCCGTACGTTGTGTGTTATTGTACGTACAGTACAATCTTGAGTATCAGGGATTACGTTTACGAACTTTGAAGATTAGCTCGAGATTAACGAGATATAAACAGTAACATAGATGTCACTCGTACAGCCAGGTGTTTCCTTTTAAATTACAATCTTCTGTTCGTTCTTGTGGCGTCGTATCTTTCATTGCTTGTGGGTCTTACAAGATGTTGAGGTGGTTGAGTTACAGTAAAATATAGGGCTCTGTTACAGTACAATGTCATGTAAGCCTTTAGGATATTATTTTAGATACGTATGTGTTATGTGTTGTTTTATTGACGTAGTAAACGTGTCTATTGCCTTTATTGTTGAACTTTGATTATAATATGGTAATATATATTGTCTTAATTGTGTTTTATGTTGTTGTAGATGCACTATAAAACTCATAAAGGCAATGAAGCACTATAAGCTCATGTTATGTGAGGAAGTCATGTGTACATTATTTATGGTGTCTTAAATGTATAGTTAATATATGCTCTAAAGATTTATGACTATCTACTATAGATTGTGTAAGTCCAAAAGCTCAATGGGTACTCTTTTTTATTTTATATACCGTACGTACATACTATAAAAAGGAAATACTTTGCATGCACATAACTGTATAGAACAATAAGATTTTACAATTGTATACTTTTGTCTTAAATCTCTATTGTCATCTCAACAATTTAGGAAACCTTACATTGTTTCTTAAATTGCTTTTTTTACAATATACACAGTACAATACAAGTTACTGTCTAAATACTAAGTAGTATGGTGGTGGTACTAATACTGTGCAAAGTCGCAAAAACGTGCCAAAACATACCAAGATACGAAAAGTTTCTTTACCCGGAAGTGTCACCATGCCCAACATAATCCACAAGAACATTGTAACCAGATTTACTGTCTTATCTACATCTTTAATTTTTGCGTAACATTTAAATATCTTGGAGTTACCGTGGTATCTTCGGATGATGTTTTGTTTTTGACGTTTAGTGGGGTGGTATGCTATGGTCTGATTTAAATTACTTTGGCTGAAAACAATTGTCATACGAAGTAACAATATGTAGACAGGCCTAAATATACGTAGACGATGACTAAAATGATATACGATACTTTGATTGTTAAGAGATTACTTTTCAATTACATTATACGATAGTTATGTTATATTATACTAAGTTACTTGTATAGCAAAAGAGTAGGATACGCTATTACTTACTTTATAGTGTGTTTTATACTTTATACTATAGGATACATGTATCGTTTTACGGCTGATTTTTATATTATCGTTAGCGGTACAATAGCAGTATTAAAAATATAACTATGTAGACGATATTATAGTAGAGTTATTTTCAGATGGAGCAGAAAGGCGGGTCAGGCCAATTAATACCCATAGATGAGGAGTTTCACCAAGTGCTATACCAGAAAGTAAGTAATTACATTGTTCTTTGGTATCTTTTCTTTGGTGTTTTAAAGTTTACTTTCTCTGTATCTTTTTGATTTACAAACTTTACTTACATCTTACTTTGTTATACTTAATTTTACATTACTGTTTGATATCATCAATATTGTAGTTCAGTTTTCAAATCAGACGAACTAAACGTTGTCAGTTGTCCAGACCTTTTGATGAGCTTTGATGTACTGTGTATAAGACTTGATGACATCTTTTGTACGTGATACTTGGTTTTTTGTACTCGCTCATTTTGATGGTCTTTGAAAGACGTCTGCTCTGAGGAGTTGGTTGGTTTTGTCACAACGGAAATTGCCAGTTCTGACTTTATAAAAAGAGTTACTTTCACAATGAAATAGTAGTATAAACCTGTAGATGTTTGACGGTAAAATCGAACAGTAGTTTTTTACTTTCAATTTTGGTATGCGACTTAAAAAGGACACAAAAAATTTTTTCTTTACAGAGTATTGTGTATACTGTATATTGAACTATTGAATTTTTTTTGTCCAGCTCAAATTGTATTTATTACTTTTCGAAAATATGCCAATCCTTTACATATTATGACATAAATCTTGAGTTATAATATTGAGTGCAAAAGTTTAGTCGTATATATACGTAGCATTTATTCATTTTACATTCTTCAGATGTTATTTGAATTACAATGGTACACTTTTTGAATTTTACATACTGTACTGCACGTACATACCATAAGATGCTAAGACTTTGTATGCACATATCTGTATACAACAGCGAGATCTTACAATTTTATACTATTGTCTTGGTCTTTATTGTCGCTATAAGTAGCTCTGTAAGCACAGAGTACAGTACTTAGAAATTCGTAAAGTTGAAAATGTGAAAACTTTGTTTCCACAGATAGGTAACCGACTTGTGATGCCTTTACGGTCGTTTACCCACAACTGGGTATAACGTTCCAGTAAGTGGATATTATGACTGTTGTTCATTCACTTTGCATATTATATTACAGCATAGTAACACTCTCCACCAGACTTGTTTATCGCCAAACTCGATAAGCTCGATTATTGGTATCTAGGCTCATGCTGCTAGTGTGTGGCTGGGTACTTGCTACCTTTGGTGTCGTTTATGTATACCTTGGTATATTTCATACATTAACTATAGCGTTCTTTGCATGATGTGTTGTTTTCAAAGAACATAAGTAGTAGCTGACTAAACTGTATTAAAACACGTTGCATCTGTCGTATCTTGTCTAATTATGCGTATCTGATCTGGTATAGCAATCCAAATGTCATTGTATATGCACCGTAATAGTATTTTCTTTATGGTAATTAATTCCACGCTTAATCCCATATAAGCCTACTGTGTAAATAACCTTGGATATATATGTTTTTCTCTGTTAATTAGGTGTTATTACACATTACTATGCCTTCGATTGGTATATTAGAGAGTCTACGGTATTACATGTATTTTGACTGGGTAAGAGTATTTTATGTTACAGTATATTAATGATTGTGGAGTAAGTCTTTACTGTAGCATATGTTTCATACAGAATTCAAATACATAAGAAGCTTTGGTAAAGGGTCAATGCACGGTACTATATACTTGATACAGAAATTTTACTGTAGCTTGCAAATAGTAAGGCAATACTCTGTAGTACAATACATTACAATGTAAAAAGCTACAAAACGTTACCTTGAGTGTTACTTTGAAGTAATGTAAATTGAATGTTGTAGCAAACATACTTGATGTTGTCTACAAGTGCCTGTCTTTGTAGTATGGTTATTGGCATTACTTCCTCTTTTACTGCGGTTACTATTAAACGTTTACTTTTGCAATCTTCTAAATTACCATAATTGTTCTGACGGTAAAGAATCGTATGTTGGCAGTGTAAGTTGCCCTTCCACATACGATGGGTTATTTATACACATGTTACATTGATGACATACGATATAATATGTATGGTCATAAAGCTGTTGAAAGTATATTTTATAGTATAATTAGGTATTAAGATACATAGCTATATCCGTAGTTAGATACGATATATGTTACATTTTTGTAATGTTTTTATGGTGGAGAACTAAATTTAAATGAAGGTCTATATAACGATACAATAACAGTTCAGCCTTTCAGTACATAGCCAAATTAGTCCCTCTTTAGCTCTTTTTACTCGAACTTACTCTGAAAGATTGTAGACCACTCTAATGACATTTGGGTGGTGTTTGACATGTTTTCGTATCTCGAGTATTACTATTTAGGGGAAGTTACTGACGGACATTTACTTTGTTTCCGTGTCCTAACATACCAACATTTCCTCATTTCATTGTTACAGAGTAGAGGATTAGCGATACATTGTACTTTGGCTATCGAAACAATCTTATTCTTTAGGTATAAATATAAATTACTTTGGCTAGTTTTTGGACATTGTAGTATTAATATTGTCATGTACATCATCTTTGCAGTTATCTTTGACTTACTATAGGAAAGGTTATGTAGCTCTACAAAAACTTAAAATTTTATTTTTAAAAGTTGCCTTTCATAATTGAAGCTCCACTTAGTTTTGTCGCTTTTGCTTTTTTTCCGAATTCGAGTATCTGAAAACAAATTTAAATTTCTTGCTTGTTTCTTTCATAAGTAATTGATGACATACGAAGTGATCTCTGTGGCCTTAAAATGTCATTTTGACAAAACTTAATGTATCATAGCCTTCGTTATGTTGCAGTATTATTATTTGATAAAGGTCTTGCGAAGACGCTCAAAAGTTATCGATTTGAATATTAATAGTATCAATAGTTTTCAAATTAAAATGAACTTTTTAAATTTAACAAAGAAATGAGATTTGAATTCCCGCCAGTCTGGCATTCTGCTGCAAGGGTTGTTTTGACGTTATTCTGTTTACTATACTATAACTATAGTTGTATGTGATTTAAATGCCAAAACTGGCGGAAAAATTAACTTTTAAATTTAAAACTTTTTTTATTTTAAAACTTGTAATTTAAAATGCTTTTACATTTGAAAATAACTTATATTGAAATGTAGTTGTATATTGTAAATTTGATTTCAAAGGTCGACTGTTCTTATATACATAGACAATAGACAAAGGAGTCTATCGTATATGCTGTTTTGGATAGCAAATTAATAAATTAATTTTTTTTTAACTTAGAGATAAGGTCAGTATTGTAAAGGGATTAGGCTAATAGCGTTGTAAATTGTGTACTACCATGTCAAGTGTTATAGTACAGACCATAAACTTATTTTTTTATGGTATGTTGTTGCACTCTGAAGTAAATCGTGTAGTAGAGTCAAATTGACATTTTTTGAAAGTTGGATACTTAAGGAAAGATATGGTCTTTACTCTCATATATTTACGTTATACACCTGTAGAAAACGTGTGTATGTATATGTTACCACACGTGTCAAATAGGATACGATCCAGGGTCTGGAAGTCTCACGGAAGTTGGGAATGTTACCATCGAAAAACAGTAATTATTTTAAAAATTGTTGTTTTCGAACATACCACAATATGATGTGTGATATCTTCTTAATTCGAGTAGCTGCATTCTGGTATGTTACGCACTTTACTCGGACATACGATGAGTTTTGGCACAACAAAACTTATGTTCGGCCGAACTTATGTTTTATATATGGGTGTACTTTGTCTTATATCTTTTACTATGGTGTATATCTTTGTTTATGTGTCTTGTTGATTGTATATCGTGTTGATTTACTTTTTACTATCACTTCATATACGTTCTTTGTTACTATATGTTGCGATAAAGATCTGTCTTGTTAAAAGTGTCATTTCGAGTAGTGTTGTCTACCAACCTTGTTGTATCGAACCAAGAATCAAGTTCCTGGTTGTATTTCGATTATTAAAGCTGGTCAAAAACCTTGCACAATAATTATGTTAAAGTAGGTAGCCCAATTTAATTACTGGACTGTAATTGCATAGCCATGTTAAATGTGTTCATCTATCTTGTAACATGTGCAAAGCACATTCTACTGATCAAAGCATATTATTGTAGGTTAGGACCTATTGATGCCTTTGTATTAGGTTGTTCGCATAATTTTCAGTTCTTTAATACAATAGTGAGGGAGCTTGCAATAGGTATCTAGGGTTGGGGTTACGTTACTGAGTGTTGTAATAGAAAGTTGTGAGAGATGTTTGTGCCATGTCATTGTTTGTTTACACAACGCTGTTATCTTCGAATATTGAGATTTGGTTTTTTAAAATATCTGTCAATATTACAATTGTTTTAAATAATTTACTACGTAATATTGTAAATTGTTACTTCGTTTTAATAGACTTTATAATAGTATGCTTCTTGCTAAAGAACGTTACGTTAAAATATGATAAAGGATGTTAAGATGTTGACTATAAGGAGTAGATCAAACGTTTTCTAGTACTATCAAGCGTAGGGGTTGACATACACATCACACGTATCAGTAGTTTTAGAAAGTTACTTCTTTGTCTATAGAAGGTACCAAAGATTTCTGCGAACACAATCTCTCCTATAGCTTATGCATGTAAAGTACAAGTTGTAGAATCTGTGTACTATAGTATTCATTATCTCGGGCTTTACAATACTTCTTTAACCAGATGTACTACAATCTTCAAGTAGAGTTTACTACAATATATATTATACAACTCTAAGTGTTTTTTCTTTACAAACGTATGAATATATGCTAATCTTGTTTCGTTAAACTTGCATTATGTGTTAAGTTATGTACATGACCATTGATACTTGTATATTTATTCTTATGTACATGTTTTGTGTCACTAATATATGTATGGTACGTGCATAAGCAAGCTGTGTACATAAAAGTGCATTTACAAGCTCAATACTTTAATAATACTATGTGTATACATTGTAAATACGTATATGTTTGTTTCTTTCTTATTTGTCATTGTCATATACACTTTATATAACTGTAGGTATACGTTTATATCTTGTAAATCGGTAAAGATATGTTTATATATAGCATATATATCTGTATTTTACAAGTTAAAGTAGATAATTAGTTCTACTACCTATATCTACCACAATATACAATTGTACTTTGTGATAGTAGGTATTCGATTACCGGGAAACCGACTTTAATGTTATTATGTCCGGCTTTATTGAATAAGGTAATGTAACTGGGGCAGTAACTCGTTTACTGCCATTTAATGCTTTACTGCCTAAGGAATTAAAGTTTTCTAACAACTTCTGGACTTGGCAGTAACTTTTATTGTTTTTTAAATTACTTTACTTTGGGTAGACATTAAATATATGTTGTGTGTAATATTTTGTACAGTAATATATAGTAAGAAATGTAACGTAGTATATGATAGTGAACTATTAACTTAGACTGTTACGCAATTTTTTATTACTACGGAATACATGTGGTCGTATATAGGACTTACATACACTTACTTGTGTTTACATGGTTAAACTTGCTATGTACTAAATTGTCTGTATTTCTGAACATATAAACAATATAGAGAGTGTTTAGTGTAATATCTTTTGTCATATCTTGAACAATGACAATTTATATAGTTTCATAGCGTGCCAGAATCATAAGACTTTAAATTCTTTTGTTACTGAGTCAATGATATCAAGATACGAAAGTAATCTCAAGTGTAAGATAATCACTTTTACTTTGAACTTGAGTATTTAATTTTGTTTACTCATGTTATCCTACTTAAGCATAAACATTTGGCGTCATAATTCCATTTTTATGACATTTTTATGTTAAAATATTGGAAGTACTATTGCTCTGTTCTATGTCAATGTCATTATTAACATTAGTTTCTACCTTGTTTTACTGCCTGTAACATATAATAACTCCCGACCATTTCAGCTGCTACAAAGTCGTCTAGAAAGCATGAATCTGTCGGACGATCTTCTGTTCCTACAGAATCCTCTGTTATTCAATGAATCACAACCAGAACTCCGAGCCATGATCGCTCATCAAGCTGCTACATGTCTGTTCACGGTGTTCGGCAATCTTCTGATGATCTTCGTGATTCTGCGTAACAATCGTGTCATGAGGAAGAAGAGGATCACTCCAGTCCAGATGTTGATGTTACACATGTGTACGAGTGATTTGCTGTTTGCTTTGTTGACCATCTTCCCGACTATGATTATTACCATCACCGTGCCTACGTTTTACGGACCTGATTTACTGTGTAAACTGGTCAAGTGTCTACAGGTGGGTTAGGGTATAGTGGTGTTATTATAATGTTGTTTGGTTTTAAATTTTGGATGAAACAACTTTTGTATTCATGTATATGTTTCGTATTTTCAGGTACTGCCTATGTATTCGAGTTCATTTATGTTGGTAGCTATCAGCGCTGACAGATATTACGTAGGTTTTTTTACTCTATATTAAACCTGCTATCAACTACTAGCTTGGTCAAAAAAGTTTTGAATTTCAGGCCATATGTCGACCACTGGCCAACATACGATCAGGGCGTTACAATCGCCCTGCCCTCTACGCTGCCATAGCCTGGTTCTCGGCCCTACTCTTCTCGACCCCCCAATTCCTGATATTCGGTAAGAACGAGCATAATGACTGTGTAGGGTTGTATACCGAGACATGGCAGTACCCAGTGTATGTCATCTGCTTCAACGTCGTCGTATGGCTGATTCCCACCACGATAGCCGGCTGTCTTTACACCTGTGTGTGTCGCGCGGTCTGGAAGTCTATGGCCTTTGAGAAGCGACCGAGTAACGTGGGATACGACCATAAATCAAGGTGGGCTATTGAGTTACAGTATGTGATGTAAATTGGGTTATGTTAGGGTAATGTTGTCGTAAACTTGGTTAACGTTTTGTTGTACATTAGACATCGAGGTTTATATATAATCATATGGTATGTGCAAGAGGTGGAAATGACATTAGAATTTCACAACTTGTGACTAATTAAGGTGAATAAAGTCGAAACGTAAAAAACGACAACTTATATTAACATAGAGAAACCTTTCTTTGTATAAGAGGTTTTTTGGTCAATAAGTTCTTTCCCCAAAATAAAATTATGCCATTTCAGTCTGAGGATGAAGTACAAAAAACACAAATTGTACAATGAAGACGAGCATCTACAGCTCTCGACCAAACTTCTGGACCATGAGGACCAGTCTCGACGTGCCTCCAGACATAGTACCACTCTAGTGCACCATTCTGGCCTCAGGATTCAGAGGGAAGAGCTGGATAGGAAGAGAGTTCAGACAGTCAAATTGACATTGACAATTGTGGCAGCCAACTTCATCTTGTGGGCTCCATTTAACGTTATCAGTGTCATTGATGCTCTTACGCCCACCTTCTTGAGTAGGTTGATAAAACATGCACATATGATTCAAAACTCAAGAAAAAATTGATAATCTACATTTTTTTGACCTATTACAAACACTTTTACTTACTATAACACAATGTGGACCACAATATAACTTTGCTTACTTCAGGCCCGGTCTTCGCGACGTACATAATGTTCTTCGGGAACCTGAACAGCTCCGTGAACCCCTGGATCTGGTTCTTCTTCAACCGTGACATGGTCAAAGTGGCACTGTCACCGTTCTTCGAGGAAAGGTCAGTCGGACGATCGCCGTCGCCTCAGATGCTGACCGTAATGAATCGGATTTGTAGCCGTGCCAACTCGACGTACTCGCTCCAGAGGCCCTCGAGTTGTCCGCCGAATACCGGATTCTGAAGGCGTTGTGTTTTGTGGTTACTGTAGTTGTAATGATAGTACTAACAGTTGTATTTATATTGTACTCACAATTACTGTTATAACCGTTGTATAGTACATACAGTACTGTTAATATAATATTTTTAATTTTTGATAACTTTACCGTACTATTGTATTTTTACTGTATAGTAAGAATACGATAGTAGAGGTAGGCACAGTCGGATGCTCGTCGAGTACTCAACTCTAATACTTTGTGGTTTTGATATATTAATGTCGTACTAATGTTACTAACTAATGCTTGCTGTAATTTGATTGTAACGTGATATGTCGCTTCTTATACTGTCAATATTTATATGATAAACTAACATTAATATCAGTGATGTTGTAACTAAACCTTTTCCTTACGGACTATTTTGTTTCAACTAACAAGTTTCCATGATTCTGAATGGCATGTATGTAATTACATACATGCCATTCATATACACATTGTGCATATAAGCATCATACTTGTAACACTGCTGTCACTGTCGTATCTTCACAGTAAATCGTTGTCAAATTAGTATAACAAAGCTTAAAAAGATCTTATTTTAGAAAGCTGAAAGGCAAATTGCCATTGAATTCTGTATCAGAACCCTCCGAGAATCAATCACAACATACGAAGAAGAACGGTTATGCATGTACACACTCGTCTACGATTACTACGGTCAAAGTTTGATATCGTTGATTGATAAACCTTATTTATTATTTTATTAAATGATATTTATATTAAATTGCTAAGATAATTCTGTGCCCTCTCACCGCAAAAATTTGTTTTGTAAAAGGGCACAAAATTATTTGAACAAGATAATAGAATAGGTAATAAAACAAGTTTAACTTTCAAAATTCTATGGACTTTCTGACCAATCATGCCATACTTTATTATCGTATCACCTAAGATATAACAAGACTATTTAATTAACTACAAAAACAACAAAAATTTACATGGGAACGTGAGAGAATAGGTAGGACACAGATTCACCGTTGTGAGTTCGTCTGATGGCTTCGGCCAGAATCATGGAAATGTCGATACATTGTATTTTAGGACATTTCCTGATATTCTCCTCTTGTGGAATCGTATTCGTCACAACGACAGCTTCAAAGGCCGAACGATTCAGCCGGTCGAGAGCTGGGCCAGAGAATACTCCATGAACACATACCTAAAACAAGGAAACTCAAATCTACTTCAAAGTAAATAATTCAATAGACTTTTTATACTACTACATATACATCAATCACTCTTATAAAAAGGCTTGGTTTGACACATTAATTACTCTATTTGTTACCTAAATTTACTAACTTATCAGTTTTTTATTTTATAAAGGTTCCAAAACTTACAGCATAAACTTTTTGAGCCCCAGCCTCGATTAACTTATCTCCAGCCAAACAGATCGTACCACAAGTGTCAGCCATGTCATCAACCAAGATAGCTACTCGACCTTCAACATTACCCACTAAAGTCATGTTCTCCACCTCGTTGGCTCGCTTCCTTTCTTTGTGGATCAAAGCAAAGTCAACGTTTAGTCTATCGGCGATCGAAGTTACTCTCTTGGCTCCACCTGCATCTGGGGATACGATAACAGCCTGACCGTAGTCTGGGATATGCTCCTTGATGTACTTGAGGATAGCTGGCTCTGCGTACAGGTTATCGACCGGGATGTCAAAGAAACCCTACAATCGTTAAAATTAAAATCATTGCCAGTTATTGATCATCTGTTTCCTTAGCATTAAGGTAACGGGCTTATAATAGTAATAGACGTACTAATACAAGTCAAGATAAGTTATGCTCAATTGTAACCTAAATCAAAAAACCTCAAAATACTAAAAAACTACCTGAATTTGAGAAGCATGTAGATCCATAGTGATGATGTGATCAGCCCCAGCCACACTCAACATGTTGGCCACCAGTTTGGCCGAGATCGGAGCCCTACTCTTGTCCTTCTTATCTTGTCGCGCATAAGGGAAACAAGGAATCACAGCAGCTACACGATGAGCTGAGGCTATTTTACAGGCGTTGATCATAATCAGAAGCTCCATCAGATGGTCGTTCACCTCCCCAGATCCACTTTGAATGATGAACACATCTTCCCCCCCGGACTGATTCGCCAATCTCGACATTTGTTTCTTTGTTCGAGAACTTCTTCAATGAAGCCTTTGAGACGTCGAGTTGAAGCCTTTCACAGATTCTGGACGTCAAGTCCTTATGAGAGCTGCCACTGAATACCTTGATATTGGGCATGATTGGCTCGGTCACCAAAGAGCTGAGATCCAAACTTAAACAACACAATTAGTTTCATGTTTTTTATCGTATTAAATATTTTTAAAAAGAAATGTTATTTTGATACTGAACTATTTTTAAACCTAAAAAATTGAGTTAAAACTAAAATTTAGGTAAGAAATCAAACTTTAAAACAACTTTTAGTGACTTTAACGTCAGAAAACAGAATTTTAATTTTGCGCAGGTTATACTTAAAATAAAAAATGAAAATCCCAAGAATAAAGATATAAAAACCCCTAATCTAACCTAATGTTATTAAGAAAATGTGATCTTTTAATTAAATTTGTTATCAAAAATGAAGAAAAACCCACTCGGAAAACGTGATGATCCCACGAAATTGACGCTAAGTGAAGATAAAAGTTGGGTCTGTCTGAAAAAGGGGCAAACATGTACCTATCTCATTTATAACGCGCCAAATCAAAACATCAATTGGGCCTGGGACAATCGAATCGAAAGCGCGCTTTACAATGTCACGTAGAGACGGTCGGGCAGCTGGGAAACACCAAGTTTACCATCGGAAAGGAACGTTGTAAATTGATATATCATTTGTGGTTTTGTGGAAACTTCAGGGTGCAACGAAAATGTGATAAAACTCTTTGAAATGTGATAATACATCATGATAAGGATAATACAAAGGGCAATACATATGAGTTTTTATTTATATAAGTATAGTTTTTTAAATAAATAAAATTATAACAGCTTTAAAATTAATAAGGAAACCTTAAAAAAAATCTTGTCCAAGCTTGGCCCGAAGTCACAAGATTGTGACACTTCGTCTACTTTCACTTGAAAAGTCAATACTTGAAACGAAAATACGCTTTTCCACAAAAATTTGACAAAATAATTTATTTTTTCAAACATTTACATCTAAAAGATGTCTTCAACAACAAAACAATTAACTCTTCGAGAGTTTCTCCCGTTTCCTCAAGGTTTCGTGTATCATAACACCAATCCATTGACGATCTTCTATTCTTTTCAACCGTTTCTTCTTAATTTCCTCTGAGAACTCTGGACGTACGTTTTCTTCCGAAGGTATAAGGTGGTTTGGACGATAGTTCGCCTTCACGGACAATGGCCAGTCTCCACCAGTGAAGTAGACGTCGGTGAGGATGTTGTGGACAATGCCGAGGTTAAGCTTGGTTGTAGAACCATCATAAATGCTACAAAGGAGTTAGTTTTGTTATCTTCATGGATGTTTTACAATTTCCACAATAGTAAATGTGTGGGCTGTTATATTATACATGATAGTACTTAGTCCAACTTGATAGAATACGTATAACTTACGGGAAGCTTTCCTTGATAGGAAGGTGAGCACTGGGAATACCATTGGATATGGCATATTTCTGACTGTTTGGGCTGTCGTTAGAAAGTGGCAGTATAATGTTCTTCATGGTTAACGTTCCACTCAGCGTATTATTGGAATGTTTTGTTACGTATACAGTATCCTGGTCGTTACAGTAGGGATTGTTAGGTAGAACCCGTAATGGATGAATTTGGTCTCTGAATCGTGACATGAGTTTTGACACAAATCTCTTGACCAAAGTATTTGAATCGTCGTAGTTGATCATCTTGATGGGGAAGAAGAGGCGATTGTTGAAGAAGTTGTTCTGAATTTTCTTTCTTAACTCAGGTAATGTAAAATAATATTATTTCAATTAATGTACAATAATATTGCTGATGCTTTTGTATACATCACGGTATTCCTAGACGATATCATCAGAAATGGATAACACAATTTTGTAAATACATTTAATAACCTTACCTTGATCATCTCAGTAGCTGTGACCACTTGTCTGTCGAAATTATTAAACGGTAGTTGAGGAAGGTACTGTAGATCCAGTACCAGCTTTGGAGGTAGATTTATGCGTCGTTCGGTTTGCCTTCTCAAAGAGCTTTTAATCAAATCTGGAAAATAAATTTGAAGATACGACGATTACATAAATATCATATCAGATAGATTACATTCAAATTAATAAAATTACAGTACTTTCAAATAAGATTAAAGTTACAGTAACCACTTACTGTTCTGGTCAAACACTCCGAACCCGTATCCTGATTGTCCTTTCTCGTACTTCGCCTGAAACAATATTATAGTATCAGATGCATTACTTTTTAAATTACAGTATACAGCAAACCTACCATTTCCGAGGCTTGTTCATGTTCTAGTCTAACATCCTTGACCCTTCTCTCGATAAACCCATCTCTCACAGTTTGATAGTCCCAGTATACCAGTCTTTCCCGAGTGTTTTTCGTTGATAGAAGGCTAAAAAGTAATGTTATTGAAGGGAGTTGTAGACAATATAACTATCGATTAAAACTATATATTACCGTAGTACCTTACCATATCCAGTCGGACTTAGTGAATCTTCTAGCCGGTTTTTGAGCAAAATAAGTGTATAACTGAAAATATACCTTATATTCATGTTGTTATACATAAAAGTGTCTCATGTGTAATATTAGCACCATTTTTATTGAATTTTAAGTTTTCTTTTAAAGTCATGTCATTTTAATTTATCAGAGAATGTAAAATTTTAGCCCAGTTACTTATACTTTATCTAACTAGCTAGCTAATTGATTACACTTTGTACTATCAACTTATCTGACTTGGTTACTGTCTTTACCTTGTACTCCTTTTTGATTCGAGCAATTAGTCCAGCCTTAGAAGGAAAAAGTCGCCAAACATTCATTTCCTGTCACCAGTTCCAGTTAACTGCCTACAACAATTGAAACATAACTTTTTGAAATTAAAATGAAAAAAAAAATTTTAGGGATGATAGCTATCACACAGAGCTACAAGATAATATTGAACAACTGCTTTTTACTATTACATATGCTTTGTTATGGTTGGCATTCGAATAATCCGAGTAATTCGAAGACGAGATCAGTGAGTGGTGTGGAAAGGAATGTAGCTCGTGGCCCACTTTCCTCAGGAACCGACGCCGTTTAAGTTAAGAGAGAGCGAGAGTAGAGGCGGATCGGGGAGACGGCAGAGACAGCGCCGGGTCAGGGTCTGATCGGAAGGAAAAAAGAAGCGAGAAAAAGAAAAGAATTCGGTTTTGACATGGAATCTGAAGCTCTGACGCGTTAATATGGACAAGGCTTCGAGGCTGGGCGAGGGCCAGCTGCTCCAGCATTTGCTGCAAGAAGCCGCCTCCATCCCCAAGGGACTGGACCAGGACTCGGCTCAAGGTAAGTCGGATCTCTTCAGCTGATAACCATCTCTCCACAGATATCGAGGAATTTTCCACCGAGCATCAGCTCCAGAGCATGATCGAGAACTACCAGAATCACGTCTTGAAACATCAGATTCAGAATAATGGCAGAAGTGCGGGTCCTTCCAACTACCACAACTCGAGAGCTGGCAGTAGTGAGGGGCCGACGCGGCACAGGTAAGGCTCAGTTTTAAAATTTTGTTTAAATATCCCAGCAAAAATTTAAAATTTTTTATTTTTTAATTCAAAATTTTAAAATTAAAAATAAAATTGCAGAATTTTAAAATCGAGCCACACCCCAGCCCCAGCTATCAGCCATTCCCAGCCCTGCCTATTCGTTACCGACCATCAGACAGAGTAAGTGGCCTCAGAACCTTATTCAGTTTTATGTTTAGTGATTCAGTCGGGAGCCAGTACGCTTCTTCGGATACGCGTGAAGCCGGCGACTACAAGCACGAAATAGATGCCCTGAGGGCAGAGAACTCCTTCCTCCGACAACAGATTGACAGTTTGAAGAAGAAGAACTCAGGGTTCAAGAAGCTGGAAATGGCGTACGAAAAGATCGAGAATGAGTTCAATCAGATGGTACTGAGGAGAGACAAACAGGAGAAGCTGGAGCAGACTGTCAGAGGAAAGATGGAGCAGACTATCCAGAGGGTGGCCAATGAGAACGAACTTCTACAACGACAGGTAGAGAAACTGAATCTGATCGTAGCACAGCATCATCAGACTGATCCTCAGAATTCTATGAACGACCTTATTTCACAGTGTAAGTGATGTCAAAAGATACGTGTTTAAAGCATGAATAGAAGAACAACATCTTACGTTCACAAAACTGTTACTACTAGTAAAAACTAAATAACAAGTTAAAAACCAGGCGAATCTTATATTTAACATTACCTTTTCAGACAAAGAATTACTCGCCATAAAAAACCGACAACAAGTCGAGATGGACGCTCAGAATGCTACACTAATTGAACAACGGAATCACATCGAGATGTTAGAGAAAGCCCTGAAGAACGCCCAAGAACGTTTAAAAGACAAAGAACGATCTTCAGTTGACGCTGTAGCTCTGGTCGACAAATGCACCCATCAACAAAAACTCCTACAAGATGCGTTGGACGAGAACCAACGGCTTCAAGATGACCACAACAAGCAGCAGATTCAGCTGGAGATGGAGGTCACTCAACTCAAGATGCAGGTGGCCAAAGAGAACGGTCAACAACGGCGAAGCGGCGACAACGAAATCGTGACCATCCTCAAACAGAAGGACGACAAGATTTCTCAACTTGAACAGAACGTGATGGAGCTCCAGAAGCGATACAACGACGTGCTGCAGAAGAATGGAGGGAAGAACGACTCCACCGACCTCATGGAGAGGATCAGGAGGCTGGAGAAGGAGCAGACCGAGAAGGATAAGAGGATTCAGGAGCTGCTCGACGAAAAACAAAGGATTCACGGCCAATGGGCGGACGAGCGACAATCACTCGACCACAGGGTCAGGAACCTCGAACACGATCTCAAGCAAATCAAGGGCGTTCAGTTCGGAAGCGGCTACAACGGATTCTGTTCCGACAATGAGAATTCTTACAACAGCTTCCGACAACACAACGGCTACACCAATCCGGAATCGTTGTTGTTGAAGCAGAAGCTGGAAGCGAAACGAGAAGACAACAGAATCAACGAACGGAGGAATCAGCAGCTTCTGGAGCAGAAAAGCGGAAGGGCTAGCAAAATGAGGTAACAATTCAAATATCAATTTACAATCTTATAGTAATAGTTGATAATTTTCCCTACCTCTAAAATTACAGTAACTTAGAATCCATAAAATAACATTTCTTAATTACAGTAACGCCACAAACCACTCACGAAGCGCTTCATCTGAACATCATCGTCACTCCTCTGCGTCATCTCTCGGCCATCCGATGATCAACACCATATCCTTGATCAACCCCATGGGACATCACGGATCAGGTGCTTCATCGTCAGCCGATTCTACGACAAACTCTTCCGAATCTATAAATCCTAACCTACCGTCCCCTTCACAGCACAGTCCTACTGGAACATCGAATCGTTTGGCATCGAAAATGCCGAGTAATTACATCGAAACATTACCAATCAATGCCAGAAGAAGGATCGGACACTACCAAGACCAGATAAAGGTATCCAAGAGAACGGCCGTTGCCTTAGGGGCTACTGGCTACCGACGATCGGCGTGGAACGGAAGCACCGAAGACAAACGAAGCATCGACGAAGGAGACGAGAAAGAAACGTGCAACCTGAAGACCGTGGTCGAGGTCAAGGGTCAGGAGAACGGTAAACGGCAGAAAGAGACGCTCAATTATAAATAAAAGCCATGTTTAATGTATTATGTAGATAAACAACTTCTATTTTTTGATCAGAGACAAAGTTGAGGTTTCGGCATTTCATGCGTCAATCTAGAGAGATGAGTCAGTTTCAGTGATACACACACATCTTGCTTGTTTGCTATGCAATAATCGGTCTGTTTTTGCAAATCTTGCTTAACGTCATCGTCAGAACTATTTTCAAATGCTACCAAGACAAATTAAAAGTATTGCTCCAGCCAAGTACGTAAAAAGCAATACTATTTGTTACCCACCCATACATTAATCACCCCAACCCACAATAATAACAAAAACTATGTGGTCCACAACCAAAAATAAGAATGACATTTTATTTACTCCGCGTTTAAGGCAAACTCCATTTATAACGCTTAGATGTTTATACAGTACAATATTTAGAATAAGTTAGTACGATTTGAGATTGAACTCGAAAGTGGCTGGGGCTGGTGTTTCCGAGCTGCTAGATGAGGATCCATCAGAAGTCGATCCTCCAGCTGCTGACAACTCCACAATCTCCTCCTTCTCGGTGGGTTTCGTGTCACGTAACAAGATGATACCTCCATTTGACAGCGCTTTCAAGGGGTGATAACGTGGGTTTTCGGCCGATAAAGTCTTGAGCTGGGGCCGGATCACTCGGCTTGGGTTGGTGAGATGGAAGAAGTTGAGCTCGGTCTCCTTCCTGCAACAAAACAACAATAATAAGACGTCCCCGACAAACTTTAAAGCACATCCTTATGCCAAAGTGCGTGCAAGTACGAGAGAACTTATAAATACTTGGCCTTAATTTCGCCAGAATTATTTTTCGAAACGTTCCCAAAAGACTTTCAAAGATTAGCCATTACTTTTTATCGCTTTTCCTGTGGTATTTAATTCTGGTTTATACTACCGTGTTGTCATTATGCCTTTTTATATCCCAATTCATCAAACTTTTCAAACATGGACACATTTTCGGTTTGGAAATGTCGACCATATGCGCCGTTCCCCCAAGGAATCGTCATTTTATTGCAGTAACCCCACACCTCGTAGAGTAAACCTTGTTTATGTTGGACTATATAGTTTCATAAAGTTCCCTTTACACCGTTTTAAAGTACTAAAGCATTTGTTTTACTTGTTTGACGTGAACTTACTTTTCCTCGACCTTATCCTTCTTCGTGGTTTCGTCATCAATTTCCATTCGTTCAGGTTCTTCGGCCTTGGTGGGTTCCTTGACGGTCGCTGAGGCTGACGCTGTTGTACTTTCCTTCTCCTTGTCTGCTGTACGCTTGTGTTGTTTCTTCTTGTTGGTAATAGACAGAACGGCAGTCTCAACCTTTTCACTTTCCTCCTTCTTCTTCTCCTCGAGCGGTGGCGGGTAAGCAAACAGTGATGGTTTGGCATTGCAACGGAACTCGGTCTTTGGCATCTAAAAACAATAAACAAATCATCTTCATCATCCGACCATCAAAACAAGGTATAGACAAGCAGTTACTTGTAGATTCTTGTTCAATCCGATCAAACAAGTTGGACGGAACGCCAATGAAGCAAAGTGCGAGAATGAATGCCAGTACCAGTGTTGTAGGAACACAAAAGATCCTACAACAGAAGGCATGTCAGAGTGACCGTTTCTGTTATGAAGCGAGATGGTGACGTTGCGGCCTCCAGCGTCAAGAATACCGTGAGCCATGATGGCGCCAAACTGAAAAGATAAATAATTTTAAAAATAATAATTAAAGAACCAAAAATAGAAACTATTCAATACTCACCTTGGTGATAGAGTCCTCGCCCTTCTCCACTATCATTTTCATGATGGTCTTCCGGAATTCCGCCACTTTTGTACATGCTGCCTCGGTCTGTTGAATCAAAACAAACGACAAGGCAATAACAGCACCTTGTCGGACAAAGTTCTCCTTGGCCGAAAGCAAAGGCTCCAGCACGCTGATCGCTCCCTGGAATATTATTTTTGATTCGCCAGCTCTTTACTATATTAAGATACATTGAGAAACTTGATTAGACAGTGTGTAAAAGTCGTGGGAATTAAACTTCCGAGCGTACCTAGCAAGCTTTTACGCTATGAAATCAACCCCTGGGAAACATGCAGAGTCCACAAACAACAAGCTCTGCCTTTCGGTTGGTTTTGTATCAAAAGGTTTTAATTAACTGTTTTCTGGATTACATTTGTGCTACGTGCAGGTCAGCCACTTCCAATAACCGTCATTACACTTGGCATCGGTACATGGGCGTGGCATTGTGCTATTGGCTATTTCCACTAATCACAGGCGTTATGTTATGTGCGGCCCAGTTTCATTGATTTATCCGTCTCAAGGGGTGGAAAAGAATGAATGGAGACCCTCGTTCATGGCTCAAAGTCATTCTGAGGAAATGCCTTTGGCGGTCGTAGAGTTAATGTGCCAATAACTAATTCTTAGATTAACCCTCCCCACAAGCAAAACTGTTTAGAAGCTTGGCCGCAAATCACCAGCCCAGCCCGGTCCCTCAAATTGCGAGCTCACATTCCCAAATAATGGGAATTTTATGTATTTTCGAAATGTATGTGTCTTTATCACTCATCAAAAACGTTCCATCATAACAATTGGTCATTGTGGTTATTACCCCCTTATTCATGGCTCCCCATTACTCGTTTCCTTTGCAAAAAACTTTTCGGATATAATTCCTCTTACCTTATGACCTGTGCCGGCGCACGCCAAACCCAAAGCCATTGCGGCACCGTAGCGAACGTGTCCGTTGAAGTGCTCCACCAGCATTCCCGTGTAGCTGAGGCATTGTTCTGGATCGCTGAAAGTAATCAAATTATTTGAAGAGCTACTGTTATTTTTATTGTTGTCTAACGCGGTATATTATTTTAAGACCAGTGTGTGTCATTTTACCCCGCATACCTGAATCTACCCGACATAAAAGCGTAAAAAGTAGCCATCCCCATCCCTAGGTGACTGAAAACGAAATTCGAGTGGGTAAAGTGTCGGACACAAAGAAACTCTTTAAGGTGCATCACTGATGACGGCCGATGCCTTTCCGGTCCGTTGCTTAGCGTTCCGGCCTCCGACGATAGAATAGAGCCAAATCTTAAGACGCAAGGACTTGGTAGGTTCAGACAAAGCAATCCGAGAAATGAACATTACCCCGGCTTCAAAACACGCCGTACCTTCATGCTCAACCGTAACGTTAAAAAAAATTGAGCACGTCTTCTTTTCGCTTCCCATTCACAATATCGTGACGAAACCCGAGACCACATTTCGATGACAGATCAAGCCCTTCCTCCTCGAAACTAGGTTTAAACTTTTGCTTTCATCGCAACTTGTTGTTCTTTGATGTACAGTCACCCTTTTTGTCACTTTTTATTCCATATTCAAGTAATTTCCTGGCCAGGCCTCGCTTATCAAATCTTCCGTATTTTTTCATTCACAATGGGTTCGAGGAGTGGAGTCGAAGGGGGATGTTTTTTGGGCGTGAAAACCATTTCTCTCGTGCAAACCGCTTTTTAATATCCAAAATTTGTCATTTTCAGGACAACAATACTTTCTGGCCAACTTTTGATTGATGCTAAGAAGAATGGTGATTTAAAGGCAGTGAGCCTTAGCCTATTCCCATCTGACTGCAGGTCCAAATATTCGTGAACCTATTACTTTCGTATTATGGCAAGCCGCAAACTTTGCTGCCACACACTCTTTGAACGTCATCACTGGATGTGATTATGGATCCAATCCAAGTGAACAACCATAACATAGCAGCCCTGCTCGTGTTGCCCTTGTTTTGTGCCATTGGGTTCTTCGGAAACCTGATGGTGTGTATAGCCATAGGAATGGACCGGCGGCTCCAAACCGTCACCAACTACTTTCTATTATCATTAGCGATGGCTGACCTGTTAGTGTGTTGTGTGGTTATGCCGTTAGCTATTTTAGTAGAAGTCCAACAAGGCTTTTGGAAATGGAGTTTTTGGTTATGCTTTGTTTACACCTATGCGGATGTTTTCTTATGCTCTGCGAGTATTGTTCACATATCAGTTATCTCATTAGACAGATATTTGGGTATCTCCCGACCACTTAAAAACCGCAATAAGTCAAGGACTGTTGTCGCCATAAAGATTTGCTTTGTTTGGATAGGAACTATAATAATATCAAGCCCTTTGGCTGTTCTGGCTCTTCACGACCCTACCACTGTATTACATGACAATGTGTGCACTATCAGAAGCCAACACTACATGATTTACGGTTCAATATTGGCCTTTTTGATACCGCTAATAATTATGACCGTGACTTTCACAAAAACAACCCAATTTCTCAACAAACAGGCCAACAATATAGTTATGAAACCTGTGGACGGCTTCAACCAAGGTCTCAGACGAACAGTGTTAAGCAAGAAAAGACCCCTCAAAAATAGGTATGTGAATGTTTGTATGTTAATCACTTGTTTCCAGACAAATCGGCGGCTCCAATTCGAGTGTCTATGGGGAAATTGTGAACGGAACACAACGAAGGAACCAGAGACAAGAAGTCCTGGAGATGTCGCCATTAGCAAAAGCATCTTTTACAAATCGGCCCGATTCACTAAAGTCCAAACACGCTTTCGATTCCGACAGAGCCGACAAAGAACATGAAGCCGACCCCCTAATTGAACAATTTAAAATTGACAACGACCAGAGTCTTGAACAACAACAAGATATAATCAAGAAGAAAGTAGAAAGACGATCTACTCGAATCACCCATCAGTTCCATCGGCTTCGCAACCATCTTCAAGTGATCAGAAGGAAGAATCAGGAAATAGAGACCAGTACAGAGTTGGCCAACGAACACAAGGCGAGTCGAGTGTTAGCTGTCGTTTTCACATGTTTCTTTACTTGCTGGACGCCCTTTTTCATCATGAATTTCACGATGGGATTCTGTGGAGACACTTGCTCAGTTCCAACACGAATCGCTTCCATTATTCTGTGGCTGGGGTACTTAAGCAGTACGCTTAATCCAATTATTTATACTATATTCAATCGCCGTTTCCGAGAAGCGTTCATAAAGATTCTCAAGTGCAAATGTTTCTCATCCGACAATAACTATACCAGAAGCCAAGTGTATCTCACAACTGACCCGACATGGTAAGTCCAATAGAATCAGTTTTGTCATTATATTAACAGTTTTTATAAAACTTGTTATTACTATACTTCATCACACAAACATCTCATAAATATGTTATAGGTCGTGTATAGACAAATCATATCAACAAAAAGAGAGCGTAGCTGCTCTAAATGGTAATAATTCCCTAACCACAACAACCACATTATGTGTGCCTAACAAAACCGATATCCGAAAACAAAGACAAAAGCTCAGAACTCAGCACAGTCACGATGAACCGTCTATTCAAAGGCGTTTGAGTGTCCACTTCCCCAAAGCTCGACGTAATTCGGACACACTTAACCCACAGTAAGGATTACCATGTAATTATACAATTACTTTGCACAAGATGTTTATGACAATTACATTGCTTATCCAGACAACTACTTCCTAGATTATTATTTACTAAATCGTTCTGACTCAACACTAATAATCGTATTTTTAGACGAACGCCTTCCTACATCGCTTACCGGTCATAAAATAAATTTTCTACTGTATTAAAACTAATAAATGTATAAAAGTATTGTTTAAAAATATGTAAAAACGTTAAAACTAATAATATTTTACTTACTTGCTGAGAACAAATCCAACGGCGATAACAGCGAATCTCTTTACGTCGTGGTTAGGATCGGCAGCCACTTTAGCCAACAGTCTTCTGACAACATCAGCTTTTCCTGATCCAGCATAAGCCATAGCCAACATACAGACTCCAGTTTGTCTCAAAATGGCATTAGACTTGTTCTCCAACAACTCTTCGGCCCAAGCTTCAGCTTCTTCCATTCTTCCGTAAGCCAACATGGCAATACCAGTTCTTAGTCCTCGTTGAATCTTGTCGTGTTGAGTTTCTGTCACATATGTCTTCATGTCATTAAAGGCTTGTTGGTTCATTGATGCAGCCATCACAAGACCCATTGCTGTTCCAGCAGCCTCTCCGGTTACAGCGTCATCTTGATACAAGTTTTCTCTCAGTTGTTGATAGATGCTCTCGTCGTGTGTAGCCAAAGCAGCCAATCCCAACCCTAGACAAGCTCCATGTCTTACAGCAGCAGTTGGGGCCTTTGTAAGTTGATCTCTCAAATAGGTAATGGCTTCATTTGACCCGTGATTAGCATGAATAAGACCGAATCCATAGAGAGATCCACCTTCTTTGTATCCAAAAGAGTCGACCTCACCTTTTGGTAGGTAAGGGTCGAGCAACTTCAAAGCGTTCGATTCGTGGCCCTGAAATACCATAATAAGTTTTAAACCGTAATTTTACTTCAACTTAATTGCTACAAATAAACATCTTTCCATGATAACTTACTCTGTGAATGAGACCCAATGTAGCCACAGCGTTGAACTTGTTCCAATTGGTAGCCTTTGAGATCCATTCAAGGTTATCCCTCAAAAAATCATCACATGTAGTTCCAACATGCATTAACCCGTTGGCAATAACAGTAGCATTATGCGTAGAAGCAGTACGAACTGAATCCTTGATTTGTTTCAGGATCAGCATATCCGTATGATTGTTTTTGATCAAGAATTGCATGTGATGCTTGATGGTTTCTTCACCTCTCAAAATCCTCTTCAATCGATCAGTCATTGAGCCAGCACTAAAAGTTTAGGTAACATTTTTTTTTAAACATTGAATACATTTCAAATGAAAATTATTTTCTTAATAAACTCACTCAGCAAGAGTAGCTTCAGCACTCGAGCTTTCAGAAGAAGATGAAGATTCTTCAGTTGTTCCAGTTCCTGTAGGGGCCGAACCACTTTCTTCAACCTTGGCTGGACCTTTAGATTCAGGAATCAGGGCTTTTTCAATCTCCTTGATAAATTGTTGACTAGCATTTTCGTATAAATCAAAAGCAATTTGAAAAGCAAGAAGTTCACCTTTCTAAAAAAATAATATGAAACTGTTTTAACAAAAAAAAACATTATCGTAGATTATTAAATTTTTAACAGTAAAACATCAGAAAACAAAAAACATATCATACCTCGTTAGAAATCAACCTTCTAAGAATTCCAGCAACATCAGAAGGCTTTTCCAATTTGATCAGACATTGACACATGCTCACGAAGTCTGGTTCTTTCATCTCCGAGAATAGCCTGAACACAGAATCCAAAGCTTGTCCTCTGAACTTTCTGTCCAATTGTGATTCCAAGATCTTGCCAACAGTTTCGGTCAGAACATTCGTTTGATCGTCAGCAGCCTTAACAGCTCTCTCCATCATGTCGATTCTTCTAGTGTCCAAAGCCAATCCAATAACAAATCTGAATTCTTTGTTGGCCAATGTCTTCTCAAAGACTCTGTTAATTAAAGCCTCAAGAGCTGGACTAACTGAAGCTCCAGTTCTTCTGGACACCTTGTACTCGTCCAACGCTTGTTCAACAATCTTGTCCACGTACTAAAACAAAAAAGATAAAAACATCAAATCTTAACAAGCAACAAAGTCAGCTTTTCATTCACACTTTAATAGAAGTACTAAAACCTTCTCAAAATTCTAAAAAATCAAAAAA
Organism: Bursaphelenchus okinawaensis; assembly: GCA_904066225.2. NCBI lineage: Eukaryota > Metazoa > Nematoda > Chromadorea > Rhabditida > Aphelenchoididae > Bursaphelenchus > Bursaphelenchus okinawaensis. The sequence continues at coordinate 4,962,234 of CAJFCW020000006.1, forward strand.
ATAATAATGTACACTTACCAGATCATCTTGAGGCCCCAGAAGTTGAGAAGCCTTTCGTGGAGTCAAACTGAACAATTCACCAGCATTCAAAGCCAACTGAAGTGCTGAGTTGTAATCGCCAAGACAATAAGCAACCTTGGAAGCCAACAAAAAAGCTCTTCTGCACTCTCCAAACTTGCCATCTTCGGCCAACTTCTCTATCACAGACAAGTAATCTGCCACTTCAAACCAAGTTGAAGTCAAAACGTCCCAATCATCGAAAGCGTTGATAATAAACTCTTTCTCTTGTGATGGAGTCTTGTCACTGGCCAGAGCCAACATAAAAGGAGCTAAAACAACAAAATACAAAATATTATTTTAGATATTTATTCTCAAATTAACTTTGGTAACATCTAAGCAAGAAAACAGATAAATAACATACTTGGATCTTGAGGTCCTCCAACCCGAGATTTCCACTGTTGAAGTAAAAAAGTTGTCATTTTCTAAAATAGTAAAATTTAACTTTAAAACTTGTAAATCGGAATTCGACCAGTCGCGGATCTTTAGAAAAATTATTTTTATTTTCTCATCGTTTTATATTTGTTTTCGCTGCAGGACGCACACGCCATGCAATGTTAGAGCGGTTGTTGAAGAATAGGGGTGAGAAACGGGCCGTCTAAGCCCGGCCTTGAGCTAAAATTGAAAAGGGCCGGGCCCAAAGGTTAGGCCCGGCCCGCGGTCCGGGCTTGAAAATTGGGCCCGGGCCCGAAAAAAAATTTTTTAATTTAAATTTTTTTTATTTTAATCCCCGTTGATGTTTTTTGATTTTATTGGGTACCATGATACATAAACACGTCGAGCCAGAATATAGAGAATGATTTCATGATTTTGTGGCGATCCGTTCGATCTCGATTCGCGTAAAAAGGAAAGAGCGCAGACAAAAAAGCGAACGAGACAGCCGAAAACGGAGAGAGCTTCCACGCAGCCAAAAAGAGAGCGGTCAGACATTTTTCCGATAGCCTTATAAAGGGGAAAAGACGAATCGCCACAAATTCAATGCGGATTTTGGCTCGACGTGAAATGATCTAAAAGAACAATGCAAAGCCAAATTCCCGTTTATTTTTTAAGTTTTAAAATTTTTTAAAACGGGCCGGGCCTTGAAATTTTCTGACCGGGCCGGCCTGAGAGAAAATTGAAAACGGGCCGGGTCTAAACGTTGGGCCCCGGGCCGGGCCTAAAAAAGTGGGCCCGGCCCTTTTCTCACCCCTATTGAAGAAGAACCTCGAAATATTAGAAAATCAGCAACGGGTCGGATCCGATTTTCAGGCCTGGTCTATTGTACATGTCCAACAGATATTACTAGAGTACAATATGCTAAATTCTTTCATCTCTATACTTTATTATTAACAATATAATTTAGTTGACTAAATAAGTATATGATACATCTTTCAATAATTTAAATGACTTTGCAATTATATCACCGGCAATAATGCATTAATCAGGCTTCAACCCATAACCTTCGTCAGCTCTTCAATATAACTCTTGGTGTTGTGTGCAAAGTTCGAAGCCAACAGAACGCGAGGATGATAAGTCTGTAGACGTTTTAAGTTGAGATTGTGAACGGCAGTTGACTCTTCGTAGGTAACTCCGCCAATCATGAATACAATCACATTTTCTGGTCGATTTCTAAAAAATTACGTTTATTTTTGTTGTTACATAAATATATGAAGGTATGAAGTATTTAACATCTAAACCGACTTATTGCAACATCTAATATATCTAACCGTTACCTACCCTTGTCTTGTACTATCGATCATGGGGTACTTATGTTCGGACAATCTTTCTCTGACAATGTTGTCTATCAGTCTGCATATGAGAGGTTCATGTTGAGTGAACACGTTCTCTACTCCTTTCAACCCTTTGATGAACTTCTTGGTCATTTCCATGGCACTTTGATCTCCAAACAGATCATTCTGACGTTTTCTAAAGCCAGCATAATCAACGATAGTGCGAATCACAGCGATTTCCTTAGCAGAACATCCTCGTTTCTTCAGCATATTCAACATGTACTCCATCGAGTTTTGGGTGTTTTCGTATCTCAATTGGTATAACATAACCAAACGCAACGCATTCTAAATTTTTAAAGTAATTTATGAAAGTATAGTTCGATATTTTTTGTTACCAAAAAATATTATAACAAAGGTACCTACCAAATCCGAAGTTTTTGGACTTTCAAGTAAAGCCTTTAGCTGGTTCAGATGCGATGAGTGATCTGATGTCGCTACCAAACTTTGTTCCAATTCAGAAATCTCAAGAAGATTCTCCGCCGCAACCAGTCGGCTGAGTTCTCCAACAATTTGAACGTGTTTTGTTACAGTACCTAAAATGCTCTTGTAGCCAGGGACGTCGCTACGGTTTTTTTTCTGGGGGGGGGGAGGTCGAAAATTTTTTTTTGGTCCACAGGTAGCTACCTGATTTTTCACCCCCCAAACGACGTCCCTGCTTGTAGCATTAAAAATCAATTAAAAGTTACTTTAAAAATTAAAACATAAATAATATAAATACCACAAGAATTTACCTGAGATCTTCTTAAATTGAGGATATTGATCCACAAATCGTTTCATGTCACTTATGGATTCAAGCTGTTGATGAGTTTGAGCTTTCTTCTGGTAATCATTCATTAAGGCCTTGATGTTCTGTCCAATATCTCCAAAGTTCATGTACTTCATCTAAAAAACTTTAAATATTAGAAAGTGTTTGCAAAAGAGACAATGTTCTTAAAGGTTCCTTTTTCCTCCTGAAAATATTTTCTGTAATTGAAAGAACACTTACTTTGGCATAAAACTCGTCATGCTGCGCACTGAGTACCAAGTTCTTAGGACCGTCCTCATTTGACTGCATCACAACTCTGTTGTTCGTAATCCCAATTAACTCGTGCACCATAGCTTCGTACGTCCATTGATTAAGAAGCGGAGTAACGGGATCTTCAGACCTGTCCAATATCAATAAGGTCGTGTTCTCACTGCAAGATTCAAACAGAGCATCTTCTCTCACGATCAGTTTACTCAAATCTTCCGCCAATCTGTGAGAATCTCGAGAAGTTCGTTGATATCGGATCACGGGCTTTGCTCTGAAGGATAGTAACAAGCTAGCTAGTCCATGAATGCATCGACGGAATGTTGTAGTAGACAAGTTAAAAGCAGTTTCATAACAGTTTGAGTTACCCAAAACACTTAAATGAGGAGCCAGAGGAATCATATCAGCGTAGAATTCTTGGATTTCTCTTACCTAAACATAAACTACATAAAGAATAAAATTAAACTCACTGTTTCGTGTTCATCAGCTTCGGCAAGCAACTTGACATCAGCTTTGGATATAATATTTGAAAAATCTAAAAAAAACTTTTTATAATCTTAAATCGCTTATGATACAAAAAACAGTGATATAAAGTAAAACCTACAAATATAATACTGCACATATTTTGGAGATCGTAGTTCTTCGACAAGTAATTGTATATTTTCAGGTGTCGGTCGAACAAAGACAATACATTTCAGGTAACGGATAGGTTCTCTCATAGAATTGGCATCAATGCGTTCAAACAAATACACTTCCTTCTGCATCATTTCCGTTTGGGCAAAAGAGCAAGACACCAAACTTGTCTAAAACAACGACTAAATTAAATTTCACCATTGAAATTATTTTTTACTCACTTAACAGTAGACGTTAAAAACTTTTAAAGATTTTAGATATCAAAAATACGAACCGTCTCTTTGTCCATGAGCAAGACCTTCATTCCGGGCCCTGCCAACCTTATCATCTCGTTTATGTACTGCTGACATGCTAACAAATAATTCATCTTTCTATATTAGCATGAAGAACAACGGATTGTTAGCTAAAACTTTCTCATTTCTCCAATTTATTGAAAAATAAATAATTTTAGAACGTGTTTTTTGAGTTTCGCCACGAAAACACTAAAGAGCTCTGCCCGCGTCCGAATTTCCTTCAAAAAATGGGAAATTTCGGAGAGTGTTTTTTCCTGAAATTCTAAAATAATGTTGGTAAAAAGTAAAAGTTTCAAGTTATGTCAGTTTTGCATACGTTTCTGGGTTTTTGTGAGTTATGAATGTTACTTTGTTGACTAGGTTCATTTATGACTTTTCGTTTGAATTTTAACGTGAATGATATTGAGCTTTCATTATACAATTAGTGAGCTCGAAAATGCAATCCGAAACTCTCCTTTTAAGGTTCATTACAGATGTTTGTTTATTGATAGTAGTATATTACGCTTGACTTTAGCCGAGAGCTTTTTTTATGGCTTCTTATATTGTTTTAGTGACTGTACTTCTCATTTTAATAAGTGACCATTTTGCAGCGTCTGTACAAGGTTATTTCAAGTTGTTTAATGACTCATCCGTGTCATATTGGGCACATGTCTCACTTTGTTCGAATCGAGTTAAAGCGCACAATTCGAATTTAAATTAGTGGTTTTTTGTTTATTCGGTGGATAATCTGCTCGAAACGCTCTAAAACTCGGTCGAAAAAACCGTTGGTCATCTATTTTTACTGTTCACGTGATCGGAGGAGATGTTTATGTTTCTTCGTTTCCTTATTTGTTTGAATAATAGAGACGGCTCTTTTGTCGGAATGACCAACGCTTTTGTACAATTTGGAGTCTTGAAGGAACGGTGGGCACTCTTCAAGATCTTTGTGGACGGTATTGTGTTAACGTTGTCATTATGGTCGTTTTGACAGTCTTCTTTGTTGTATTTTTCAGAAACTGTTTCAGTAAGGATGAACAATCTTTCGAAGTCTGGAATTGGCTTAAGTGATTTGATTTCTTAAAACTGTGATCTCAAACTTCTATTAGGCTCTGACCGTTTCCTTGGTTTCAGGAAGAGCAATGTCTATTCAAAAAACTACCCTATTTAATTATTTTTCGGTCACTTATTACCTTCTGCAATATGATTTGTTTTTCACCATATGAGTCACTAATGTAATCGAAAACAATAATTTTATTACATTAGCCAAATCTTTTGTTTTCGGTACATTTGATTTAAGCAGCTCACGTAAAGAAGCTTGTGAGTCGCCTTCATTCATGAGTGATTCCATTTGTAAAATTAGACACGATATTACTAATAAATTATCCACTCTTCGTCTTGTTCTTCTCCACACATTGCAGAGTGTTGTTTGTGGATCATAGTAAGCGGGAAGGGTCATTAAGTGATCGTATCTTATCGCTCTTCACTTTTTGGAACCCCGTGGTGCTCCTCAAGGATTATCTTGTTTACCGTTTTGTACGGCAGGATGAATAATGTTTGGATTTGAATGGATTTCGCTTTCGGGGACTTTCCTTGATAGAAACTCTCATTTGAATTATGTGGAAGATCTGATAGTGATGGTTCAGAACATACGACAAAACGTATGATCTTGACTGAACTTATGGTAGAGGCCATCGCGCACAAAGTTGGGGGGATTTAACGCAAATCGGACACTCCGATCTCATCGGGTTACCTCTTTCCGAGCGAGCGGTTTGGGTTCGAGGCTATTCGAATAACAGAATATTCAATTCCTTTTAGTTATTTTTGTTTTCAGGCTACAATAGGAGGGCTACAAGGAGAAAATCGATTGGATTTTGAAGCTAATTATTCTCATTCTGAAACCAGCCGGCTGTCTTTATTGTTATGGCGGCTGTAAAGGCTGACGCCGCGTTTTGGGAAGTTGGGGGCTACAAGGCGAACATCAGACGGATCCGAGATGGAGCTGATCAACTGGAAGAGTACTCTAAGATGATCAAGGAACGAGCTGACATTGAACAGAAATACGGCAAAGCTCTACAAGGGTGGCAAGCAAAGTGGCTGAATTATGGACACCAGATGTTACAGGAGTCGATCGTGAAAGATATGTGGTGCAATTTGATGGACGAGTCCAAGGAATTGGCCAAAATTCATTTGGAAATTAGGGAACGGTCCCAAGATGAACTTTTAAAGACGATTCAGCTGTTTCGAAAGGAGAATTATCATCATTCAACGATTCGAGGATTCAAAGAGGCCAGAGAGTTAGAGGAAGAGTTCGAAAAGGTAAATTTTGATAATTTTTTAAAGGTTTTGTAAAATGATTTTCAATTTTTTTGGTAAAGATGTAAAATTCTTATCGTTTTGCGAGTTTTTCTATCCACAAGTTCTTGTTTTTGAAAACGAAAAGCAGGTTACGAAATTTCGGAAAATTCGTATATCTTGGTCTTACGTAACGCAAAGCAATCTGCGACCGAAGTTACTTGAATATTTTATGAAATATTTAACAGAGAGTTTATGTTTTTGTATTAAAAATAATAGATTGTATAAGCAAAGTATTTTAATTAATTGTAAATTCAATTTTAGGCACAGCGACCATGGAAGAAACTGTACGACAAAATGGAGAACTGCCGGAAGGCATATTATACCGCTTGTCGATCAGAGAAGTCGACCGCTATTCAGTTGGTGAACATGAAAGGAGATGCGTCCACAGCTAATGAGAGCACGGACAAGTTGAAGGAACGGTTGAATAAGTGTGAGGAAGATGTGGAGAAGACGAGGACGGCATACAAGAATGCCTTGAATGAACTGAATGGGTATTCTTCTGTATACAGCGAGAACATGGCCTTTGTCTTCGAGAAGTGTCAATTGATGGAGATGAAAAGGGCCAAGTTCTTGCTGGAGATGTTCTCTGGATTCCAGCAGATTCTAGTTGATGTGGTTAGTCCATCAAAGTAAGTGTTTTCTGGTTTCTGTTTAGTTTTAGGTGTTTTTTGTTGACAACGTTGTTATAATTACTGAAAACATTTTTATGTTTATTTATTGAGAAGGCAAGTAATTATATGGGTTCTGTTAACAATGAGAAAGATAAATAATGATGTTTATTTGTTGGTTCTCAAGCTTCACTTTTAGATTGTCACATATCCACGAAAAGTTGGCCAAAGCGTTTACTGAAACAAATGATAATGACGTGAAAGCAGATCTCCAGAAGTGGTCGAGGTGTTTTGGCACGGCCTCCTCTCTAATTGTCCCAACTTACGAGGAATACACACCGGAAATGAGACAAATTACGAGTAACGGAGGATCGAAAGGCTCAAAGAAGAAGGACGAGACTGGTGGTGTAGTTCTGATGAAACAAAAGATTACTTCTGATGAGCTCCCAGGCACCCCGACCATTGCTCACAGTCTGGAACGGCAGTCAGCGTTGCAAAAGTATCCAGAAAACAGGAAATCGACGTTATCACAACAAACTTCTCAGACAAGTCACCTGCAGAAGAAGCTAAGGAAGGATCTGAGTGACAGTCCTAAAATGGATAGGTCCAGCAGTATTGAGTTGTCTCAGGTAAGTTAAAATCATTTCTTAGGTTATAAAAAACTATTTTTAATATGTAACTACGTAGTACTGTTAATTCGATCTTTTTTGAATTACAATTAAAGATTATATGATAATTTTGTTTTACAAGTTAATTAGTAAATCGTTTTTAAACTTTCATATCTTTTGTAATTGGTTATGTTTTAGACAGTGCAAATGAGGGAAAGCGAGAGTAGTTCAATTCGTTCATTCCACGCTTCAAGGAGTCTTGATTGTTCATCAACTGATAGTTATGTGACGCGGAAGTCAGAGAGCATTGAAGTAGAGGTAACGGCATTGGACCGGACCTTAACAAAGTCATCAAGTCCATCGGAAAAGACAGACCCGATTCAACCGGTCAATGAGATCAGGGTAGAGCCTTTTGCTGATCCCTTTCCTATGCCAACTCCAAACCGAGCTTTGATGAATGCTTGTGGTGACACTTTCTCGCCCATCCAAAGGCATCAGAAGACCGGCTTCGGATCCTCATTAACTGGGATGTTGGCCATGGAGAAGCGACAGGCCCAGGAAATCATTAACACTTATCAGCGACCTTCTCCACGAGCTCAAAGCGATAGCGGAAATAGCAATGGGTCCAATGAAAGTGAAACTCAGATGCCCCGAGGGCCTGCTAAAGTTTTATATGACTATTCGCCAATTGAGGATGACGAAATTCCCCTACACAAAGGTTGGTCGCTTATTTTATGTCTTCCTGCTTCTAAGGGGTTTAAATGACATTTCTGGGGCTTTTAAATTGCACTAAAACACTTTTTACTTCGTTCCTGGTTAGAAAAGCTAAATTTAGAACTTGGTGTGGGGGTGTTTTTGCCTTTGGAGTATTTTCGGACAGGAGGTAATGTATTCGAGCAAGCTTTTTATTAATATTGTTATTAAACTATTATTATTAATTTAAAATTTTTGTTTTGTTTTTGCAGGTGAGGTTCTAGAAGTACTTCACGGCCCAGACGACCTTGGCTGGTGCTATGGCCGAAAAGGGATGATGCAAGGTCTGTTCCCTGCCAGCTACGTGGCTCCCGTTTGATACTAACAACTTTGCTTTAATGCTCGGGTCTTCAAGATCAATCTTGTTTGTTTAGTGCAATATATTGTTGTAATAGACTCAACTGTAGACATAAATGTATCATCTGATCTCTAGAACGATTGTTACTTACTATAATATACACCTAATCCGATGGTATTACTACTGTCTTGTAGCCGGAAAGTCGTATTTATATAGATTCTAGAATATTTGTAATAAACTTTTATGAGTAATGGCGAACATGTTGATGACAATGTTGTGTGACATTTTACTGAGGTTTGAAAGATATTATTTGTAGTTACTTTTTTGTATGGGAAACGTTTAGAATAACAGATTATACTCCTTAATATGACTTTTTTGTTGGTTTAAGTGTATGGGAAATATTTTGAATGACGTTATCAGTACAAACCTAAGAAGACGTTTTACAGTATTATTTTACTTGTTTACAGTGCTGTATTCTTTGAGGTGTAGGTACGAAGATACACAAAATGAATTATTTAATACGACGCGGCGTTCAATTCGTCAACCGTCCACAGCTGGCGAGACTCTACTCAAACACATTGGGGGAGTTGGGGACGAAGAAGATGGCCATATATTACACATGTAAAGTCTGTGACTCAAGGAATGTAAGTTAAATTAAGGTTTATGTTTTATCATATCGGAATTGTTATTTTTATGTATAGAGAGATGTGTGACTTATAAAATGGCTGTTTAAAAACGTCTGTATTTTAAAACAAAAGATTTTTCTGTTTTGTACTTGACTGTACCTGGTCACTGTCTATTGTACTGTCCTATAGATGTCCTAAAAAATTGTAGGTACAATTCCTGTGATACTGTGTAAATGGCTGTGACTACTAAGTAGTAAAGCACGTAAGAAACGAATACAATATTGCTAATGAGCTTATTTTAGGGGCCAAAACAGTTCTCGAAAACGTCCTACGAAGAAGGAGTGGTGATAGTACAATGTGAGGGTTGTAAGAACCATCATATCATAGCTGACAACCTCGGCTGGTTCTCGGACCTCGAGGGCAAGCGGAACATCGAGCAAATTCTGGCGGAAAAAGGCGAATCTGTTCACAAGTTTTCGACAAAAGATCTCGTTTCCGAGTTCGTTAACAATAAAAGTTAGATGTTCCATCTCTTGGTATTGTGATAGATTATGTGCATGAAGCATGCTCTTTTAAGCGTGAAGTTTAATGTTTCCGAAGATAGCTCTATTTTTTAATTTTTGAGTATTTGTCTTTCAGTACTATGCAGTACGAAACAGTTTAGTACGAATAATTAGCTATAGTGCTTTCCAAATGGTATTGTAACGCTTTTAAAACAACTATAATTAATTGACATGTACTACAACATTTTATACTTAATTTACGATTAGTACAAACCGTTTTTACTGTAGTTTGATTGCATGTCACAGTAGTATGCCATTTTTAGTTTACTTTGATTACATGTCTAGTTCGGAGAGAAATAATGATGTTTTTGGGCTGACTCTGTAATTATGGCAATAGGAATAAACTTGCACTTTTAAAAGTAATGCACAGTGTAAAAACTTCTTTGTCGGATTGTTTTGTAATCCTACTGCAGTGATTCCACGAAATGTTTAGGGGAATTGGAAAACAATGCCCTCGGTAATAGGTTAAACCAGTTACTGTTGTTGACTATAATCTGTTATATTGATGTCTGTTTTGTTGTTTCCGTCAGTAAAAACACTCAATTCCTGACAAAATTTTTGGAAACCAGACGAGGTTATCTTAGATTTTTGAGTTACCTTGTTAGTAATAATTTGTTGGTGTTGGACCTCTTTCAAGTTTTTTGGTCTAAAAGTACTTGGAATAGTCTCATACGTACTATTTCTTTTTATTATATTTTTGGCAAAATATATATCTAAACCAACCATAATTACATTTTTCGCACCAATATTAACCAAAAATGACCTTTTTGAACGTTCCAAAAGTAGAATAAAAGTACAGTATGCCTCGAGAGGGTTTTCTGATTTGTGGTCGTATATATGGCTACAATGTTGTACTTAGTTATATTATTACCCGGAAAACTTGAACTCGGACAAGAATGTTTGTTGGTGGGCGGATCCTTTTCTACATTCTACTCTCGGTTTCTATTCATTCAACATGTCTTTGAAAGAAATGAAATGCTACCAGAAAGTGGTGTGGAGAGCTGGCCGAGTGACAGATGGGTGGACCGGACTGTACTAGGCTGTTTTTAGTTGGGCTGGTACAGGTTTGGGCTTGGGAGGGCTTATAAATGTTTTCCATGTGGTTTAGTATATATCATTGTAAAGGTTGTGGTATACCCAATTTTTACTGGTCTGTTACGTATTTTATTCTTAGAGTTATGCCACAGTATGTATCGTTTTACCCTTTACAACTATGTTTTATCTTAAAGAGTAATTTCTAAACAAATCACCATGACCAACACGTACGAACCCATGCCTTCAAAAACTGTAGCCGATCGTTGGCGTCTGAAGTGGAGAAAACTTAAAGCCCTTGATTTCTCTCATTAAAATAATTCCCTAATTATGCATGGAAGTGTCGCGGTTTAGCGTCGTCTTTTTTATTTTGTGAATCCACATCGTAGTCGGCCCCAGGGCCTTCCAATGCTTGACACTTATTTTATTATGGTCCGACGTTGTTTTGACTCCGTTTCCTCTCGATTCCTCCTTACTTGCCGCGACTCCTAAAAGTAAATTTACCGGATGTTGTCATCATAACACGATCACGGTCCTGCGCCTTCGTATGGCTACCGTCTTTGTAAGTGAGAAGGGAAGAAAGGTTAAGATCTTGGGAACAAGATTAGCTTATTGCATTAGTGCCTTGATTCGTTTAAAACGAACATCCGTAGCGTCGTATGTTGATAGCAGAATTTTACATAGTATATCCCATACTAATACCTATTATTGACAATTTTATATGACTGTTTTATTTGATTGTACTGTATGGATTTCAGTCATTGTCCTATAATCATGTTAACACTTGTGCTTGACTTGTTTTTAACCGATAAATAGTACCAAAGTAGATTTTAGTACGTCACACTACATGTTTTTATCAATTACAATATAGTTTTACACCTTTTCACATTCTGTTGTATTAAAATTGTTTTAAAATGTTTAAAACGTCATTACTCAAACTTTTTTTGAATTCTTGTAACGTAGTGCAGATGATCAGCTCATAATCGGTTAAGATGTCCGAATACATTCTAATACGATTACACGTTTTTCGAAAATTGAATTTCGAATGTTTCCGGTGTTTTATGAAGAACTGGTCCTCGGAGAAGTGACCAGAATTCAAAACATATTCTCTCTACCAATTATGCAAATACCGAGATGGTTGTACTTGGAAATGTTTCGTATAATAACAAACTTTGCAATGTTAGCATGGTACTTTACATTACTGTCACGTTTTTAAGTTTGGTCAAAAAGTGCGTGGAATTGCATTTCTTTGCCATTTTGTCTTGGATCTTTGCTGTTCTATGTTCTTTTTGATCATGCGTGTTGTTTACAGTATTTTCACGCCTTTTACAGTATTGTAACTTTACAAATTTGATTTGAAATCCAATTGCCATTTGCAACCTCTACCGTGTTTTTCCACATTATTTTGCAGACCTATTTAACGGTTTTGTCACTTCCCTTAACACTTTTGTCACGTTATTACCGTGCCATAATCTAGTCGAGTTAATTAGCCGCGTTTGGGGCTTTCTTGGCCACTTCTAATTGTATTAACTTGTCCCGTTTCATACTTTTTCCGCTTTTTGCATTTTTATCATTCCAGCCAGCCGGCTGCACCGAGTTGTTGGACGAAAGCGGAAGTGATGGTGCACAATTGAGACATGGAAGGTGTTGCGTCAATGAGTATGGCCGTGGTGCCGGGCCAGAGTCGTACCCACAACGGCAACGTTGTGGACGAGTCGCCGCCCTGGGGCAATATGAGCGAGGAACAGTTCTTCGCTAGCCTCCCCAAGTACGACATGTTGCCGCTGGCGAATTGGGAAAACAACCACGTCGTTATTTATGCATTGGTATGTTCGAAATTCATGGGAAAATTACTATGGGTTTTGCAAACTTACTGCATTTTACTTTTGGCTATGAGGATACTATACATAGATCATTAATGGTAAAACACAAAACGAGATAGACAGTTTGATACAAAGTTTAAATTAACTTCCTTTGATATCTGGTAAAAAAGATCTTTTTAACAAAATTAATGCTTTACATTCAAGTTAATATCATAATTAACTTTTCTTTTATCAAAAAATTGTTTTCGTAGCAGCCAAAGTTATTACCTAGAGTAAAAACACTACACTACGGTAACTTTGTAAATAGCAAAAATTCATTAGACTGAAGAGTTAGTCTTACTCAGACATTACTTGCTATTTTACATTACCTCAGTGTTAGTTTACCGTTATTCCTCAATGTTAATTTACTGCAAAAGGATGTTTTGTACTAGCCCCTATCCAGCAAACAACTTATTATTACATTAGCTGTCTGTCTTTACTCTCGCTGTTTTAATATACTTGATGGTGTACATTACTCTTCTAGCATAAACAACTTTACAGTATTCCCCCAATATCGTATGTTTTCAGCTGTACGCGGCCTTGTTCCTAGTGGGTGTGTGTGGTAACATCTCGGTGATTACTCTGATCCGCCACGTGCACACTGGAATCACCATGGACAATACCATGATATACGTGCTGTTCTTGTGCTGTGTGGACCTAGCCAGTATCATACCCCTGCCTATGGCCATCGTCGACCAGTTGTTGGGGTTTTGGATGTTTGGTGGGTTAATTAGCATACGATGTCACTTCTATGAAATCGGAACTCGAAAACATTGCAAAATGGTGGTTTGATTGCAAAAGATGTTAAGAAGAGTGTTTAGAAGTAGTACCAAAAAGTAAAAGCATGTAGTTAGAAACAGACATCAACAAGGTTTAGCCTCGCATATTAACATGTTACGATAGTAGATATATACACGTTATAATAGTCGGTAAACTTAAAGACTTGAAACATTTATGACAAAAAGTTGCAAAAGTTTCGAATAAAGAATTTGATGGGCATCAATCACCCACTCAAGGAGTTGACATATAGGAAATTAAACTGCCGTCATCCAAAAACACGTCCTGGTGCAGAAGTTTAGTCAAACGTGTAGTGGAAAGTAATATACCAATTATATCTTTGCACTTTTTCACAATGTTTAACTAAAATAAGAGACATAATAACCCAAAAAGTTTTTCAAAATTTTAAAAAAAGATAAAAGTACATTATATCATCCAAAGTAATTTCAGGTACCTTTTTCTGTAAATTATACCGCTGTCTCGAGCACGTCGGCCGTGCTCTATCGACCTTTGTGCTAGCCGCCATGTCTTTCGACCGGTTCCTACGAGTATGTTTCCCCCACAAGAAGATCAAACGGTGTACTGTATTCTACCAGTTGTTCGCGTTGAGTGCTCTCACCTTCCTACTACTGTCACCTCTGATCGTTCGTGCTAGCAGTGAAGAGATCGTACTCAAAGAGGTGCTACTGGAGAAGCCATACCGGCTGGCACGAGTCAGGATCTACAAGTGTGTAGATCATCTAGAAGGCACTCCATTGGCCGTGTTCATCATGTACATGTTCTTGGTGGGCTTCTTCTTTCCGGTTGTCATGATCTTCTTCTTCTACGCGTTCATGGTCAGGAGGTTGATTGTTAGGTCACGGTCCATCAAGACTTCGCAGGTAAGATAGTGGTTTATAACAGTTCATGTACCACTTTCAAATCGTATTCCATAATATAGTAGTAAGCCTGCTACACATTTATGTTTACATAAATTGCTATCTTTACAACATTATTAATTTCTATCTATCTAATTACAAAACCGTGTAGTCTGTTCGGTAATCACGTGAGATACTCAAAAATAGACGTATAAGTCACGCAATTACTCTATCCATCACAAAATGATTGGTTTGTCTCATACATAACCATCTCATTCTAACATATACACAATTAGTATTTTACAATGTACGTATCTCTGAAGACCTAAATTACAAGAAAAATTTGAACAATCGAAAAAAAATCACAAAAAAGTACTAGAATATTCATTTTGCAGTTGCCAGTTGCCCGAGTTGCCGGATACACAATAGCCATATCAGTATTCTTTGTCATGTGTTGGTCGCCCTACTGGATCGCCATGTTATACCTGAACTTATACCGATATACATGGGACGAGACTCAAGTAGAGCAGATCCACGCATCAGAGCGGTTCATCTACATTATGTATGGTATACATGCTCTACCGTATGTGAACTCGGCTTCTAATTGGCTGTTGTACGGTAAGTTGTTAACATTTCAGCGTATGCTTACACTATGTAAAATTGTGTATATAGATGGGAAAATGTAATTAGATAATACATTTGTCAACACATATATGTCAACATATACTTGTTTTATACTGTATTGTATTTCACTCTACTAGCATTTAAACGTACTTTGAATGACGTACAATAACGTAGTTTCCTTGACCTATTCCAAGAACGACACGTCAGTTTTAGGTTAATTATAAATCATTGAGCAAAGACATGGTATCAACTTTTTATAATACTAGAAAAAACAGCAATTACCTGCCTCTAAAAAAGCGTATAACGTATTAAGACAGCAAATTTTCATTTTTGCAATAAACAGTTTTTTAAACGTACAAAAGGTCACGTTGATAACAACACAAACTCTTAAATTGTGTATAATCTATGAACAAACTAGTCCTATTGGTTTAATTTGTCGCGCAATAAGTACAATCATAGAAAAAATAGCCACAATATATATCTCACAACTATACATTCATGAAAAATGCCAATACCTCGCTTACCCACCTCGCTTCAGGCCTCCTCAACAGCCAACTCATGCGTCGTTCCAACGAATCCAAACGGCAATGTTCGAGTTCGCATCGTATGTCGCGGACGGTGTTCTCCCAGCCCAATCCACCCATGTCACAGCCGCTGACCACCAAAGTGGACGACATGACCCCGACCAATGGGGCCGAAGAAAGTTCCCTCATATCACACCGACCTCAGGACGCTCTCCTCTAATGGGTATCAAGTTTAATGTCAAACAAATCATTTCTCGTATTATGATGCAACGAATAAACATTTATCGGACCTCTCACTTCCATCGTTAATATCAGAGTGTAACAGTGATAGTGCAACTGTGTGTGGAAGGTGGTTGTGAGACAAATAAGGTCAGTAGTGTATAAATACCATTCAATGTTTGTGATTAATGTCAGTAGTGTAAATTAATTTTAGACTAAAAGTATTCAATTGTAACATAGATAACATCAAGTTACTGTAAAATGTGGTTAGAGTGGTTGTATCTTTTGTTTATTGTTACTGTGACAGTAGAAGCTGCGCCGCAGGAGGATCGTATCTTCAAGTTGCCAGGATTAGACTTTATACCCAACTTTAAACAATACAGCGGCTATCTCACTGTAAATTCTGGTAACAAATTGTTTTACTGGCTCACTGGGGCTTCAAATAGTCCAGCGCCACTTGTTTTATGGTACGTTTTCTTGACTTTATATTACATTTTCTTATTTTATTTATTTTAGACGCTTTTTTATTGGTCCTTGTCACTTTATATTTTGTTTTAAAGGTTATGTTTTTGTTTATTTTTCCATTTTTAATGTTTGTTAGATATTTTTACGTTCTTATTGAACTTTCTATATCACTATTCAATAACTTTTCGTTATTTTAAGAACAAAATATAATAAAAATGTAAACCAAACCCTTTAATAAAACTTCCAAATATACCCAGAAACCAGAATCTATTAAACTCTAATCAGTACGGCCGCATAAAGTTAATTACATTCACACAATTAAAGCCAATGTTGTCTTATATATAATACATTCGCACTTACTTTGGACTTTAAGGCTGAATGGTGGACCAGGATGTAGTTCGATGGCCGGACTGATGTCTGAAATGGGACCATATAAAGTAAAGGATGGGAAAGTGGTGTACAATGAGTACGCCTGGAACAAAGTAAGCAATAGTTTTAGCAAAAGTACACCTACAGTATGCTAATATACTGTATTTAGATGCCCCAGCCGGAGTTGGGTTCTCCGTTCTAAAAGTTACCAACTGGACCACTTCTGACGGGATTGTGGCCAGAGAGAACAAACAAGCTCTCTTGAAGTTTTTCGAAAAGTTTCCAGAATTGAAATCGACCGACTTTTACCTGGCTGGAGAAAGTTACGGTGGAACTTACGTGCCAATGTTGGGGGATCTTCTAATTAAAGAAAAGGAACAGTTCTCCAACTTCAAAGTAAGGTTCAGTTCAGAGAAATAAAACAAGGAAAAAAGATAATTTTGACAAAATTTTGTTTTGACACTTCGTTGTAGGCAATAAACTTGTGGCATTTCGTGACAACTGAAAGATTGTGATCCAAATTATTATTTTGTGGAAGAATTACCTTCTAGCCAAAGTGAATTCAAAAATAAAAGGAATTTTAATAACATTTTATAATTTTAGGGCATCTTAATAGGTAATGGATGTATGAACGAGAAGCTCCGATTCAATTCTCAGATTCCATTCAACTTTTACCATGGTTTAGTAGCTGAGCAGTATGTTTTCATCTACAATTTTTAGTTCTGTTACATTTTTAAACTCAAAATATTATTTAAATCCTTATTTTTTATTAACAACACTTTTAGAGAAATTCAGAAGGCCATAAACACTTGTTGTCCTGGGAAGTCATTAATTACTTGTGATTGGCATCAGATTTCGACTTCTGGATCTGAAGCATGCAAAAGCCTTGTGGAGTCACTTGATGAATCCAACTTTTGGTCTGGATTAGATCCGTATTTGCTAGACTACGTATGCTATCCAGACGATGAAGTTACTGTCAATGTAGAGTACAGTGACTTCAAGACTGTCGCTTTTTCTCATCGACGGAAGGCGTCAAAGGTAAGGTGTTTAGTATGTGGACTAATGAAAGCCTAATTTTTATTTTGATTCAAATTTTTTGAGTGTAGGTATTTTTAAATTGTTTTTAGAAGATGGCATTGAAGAACTGTCATCACGAAAACGAATATGTCCCCTATTTGAATCGAAGGGATGTACAAGATGTTATTCATGTGAATCAAGTCTTTTCATCATGCAGGTAGCTTAAATTTACAATTTTGTAAGGCAATGTTAAATATTTTGCAAGTTATTTTTTTAAATAATTTTATTGTGATTTACATCATTTTAATATTATTTTGAATTTAGTCGACCAATAGAAGAAGATTACGTAGTACAATACGAAGATATGTCGCCGTTCATACGACGCCTGATATCAGCTGGTAAACGGATCACTTTGTTCAATGGGGATATGGATTCAGTTTGTACGCATGTTCATAATTTGAAGTTTATAAATCAATTGGGGGTAGATTTTATCAAAAGATCGAATTGGAAACTAAATAATCGAGTGCCGACGACTGCTGGCGTCTGGACATCGCTTAAGGGTACGTTTAGCCATGAAAAGGCAATAGAAAAATTTAAATTTTACTCGATTTAAGATAAACTTTATCAAAATAATTTAAAACTTGATAAAGACGAAGCAAATACATTTTAAAACCCCGTTATTTTCAAATAGAATTAATCATGTCTTTTCACTTTTTATCTCCTGTCTGACCCCACTAACTGTTATTATAACATAACTTGCAAACGAGTGACCAGCCCCCCTCCCTCCCCATCGTAATTATTTGTCAGTAGTGCCCCCCCCCCCAAAAAAACAAAACAGGGAACGCCGGTCCCGGGAACCGCACGGCACGGCTCGTCCCTCTCTCGACCCCATCGTTCCGCGCTCCACAAAAAAACACTGTGATTCCATCCCGCCTCGTACCACCTCTGTTTTTGTTACCACTCGAAAATAATAAGAAAACCAAAGTTTTTCCTGCAAATTATCCATTAAAAGCTGCAAGGTGGTCAACGACGTCTGTTAATTGTTAACAAACACTGCTTTTTTTAGTTTTTTGTCTGGAAAGTTGGGTTATTTGGGGAGAAATAAGGGCTATTTTAAGTGAGAACAAGGTCAGAAAGTCTCGAAATACATCTAAATTCTTTTATAATTAGTTTTTTAAACCATTATTTGATAATTTATTCAGAAAAGGTCAAAAAGTTATGTAAAATTAGTCGAAAATTCGAATTATATTACACAAGGAGGTATCCAAAACAGTATCTTTCTCATTAAAACTCTTGCATTTTGAAGGATTACTGTAGCCATTTTATCGTCTGTGCAAATACGAAGGACAGCACGTTATGCACTTTTGAAAAGAGTATTCGAATGTACTTTCAGGTATTGACCTAGTAACCGTCAACGGAGCCGGACACTTCGTGGCGTCTGCCTACGAGAAACCACGAGAAGCGCTACAACTCTTTGTCAACTTTCTACACAATAGAAATTACAGTACTCCTGTTGATTTGGAAACTTAGTTAGATTAACAGTATTTCAACTGCAGTGTAATCAAAAGTAAACATTACAATATAAAAGTAGGTTAAAATATGGGAGTTAGTCAGTCTTAAACTGTGATAACAATCATATGGTAATTGAATTGTAGTAGTAATAATAATATAACAATAAAAAATTGGCAAATAAAAAAACATGATGGAACTTGAAGAATACGAAATAATCAAAACATTACCGTTTTCAAAATTTAGAAAGATTTCAGCGAATGTAAACCCGGTGATGACCATAGTAAGCAGCACCTCGGTCACACACGCTGAGCTCTCACTTAAATTATTATAGGTTTTAGCTCACGAATAGTTAAGATAACAAATAAAAGCAGTTAAAACTACAATGTTATAGAGCTAACTCTTAACTATATTCAAAGTTAGATCTATAACCGAATGTCATAGTTTAATATATTATTCTAATTCCGCCCCAGTCACATCCAGGCCCTCCGCCCGATCAGTGAATGGCAGAGCAAAGGCGTCGAGCGACGGCTGGCAGTGCAGGGGACGGGGTAAAGGGCGGAGGGAGGGTGGGGGTTACAGGGATGGGATACACGAATCGAACGCCCCTCTCTGGGTGGTGTGGACGCGCTCAGCGCAAAAGGCGGGCAGTTTGGGAGCGAGGACCGTTCGGACCTTGTCCATTATAAAAAACAGACAGATTAGCGGCCCTCAGGGGTTACACGTGTTGCTTGTTTTGACTCACACCGAGGTATTTTTAGAAGTTTACAAGTATACGGCATGGCTCGGTAATAACAAAGGTCCTTGTTACTATGTGACGAATATTGTTATGCATTGGGGAGTCATCTTGAGTTTGTGAAGAGTTTTACTACAAATATTGTTAAATTACAGTCAGGTTTAGTAATGAAATTGAAGATAAATGTAATAAAAGTATTTAAAACATAAATAATTAGTAAACCAAGGCAAGTTGAATGAGTAACAACATCTAAATGACCTAAACTATGATTGCGGAGGTGAGTTTGACAGATAATATGTAAACAATGTACCTCAATCATTTGATGTATGACTTTTAACCATGCGTCAGTGATTAATGACATCTGTTTCGGAAGTGATGACTAACACAATTTCAAAAAAATTGAAAAAAGAATGGCATTGTGCAATAGTTGGCCATCTAGACCTTAAAAGGCATGAGTAACAACATACAGTAGTTATATATTTCGTAAAATTTCGAAAAGTAAGAGCTTTTCATGTTTGGTACTCTTATTTCTATTGCTACTGTAAACTGACAGCTCAGTGTGTTCTCTTTATTACATACAAATTCTTCTTTTTTTATCAGAACGCACTCTTCAAGTGATAATGCAGGAACTAATAACAAAAAAGTTGCAAGCTACATTAAAGTATCTTACATTACAATAAAAAGACAAAGTAATAAAAAGTTTCACCGCCAAGGTATATCGATGCACATGTTTCTGAAATAGCTACTTTACTACGCAAAACTGACGAAACGTGGACAGTCTAATGCAATGAGTGTTCCAAAGACCAGTGATAATGATAAGCGATTGTTTATGTTTACTCTTTTGTTGTCTTTCAATATTATCATAGAGAAGCCTTCGATTTGCGGCTTTCTCTTAACTTTTCGTTTTTTTTTGCATTTTTGACAGTCATTTATGTTATACTACTTTGAGCTGGGTTTTGAGTGATTATAGTACAAGTTTTAATAAGTTGAGTTTTATCATTGTCACATGAAGATTAATGTTTTACACTGTAACTAACATTGTAAAGGTATATTTTTGGAGCGTTAACCCAGATAATTGATTCATTCCTAATGCAATTGACAGGTCTAACAACATTTCATTCATTGCCTACCTAAATCTGACGAATAAATATTAATTTATACATTGTTGGTGTATATCAGTATATCAGTTGATAATAGTAGTTTTTTGGTATTTCTACATTATTTTATCACGTTTTCTGCGGGACATTGATAAAAAGCTGAAACATTTGACGTCGTATTGCATTAAACAACTATCACGTACTTCCTTACTTTTTCGGCCGTTTCGGCGTACTTTCTTTGGGCACGTTCCATCGTATAAAATGTCTCTCTATTGGCCAAAAATAATTTTTCCGAGTTTTTTGGAGATCGAACCCAGAGGCGAAACAACGAAAATCACGGCCTAATTGCCTGTTCGTTATATTGCTTTAGATCAGTTTTGCATATTATAATACACTTTTGATATTAACATAGACAGTAATTGCGATATTTTATGTTTAAAGCCGGGTTTGTGAAGAATCTCGTGTTTTTGGGGGGTTTTATGGCCGTGCACAGCTAACAATCTTATTGTTCAAGCCTTTTTGTTTCAAAATTGTGAGTTTTCATGTGATTCGCGAACAGAGGGTGATCCATCTCAAACTTTTAAAAGTTTGGCCTAAACTTCGTTGCCATTTCTTCGAGAATTAACGAGTTTTGTGTGTTTCGAAACATTATTTTAGGTACAACATTTGTAATTTGGATGGGTTTTGTAGGTAAAGCGATAATTTGATGTTGTTTTAGATATAAATTCATCATCTTTATGGTGTTTTTTGGTAAAATGACGGCATTTGTAATATATTAATGTTGTTTAATCGTGATGTTTAGGTAATTGATCACGTTTTCTGTACCTTTATTAATCATGTTAAATTGTAGGTAGAAGACCACAATGTCAACTGCCTGGGTAACTCTTGCCACGAATGATGGTTACGCTGTAGGAGCACTCGTACTAGCCCAATCCCTCCGAGCCGCCAATACTCAACACAAGCTCCACATATTGTACACTAATGGAGTTTCAGCTGAAGTTAGGTATGTTTACTGCTTTTTTGTTACTTTTAAATCATCTTTTGTTTTCTTGTGGTCGAAAAGTATAAGCTTATTGTTTCAGAGAGAAGCTCCAAAGGACCTTCGACGACAGTACATTGGTCGATGTTTTGGACAGTAACGATGCTGCCAACCTCTCCCTAATTGGCCGACCTGACTTGGGAGTGACGTTCACGAAGCTACATTGCTGGAGGCTTACTCAATATACGAAGGCTGTATTCCTGGACGCTGACACTCTGGTTATTAACAACTCTGACGAACTGTTCGACCGCCCAGAACTGGCCGCTGCTGCCGACATTGGATGGCCAGACTACTTCAACTCTGGAGTTTTTGTTTTCGTACCTTCACAAGAGACATACGACAAGTTGGTGCAGTTCGGAGTGGAGCATGGTACTTTCGATGGTGGAGATCAAGGTCTTTTGAATCAGTTCTTCGCTGGGTGGAGAGACTGGAGCTCAGCTCATAGATTACCCTTTGTTTACAATGTCACTTCAGGTGCTATCTACAGTTACGCCGCCGCTTTCAAGAAGTAAGTTTAGAATAATATGGTTTTTAAATGTATAAAAAGAAGCTTTAGCTATGACGTTGTAGTTTCATGTCTTTGACGTTTTATAGCGTAGTAAAATATGTAACTTTGACTTTTGTATAGGCGTTTTTTCGTCTTTAAGACAATGTTATTTCAGGTTAGCATCAGAAATTAAGATCGTCCACTTCTTGGGCGCCCGCAAGCCTTGGCATCAGTTTGGTGCCCAGACCCACGCCTCCGAGCATCTGGCGCTGTGGCAGAAGTTGTACCACGACAAGGTTGAGGAATCTCTCCCAGCTCATCTTGCAGTAGGTTTCGGTGATGTGACTCTCCCCGAATTTAACGAAACTCACTCGACTAACCAGCTTGAAGCAATACCGCTTAGGGTAACTTATTAACATTTTGGTGTGTTTCGTGTCGTGTATATGTTTTGGTGTTGTGTTAGGGCGTAGTAAGTGTGGCTGGCTGTTTCTGTTACCCTTTTGTCCCCCTCCTTTGTCCGTTTTTGTTTTTTCTGTTTTAACGAAGGTCTTAAGCGTTACGGTAGCGGGTTTCCTCCTCCACGACCCCCGCTCTACAAAGACCACAGAAGGCGACACAAGAAGCGACATCACGAGAAGCATCATGAAGAACATCATCAACAACACCATCCTCAAGAACAACATCATGGTCATGATCAAGGTAGTACTCATCACCATGAACAACAACAGTATCAGCCTGAGCATGCTGAACAACATTACCATGATCCACAACCGCATGTGCATCATGAAAAGCAACATCTTCAACCAAGTTACGTTGAGCATCATGAAGAGCATTACGAGCCAAGTTATGTAGAATATCATCATGAACAACATTACGAACAACCTTCTCATTATCACGAAGAGCCATACCATCATCATGAGCAACAATATGACAATGAATCTCAGCCTTTTTATGATACTGTGGAAACGTTTCATCATGAAGACAATGTAGATCATGGTTATCATCATGAAGATCATCATAATGAAGACAAAGACTTGCAGTTTTACGAAGCTCCGAGTCATGAATTGCACGATATTCTACAGGATAGTTGGCCTGAAAAAGAAACATATGTTGTTGAAAGTGGCAGTACCGATGTTGTACTTGACCTTAATGGGGTAATATTTCCTGTTCTTTTCCAACCAAACTTCCTGTCTTTATAGGAAACCGAGCCCACGGCAACACTCCGAAAATGCCCTTCCAGTAGCTCCATTTCTTCTGTCGACACTTCTTCTACGGTGCTTTTCTGTTTTTCGATTGGGTTTGATGTTGTAGTAGATAGAACAGCTTTTGGTGTGGTACAGTAATGCAGTTGTTGTGTAATTGGGTCATTTTTAAAAAAATTATTGTTTTTGCTGTGAAATTATTGAGGTTTGGGATTGATGTGTATATGGTGGTATGTTGTTGTATATGAAATGACATATACTTTCTTGGAAGTTTACAAAATGTTCAACGCGTTTTTTAGTGTTTTGTGAACTTTCAGGCAGGTAAATAACTGTATTAACCTACCTATTTATAGTCATCATCGGACGAAAGCAAATGGGAACGTCGCTACGAAGACTGGGACCGTGGAGCCATTGACTACGCTGGCAAAGACGCCTTCGAGAACATCCAGAAGCAGATCGAGAAGGCACTGAACGAAGAATAATATGATGTTTGCTCAACTTTGCAATTTCTCAACTTTTTAAATTTAAATTTTGTAGTATTTGGTAGCATTCTAATATCTAGTCGTTTATACACAAGGTTAATCTAAAATAGCAATATTATACTAGAGATTAATCTGTTCACCAGGGATTGTCTTCTTTAGATCTGACTAGTGGTCTTAATACTACAGATGGATCTTCTTATACAGAATATTATCCTTTTTATGAAACGTTGAAGATTGTGCCTTATTTTGTTTTGTTTGAAGAATAAACCAGATATATAAAGGGCGGAATCTGCACCCACTTGTTTATTCTACTTGTCTATTGTAATATTCGGACCGTCTTAAAGCCGATAATTGAGATAATATCATTCGAACGTTGGTGGCGAGTCTTGTCCTCTTTTACAGTTCAAGGTTACTTCTTTTTTCTTCTCCAGACCGCTCCGGCTACCCCGCGCACACTTTCCCATCTTCTCCATAGTCAACATGTCGTTGTGGGGCAGTCTGTTTTCGTATTTCGATTTTCTGGCCGCCACAACGATTGGAGCCGGCCTGTTTCTGGCGCCCGACCGCGTTGGAGACTTTGTTTTTGTGAGTTTGTTATCGGATATTGTTTTAGATGATGGTTAGGTTGGCGTTTTGAAACATTTATTTGATTTATGGGGAATTCTTGAGAGATTCTTTTTACAAAAGAAAGGTTTTACTTTCTTTAACTGAAACATACGATTTTGGAAGATACGTAATTATAGTAGAAAATACGTAAAATCAACGAACTTGTTCACAGTTTGCAGATGGCACATTTCAAAAACTGTTTTATGCTAATATAAATTTTCGAATTTTGAGAGTTAATCGAAGAAAAACTTACTTTAATATGGAAATACCCTTTTCGACACTTTACTTTCAGCAAAAACAAACAGACGGAGTGCACTGGCATCTGATCAGATGTGTGGGAGGTCAGATTCTATCGTCAGCGTGGTTCCTGAAGTTCCGTACACGCAGTCGTGAAACACGAACATCATGTTACCTAGTGCGTATATTGGCATGGGCATTGACCTTGTTGATGGTATTCCATGCTCGATCAGCGTTCCCAAAACTTCTGCATCCTGATGTAAGCGTGTTATGTCAAAATTTTTGGTTTAGAATTCTAAGTTCTAGAGCAAAAATTTGTTTGAATAATTAAATCAAAGTTATACGATCAAAAGTGGATAGCTTTGTTGTTTTATGCTTTATAGGTAACAATAGGCAATTAAAATTGTTATTTTTGTGTTTCAGTTTGTCAAAGCAGTGATTTACTTCGGATTCACATGTATCGCTCTCTGTTTCGTCACACTAGTAGCTACAGGATGGCCAATGGGAGACAGATTCTATAAGGAAAAGTGGTTTGGAAACTTTTTGTATAATCTGGATTCTCTCGCTTCTGTAGCCATTGGAACCGCTTGGATCGCTTGTCCACACTGGCTCCTTCACCGTCAGGTATGTTTTTGATAAAGTTTTTATTTGTTTGAGTATTAGATGGCCATTTATTCAAAACTTTGTATACTTTTTTAAAATTTATATGTTCTTCTTGACCACATTGTCCCTTATAGTGAATTATTATTCCTTCGAATTGAAAAAGTAATCCTGCGAAGTAAATGTGACCCATTTTAGGTGAATATCGAGATGGACGAGACTCACGCGATCTGTGGTCGCTTCATGGGCGTCTTCTTCGTATCTTCTTACATCCTGAGTACTCACGCCCTGCATTGGAAGGACCTCAGCGACCGGTCGTTGGCTGCCGAGGCTCGTGCCGTTTGTTGTTTCTTCATCTTAACGGCCCAAATCTGGTCCCAGTACGCGTACGAACGAGACTGGAGTGGATCTCATTGGGTGGGCATCTCGTTGTTCTCTATCTGGACGGTGGTATCGTTCTCTTACCGTATCCACCTGTACTTTACGGTCTCAACTAAAGCTAAGAAACAGTAAAAGTTATTTAAAAGTGCATTTTAAGTGTTTGAGGTAATAAAATATAATAAATTCATATTGGTTTAGATATTCTTGAGCACAGAAGAGAAGTAAAAGGTTTGAAAACTTGGGTAATCAGTAGTATGTCCTGTAAATTGCGCGTTTTTCATGAAATATAGTATATAAAAATTTAATTTTTTAATTTAAAATACAGTACAACTACGCAATACAATATAAAATGATACGTTTACCAAAATGAACTCAAAAATATGATACACAGTAAGATAACACACATGGCAGTAGTAGGCTTTTGGCCAGAGGCATTTTGAGGCGAATGATTGGCGTAGATAGGCATCATGGTAGGTGACTCCGTAGTAACTCCTGTAGTCGAGCGTGGTTCGTATACGTACAAATGTGACTGATCCACATCTTGCCAGTAATCTACAGTAAACTCGTGTACTTGTGTTGAGGTTACCGTAGTTGTGGGTGTGGTAGAAGGTGTAGATAGGAGGGATGTTGATTTGGTTGTTGTTGTTAGTGCTATGTTCCTCATAGCCCACTCGCATTCGGGAGGTAGATGTGCATCTTTGCTTGATACGTCCAGGATTTTGTAGTAGGATTCTTGAATCGCGTTGTTCACAATCTTCCATATCTATAAAATCACAATTGACTCTTATATAGATTACATAGTTATATTATATATATACGCTACATAGTTGTGGTTATAATATGGAGTTTAGTGTATCATATGTCATTGTAAAAAGCGTATCTTCATAGTTAAACATACGTTAGTAGCATTAGCAGATTCACACTTGAAGTTGACTTTGGCATAACATTCACTATGATCGTTCATTTTCCTAAAAATTACAGTAATTTACGTGAACTTCTATTTTTTGCAGAGTTTGAAAGTATAATATAACTTATGTTTGATTTTTGTTCTATTTCATTTCGTATTCGCAAAGAGCAATAGTGTAAAACTCAAAAGTAAAGTATGTCAGCGTAGTTAGGTTTCAATTCAGGCTAATTTTAATTCGCTTTGGTATTTTGATACAAAGGTTAATGAGATCATTGAGAAGAAATGTGAGGAATTTAAAAGTGTTTTTAATGATTAAAAAATTTAAATAAACAAAAAATGTTTTTTAAATTAAAGATTTACTTGTATAAGCTTTGTTTGTCATAAAAGATAGTTCTGTAAACTTTTTGAACACATAGAAATGCTAAAATTTGAGTTTTTGAAATATTCCGATTAAAATTGTCTTGTAAAGAAAGTACCTGCAAAAGGAGTTGAGAGTGTCAGTCAAGGACACGTCAAGATGTGGACACATTTTACTCACTTCATCGTGATGTCGCTTCTCACAGCCAATGAAATCTACAAAACCTAAAACGAATTCTCTCTGAATTATTCTTAAATTCGTAGTTTTTAAATTTCAAAGTGAAAACCTCAAAAATTTCATTTTCAAGTTTTAAAAATTCAAAAAGTCATAAGAAGAAACATTTGAAACGCCAATTAACAACCGATACGCGCCATTATTTCTGCATCAATTTAATTAAAGTGCATTTAAATTTAAAAAAAAAGTAGAAAAAGGTCTTACTTTTAGGATATGTCTTGCTAGCATCACAAATAGTGTACCATTGACCCACTTTTATCAATTGTAAGGACTTGGCTCTGGACTCTGAACATGATGACAGACAATATTCAAATTTGCGCATTGAACTGAAAATTTAAAATGATTTTTAGTACCATATGACTAAAATACAATGATATCACAAAGCTTTACCACGTTGTTTTAAGTTAGTTCACTACCCCGAAACTTGTTAATGTTGCACATCAATCACTTACTGACAGACCCATGCCAGCTTTCGTTTGGCGACAGAATTGGTTCGGCTCTTGGTGATAATGGCATGAAACGGGGCCAGTAACCGCGTATCCACATCTTCAGATTGGCCCACAATGGAGACAAATGACCCCCTCAGGGCATTGGAGCAACTCTTCACACAGGCCAGACCAGAAGGCGAGTGGACCACTGGAAAGGAATGGCATTACAGCCATTCTTTGTATAATCTTATATGATCATAGTTTATATTAGAATAACGTTTTAAGTCAAAGAAGAAGTTTTTTTTGGCAATGATAATTAACTTTGGCTTTCCCATTACTTTTTGACCAATATTCACCCAAAATATACAATTATTCTACAAAAAATGTTGTTTGATCATTGCAAAAAGACCCCCGACATTACGAATCCAATAAAAGTTGTAAATATCGTGTGTATGTAAACAAAGTTCCTGCATAATTAATGCCTCTACTCAAATATCACCACCTACTCATAAACAACGCCAATTTGACGGCGGAAATTAACGGCGATTCCAGGCCTGGCAGCAACCTCATGGGCGTTGGTAAGGTGATATCGACCAGTCGCAGTTCTGCCAAGTCATGTCGATCTACCGCAACTTCCGAGCTCTGGAAATGTACTGTATTATAGACTTGTCATAAAGAGTATTAGTATAAAACATTATAAGTGAATATAGATAAACATGACAATAGTGTTACAGTACGATGAAAAGTTTTATATTGCAATACGGTAATTCACTAATTATACATCAAACAATACTCAAAGATGACAAACTTGAAGTTAAAATACAAATTTATCTATTCTTCAATCTCAAGTACCATATAAAGCTAAAAGTCACAGTAACCATTAACTCTGTTAAAGTCACGTATCTTACAGCAGTTAATATGTTAATGTGTCTGAACATAAAATATTAATTAAACGACTAAATCAGCACGTGCGGCAAGTGTGAAGAACCTCAGGAAATTAACACTCAAACAAAGACAACTTGGCCCCGACCAAGTTGTGAAAAGATGGAGAAGTCAGAATGTGTGCGTGTGTTTGGCAGACGGCCTAAATCGGGAACGACGACTGGATAATTATTAAGGTGACGCCGGAACACGACACAGAAAAAGTACTAAAACAAGGTTTACACAAGGTTTCGAAAGGTTATTTTGAAAGCTAACATATTGTAATTGGCAGTTACTGCGTTATACCATAATGGTAAGAAAACAAAGTAGCAACTTTGAACTGAACTAATATATTGCAACCGTCTTATTGTAAAGTTTTGTCTTAAGATATGTCATATCACTACAACAACATCTCAATATAACAAGTTTTCAGACAGCACGTTTGATTGCACATTAGAGAACGCTCGATTTGTTATGATTACAAATATTATTTGTGAGAACGAACAATAGCTGGACTAACACGATTATGAGATGAGGAATGCTTCAGATTCACACGGTAAACAACAATCTTGATACGACGATGAAGAGGTTTACGGATGGGCAAATGTCTGACATCCCGAGGATTTGCAAGAAGATACAAAGATTCATACACGTAAATACATCTTTGGAAAATAAAAAATGTAATCTATTTACATATACGATATGTGACAATACAATATGGACATTGTTTTATGAACCCATTGGAAACACATCAAAAACTAATAAAACTTGGAGTAATATTATTGTTATCTCTCACGGCCCAAAAATTGTCCCCAATTTACTATTCATATTTATTAAAATCCCGTTCCCACCACTAGTTAGAGCAAAAGTTTGGAATTAAAGTACTTTCGAAGTCAGAAACGGCCCCAAGGTATTCGAATACTTTCCCAGAGTAAAATGTCATCGGATCCTCCCTTACTTCAGAATCTTTACTTTTTTTGTAAAATCTGTTTTAAAAGTGCAGATAACAAAAAGTATTTTAAAATGGCGCTAAAAAGGAGTATAATTTTACAAAAAAAAAAGTTTTTCCAAATTTCTTTATAACCCCCTTTCTTTTACCCACTTCCTACCCATTAAAAACAGCCTTGCAACGCCCGTGGCAGCTATTCATACGGTAACTTGATCCTCCCCGCCCTTAAATTTTAAACTTAATAACCTTGCCAAAGTGGCAACATTTTCTCCTTCAGAATCCGAGCTAGAATTCCGTCACTCACCATGTCACCGTCGCACTTTACACCTCACTTCACCGAGGTCATGGCTCTTATCCTCCGGCAACAATTTTCTTTCTTTTCTTCTGCAAAACCGAATTACACGCCGTAAACAAACAAAGAAAACAAACGTCAAAACGGCGTTGTTACGCGGGGGTTCATACAGTGTGCATCTGGAGCCGGAAAACGAAAACTTGCAACATGTTTTCCAAGTTGGCAGTTTATAGAGAGTGGGTGGTATAGTAAAACTTTAGAGTAAGAAGTACAGGTTTAATAACTTACAGTAACTTTAAAAATAAGAAAGGGTTACTGTAAAAATGCCGGTAAAAATTATTTTCATTTAGAGAAAAAGTGACTTTAAAAAATTGTTTTGCCACGTAAAAAGCGAATATCAAATGTAAAATGAATGGCAATGAAGTGAACACATTATGTAAAATAATATACTGCAGCATCCAAAGAACATCACTTCTAAAAAACACCTAATAAATATATTTTACATCATGTATTACTACAAATATATCAATTCATTCAAAAAACCTACAATTCCCCATCCCTTCCCTATTTGTCACCATAAATTCACCCGCCCGCCTACTGTAACATAATTTGATAAATGGCGAATAGAGACAGCACTCAATTCAATATGACAACAATCCGAAACAATAACACGAATAAAACCCTATTTTGTGCTCGAATATTATGATATATCGCCTTAGGGGACGTGAACCTAGTATAATATACGTCTTTCCTCGAAGCGAACAACGATTAAAACGAAACGCGAGGAGCTGGACTAATAAAAGAATCCATGACAACAAATGTTCATGGTGATTGTGTCAAGACAAAGTAAAAGCACTCTTGAGCCGACTACTTGTTACTGCTTCCGGCCAAGACGGAAATTGCAAACTATTGGATTAGATCAAGGGGGAGCAATCTCATTACAGTGCAGTTCTGTATAGTTGTAAAAATAGTCACCCATAGCATCATTAGTGTCAAATCATACAAATAATAACTATAACATTAAATGTTCTAAAAAACATAATAATAAACCGTATAGATAGATATAAAACATTTAAAGACTAAAAACAGACAAAAACAATATAAACCAACATAAAACTAATGCAAAAAGTATTATTTCCGTCAATTGACCACTCTTTCCCTTCAACATGTAACATTCATTGTCAAACATTAACTTTTATATATCCACTATGTAATTGTTGTCATTCCTTTTATCTTCGTATATGCACATTGTGTATACATATATATATATCCAGTAAGTTACTCTATCGCCGCATATAAAGTATGTAAAATTTATTGAAACGTGAAAATAATTAAATTACGAGATTACTTAGCCTGCTGACGACTTTGTAAGATTTCTTTTCGAGTAGCATCTTGTAGTAGATTGGTGTCGACGCCTTCTGTAGGCAGATGAATGTACCGTACGACTGATCCTCTGACAAAACAATTCTTAACCGAGATCATGTGGGGAAATCTTTCTTGATCCTGTACTGTGATATCAATCAATTTGACATTGAGGTACTGATCGACTGAGTGCAAGGTTCCGCAGATACTAAAAGTTTTGGTAGTAAAGACAAAGTCATAAGTAAATAAACTTAGAAACAGTCTAAATATAATGGTAGAAAAAAGTAAAACTTCAAAATCAGGAAAGATATTAAAATGACCTTTTAAGTATAGTATTTAAGTAAACGGCTTACGTGAGATCATTTTTAAGCTCCACAACAACATCTCTCCCAACCAGCGACTTAAAGAATGAGAAAAACAGCTAAAAAATAAATTAAAAGCATTTTATCGACAACCTCAGCAAAAATAATCAATGAAAGACTTACCATAACCTAAACTATACGTCCAAATATAAAGCAATATAAACCTAAAAAAATAATTTGTTAAACATCA
This sequence comes from Bursaphelenchus okinawaensis, assembly GCA_904066225.2. Lineage (NCBI taxonomy): Eukaryota > Metazoa > Nematoda > Chromadorea > Rhabditida > Aphelenchoididae > Bursaphelenchus > Bursaphelenchus okinawaensis. The sequence continues at coordinate 4,993,910 of CAJFCW020000006.1, forward strand.
TCACATATTTAAGCGGCATCAAAAAACAAATTCAAAGTATCAAAATAAAAAAAACAAATTCAAGGTATCAATATTGCGCTTGACGAATTAAAATCTACTAAAAAACGCCAAATTTAACAAGTTTATTCATCTCCTTTCCACCAATTCATTTCAACATACGATGGCGCAACAGACGTTTCAGAAACAACAGCTAACAACACTACCTTCTTGACTTGATTAGCAACCCGCGAGAGAGACAAGATATCCATGGGTAATATGTTTTCCTCCGTCCGCTTACAATAAACCATAAATTTGGAATGTTCTTCTCCTGGCTTCTTCTCGTACGCCAGATAATCACAACCAAACTTTTCTCCCGACGTTAGATAGAAGCCTTTTCTCCATAAATCTTGGAATACTGTAACTTTACATCTATACTCAAGATCACATGGTAACGGTAAGTCGTCTATAGTAAGTTCTTCGTATGTTTCATCTGGACTATCTAAAAACATTTCGTTAATCAATGTTATTATGTTCAAATGTATCTTGTAAAAAAGTCTTTTTATTTCCACCAACAAAGTTCTAAGCAATACTTACTATAATATGTAACCATAAACTCGTCTTTTGACCCAAGTCGTTGTTTTAGCTGAAGCAAAACTTTTTCCACTTCAGTATTGTCAACCTCTATTTCGTCTATTCCTTTTTCGTCCGATTTCTTTAACCTCAACACTTTGGCAGCTACATTATCTCCCAAGACTTTCCTCTTTCGATTCTTCAGCTCCTTTCTTTTAGCGATTTCAACTGCTTTTGTTCTAAGAAGATCCTAAACTACAATTATTAAACAAAACGACACTTACTTCTTCTTCCTGATCAACCGCTACTTTGCTGGTAGAGGGTTCATCTTGTTTAGCTCCATCAAATGTCTTGATTCTTCGTAAAATCACCATACCTAAAATAGATTTAAAAACTTCTATCTGTGAATGCATAAAATCTAACACAAATAAATGTTTTATAACTTACCAGCTTCAGCTAAAACCTGTACTTGCTCAGGCAATAAAGATATAGGGCCGGGAGCATCTTCAGATATCTTTGTTTCGTTTAGAAGACTTCCAACAACCCGTAATTCTTCCAGTAGAACATCACAATCTAAGAAACATATAGATAAAACATATTCCCTTACCTTCAGATTCAAAAACCAAGAATTCTGTGCCAATTACATCTATCTTTACCCGTTTACCTTCATAAAACTTCATTTTACAAAAAAATGTTGTGAAAAAGAAAAAGTCGACACAATGTCGCTGCGTGTCAACTGTTGCTCTTCTGCGCAAATCTTTTTTTGAATCGGAGAAATCGGAAAAAATTAATTTGCGCGACGGACGAAATTCTGTATTGTCGACGAATGTCGTAGAATTAATTTTCTTTTTTGTGGCTACTGAAACCATTACGGCGGGGATCACCTGGTGTCATATCAAGGTGTGTTTAGTTGATTTGGCTTCTACTGAATACATTAACCGTTTTATGTATTTTTTGATGCAATTCGTTCTAAACTGATCTGACAGGTTTCGAATTCTTTGCATTTTTAATGCACTATTCAATCGGTTTTTGAAGAATTTCCTCGCAAAAAATTAATGTTCTCCATAACGTATAACAACATGGGGCAGAAAAAGTTATTGCCGAAGCAGCTGTCAGATTAGGCCGGCTGAAGAGGAGTGCGTAATTTCCGCTTTCGGTGGTTGCCCATTTCCTTTGCGTTGCCGAGAACTCGTCGCGGCCAGAATTTGGGAGAAAAATGCCTTGGGCTTCTCTGTATGGCCGCGAAACTCGATTAAGACCGGGGCCAAGGGACACGAAATTGGGGGAGGGTGATTGCAGTTCGTTAAGGAATTTTCTGCTCAACTGCCGTTTTATCTGAATCCGTTTGGCCGCGCGAAAATTCCATCAGTTCTAACCGAATAAGTCCGCCCTTAGGCAGGGGTAATTTAATTAGGGGTATTTGTGTGTGGGTATGGTATTTTAATGAGCAGAATATTTGTCATAGCCATAGGAATTCGAACAGCAATATGTTTAAACTTACAACTTTTAGTTTCAAACAACAAAAATTAGACATGGGGAACGGCCATGTTTCAGGCCCGGATGGTTCCCCACGACTAACAAAAATTTGGCTAAATCTTAAAACAGTCATTTTGAACTTAAATTATGACATTTTAGGTTACGCGCTGGATAATACAAATTGGGGGTGTCTTACCTGCATTCATAACTAGTTATGGAGGTCATACTGACTTCTCCGAAAATGACTCAGAAAGAGCGGTGGAATGCTTTAATTATTTTTTATGGTTGGGAGGGTCATTGATAACATGTTTACCTTACTTGAGGACCTTTCTCGTTTTGCGGCAATTGAGTGATAAAGTTCTTTTTCACGCCGTTCGACAATATTGACTACTTTAGTGTTGGGAATCGCAGATAAAAGTTTAAGGCAACATTTTATGATTTTAGTGCGGGTTCTGTTGAGCGACACGCTAATTTTGCCAAAGGGAAAATTGACGCTATGCTGTATTTTTAAGTAATATTTTTGTTTTGTTTAGTTTAGGTCTATAATAACATTGTTAAGTTGGTTATTTTATTTAATCGTTTAATTTTGGTCATACCTTTTTATCGCATGTTTTTTATATTAACATCTCAAAAAATTGCCTAAATCTATGTTTCCTTTTTATTTAAGACCAGAGTCTTACGGTATAACTCCATATTGTTAATTGGAATTAGTTATGCGGGCGAGCGCGTAAATTTCAACGTTTGAGATCCGATGGTCATCGCGGCTTAATTTGTTTAAGGCATTGTGTCCGGCGTCTAATCCAGCCCGCCTTCTATCCTAATTGAGTCTTGCAAACCTTTTTGTTCTATCTGGGAATGCCTTGAGGTCTTGTTATGAAGCAGAGATGGTTCCAATTTGGGTTTTCAGTCTTTTATGTTGAGGAAGTGAATATATTGTGATAGTATCTTCTGTAACCGTGATAAATGATTAATTTTTTCTTTATAATGTTCTACAAAGCACCCTTTTGATTTATCTTACTTCTAGTTCTGATGGGTGATTTGTTCAATATGCTTTGACGTTGTGTTGTGGGGAGGGGTTGCCTCGAAATGATGTTATGAAGTCGGTTTATGCTTTTCTTCATGGCAATCGAGGGCCGGTAATCCGATCGGGGACATAAAGCGTCTGTTTGGCCAGCATATCCATAAACCGATCCGCAATCCGGCCCCTTTGTGTGTTAATGACTCCGCTCAAGGTGCGCGTCTAATCGGGAGGGCATAAGGGAGTTAAGGAGGAAGGGGGCTGCGACGGCGTCCTTTCGCCTATGTATGGCCTGACTGACCGCAGCGATGGGATGCGTTTTTTGGATGTTACATGGACTGACTGACGTTTTAAAATTTTTAAAATTGTTTTTTGAATTTTGACGGCTTTAATTTTTTTAAAATATGGTTTTTCGTTTTAAGGGGATCTTTTTAATATGATCAACGGTGTTAATTTTTCATTTTTATCAACTTTTTGACTAGGTTTATACTTTGTTCAAATGAAGCATAGGTTGTGTTCTTCTTGTTGCACGGTGCACATTCTTTGCTGAAATTCCACTGACTTTTTTGCGTTATTTTTTAACCTTTTTTGCAATTATGACATAATTTTTGTTTTTAATGGATTCACTTTACTTTTTATATGGTGGGTACAATGGAATGATTATGATACCATAATTCCTCGCGGAATCTTGTCGTTTTTATGAGCCATATAAAGGCGCGTCAAGCGGCCCTCCGGGTCGTTATAAAGTGCCTCCGGCTGGCCGCAAGGAATTTCCGGGTAATGGAGCCGGATTCAAATTGAAAAGGCTTCAATTTGAAAAAAGGAATCGAATTTTCAGTAGTTTTCACTCTGTTGCGCAATGTCGTTTTGGGTGGTCAATTATTACTTGCAATTACCGGCTGACCGCAGGGTCGTTTTGTCAAGGATCGAGGGGGGGGGGTCAACAAGAAATAAATATGGAGAATATGAAGAACATTGCTCTGTGGGGGGATCGGGTTTCCTCCCCGATTTGCATACACTAAAAGCCGCTTTTTCGATCATAATAATTTGCGTGCAGCCGGACTCTTGGCCCTGAATTCTTGATTCGTTAAGGGGGTGGAGGTTGTCATTCTACCTTCGGACAGGGCAGATTGAGGTCATTCTTTATATAAATTATAAATTAGGTCGTTTATCAGAGGGTTTTTGGACGGCCAAATGGTCTGCATTAACCATCTTGAGGCAACATTCTCAAATTCATTTAAATTTTGCATTTTTTTAAACATTGCTTTATATTACTGTTGTAGTTTTATATAGGTATTAGTTGTTGATTTTTTGTTATAAGAACGTTCTTTTCGAAATCCTAGATGTTACCTTTGTTATCCAGTTATGTAAATCTGCTTCCGTTTTCTGATATCATTCCAGTTACTATACCTCTTCTCTGGCGGCAAGGCCTGACGTACTCGAGTATATTATAGTATGGGATTCTGTATAGTAGACGGCAATATGTCTATTGTGTTGGGTTTTATGGCCAGAATGGTTTTATTTATGGGGCGGAAGGTTCTCTGTAACATTAACAAAAGCTGTCGATAAACACCGGCTCTTATTTATGTGGTTTCGGGTTGGGAATGTCGATAAAATGAAAGGGCCCTCAGCGCCGATCTGATTTGAATGGGCTGATCGGCCAATTCCGAAAGGACGCGCAAAACTTTCCGTTTAATGGCCCTCTTTCAACTACAAAATGCCTCCGGTTGTTGTAAAACGGATTTTATGCGTTTTCGGTCGATTTTATGCTTCTCCCGTGCATCTGCCGTTTGCTAACCTGATTCCAGACATTTTACGACTAATATTGACTGGATTACCCATATCTTTACGACCACATGCTTAATGTACTCGTCTGATGTTTTGCGTGATGGGTTACTGTGGCAGAGGCTGGTTATTTTTAAGGTTTTAAAGGGTTTTTTGGACAGTAAGGCTCTTAAATCTACTTTAATATATTGCCAAATTGACAATAGGTTTCCACTTAATGCCATCTTGACATCTTTTTGTCTCGAAGACCAAAATTTACATATTGCGAAGTTAATGTTGTTGCGATGATCCGTCTCGAGGACATTGTTCGGCCGGATTAATCCAGTCCGCGAGAGTTTGCACCTAATTAGGGTCAATCTTGTCTTTGTTTTGTTTCTCACGCTCAATTTGTGGCCGCGACCAGGCTTTTTAAGGTTTCGTGGCATCAGCTGCCTATTGTTTTGACCTTTCCCACCTAACGTCAGGTTGGTGTCCTATTCTAATTCGTTTCAATTAAACTTGGCAAAGCCGCATTTGACTGTCTTGCGGCTTGAGGTGATGGCATTTTGAGAGGGGGTTTGTTAAATACGAAAAATTGGCCTAAAAGAATATAATTTAGAATTAACTTTTTTCGTTGTTTTTGTTAGCTTCTTTTACAGATGCCATATTTTACGTCATTTTACAGCCATTTTGTTTTTCCCAACACATTGTAAGTGTTTTATGTTGTTCCTGAAGTATCGCTATATTTTTGGACAGATATCCACTTACGTTGCTGTGTATCGCTTACATCCTCGACTTTATTCGTAATTTATGACGATCCTTTTAACGGTGCCAAAACCGCGAAAACGACTGGTCAAATGCCGGAAATGAATGGCTCGTCTGGGGTTTGGATGAAAAAAAGTCTGAAGCGGGCCCCAGAATCCCGTCGGAAGATGTATCGCTGCGTAAACACATTCTTTGTAACATATTCCGAGATATGCCCTGGGGGTATTAGAGTTGGGTTGCCTGATCCCACAAGAAGCAATATATTGCCTGATCTCACAAGGATAATATAGGCGGTTTTGATTGATTCGTCCACATGTTCTGACCTTGGCTGTGTTTTTTTCGGACATTCGTCAAAGTCCTGGATTGGAATGGCGCATTTCCACGACCTTGAGGCCTGTCATTAAGTTGTCTTCGGAGGGTTTTGTTGTTCTCGATCTTGTAATCCTTTGGCGTGAGGCGCGTGGGTTAACGGTCCTTCGAAAATGGACAGCCGGCTTTTGTTTGGACATCGGGCGGTTTGATTTCATTGTTTTTGGGTCTGATTCCGACAGTTTGAGGGTGGATTTTGTTGGTTTAGGCACGGTTTTGATGCTTTAGCTTATAGTTTAACAGTAAAATCTTTTAAATTTCTGACGTAGTGTGATTGTAGCTAAAATTAGATGACATAACTCAATTTCAGGGGTGTAGTTGGCTATAAAACTTCCACTCCCAATTAAAAAACAATTTGATTCGTACAGTACCTGGCCTAAACTTTTCTTAGTGGGCCGTTTTTTATGAGTCGTCTTGGAAATGTTTTGGATTTGAAGGCGAGAGATGTTTTATGATCTGTAATGGATATCCATCATCTATTAGAGCTTTTTCTGGATAGACTTTCATTCGTTTTGACAAGGTTTATTCCAAAGTTTATTTGGTGTAACAAAACCTTACTTTAGGACAAATGGAAAGGTTTTGGGGACCAACTCACAGATATTTAGACATGTGGAATGGGCCGGGCCTGATTTTTAGACCTGGCCATACCTAAATTTGGGCCAGGCCCGGCCCTTTCTTCATGTCTACAGTTATTCGTTATTTAGGCTTATGTTTAACTTCACCTTGGTAAGGCTTTGGCATAAAATATATTTTAAGACATATTTCTTGAGATATGGTAATGAAGTTTTTTTTTTTATTTTGTCAGTTTTTGGCTTTCATTTAGAGTTTTCATTACATATGGTAATTAACCTGTAATCGATATTCAGTAACCTAAATATCTTTTATTTACGACGATGTCAATTTATTCAAATCTTCTACAAGTTTATGGCGCCGCTCCGTTCTTTGTTCCTATTGTTTTTATAACCTTTTTATCAGAAGATTTGAGTCGCGTTTTTGGCGGTTGATCGGCTATTTGAATGCGCGTTATATGTTCTCCACATTTGCTTGATCGAAGAGAATTCGAACTCTATAAATTTTGAGGTAAAAGGATGAGTTTAGATGGTTTTAAATTTATTTTAAATCTTTGACCTTGGGTTGTCGACTTTTCAATCTAAAATTTTGAAAATTTTATTTGAAAACTTTAATTTTGAAATTTTAAAATAAATATTTAAACATTCGCGAAACGTATTTTTGCACCTTTTACTTCATTTTTAATCCAAGTATTGTTCAGGATGAATAACATGTACACATATGGCAAAGAGAATATATGTGGCGAGCTACTATACCCAGCTAAGCGCAGTAGCAGTCACGGAAGACGAGTGAATGGACCCTCAACCTCTACTAAGATCAACGAATGTCCACCTTTTATACCATCGTTGTCGCAGATGAACAGGGATATGGCCACGACCTTCTCCACCACATCTTCAGTGTCTGACGATGAAGTCGAGAAACGGCACAGGTCCAAACGAGCATGTCCAGGTCGTACTGTGTACAGCACGTCCGACATAACTTCAGATTCTTCACAGTTCTCTCACATTGAAAGAAACTTTCAATATAATTGTGACTCCAGCGACGAGTTCGATGACAGATTGGATACCGTGTCTCCAGTACAACTGGATCTTCAGCCTGATGTTACAGACGAAAGTGACCTTCCACCTCCGCTGGAGTTGGATCCAAGTAGGTATTATCCTAGTGGTAGTTCTAGTCCTCAAATGACGCCAGTGCGACCAGTCAGAGAGCCCAAGAAGCAGAAGAAGGCGGAACCGGTTTCTATTTTTGATCATAATTTCGACAGATTTAATCGACCAGAAGAATACAATCTGCCCGGGGGGCTGGCTAAGATTTTAGGATGTCATGGTAAGATATTTTTAGATTCATAAACGAATACGGATGTTATTTGTTACTAATTTAGGTAACAATTTACATTTTAATAAAAATTGTTTTTAGGTATTTTGTTTTTGAAGTTCTACGTTGATGTGAACCGAGGGACGATCGAAGTTTTGGTCGATAAGGGAGCCTTCTTTCTCAATCGGTACGACGAGGTGTTCTCGAAGGTACAAGTTGAGATTCACCCAAATCCAAGCTTCAACTCGAGCAATCGAAAACGCGGCCGAAGAGATCGGAACTTCCCGTGCTTTGAAAGTCATGTTGTAGAAGGTCACAACCCGAGGTACAAACTCAAGTTTACATTAGAATTGGCACAGTCCAACTTTGAGAACCACGACAAGATTGGAATCAGTGTGTTCACAAAGGACAGAGGTGATGAAGATGGCTACTGGATTGGGACGAAGCTGGGTCAGATGGCCTTCTCTATCCGGAAGTTGTACTTGAAGGGAAAGGAGGCAAGTACATTGTTTTAGAGGAATATATTATGGTTGATAGTGTAGGGACTTTGAATGGGTTTATATTGTTTTAAGTGGGATGTAAAGTATAGAGGTAGATTTACGTTTTTACTGAAGAAATATTAGTTTGAAGTTTGGTTTACTGGAAGATTTTGGCTGCTTTATGTGGAGTTTTGGGATTTTGAGGGTTGGATACACGATTACTTCAGTTTTAATTCGATATTCTAGTGTATTTTTGTAATTTTACACATGTATGTTATGTTTTACTATATTATTCTTGCAAAAACTGGAGGAAAACACTTCCAAATTCCCCTGATTACCCAAATTTCTAACGAATCCTTTCTTCAGGCGAACAAAAGTCAACGACATCGATCCTCGAAGCACAAGATGAGACCGGTAAGTCGTGTTTCCAATCTCGGGAGACTCATTAGAATTATAGATTCCGACGAAACGAATTAAACTCTAAGTTGTTTCAGATATTGAACGGCGGTTATTTCTTGCTGGGACCGGAGAAAGGCGAGTCGACCACGATGTCACAGGATAAGGTGAGGCTTTACATGGTGATTGGGATTATAATCTGCGTTTTGGTGATCGGTTTTCAGGAAAATAACTTTTTTCGGTTCGAAAATTTTGAAAATAGCATTGAAACTTGTGGGGAGGGGAAAGAATGGCATTTTTCACAGTTTAATTTTGTGTGTTGTAGTAGTGTTAGCATTGCCAAGTAATCTTTTGGTCGAAAAGTACGTAGAAATGTAAATATAAGGGGAAAAGGGGCTAAAACGGTATATTCTGCATATTTCTTTGCCTGAAGTATTAAATATCCCAACAGTTTTTAAAAGTTTTGAGGAAAATATTATTTTAAAATCAATATGTTAATATAGCCAGTGATTTCCTCAAAATTATTTTTCAGATTCTGACGAACAAGTTCTACGAAGTCGGCGGCAACTCCATGTTCTCCACGTCCTCTTCAACGTATTCGGCTTCGCCAGTAAAGGTAGGTTATAAATCCGACTCTCAGGGGAGCATCTTATCTTCGTCTGACCAATCTTTGGCTTCGGCCGCCAAAGGTTTTATTAGGCCATATCGAGGAGTTGTGGTGGGCCAACTGACCGTTTGTGAGGTACATATTCTTGCTGTTGAGGTCTAAAAGTGCACAGAATTCCTGAAAAATACTATTTTTTATTAGGTTACGTAGGTTATTGTCCTTTTGATCAAAAAGTTCATAGAAGGGCGGCTTTGCTTGAGTTTGGCGTTGTTCTTTCGATCCTTTTTGAAATATTGACCAAGCCAGTGCTTGTAAGGGGACGCGACTGTATCTCTTGTCGAAATGTATATAATTTTATTCTCTAACCAATCTTGACCTTTCTTTTCGGTTTTTCTTTAAACTTTATGACCCGGAGACCCGGCATACCCACCAGCCTGACAGGTAGGCCAAGACTAATCAGGCCAATTATCCGCCAACATTGGAAGTCAATGTCAGGGCTCTTGTGTTGTTTTTGGGCGGTGTATTAAGGGATTTGTGAGGGGATTTCGGGCCTTCAAATCCTTGTAACCGCGGGTGTAAAAATAAAATAAATGTCGAGTGGTAAATGGGCGCTGGGATTGGGGCGTGGGGCCAGCCGGTTTCCATTCCACCTTAATTTAGACATTGTAGAAGGCCCCTTTATCAAATATTAAGGACGATTCTTGACGCTATTTATAGTCATCTATTTGACGTCTTCATACAATTTCACTGACAACTTAAATGGGTGTGGGGAGTGTTAATTGATTAGTTTCGACACCGGCTTTGCTCCACTAGTTTCTTGTAGTTTTTGACATTTTATAGTGAATTTTGGACATCTTGTAGCAGATGTTTACTACCATGTTTAGGCCTGTTTTGTCATTGGCTGTTTGCGAACGGGAGTTTTTAAGGGTGGTTTAGTGTTTTGTTGATAACTAGTGTCTTCAGAGTTAAAAGGAAACATGATTCTACATACTTTTTGACCATAATATTTACAAGACTCGATGGCGTTACTTTGTTACAAATTTTGTTTTTTCCTGTTCTCTACCACCTTGTAGGGATTCTCAGCCCATGTCATAGTAGGGCTGTGTCTTGTTCCCTCCCAACTGATTAATTTATGTTTTACTTTGACCTCCATATCAATTTTGATCTGAATTTTGGCTGTTGACAGGGTAATTCTATATTTAGGATTGATTTATGCTCAACGCATACGTGTTGTTGTTGATGATGTAAGAACTTCCTAATTACGTCTCATTATGGGCCGATCGAGCATGAATCTGGTCTTAATCAGTGGACTCTTGTAATTTGCCCTTTGAGGGGGAGGAACTGTAGATTAGGGGAGGAAAGGAACCGCTTCCGTTTCTAACTTTGATGTTTTAGTAGTCTTTAAGAGCTTGCTAGTTAAAGGCTATTTACTTCTTTTTGAGGTTGTGATAGAGGTTTTAAAGGCTTTCTAGACCTGTTAAAACTTCTGTACCTGTTACTCAAGGCATTGTAAGCCTTTGAAAGGTACTGTAGCTAATTTGTAAGGTTCTGTATCACACTTCTACAAACCTGAAGAAACGCTAGCCTAAATTAGCTTCTGTACGCCCAAGTTCAGAAGCCTCGCAGACCAGCTGCCTTTATCCTTGGAGGCAAACACCTGGGCTGAGATTGGGCTGAGGGAACGTTGAGCTATCCGTTTTTTCCTCCGTGCTTTGGGCGAGCAAAAATAGCAGAAAAGCCGTTGGTAATCTGGTGTGTTGGACTCATTTGGTGACGCTTGGAATCGAATTAACTCACCAGCCCCCAGATATTATGACTTTCGCCAACATTATGAACTCGTCCTGGCCCTCACCCATGTACAATCGTTGGCATCGGGCGCTACGGCCCGACCCGATGGTCTGTCCGACCGCTTATTTACTCCATTCATCAGCTGTGACCCTGATCTGCGAGGTAAATTACAACAAACAACACTTGTTTTCCCTTGAATTTGGGATCAAAATAAACTTTTTCCAGTAAATAACCCAAGGATTGTAGGGCGACGTCACCTAGGCTTGATATTGTAGTAGATGTGATCGAATAGGGTTAACACATAGGTTTTTGAATTGTAGTTTAAGTTAGTTTGGGTTAGGTTTTGAACCACATTCTTGGCATTTTTGGCCGAATTTTAGAATTAAAAAGTTGTTTTGAGGTCAAAAAGTGGCATAACTTCTATAGATGGTCTTTCGGTCTTTCTTGACCATTTTGATGTATACCTTTTGACCCGAATATGATCTACTAACAATTAGAAAGCTGTCTTATAATCTAAAATAGCCTCCCATCTTAACTTTTCTTAAGAAATGAACTAACAAGGCCCTTAAATAAACTCTTGCAAGCCTTTTAATGTTACACCCTCTCTTAACGAGTAGTTCTTAACGAGTAGCGTGCGTTCCGTTTCTGCATAAATTGCTTTATCTGGAGCCTTATCAGTGCTGATCGTAGTCACCTGTTCTCGGTTTATTCTTTTTTGTCCTTAATTTCTCGCGGTTTCCCAAAACTTTTGGTTTATTAAGTGAGTTCCTTCCCTTGGCCCGCTCCCCTGTCCTAACAAATGCATCAAAATTGTCTCAAACTTGGCACCTTCAATCATAAACCGTGATGTTTCAGATGATGGGCGAAGATATCTGTCGTCGGCCCTTGATGAAAGAAGTTCGAGGGTCCGCCTCGACCTCCACCCTGGCCGACCCCAGGCGTCATTCCCTACAAACCCCAAGCAAGTCCAGGAACAATAATGTCAGGGCCATGGCCTCGACACGGGTCCCACAGTACGTGCCTGCCATGATGCAACATACTGCCGCCCTGCCCTTGGAATGCATTGGAATGGTACCCAGGAAGAAGGTCAGTCTCCCAGTGCGAGCCATCTCTCAGGATCAACAGTTCAAGAAGAAGAAAGACACCTTGGACACAATGAACTTGAGCTCGTCTTCGAACTCATTCAGTTCTACTGGAGCAGAGTATAAGAGCCGGCATCGGCACACGTTACCGTACCTTATGACAACCAGTAAGTTTTAAAATTTTGGAAAAATGAAAGATTGGAAACTTAGTATCTAGGAACAACACTTTTGTTTTAAAAAATGAAGAAGAAATGACTGTAAATGATATTAATATGCCCAAGGGACCGTGTGTGGAATAATAGCAAACCCCTGGGGGCTTAAAAAATCTCGGGTTAAGACCTTGGCGATGGTACTCTATCAAAGTACTTAATCCTTATTCTTAAAATTGCATGGCCAAGCGAGGGGGGGAGGGGAAAGGCAGGCCAACGGACGCGTGAAAGCGTCAGATATCCGGTTATGGCGGGGTTATCGTCACAGCCAGCCCCGACGGCCATTTCGGCCTTCCTGAACACCTTGAACTACTGGGCGGGCGACGAAGAAAACAGGTTCCAAGTTTTTGTTTTTTCCGCCGGAACCATGACATTCCGTCGACGGCCGAGGTGAAGGGAGATTAGATTCGAAGTGCGGTCGAATGAGTGAGTGAAGGGGTGAGCACGAACCTCAGAATGAAGAAGAACTGTCGTCTGACCTCGCCCAGTTTGGGCCGGCGTTTAGGTAGGAGAAGAAGGAGAGGAGTTTATTGAACTCGACTTCTGTTGGCCCTAGCGTTACTCCGCCATTCCCTATTACTCGCGGGTACGAAGTCGGTGATTGTACCGGCTGTTAGTTGGGTACTAGATCAGCCGTTACCTTGGTACAACATAGACTGTTATTCTGGCCACGAAACTGCCATATCTTTTGTATTAGGCTACGCGGGTACCTATTGACTAAAAATTAGCTATAAGATTGCCTGTTCTATAACTCATACCTTGGCCATAAAACATTGGCCACAACCCCTAAAGTACCATTGCCATGCCCTTTCACCGCTGGCGAACCCAAAGGCCGGCCCGCTCGCAAGAAGAACCCCGGTCCAGCATTCTGGTCCGACTAAAAAAGTCGGTAATCAAACCTTCGCTAAGCCAAGATAATTTAGCCGACACCTCCAACTACTCCCAGACGCCCAGCCTGCCCGTGCCCGGCTGCTCCACCGACCAGGAGATCAACTACGGGATGCTGTACGCTGACTCGGCCCCCTCCCACCACGTCCCTCCCCAACGACCGGTCAAAGAGAGCAAGTCGGTCGATTTGCCCAGAAAGATGTTATCTACCCAGCCGAGTGTCTCGGGCGAGATCTCCTCCCAGAAATCAGCCGCAAACCACCCCTCGGTGCGGCGGGTGGCTTCGTTCACCTACTCCAACGACAGTGTCACCGACAAGAACAACAAACGCATCCAGCCTTCGGGGAACAGCAAGTTCAAGTTGTGAGTTTTTATTTTTTGCTTTTCATCGACCGGTTGGGTTTCTTCGAATTTTTAATTTTTTTGAGCAAAAATTTCGATAAAAATCACGTTTTAATATCTTTTGAAGTTTTTGAGTTAAAATTTTCAGGGCCGTATTTTACATTATTTATATCCGTTTTGACGTTTTTTAATTTTAAATTTATTTCAAATTTCATTATTTCAAAAATTTAATATTATTTGTGCAAAATTGCATCGAATTCTCCCGTTTGCAGCCCAATATTATTGTTTACCTTCCCTTTTTAGACCCACCACAATCAGTAAAATTGGAAACTTTATCCGGAACAAGGTCGAGCGGGTGGATCTGACGTTGAGCACGAACAGTTTGTGTCCGTCTGCCGATGAGGTCAAGGCGTGGCAGGACTCGTTCGAGAACCTTCTCACCAGCAAACTAGGCCTCGAGATGTTCAGACAGTTCGTGATCGGGGAAGTCAGCTCAGAGAACCTGGACTTCTACCTGGACGTGGAGGAGTTCAAAAAGTGCAAAAACAAGGCCAAATTGAACCAGAAAAGCCAGGCCATCTTCGATGCCTACTTCCGAAAAGACGCACCTCGCGAGGTAAGTGACAGTAATTGGAATGGTCTTGACATTCATGTTGTTTTCGACTGGATTTGGCCTCAAAAGCTAACGGAAATCATGTTTTAAGACAAAACTTAAAAACAAACGTTATTTGCGGTTTAGAGTATTAAAAATAGTTAGTGAGAAGACCTTCTAAACTATACTACTTTAGATCAACCTTGATGCCGAAACCAAATCCGCCACCCTGCAGGCGATCGAGCAAGGCCTCAACAACGATACCTACAACCTGGCCCAGAACAAGATCCAACAGCTCATGGCGAAGGACTCTTACCGTCGTTTCCTGCAGTCGAAACAGTACCTGGACCTTGTTAACGCGACCACGCCTCCTCCATCAGCCACCTTCCCCACCCGCTCGCCCTCACCCCGCTCCAGCCCGATCCCCCCGGAGGAGCCGACCTCAGGGAAGACAAGCCCCGTCCCCTCCCTACCTTCTCGACGTCATACTGGTCTCCCCACCAACGATCCCTCGGTTCCGACCATCACTGAGTAGCAACATATCATATCAGTAGTTATATTGTCTCTAATTGTTTGTAAATACTCGCGGTGTTTGTTATACCACAGTGGCGCGGCGGGCGATGCTCCTTTTGCATTAATAATGTATAATAATAAATTTTTATTTCCGATGTATATAAACGATCGTCACCCGCCGTTTCACGAGAATCTAATCGCAATAAATGGGTCTACTATAATATCGGCGATTTTCGATAGTAAAAGACAATGTAATAGGCAGTTTTTCGTAGTTTAATGGCTTGTAGTTAAGTAAAAGTATAAAGTTAAACCGTAAGATCCTAAAGGAGTAATAATACTCTAATATTTTGGTCCAAAGTAAATAAAAAGCATAAGTTTTCAAATCGAACTTGAAAAAGTGATTTCTATTTACTTTTGAACCTGTATCACAAATTGAAAGCACTAAACAGAGACTGGAAAAACAAAAAAGATTCTCAACACTGAAATTACCATGGATAATATCACAAAACACCAAAAGATTATCAAGCTTTGTTCATCTGCCTAAACCTCTTCTGTTCAGCTATAATCGACTTCATAGTCTCCGAATTGTAGTCTAATTTAGGCTTCCTTTTGCATCTAAAACACTTGATCAGTCTGTCGCCCATCCGCATCATCTTCTTCCTGTAGAGCTTCATCGAGAGCAAGAAGAATATCGCCTGAATCAATGGAGAATACAAGAGTAGAACATCAGAAAGCGAGTAGAAGGCAGATAGACATCTGTCGAGAACTTGATTCGCATGAGACGATCCCACCACGATGTGAACGCGAAAGTTTTCATGGAGAAGATTGAGAAAGTGGCCGAACTTCTCCACGATCTGGATAATCAACAACAAGAACAAAGATACCGAACATGGTAGATTGTGGTTGGGGTTGCTGGAGTAACTGTCTTGTAGAAGCCGAGCAACGCTGCAACTTGTGAATATCAAGGCCAGCAGAGTTGGAGTCAGCCAGAAAACCAATCTGAAAAAGGAATCTTTGTGGCATTGCGTTACATGACCAAATTTAAATATTGATCGAAACAAAATTATGTCTTTGCCATACAAATACAGGTTTTTAGGCAAGCTTTCGTATTTTATAAAAGCTTTTTACTTATACTCTAAACTTTTTAAAATAATATTTTCTAAATTACTTTTCATGCTGGTTCAATAACTTACTTTAATATTTTGATTTGTTCCGTATTCATAAAGTAGGCCGAGAGATCTTCGTCTAGTAGAATCATTGACAAGATATATGGAGTCAATGCCAGTATTACAAACATCCACATCCTTTTCACGAAGCTACAGTAATTTGGGAATAAAGCACAGTATCTGTCCACACTCAACATGAACATGACGATCGACTGTGAAGAGCTGAAGGATTCAACCATTTCCTTGTGGATTATGATCTAAAGGTAGGTTTATGTATTAGTTTTTGATATTTTGATGACCTTTTTAACTTGTTCGCTTTGATTTGCTTCAAAGCATCAGAAAAGTTACTGATTATTTGATGTTTAAATCAGTTTTTAAATAGTGAATTAGGTAGTGAGGGATACAACCGGTAAATTAATGGATAAAAATGTAAAACGTATTGTTACCTTTGATATAGGCCATATTTGGTAGAACACAGAGTCTTGGTTGATTGATATCAAGGTGTTAAACGAGTCTACATCGTAGTAAATGTCGATTAGAAAAGTGTAAAACAGGAAACCGGTCGATAAAATAAAGTTGGTAAAGGCCAAATTGGCCAGAATTATGTTTACTCTGTAAAAGTAGAATTTAAATTTTAATTATTTACACTATAGCTTTATAAGATTGTTTAAACCATGTTTTGATCTTGCGATTTACCTAAGACAACTTACTTTTGGTAATATTCATGTTTCTTTTTCCTCAAACTCATCAGAAACCAAACGAAGTTGAAAACCATGGAAGTGGCATAACATACCATATATGACCAGTTGTTGCTCAGTCTTATCTTTATGTCTTGCCATTCCACAAACTCGTTCAGGAGGTAGATATTACTGTAAGACATATGGTATTTCAAGTGTAATATGAACAATGGTAATTAAGAATACATTAAAATCACGTGTACATTTCAAAGTAAATCATGATGGTAAGATGATCCGATACTTTCAAAGCGATTTTAAGCAATGAGGTAACATATATGGTTATATTAACTTACCCATCTTCCAAGTACTTTATAGACCGGTTACTTCTGTTAAATAGAATATCACCTAGCCATGTGATATCACTACGATTCATCGTATATTTAATTCAGAAAACCATATCAAGGTATTTTACGGAAGAACCTTGAATTCACAGCTGGATCAAACGGAAATGTTGAAGAATATGTTACACTTGATAGAGATCAAAGAAACTTCAAGTTAGATTACCGCAATATATTGTTAATTGATATATAGTTGAATGTGTAATAGAAAACACAGGTGTGGATTGAATTATGCAATATTATGTTACAGAATACTACTGTACAAATACCTTTAGTACTTGATCTACGTACTGTAGTTAACATAGAACAACAACCACCTGAATACAATATCTACTACCTACTGCTTAATAGACAGACACTGTAGAGTAATGTAGGGTCCGTTATGTTGTTGTCAAGATGGACGTGATTGACGCAATCCGGTCGAATATCCCCTTCCGACTCGTTTATTCGCGCTAATAATCGGGAGGTACCGCGCTACCCACAGCTAATGTACATTCAACTCGGCTCATGGTCACGTTTCACGAGGGCGGTATACAACTTCACATACGAAGCGGCAAACAATTGGCAGCGATACCATGGTGATTTACTGTAGAATGAGAGGTATCGAACAGAGGAACATGAAACTTATGTGGTTAATCAAAAAGTTTGGGCTTTTACTGTGAGGCTAACGTAATACTGTGAGGTTAATAGATATTCTGGGGGGGGGGATTGTAGGTACCTGGCTAGTGTTGCTTTTTCCTTTTGGACCAACTAAAGCCTTCTTATCTTTCTACGAGACCATTTGTAAAAACTTCAATTAAATTCTGTGTAAGTCATGGTTTATGTTTGATATAAGTCAGGATCGTACTGTAAAAGAACATTGTGCATAACACATACAGTACTCGGTATTTTGGCTGCAGTAAAAGGAAGTTTACGGTCTGAACAGGTGGCCAAAAGCAAATGTCAAGCTGAAAGAGTAATATTACACATAAAACAAGTTTGAGTGTTACAATATATTTTTAACATACATACGCAAAACTGTCTATATACTTGTCAAAACCACATTTACATTTATAGTATTGACTGTAAAACCTACCTTCAAAACATCAAGAAACTTGTTACAGTATTCGTTGAAGGCATCTGTGGCAGAGCTGCCTTCAAGAACGGCTACAGAACAAATGAAAGTAGAAGCGAATAGAGGAGAGACGACGATGTCTAGGAGAACCTTCTTGAACACATGTGATTTTGTTTTTCCTGGTAAGCTTTTGTCTAACATATTGTACCATAATGTATTCATTGGGCCTAGTAAGAGGCCACTCATGCCGACTTTTACTAAATTAATACAATAGATTACAGTAAGAAAAAGGTCGGAATAACTAGCATACTGTAAATTTATAGTAGGACTAATCAATGCTCAATAACATAATACAAAGTGTTGACATATTTACTAGCAATGTAAACTTTTATCATTTGCTAAAGCTTGTTGTCGTATTTTATATCAACTTACCTGACCGCTTCAAATCAACATTCTTGTTGATGATACGTTGTTCCACAACGTCAGCTGATCCAGATATGACGACAGTGAGCACGGTATTCGTGTAGATGACGTTTCGGCCGCTGAATCCTCTCCGTAGCCATGACAGAATCTGAAGAAGCGACATTTAGGTCAAAAAAGATACTCAAAATGGTCGAATAAGAGAAGAGAAACGGTCCCCTGAGGGCAAACTAATTAGTTTTAGCACTTCCAACGATTAGTACAGCTGTAGCACGATTGTAAGGTTACATTACCAAGGATTATATTTGAAAGTAAGGCTGGGAAAACCAATAAAAAGTAAGTTAGACATCAAAGAATAGTACAGAAACCGTAATAATTAAGGTACAAATGTCATTTTTAATACACTTACACAATATGTACAGTAACCCACACAATATGTACAGTAACTCACATAATATGCTCAAAGATCAATAAAAAGCTACCACAACATACCGTGATTCATATCCGATGCCTGTAATGTAACATTAATGCTTAAACATCGCGCTGTAGGCTGTTGTTTTAATTGATCTCTGATAGTCTATTCGTAAAGTAGGTATTGTTTTGGGTGATTAAGGAGATCTGTGATATACTATTCACAGTATATACCAGATTTAACATACCAAGGGAAGCCACCACGGTAAACACAAGATTAACAAGTGGTATTTAAGAGAGAGTTGCAACTTGTACACCATCTCTATCATCATCATGAAAGCCCTGTCAATCCTACTATTCGCTCCTCTCGGTAAGTTTACTGTAACTTTACAAAGATTACTTTTTAGTGTATTACTGTAGTAATAGCAGTGTTGTAGTAGAAATTGTAACATCAAAATATTTTTAACTTTATGTTATGATTTTACAGTACTCTCTCAACTCCTACCGTCGCAGCCCCTCCCAGGTCAGCCCTTGAACCCGCTAGACCCCCTATCAGCTACAGTACCCCCGGCCTTGCCTGGACTACAACCTCTGGGTACTAATCCTCTCACAAACCCACTTGGCCAAACCACAAATACTCTAGGCCAGCCTACCAACACACTTGGTCAGCCTACCAATGTGTTAGGACAACCAACCCTAGGCCAGCCAGCACTCGGCCAAAACGGACTGAATACCAATCTTCGGAAACGACGATCATTGTTTAATCGAAGAACCTGATTTTGAAAGTGTCAAGTTGTGTACATTATATTGATTTAGACTTTAGCTATGTCAATTTAGTTTAATAAAGGTATTCTCAACTCCAAACTTATTCATGATAATATCTTGTTGTAACTTTAATAAAAATAAAGCTAGAAACTAATAAATGTTGGCGGTTAGTCTGAAAAACCATTAATGAACTACATAAATATAATATAACTATAATATTATTACCTAATTTTGATCGAATTTAATTTGAAATCTGTCGAATTGCTGCCCTATCATATTGTGAAAAGAAAGTTTTAAAATTTGGTTGAGTCACTTGGATAGATGATTGTAACCTTATTTTCATAAACTATTTCTCAATATTCATATTTCGAAATCTAATTTTGAAATCCCTGGAGAAAGTGCGGGCGCAACTCGGGCAATTCTTTTTACAAAATCTGAAATATTTTTAGAAAATACGAAATTCTGGACGAAAATTTAAGATTTGATTGATTTTTATTTTAATTACTTTTTACGTTTTTATTTTTATTTTCTTAGCGTTTTTTAATTGATGTTGTTTTATTATATTCAACTTCTCAATTTTCAAATTTATGTTATCCTTGTTATTTTGCTCGTTTTGCTTTGAATATATTTAAATAGACTGTTTTATTAGTTTAAAATACGATTTGATATTTTTCAATAATTATTAAAATACTTATTAAAAAGTTATAACTATAGAATGTAAAAATAGATATATATTGTAAATGTTGAGTCTGTTGACTATAAGGGGTGTCTTCTTTATCGAGCGTAAAGCTAAAGGTTGTCTGGACCAAATCTAGTTGATTTTGACGTGATGTGTTAAAATAGAGGGTTTTTATCATGTCATCATACTTATACGTAGTATATGTTATTTTTATTTACCGATTTCTTATTTTCTATATTATGTTAGATATTTTTTATAAAGTTAACATTTATAATAATCGTTCGTGTTACCTATAAGCATTCAAACTATCTCGTGGTTCTGTTCCCACCTAATTACCATATAAAGCCATGGTATAAGTGAGTTTCGTAATGATGTCAATTGACGTGTCCACCCACATGATATTGTGCCGAAAACAATTTCATTTCGAAATGGCATCGAGGCCTCTCCAGAACTCTCCGACCCTCCGGCTGTCTGTCGAAGTTGTTTTGAAAGAGCAGACAGCTGTGAGTAGAGGGAACACAAAGGCTTTCGATATTACCCATGAGGGGTGTGTCGTCGTCTGGGTGCTCTTTCTTTGCTGTTCCCTCTAGTTTTTCTGGTCGAATGAAGTCTCTTCTGTCAGTCAGTGATATTATTCTCTGTTTTTTAGTTTGTCATCAGAGAGCTCTTTGTTTTCCTCGTCTCTACACATTAATCTCTATATTCTCCTTACTATTCCTTCATCTATAACTCGAATCGGATTTTTTTATGTTAGTCTAATATCTCTTTCTTCTCCCTGCTGTCTCTTTGGAGCGATCTCTGTTCGTCTGTCGTTTCTAGTGGTTTCGGAGCCCTTCCCGAAGCCTCTCCGGCGTCGAATGTTGAAATGGACAGGGAGGGTGGGGTATATAAGGGAGGCCTCGGATGCTCTCCCTTCATTTCTCTCCTTTTCGTCGATCGATACGACCGTCATGTGGGTCGATTTTGCTTCCGATTCTTCGTGTTACCGTACGTTTGCTGCCCCGAGGGGTGTAACTTGATGTTATCTTCAGAAGCCCTGGAATTCGAATGGGATTGTGAGTTTTACTTCTGGGTAATACACTTGGTTTGACTGGTTTTGGCTGGGGACATAGTATCTTAGGTTTTTGTTTTAAGGGTATTGTTTTAGTTACCTTGACATAGAAGAAAAATAGTCATATTACAGTAATTCTTTGGGTGTATATATTGTGTTATTTTATTTATGGGGTATATGTTGTGACATTTTACATTACCGTGGCATTTTTATTTGTGGATTTGCGTTTTCAGAATCGGGATTCTTCTGTAAGACTGTAATGTCTACCGTACTCCAACTGTCTTTTGTGGACTAGTCTAAGGACTGAACGAACTAGCTAAGAGTTTGGGGAGCTCTTCTGAAGCCAAACCAGGAATCTAGCGAGTTAGACCGGAAATCTAAACAGCTAGCCAGTTAGCCGACATGCCAGATAACTAGTTAGTCCATCCGACCGCCTAAGGCAGTATAAAGCTGGGATAGCATGATGTGGGAATGCGATAGGACGATAGTGCATGGGGAAGACCATAGTACCCTCGCGAAGCACATCTAGTGTGAACTACCGTAACCTGACTACATTTTTGAACTTTTGTCAACTTAACCCTAACTTTTGTCAACCCAACCTTCGTTTAGTTTTCGGAATGGCCGCTGGTAGAAATAAATCGAATTTTGAGAAACTGTGAATCTTGTTGTGACGTTGCGCCGGGCATCGGATGCTGCGTCCGCCAGGACCATTGCAGGGCTCGTAGTCGTTCTTCGATCGATGGAGATTGCGCAACCTGGTTTACTTGACTGTACTTGCCTACCACGCCCTAAAATTGCACTTTTTGTTAGTTTCGGCTGAAGAACGAACCCTCCCCCCGAGCCCTGTCCATCCGATGGCCACACTAGCCGATCCTTCTCCTTGGACTACCGTCTCTTCTCCATCGATACACGGTCTTCTGGTCACGTCGGAGGAATGGACCCGCTCCATGACGCTGATGTGACCGCTGACTGGTGACAGGACTGGCCTACGACTGGTCGATAACCATTGGTTTGGCACTGGTCGAAAGCTTGGACTGGGAAAATGGTTGAAAAACCGTTGGACTAGCCGAGAAATGGTCGATAATCTGGTCTCATTGTGGTCGGAAAGCCTTGGACGCCAGCCTGGACGGTTCCAACTTTTCGTTACCCTTGGACTATGCCTAAACTTCCTGTTGGTTGCCTGCGGGTCAGCCCAGTCCACTCAAATTTTGGCTAAAATACGGACTCGTAAGTACGAGAAATAAAAACAAAATTAAGGTTATGACACTTCGGCCCCGACCCTCTTTCGAACGGCTTCAAACCCCACCCATTGGCCCCAAATTTGCATAATATCAAATGGCCCTAAAGTCTCAATTAAAGTGGTACTAATGGTGCTAGAAAGAAAAGACCTAAAAGTGGTGCTAAAGCGGTGAAAAATGGTACAGACTGGTACAGAACACTGGGGAAAAACACAAAAACTACAGTATGAAATCACAGTAATCAAGGGGACAACATAAAGTGGGGATGTCTGGTTATAGTGGAACACGCATAAACACAAAGGTATGACCGAATGTTGTGGTATATAACTGATAACCTTTAGCACAAAACATAAACATACGAAGCTGTTAACATAAACATACGAAGATGTAAAGAGTATTGGGAGTAAATGTAACTGGGATCAAAATAAAGATGTCTACCGTGTCAACTTGTGTACATAATCTTTGTATCTACTTGTATATGTTGAGGATGATTTTGGGTTTCGACTGAATTTTAACTTTGATGTCTGAGAACTTTTTTACTACAGTAATTGATGATATATTTTGGGAATCTAATTACTTCAATAATCCGAGAATTTTGGGGGAAACAATCAGGGTTACTGTAACGTAAAGGGCTAAAGGTACGTTTGGTCGAATAAAGATTAAAAGTAGTTGTAGCTTGTCGAATAAGAAACGATGTGTTGGTATAATTGAGGATTGAAATGTCATATTGAGAAGGTTACTTTGCGAATTTACATTATTGAGGCTATGTAAAAGTCAGAACATGTCAAAGTATAAAAGAGGGACAAAGTGAAGATGTAAATTACTATGATAAAGTGTTGGGATTACACATTTAGTATATTAAACTAAAACTACTATATCAATCAAAACGAAAGGAAACCATATCTAATGTCATTTACTGTAATCAAAACTACTGTGATCTTCTACATACCTTCTATGTCTACTGTGACCTCGTGAAAAAATACGATATCATTACTGAAGGACATGTCTCTCGTTGTACAGTATCTTCCGAAGAACATACGATCTCAACTTTGAAAGAACATATCACTTACTCTGTTCTACTCATACCTCAAGTGAACGTATGGTCTCAATTTAACATACGATCTACAGAATATGTCTGACATTCTACAGTTTCTTCTCAAGCACATACGATGCAATGTCTGTACGATACCATGGTTCTAAGTTAGTATATCTTGGTAACAGCCATATTACTAAAATCTACTGTATTCTCTATGGGTTATTTCATGATATACGATGTTTAAATGCTACAACTTAAAGCATGTTATACCTCATGTTACTGTAATCTTAAATAGTATGCAGTATTCTATATTCTACTGCTTTTATTAGCAATGTTATTCACCTGACAATATCTGCATGCTTACAAACTATCTATGCTAAACTGAACATACGATGTCTCTCTACCTACAAAACTTGGTCCTACTGTATTACTTCTCGAAGGGGTCTACCGTATCTAATCACACGGTAAGGGTAAACAACCTTGTTTATAGTACTTTACAGTTACTGTCATGCTGGTAATGTTGATGTAAACACGCATGTTTATCACGCCATTTACCGTGCTTCTTTCTGCCGTGCTCGTATTCATTTACTGCCATTTGAAGCCTTTGGTTGACTTGATACCTTTTGTTTGGCACTTACTCTGACTGATGTATCTTCCCTTTATACGATATGTGAGGTATATTTGGTATATGTACATATTGATACATGTATAATATCGCGATGTGTCACGACTTTGTATTCGATCATTCTACTACTATTGCTTGATCATTTACATAACTTTTATTATCGTGATGTTGGTATATCTTCTTTAATGACATATGACTACACTTGTTACGTAATATTACTGTAACTTTTCACTGCTAAGAAGAGTCACTTCTACCGCGTATTATGACAATATATTTGTCATCAACATATTATTCTTGCCCGTGTAGTATATTCTTGAAGTCATACGATCGCGATAATACTATTCTATCTACTACTGTAACTATAATAATTTTGATTGAAACTACTGTACCGTAATCTTGCCGTATCTCACTCATAAGGTGCCTTAACACAATACTACCGTACCTTAATATAATACTGACGTATCTCGATACAACCGTGTTTAAATGCTACAGTATCTCAAGGGTATCTTATTCTGAAACTACAGTATCTCAAAGCTACCGTTCCTTTTTTGAACTTGCTGTATAACTACTGTACTTTGTTTTATTTTGTAACTACCGTACCCCCACACTACTGTACCACTTAGTGAAGTGAGCAAGCTGTAAGCCCTTTTCGTATTACTTGAAGATCGATGTCAAGGGAGTGTCCGCTGCTCTTATCGCTGTCATTCTACCGTGGTCTTTCCGTATCGTATCTACATTGACAGTCCGGACACTTCCTGTTCTACTGGATATTGTGCATGGTAACATTTATTATTTCGCTTTTTAACCGCGTATGTCAAGTATGTGATAGTAGATGTAGATGGTATGAAGTGAGGATGTTTTTGGGTTGTTTTACTTTACTGTGACCCGTTAAATGTCATTTTACTGTGGGTACACCGACTTTACTGCTGGGTATACGACCTTTGCCTAAGGGAATGTCAATATGACCTGAGGGTATGAAATTTTAACATTTTCAACAGAAATCGACCGTTTCCAAGATTCAGAAGATTACCGAGGGTATTTACTTTTTGAGCATACGAAGTAAACTTTTTGGGCATATACGACCATGTTTGTGGGAATACGAAGCCTTTTCGTGCATGTTATACGATGTTGTTTACTGTGGTAAATTTCGAGAAGATGTGTTTTGTTATACGATGCTCAGTCTACCGCGTCACATACAATTCTAAGGGTCTACCGTGATATATATACAAATCTAAGAGTCTACCGCGTCATATATTTGATAATATATACAGTACGATGTTATGTAAGCCCAGTACGATAGTCTACTATGGTATATTATGTTGGTGATGTTGGGTTTATGGGGAATGCGATGTTAGAATAGAAGATAGATGCAGATGTCAATGGATTTTACTACGATTTTAAAGGGAATTTTGATCATAAGGTGTGTTTGGTTACAGTATCTTTTGTTACAGTATGCTAACCTTTTAGTTGGTCTTTTAGTATAACTTTAGTACAAATCACTTTTACATTGGTATTTTTAAACTTACATTTATTACTTTTTACCGTGGTAACCTTTAATTACTTTTCAGAAATTACCGTATCTTTTGGGGGTAATGTCCTTTCACTTATTTCTACCGTGTACTTTCTACTGTAACACTGATTGCGTGATACGATAACGATTACTTTGGGATGTAAAGAGCGTTTCTCGTCTACTAATGTTCATATGACAAACCGCGACAAAACTTTTATTTTCGTGATTACCGTAATATTTCTATTTTCTACCGTATTATTTCTACCATATCAAGGGTGTCTGTAACGCGATGACAATTCAAATACCGCGATCTTACAAAAGTTAAAATAAGTATGTCGAGTTTACTACGCGATTTACTACGTATTTGTGATCTACATGTCATACGAATGTATACTACCATGGTAATGTCTACTACAATTTCTGAAAACGATGATGTCTGGTACCGCTTTTTTGACGTCTAATACCACATTGAGGGATGTCTGAAGTCAGAACATGGCCTTAGTAGGTCTTGAGGTGTAATTCTATTTGCAGTAATGTCAAACGCCTACTATAATATCAACCAAAACTTGATGTATATGGCCTCTTCTACTCTTTCTTGGCCAAACCAACCGACCTTAAACCGTCTGCATTACTGTCGCTCTGAATACAGTATGTCATAACAAATGATACCTACTTGTAGCTTGAACATATCGAATTACTGTGAGCTTCTTATGTTGAATACGATGTGACAATGCTATTTCTGGTCACTAGGAAAGTCTTTGAACATACCAACCCCAATGCTTCAATCATACCACCTTTGTCTTGAAGATAAGACCCACTGAACGTTTTCTGAACATACGGAGTCAAGGTCCTCAATGTCTAACTGCTACTGGGTATGTAACAGCGATTACCATCTCTTTACAGTTACTACTATGCCATACAATTCTTACCAACTCAAACATATCATCTTACCCGGTCGTGTTATATTTCAAACCTACAGTAATATCTGAAGAAACTTTTCAACTTCTCCTACCGTAATCTATTAAGAAAAAGAAGAGAGTGGTTAAAAAGTGTATAGAAGTATGTTAAAAACGCTAATAGCTATTTACAGTATGAAAACTGGGTTAATACGAAGCGAATACATGAATGATATGTTAAGAAGAAAAAAGTCAAAAATTGTTACAGTAAGACATAACGTACCCTTTCAAAGCACAGTAATCAACCTTTCCGAATACAGTAGCCAACAACGACCAAAAGACTCCTGAGGGTTCTTCTCAATGTCTACAGTCGTATGTTGTAAACATAACCTTTTCTTGTAGATGCTCAGAAACTACAGTAAGGTCAAAACTACAATAAGGTCAAAACTACAGTAGGGCTATTTCTGAATGTTTCAAATGGCAGGCGAGACAAAATGTCACAAAACAATCAACCTATACCAAGTTGTCTACTTCAATATATCTACAGACGTATGTCCTCAACATAATCGTCTATTTACAGATACTGAAGTGCAACTAAAGTATAAAGGTCAAACCATAAGAATGAATGCTACAAGCCTCAGGGGATCAAGCTACCGTATGTTATAACATAAACGGTCTTTTTGCAGTTAGTGACAGCCGGTTTTTCGAAAATGCCAGAACTTTAATGTAAACTCAAGAGCCAATTACTCGCAGTGATGAAGCCTAATTTTAAAACTAGAAGAAATTACCGTAACCTCTACTCGCACTAGTATCAGAAGAGTGTAGATTCCGAGAACTTTTGATCAAGGGACCCTTTGTGGTATGTAAGCAGAGTAACCTCTATTTACAGTAACCTATTGCTCAATATTTGCAAGAATAGAAGACTATGAAAAAAGGATACAAAAGGCCAAAAGCATTACAGTATGAAGGATTACAGTATCTAAAAGTAAGCTGGGGAAGCTATACGGTATTTGCAGTTTTATTCCTACAAACCCTACAGTAACTCCGCTACCAATTCTAAGCTAACCCTACCTAAAAGAAGTTTCAAAATGCTACAGAATGTTCCTAAAGAAAGGGTCAAAGCACCGTATGCCATTTTACAGTACCCGCGAAGCTCGGAAAGTAAGCTAGGGAAACTATACAGTACTTGCAGTTATTTTCCTACCCTACAGTAACCCCGCTGTTAATTCTACAAATTTCAAAAAGTTCAAACAGAAGCATTACAGTATGACGGTTTACAGTACTTGAGAAGCTCTGAAAGTAAGCTGGGGAAGCTATACAGTATTTGCAGCTCTATTCCTACTGTCCCTACCGTAACTACCATGAAGGCTCAAAAGTTTAAGCAATACGCAGGCTAAAGTACAGTAAGACGGTTTACAGTATCCGCAAGGCTCTAAAAGTAAGCTCAGATAACTAAAGCATGTTTACAGTATATTCACACAGTTCTACAGTAATCTTTTGAACAATTTCTAAATAATTTCTACCTAAAATTTACAAATCATTTCTACCGTAATCAAGCAGGGTAATACGTTAGCATATTCAAAACATACGAGGTCTAAACATACGAAGTAATTTTGGAAATACGAAGTAATTACATTGGGTCAAACATGTAAAATACGAAGTAAAATAGGAGGATTTTCTACTCAAAAGGGGATTCAGAAGTCTACCGTATTCCTACTGGGTTTCTACAGTATTCTAATTATTGGTCCTACTATTTGGTTTATGTTACAGTAATCTCAGGGTGCGATGGATAGTAAAGGGTAATGTTTGAGAGTAATATGTCTTTTCAGCTAGGTAATGGTAGAGTGGTACAGTCAGCAAATTGGTACCTTAATGGTCCTATTAGTCCCGGTTATTATCAATGGTTTTATTAGTCCAAGAGGTACAGCTAGATATTTTAATGGTAATGGTACAAGTTGTTTATAATGGTCCAGTTAGTCTCTGTCAATGGTTAAAACAAGGTTTTTGGTGCTTTTGGTACAAAAAACGGGGCTTTTTATGGAGTAGAATCTACCGTAATCCTTAAAAGAAGAAGAGGTATAGAAGTTTGGGGAAGGTTTGGAATGAAGAACAAGGTTTGGAATAGATTTGGGAGAAAAGAATGGTACAGAGTGGTCCCAGGTGGTATAACAAGATGTAGAAGGTCTGAGGAAGGTCTAGAAGGTCTAAGATGATATAGGATGATGTAAGATGGTGTAGATGATAGATGTAGAGAAGAAGAGTGTAGTACAACGTCCCTTATGTGGTACCTTTACACACAACAAAATGGTGCTTTTGGTTATCGTATTTTACAAAAATGGTGCTTTTCGAAGAGTTTTTTGGTACAAAAATGGTTTTTCACAAGTCTTTGGGGTACAAAATGGTACACTTGAACATAAAAATGGTACAATTGGGCATAGAAATGGTACACTTGGGTCTATAAACGATACAATTGAGTATATAAACTGGGTGAAATACGATGAAAAGACGAGGGAAACAACATACGATGAGGGTGACGATAGAACAAGAGGAAGCAGAAGGTACGGTACCAAGTAACTAACTCTAATCTCACTTTAGCTCTTATAGGACAATAGTAGTACAACAACATACGATAGTTAACTCAACAATAGCAACAAACCATAGAACATACGATAGTAACTCAACATACCGTAGTAATCTCTTTCAGAGGGGTTTGCCAAAAACTTATCAAGGTATGTTACAGTAGTCCCCCATGTAATTCTAATCAAATCCCTTCAGATTTCGCAACACTTTTGGTTACCGTAACGCGGCCCCCTATAGCAATAACATACTACAATAACTTTACAATAAATAGTCAAATAAATACTTTTACAATGTAAAATACCAAGGTTCCGCAAGATAAATAAATACTTTTTTGACAACATTTACCGTGGTAGTTGATCTTAAGTTGATGTAATGTAAATAATAATGTGGTTAAGTGATATAAAGAACATAAATGTAATATATAAGCGTAGGGCCATATGAATGTTACTGATTATACTAATGTAGGTTTATAATCTTGGATTTGTCTATATTATTTATAACATAACATAAAGACTTTTATTGAATCGAATATGAAAAAGGTATAAATAAGACATAGGTAAAGTTTTAGTAACAAGTTATAATAGTTAACAGTATAAAGCTTAGAAAACTATACTTTTTTGATGTGACATAGTTGAACATAGTCAATAAAGCAAATAGTAGGTTTAGAAGATTAGGACAAAGAACAGCACGATTATTTTAAAATTTTAGTCAAAAATAGCAGATTGCTTAGGAATAGCCATATCTGTAGTAAGACATATTTAAGTAACAACTTAGTTAACAGTAAAGAGCTTAGGAGACAATACTTTTTTGATATGACATAGTTAAACATAGCCTTTAAAGTTAAGTGGGTTAAGTCAAGTAATTCAGATTAGGACAAGGAATCGTGAGATTGTTTTAAAAAGTTAACTGAAAGTAGCTGATGGGTTAGAAATAGACATATCTATAGTAAAATGACTTGAGTTATCATAAAAAATGTAATGTAAATAGTAGCGTTCAGAGTAGAAATATAGTATGAGATACATTAGAACGTAGTAGAAATAGATTCTTCCGTTTGAAACCTAGGCCAATGTAGAATTTTAATTCACTGCCAGTTTAAATTCAATTTTATTTGCTATCATATATATTATAGTTATCATAAGTATGTAACTAGGTAGGTCGCGTTATCACTTGTGTTTTCGACTTTTGTACAATTTTTATTCAATATTTTTATTATTTAAATTATTTTAAATTTTTTATAAGCCCCAACAGACACTTGTGAAAAACTTATATTAAGAAAAGTTATAATCAGAATAGAGAAAAAACATTTGGTTACTGTAGTTAGGTTACAGAGACAGTATAGCAGTTAAGTAGTCAAAAAGAACTAGTACTTTAGCTAGAAGTAGTACAGTATTCAACTCTGGTTTTTATATGGTAACTTTAATATATAATACTATTATATCATAGTTAGGTAACAATAGTACTGTTTAGTAAGCGTTAGTACAGTTGATTAAAGATAAATATTTACATAAGAGATTTAAAGATACTTAAAATTAGGCAAGTTTAGTTAAAGTTAAGTATAGTGAAGGAAAGTAAGACCACTATGATAAGAATACATTTTAAAAGTACTATGGTAAGCATAAAAGATAGAAGCAAGTTTAGTTAATCCATACAGTAACCATTTTCGTTCAATAAGTTTAGGCCATTACAAAAACTTCAAACAGGTTTGGGGGTGGTTACCGTAGCTGGGTAAGTGATTCCTGGACCGGTTAGGGGTGGTCCCGGTCTTCTCAGCTAAGATTGCCCAAGGCGACGCCTTTGGGTTACTGTAAGGTTGAGTGAGAAGGCCGCTAGTCTCTCGGCACGGTCGGCTTCTCAACACCGTCCCTCCCATCGCCGGAGAACCCGGGCAGTCCACTGTCATCGCCGTCCCACCAACCGACTGTCCGGACCCAAAATTTGATAGGGATTCTGTTCGGCCGCCCTCGGGGTTAGGTGACAGTTAAAGTTTTACCTTTTCGGAGCACTTTTTCGATGACTTTTCGGATGTTTGGTACGTTTTTAAACTTTTTTCGTACCGTTTTTGGACTAAAATGACATTATTTTTGACTAAAATACGTTTTCGACATTTTTTGGCAATTTTAAATACTTTTTGTATAAAAGGGCAACTTCAGTCGGTTGCGAAGCAACTGATGTACAAAATCATAAAGGAGAACATAGGGAACTTTTGTAAGATTAGTTTTTTAAATAGTAGGTAACTTAGAGAAAGTAATATGACCTATATGTAAGACTAGAGTTAGTAAAACCTAATATTAATGTAGTATAAGATAGGAATCCTAAGGTTATACATAGGTAATAAAGATTAGACGTAGGTAGTAAAAGGTAATAAGCTAAGTGAATAGTAATAGCATAAGCATACAAAACAGTAGGTAGCTATTATCTACATGTAGTAACGCTAGGTAAAGTAAAAATATAAGACAGTAAATGATACGTAAGTGATTAAGATATTAGTTCTACAGTATTAAAGTCAAGTTAGTAAGTAACACTACTAGTGTTAGTGAGAAAAGGTAGAATATGTTAGGTAGAACAATAAGTTACAGTAAGATTTAGTTATTTATAAGGCTACTTTTTGAGTTAGAATAGACAAGTAAGTGAGTATACCTAGGATAGTCCAACATAGTGTATTTATAGCTAGCTTACACAAATAAGTTTTAGTTTAATAGTTTACTATTACTACTTATAGTTAGAATATTTCCAAATGAGATATCAAGTAGTATAATATAGTTCAGTAAGTAAGCGTAGGTAGGTAAATAGATAACTTTAGTTAGTAACTTTAGTCAGAAAAGGTAGAATATGTTAGGTAGAATAATAAGGTACAGTAAGCTTTAGTTAGTGATAAGGCTAATTTTGAGTTAGAAAAGGCGATTCAAAGTGTGTAGTTAGATACATAAGATAGTTTAACATAACATAGTTATAGCTAGCTCAATAAATTCTAGCTTATAAGTTATGCACAGAATAGCTCAACATAAGTAAGATACGCCTCTAGTATGATGTAATTCAGTAAGTAAACGTAAATAGGCAGATAACATTAGATAACAAGGTCATAGTAAGCTACAGTTATTGATAATACTACTTTTTTGAATTGGCATAGGCGCATGAGTTAGTAACTACAGATATTAAAGGTAGACCAACATAATATCGTATAGTTCAGTAAGTAAGCGAAGATAGATAACATTAGTAAGTGATACTGTAGTTACAGTTAGCTATAGACAAGACTACTTTTTAGCATTTGAATAAGTATATAAAGTAAGTAGAGCTCAAGACAGTTTAACATAATATAGAAGTGTAGCTAGCTTAAGATCTTTGAGTAAGCGTAAATAGACAATATAGGTAGGTAACCTTAATACAGACACTTACAGCTACAGAATACTACAATATACTATGATAACCTAATTGTATAGTTTAATTGTAATTTACTTACTGAGTCAATAAATATTTTGTTCTCCAATTATCGGCATTACTTCGGATGTTATTGTAATACATTATATAAACATTACCATAAATATGTAAATGAGTTTGCGATGTGAACCAAAGAAGACTGCCTACGATGAAGATGGTCCAGAGCACAGAAGAGAACTTGGAACTCATACCTAAAACTAATTTTTTTTACATTCAAGGTTCATATCTAAATGACAGTAAAATTTAACTTTCATTTTTAAAAAACTAAAGTAATATAAATACGATGCTTTATGTACAAGTTTAAACAGTAAAACAACATTAAGTTAGATCTGTTCCTCGAAAAGTTGTCGTCGTTGCTCGTGAAAGCTTTTTCGCCAAGCTTCTTCTCGTGAATCGACCGGTAGATTCAGCCACGTTTCTGCCAGCGGAAACATCTTGAATTCGGATGATTGAGGTGGTAGAGGTATCACATCCAGGTCCATATTGTCATTGGCTTTCGATGACTTCGGTTTTGTTTTGATCGACTGGTCGAGTTTCTTTGTGATTTCTTTGCTCTTCCACATGGGACCAAACATGGCTCCATCGTGGTGTTTCTGGGCAGCATCTTCTGATGTCTAAGACAATTTAAGTTTAATAGCTTTTCTATAATATTAAAATTAGTATAAAACATCCATATTATAGTTAAAAGAACCTAGTATTCACCTCTTTATGAGTCTTCTGATACCCTTGCCCACTAACAAACATAGCCGGTTGGAATCCAGCTTCCCCAATCTGGTCGATTTGTCGCTGTCGCTCCATTTGTTCTTCAAAGGTTAGTTCGTAGGCTAAAAAAATGTAGAATTAGAACAAATACTACTAGAAACTATAAGCACATGTCACATGTAGACATAGTTTTAGCTTAACCTTGCAATTGCTGCTCTTCTGTGCCATTTCCTTCTCTTTGGCCCATTCTGCTTTTGCCGTAGCCGTCCGAGATTCCAAGGCCTTCTCCATCTTCTCTCTTATCTTGTCACCTTTCCTTTCGCTTCGTTTACTGAAAAAAAAATAAATTTTACTGATATTATGCTACACAACTTTATAATGCAAACGTCGACTAAAAACAATTAAGAATTTACCTTTTGTCATCGTCGTATCTTCGTGAGTTGTGAGATCTGTGTGACATCTAAACATAGAAAAAGGTAAAAGATATTACAGCTATAACATAAAATGTACTTCTCGATCAAACGTTGTAAATAAATCTTCCCAAATCACAAAATATCACCGATTTATAAAAGATAACAATAACGGTTACACAATAAAATAATATAAATATCTAATAAAACTCGTTTCGGCATAAGGGACAAGTTGGGGCAGTACTCGTTTGGATCCATTTCAACTGAAATAGGTGTTAATTACAACTTTTAATGTAAAAATAACATAAAAAATCAAAACAGCGAATCTATTTTAAAATCGTATATTACAAAACATATCACTGTAATATACTTAACAATTTTAAAATTAAGCTTACCATGCAGTCAGAATGGAACTTTTTTGTACATTGTCGACATTTAAGGTCAGGCATACGGTAGTTTCTGCTAGATACGGTCATCATACAAATAGCACAGTCTTCCACGCCTTCTAGCTGCTTCTCAACGTTCTTCTTCCACTGAAGCACAGCGTCGCAAATAGCACCGTTCTAAAAACAATACTCCTTCAAACTACCTTATATACCTCAATATACATATAAAAATTAAATTATATCATACAATCAAATAAATACAAACATAATATACAAAAAATACAAATACAAGACTGCATTACTTACCCTTGTATTAACGTAACTGAACAAGTTGAGGTGCAGTTTGTGGGTCATTCCCTTTGATATAATGTTCCTCTTGTCGTGGACGATAGTGACTTGAGACAGCGGGTAGTCATCAGGCAGTTTGATTATCGTTTCCAACGTCAACTCTTCGACCTGATACCTGGCCACAATCTCCTTTGTAGCCGTTCTTGACCTCACAGAGAATCCAGTCTTTTTTTTTACATTTCCAACTTTCTTGAACTCTTCTTCGATCAAAATAGGTGACAAAGATATAGCCGTAAACCTGAAAAACAAAAAATAAAGGTAATCTAAGTTTTACAATATAGTCATACTTCCATACTATTCCGAATATCACCACACCCTGTATTCTAAACTATTCTAGCCAAAACCTTACTTTTTGAGTTTGTCGTTCTTCAACAGACTGACCCAATCTCTAACCAGAGCAGGTAACGTTTCCAATGACCTGTAGTACAACCACAAGGCGTAGTTGCTCTTCTTCACCATCCTACTCTTGTCTACCGTGAACGGCGTCTTCCAGAAGCTGAGAACATCGTCAGGTCTCCTGTTAATTACCGTAACACAATCATCTTTGTTCATACCCAGTGGTAGATACTGTATCACACTCCCAAACATATGCCCAATCCTTTCCTGTGACAACTGAGCACAGAACTCAGCTGATTGTTGACTGTCCAGTAGCTTGACAGTGCGAATCAGAAGATCCCAGACTACAAAAGCGTAGTCAATAGAATCTTGGTCATCTGATTCCACCACTATAGAAGACAGATCGTCAAAGAACTTTGACAATTTATACTCTACAGTGTTTCTCTGAGTGTCGGTAGCTTCTTCGTTTTCTGAAGACGTGGATTCTGAAGTCAGCAACATCTTTGACAATTGTTCGTCAATCTCATCTTTGGTTGTAAAGTGCGTCAAGATAAGACTAAAAATAATGTTTTGGTTACATTACAAAACCCATAGCACAAGATAAGGTATGACAAATATGCAATTAAAGTTTACATAACCATACAATGACTTGTAAAGGATTAGTAAACTTACTTTTGTAGCAAGAAGACGGCCGTTAACTGTAATTCTGGCAGAGAACTCGACAAAACAGTGACAAAAGAATCAAAGATCTCGTCTTTTGTTACAGTATCCTTGTCTTTCATGTAAGTGGCACAGAGAGAAGATGGATTAGAAACAAGTTCTTGCATATTCAAGTCCAAGAATGTGTTTCGAATGGTTTTACACAATTGGACTCGCAAGAAAGATGGACATTTCCAAGCTAAAAAAAGATTTATTTAACAAAGCATGACCAATACTAATAAAATGAACCTATATACTCATCAAAACCTTCAAAAAATAAAACATTTTAAATACTTACTACACCCATCCAATACTTACCATCAGATCGTTCCTTTCCTCCAACAGTCAACCAACAGAACCAAGCAAATGCATAGTTTGAAGCCGAAGACCCAAAGAACTCTCTCCACTCCTGAATCTGACCTTGAACGATCATCTTGTTTGCCAGCAAATCTTCAGAAATGTCTGGCAAACTCTTCAATTCACTCAGTTTGTCGCTTAACTTTCGATCGTAACTTGTGAAGAATTCCAATGCCAAAGTCGCCAGTACCTCCAACAACGGTGCCCTCGACTCTTTAGCTGTAAAGTCTTGCATCGAGGTGATAAGACCACATAAAACAAAGTCACGAAGTTCTTGAGGTAGTTCTGGAAGTCGACCAGCCAGTTGAATAGACAGACGGAGGACTGAACATGACAACAAGTCTTTCTCAATGTCTCTGAAACAATTTTATGCCTAAAGTAGCAATTCAAAACAGCTGCATTAAATAAGGTTTACATTATTTGGAAACATCTCAATCATTATATAATAACAACTTAGCATGCAAAACCCTGTAATTTTAAGGTAAGACTTACCCCGTAGCAGTAAACAACCAATCAATGTCATTTTGGTCGACTTTCTCTTTGATTTCTGCCAACGAAATCACAGCCACGTCTTCATTTCCGCTACTTTCTCTCAGTTTATATGTTTTTCGTTCCAAAGATACGATGAATGGTAGGTGTTCGTGCTTCTCGATCAACTCAGCATCATACAAGACAAAGTCAACATTAATACCAGCCTTTATTGCCATTTTGTGTTGTAAACTAAACTTTGATTCTTCGATTTGTCGGTATAGATTAGACCATTTTGGCAGTAGCCTTCTGAGTCCATAGATAAATGTAAATGACATTGTTTTGCCAAAGTAGACGTCTACAGCCGCCTTGATTACATTGTTCCTTTGATCGTCGGTCAAGCTCTAAAGATAGTAAAACTCAAAACTATTATTTCATACATATTACGGCCAATGTAAAATACAAGAATATGATACCCGCAAATAAAATAAAATTTTTAAAAAATCAGTCAAAACATACCTCAAAGACCTTCTCAAACATGTTCATATGCTTCAGAAGCACACTTCTGAATGAATCACAATAAACATAGTCCATTTGGGCATAATTAGCCGAGTAAAGTAATATGGAATGTAAGAGCATTTTACTTGTGATAGAATCTGGCTTCAAGCTCATATACAGTAAACCTTTCTTCAAATATTCGTCATTTAATTTGTCGTCAGATTCAGAATCCGGTACTCTGTCAAAACTTAAAGCGTAGCAATGAGCTAATGGTTCTTTGGCCAAGATGTGAAAAGCTACCTTAAACAAGAAGTTAAAAAATCATAGTTAATGTAGCCACATTATAAAACGGCATATTATGCTTTAACTAAATCCTTTATTATTAGAATTATAATATCCACAATTAAAAAAATTTTTTTTTAAATTACTTAAAGCTAAACTTACACACGAATCCAAATCCTTGCTCATAGCCAACAACTCATCACTTGTAGATTCAAACATGTTCAATATACTCTTAATCCCATCGAAACCATGTGCGACTTCACTGTAAAATGGCACGATATCCTTGAAATCGACCGTTTCATATTCGAAAACCTTCTGGAGTTTGGCCGAATCCTTTTGATGTTGACTTAAGAACCAGTCCAGGTCTAGTTTGTCATTTTCGTCTGGATACTCGGTAAAACTGTCATCAACAATGTGATCGATTAAAACTTGACTCAAATCATCCAGAAATTCAAATGAAATACCCTAAAGTGCAGCGATATAATCCTTAAATCTTTAAAAAACTGTAACAGTAAACCACCAAAAATGTACTGTAGAAACTTACGTCTACTTTGCTGATGACAATAATGACCTTAGCCAGCAAAGCGACATTGTACTTGTGACAAACTGTACCAAGCACCTTGTACATGTTATCAGATAAAGTATGCGAAATCCAAAAATGTAACGCCTCAGGCATTTTCTCAATACTCAAAAGAGTCGCATTTTGAACTAGTCCTATTAGTACTCCTGTGACAATCCGTTCTCGATCCACGTCAGAGAACAGATATTCTTGCTCATCGAAGCATAACAACATCAGCTTGACAGTGTGCTTTAGTTTTGATACCTAAAATATAAGTATATTACTTTTAACTATTAAAAATATTAGTTTAATTACCTAAACAACCATTTTGTAATTTCTTTTGAGCTTTCAAGATAAAACATTAAGTTTTAAATCCATAAAATAACAAGTAAAATTATACCAAACAACATTACTTTGTACAAACTTTTGACAACTCACATCAACCACCTCAAACAGTTCTTGCGCCTCCACCTTGTTTTCCTTTACCAACCACACGAATGTCTTGAACAGCACCTCAGTGATCTCTTTTCTCTCACAAATCGTATCCATAACACCCTCCACCAACTTGTCATAGTCAAGGTCCTTCATGCTTTTATAACATCCATCTTCCAGAAACTTTGTAAAAAGTTGTGTAGACTTTGCGTCGCCTTCCAGGATCTGTTTCTGCAGCCAGAAGTTGATCGTTTTTAGCTTTTCATCGTCTCGTTTCTCCCAAATTTTCAAAATGAAATCTTGGCTCTTCGGTAGATTGTAGAACAGTTGCTCTAGTAACATGTTAACCACGTCTTCCACCTTCTTTTCTCCAATCTCTGAACACTGTCTCAGCACCAACTTTAGAGCAACATCATCCAGATCGTTGTCGTTCTCCTTGATGTCATCTTCTTCTTTTGTCAGATATATCTGAAGAAATCTGACTACAGAATTCTCGACCCATTCAGAAACCTCTTCATCGTACTCTTTCTCCAAATACTTCAAATTCAGCATCTCGATGACATCAGATAACGCTTTGGCCCAACTTAAGAAGACGTTTGATGGCATTTCACTAAAATATTACCTAAATTAGTATAAGGTATGTTACAGCAAGATAAAACAGTAACAGGAGTATTAAAGAAAAACTAAATAAAAATTAAAGTTACCGTACCCTTCAAAGAAACTGTTAAGTAAACTCTTAATCCATGCTTTGAGTTCAGGCTGGTCTTCTGCGTTTTTGATGACAATTATTACCAGAGGTAACAAACAGTGCTCCAGACTTTTGTAATGGCTAAAATCAAACAGGCTAACCTTTAACAACAAATATTCAAAACAACCTCCAAAACACAAAACCCGTGCATAAAAAGTGCCATACCTAGCCTTTCGAGCGACCATCCTCAAAACTGGTACACAAACGAAGTCCTTCAGAGAAAAGTTGCCCTTCTGACCGCTTCCGACAGCATTGGCCATATACAGATAGCAAGAGAAGGCATGTTGAGATACACTTTCATGTGGAGAGTCCATCAACTTGACTATCTTACCACAAACTGAAGTTTTTAGAACATCTTCCAATGACTCTAGCTTCATATATACCAAAAACACTTTCATCAATCGGCTTTGAAGCTAAAATAATGTTAATCACTTGAATTAAGCTTTAAAAATGTATGTAAAGCAAATAAGTATTACCTAAAATAACAAAAAAATTAATAATCAAAGTGTACCTGAGGTCCCATTCCACTTAACTTGTCAAACTCCCCCACCAACACCTTGAATATCTCCTTCTTTTTGTCGTATTTTTCAATAAAACTATCGACCGCTCCCAGAGATTGAGTAATCAGTCGATCACATCGCTGAGAATAATTCTCCAAGTCTTCAAACCTTAAAATATAAATTATGAACTTTTCAATGATCAAAAATAGTGCACTTCAATGCCAAATTTTCACAAAGAACCAAAAACTTTTCAAATTACTTACTTCTGAGGTCCGAGTAGATTGTGTCGTCTTTTAATTATCTCCAAACAAATGTCGATGGTTTTACTAGGAAACTGTTGGTATATCTTTTCCCTTTTCTCGTCATCAAAACAGGTTTCAAGAATGTCGGCAGCACTTCTTTTAACCGCGGTAATGTGATCAAAGGTGGACAATAACACAAGAGGTAATACCTAAAAATATTTTTTTATCTTTATTACAAGTTTAATAAGTTAAAAAAATAGCAAATTTGTAATGAAAACGATAAAAAATGTATTTTTCATATTAGCCACAATCATATCTTATAATTCTTACTGAATACCTAAAATCAAAACGTTTTAATCAAAGACGTACCGTAACAACATCTGAAGCAATCTTTGATTTGAACGTCTTGATGTACTTCTCCAAGCAATTATTGACCGCAATCCTGACTGCCGTTGAAGGATCCTGAAGCTTACGTTTTTAGAATAACAAGCCTAAAGTTATAAGAACAAAAAGATAATAACTTACAAAGGCCAACTTGCTGTAGACAGCAACAAATGGTTTGAAAGAAGTGTAAGTGTCCTCATCTTCTACAATAACCTCAGCCAGTCCTTTTAGAGCCTTTTCTCTTGTATTAGCTTCTCTTTTACCAAATTTTCGAAAGATTACTCTGACTTTGGCATCCAGATCGACGTAATCATCTTGTTCATCAAGATCACCAGGATTCAAAGCCGCATCAGCAGCGTTGAATCCCAGAAAATTAACGTTGATCCCACTTTTTTGCAGTAATTCAGCAGCACGTGAACTACTCGCACCCTGAAAACACAAAGATTTAAAAACTTCGAGATGAAGACAATACCTATTATAGTAACGTTTATCATATAGTAAAAATATACCTGAGCATTGCCTTTTCTTCTCTGTTTGTCGTCCTTACCCATAACTTGTACAATATATGTTTAACAATTACAAAATATTTTAAAATAGTTTTTTGTAAATTTTATTTTCCAAAATTTCTTTTATTGTCAAACTGCGCCCGAAGTGCTTATAAAGCGAAAGACAACTTATACGAACGAACGTTCAAAAAATATTCCGCACAAAATATTGTCGAAATCTTGTAGAAATAACAGAAAATATTTTAAAATGTCGAAATTCCACAAATTGGATATCCATGAATCTTATTTTCCATTTCGAACTGTGATAACTGGTCGTTTTGGCCATGGACTTTGGGCAACAAGCATTTTCCAATCTGAACTTCGGGTACGTTCCGTTTTATGCAAAATCTTATAAAAATAAAACTTATTTTTCAAAGATCTTATTTTTTTACATTTCAGAGGCAGACCAGCCCTCAGACCTCGAGTCCCAATCCAACCACCGCCTGGAGCTCATTTTGGATACGATCCCTTTGAGAATCCGATTGAAGCACTGTTACCAATCGACGACTCGTTCAGACAAACTGTGCATCCAGTTGATGATAAAGGTCACATCATTTTCCGACCAGCTGGCCAAGCTCCACAGCCACCACCACCCCCACCATTAGAGACCCAGATGACTGTGGTTGTTGAGGAAGGTGGAATAGCGCCCAAAAATGCATTCGAGCCTACTGATGATCTTGATCCTTATGGGAAAAACGAGCCGATTCAATTGGAGGAACATGTAAAACACATCTCGCTCAAAGAAACTGGCATCAACGAACACGAGTATCATCATGGGTAAGATAATATTTTGTTTAGTAGAAGGTAAAACTTATACTAGGTCTTTAGACGTATCAGAAAGAAATATGCAGATAATGCCACATACTTTACATATTTAAAATTTTTAGATTGCTGCCACGCGAAGACATAAATCGTATGTTGAAAGACCCTGGCGACTTTCTTCTACGATGCACTACAGCTACAAACCAAGGACAACGTCAGACTTGTCTGTCAGTGATGGGTGGCAATGGATTTGTAGAACATTTCATGATCAAGAACGTAAATGGACAGTTCTATTTGACCGATCAGATGGGCTTCCCCAATGTCATCACCCTCGCCAACCATTACCTGTTGAAGAAGATACCTTTTGGCAGTCCTCCGGTTACCTTGAACAAGCCCGTCTGTAGGCAAGACTGGGAGTTCCATCCTGAGAAAATTACTTGTGGTAAGGTACTTGGAGCAGGAGCGTTTGGTCAAGTATACCATGGTAAACTGAGGGTACGACCGAATGAAAATGAGCTTGAAGTCGCTGTCAAAACGGTAAGTGACATCTGATTGGGACATGAGTTGCTGGGATTATAGGATGGAAATCTTCTTCAGCAAGATTTTTGAGAGCATCTCTCAATAACCATTAACTTTAGATGAAAGTGACATTGATGACCAAGGAGAAGATCGAAGAGACGATGAAGGAAGCCAGACTGATGCGGATGCTTCGTCACAAGAACATCGTCAGATGCTACGGTGTATGTGCAGATACCGAGCCATTGATGCTTGTGATTGAATATGTTCCAGGTGGTAGTCTACATGCTTATCTGAAGGCTCGTAACATCAACATTACCATTGATGACAGAGTTTCGATGGCATATGATGCTGCTTGTGGACTCCACCACATTCATCGTCATACTATTTTACATCGGTAAGAGGTTATGCAATATATTATGTTTTGATGAAAAAGGCTATTATAATATTTAAATTCGAGAATGTAGTCGTAGTTAGCATACATACATATACATAATATGAACCTAAAGAAATGTTTTTAGCGACATTGCAGCAAGAAATTGTCTGTACGGAAACAAAACCCTCAAG
The DNA here is from genome assembly GCA_904066225.2 of Bursaphelenchus okinawaensis. Lineage (NCBI taxonomy): Eukaryota > Metazoa > Nematoda > Chromadorea > Rhabditida > Aphelenchoididae > Bursaphelenchus > Bursaphelenchus okinawaensis. The sequence continues at coordinate 5,036,313 of CAJFCW020000006.1, forward strand.
ATCAGTGACTTTGGACTGTCTCGCCTGGCTACGTACGTAAAGCTGGAGCCGCATGAGAAGGCTTCGTTCAGATACTTGGCTCCAGAAGTGTTTACCACACAACTGTTCACCACGGCCGCTGATGTCTGGGCCTACGGAGTGCTCCTTTTCGAGATCTTCAGTAATGGCTCCGAACCGTATCCGAATTGGACCGGTGCTCAAATCAGGGCCAAAGTAATATTCCGGACTTTACTTTCATACTCATTTACATAGTATAACATTGTCACAAATCCTTGTGATGTACCACCTTTTCCTTTTAACGTTTTAGGTATCGAAAGACGGCAGTCAACTGACACTACCAGAGTGGGCCCCTCCATTCATTAAGGAAGTTGTGGCCAAGGCCTTCACCATGAATCCTGATAATCGCTGTAAAGTGCATGACATTATTTTGTTGATAGACTCAGCCAAGCAGTAAGTGTTTAGAAGGGATAATTAACGCTTATCGTTAAATGATTTAGCTATCGAAAGAAGTTCCAACAAGCAAAAGCCGCAAAACAAAAGAAGACCAAAGGTCATAAAGACAAGAAGGATAATACTAGTGCCCAGAAGACTAAAGAGAAAACAAAACCTCAGAAGAAAAAGCAGAAGGAGAACAATAAGAAGTCTATGTTCAAAAAGTTGAAATAAATTTTGTGAAGCTAATGCTGAAAAAATGATATTGATTTAGTTTTTCCGAAAGCATTTACCATTGAGTTTGAATAAGTTATGTAAAATCTTTAGTTTCACCTTCTGATTTTTATGTGTTTACTTGACGTTACTTAATATCAAAATGAAGGCAAATAAAGGTCAAGTACCTCCCTTATCCTTAAAATGTAACCCTCGAGGTTATAAATTAGATTTATTACAATTCAATCATCTTTACATGGCTAAGAACACGCCCCCAACAAAAACAACCAAAAAGCTAGAATTACAGTATGCGTGATAAGAAGTAACTACCAATAATAAATAAATGCAATGATCCGAATCCAAATACAATATCCAAGTGATAATCAAGTGAGATAACTGCAAGATCTTCCTCTTATCGACCTCTCGCGTACAGTGACCTAGTCGAATATGTTCCGAAGGGACTGGAGGACGCGACGGCCATTTCCATCGTTGCCAAGGGCCGCCTGAAAAATAACGTATAACTTAACATTCTACAACAGTTGTTTCACAAAATTGATTAAAAGGATAGCAAAGTTGTTCTCAAGTTTTGAGTAACTTTCTTACATTCCGTTCGTTGAGCTGCAGCTGCAACTGTTCCTTCTTGGACTGTTCCTCGTACAACTGCTCGTTCAAGTAGTGATTGTGGTTGCTGATCTCTTGTATCGTTTTCTTGTAGTTGGCGATCTCGTCCCGATGCTTCTGCTCCATGATCTCCTCCAACCTCTTGATCTCGATCTTCTGTTTCCTTGCCTTGGACGACGATGTCTGTGGTCCTTCGGCGATTCCCTTCATTTGGCCGACTGAGTAGAGCTTGGATATAACATTTTCCTTCATTTGTACTTCTCTTCGACACTTGGCAATCAATTCTTCTCGTGACATATTCTCAAGTAAGTCGCGACTCGCCAACGATGCTTGAGATCCAGAATTGTTAGACAAGGTGTCGGTGGAACGTTCGGAATGATGATGGATAGGGCCGGACACGGAACGTTGGGAATGTTTAAGGCGGTTGTTCTCGTCCATTAGCTTCTTGATGTGGTCTTGCAGCTCTTGTTCTCGTTGTTCGTACTGAAATTTCATTTTTTTATTCTTAAAAAAATAATGATTTTTAAAAATATTCAACATTGAAATCAAGAAAAAAACAAAAAAGGAAGACCAACATAACATATATTCAAACAGTACCTCTTTAATCTTAGAGCCCTTTGCTTCGATCTCCTTTCCATGCCGAGACACACATTGGTTCAACTCTTGTTGTAACATGTACTTTTCTTTCTCTGATTCGTCCAAAGATTGTTCAGCTATTTTCCTGGCAATGTGTTCGTTGTGGAACTTTTCTTGGATAACTTGGATTGAAGACCTAAAATATAACGTAAAGTACAATATAATTTGAAGTGTCTACATCTCCGAATTTAAAAGCATATAATAGTTTAAAAAACCCACAAATTGCTGTTGATATTGGACAACTGCCTGATTTTGTCGGAGATCTCTGTCTTGGCCTGGTCGAGTTCAGCCTTGTACATGTTGCAGACCTGTTGCTCGCTGTTGTATTCTTCTTTCAACGTGCTCAACCGTCCTTCTAATCTGTTCTTCTCCCTAACCAGAGCTTGCATGTTGTTCTCCAGACCTTGCTTTTCTTCTCTTAGAGCCCACACTTCGGATCGGCTTCGTTCTTCCGCTTGTCGTTGGAGTTCCAATTGTTCGGCTAGCTTCGAAATCTTGGCTTCTAGACCATTTTGAGATCCAATCTGTTCTCGTCGTAATGTTTCTGCCTAGAAATTTAGAGATGACCTATCAGTATTTTTAAGTATTTGCGTAGACATACTGTAAGATCACGTTTGTTTTTCTAATAATTGTTTGAAGGATGTTGTGGTATAAGACAACAACTAAAGTCATCAATTCTAACTTACCTGTTCCTGTCGTTCAGCTGTCAACAAATTGATCTGTTCGTCCAATTTCTTCTTCAACTCTCCGAGCTGAGCGTCCTTCTGCTTCATCAGTAGCTCCAAAGATTTCCTTTCTTCCTCATAGTGGTCTCTTGCTGATACCTGAACAAAAACAAATTTGAAGATTCCCATATTACCATGTACTACCAATTCATAAAAACAGCATTTGTTTAAAAACGAATAATCCATTTATAAAAATAACAGAAACACTAGTCTGCTACAATTACTATCATAAAGCTTACCCCATCTTGTCGCTCTGTGCGTAGTTCCCCTGTAACCTCGTCGAGCTTCCTCTGTAACTCTGCCAACTTAGTCTCGGTCTTAGCCAACTTTGTAGTTTGTTCTCGCTTCTCCTTTTCCTGTCGACTTTGAGTTTGACTCTGAAGCAACAATATTATAGTAAAAGAACATAAACGCACAGTAACAAGTTACAATGATAAATATTATCATACCCAATCTCGCATTTTGGCCGCCCATTCGTTTGTCTTCTCATCGAGATCTTTCTGTTGCTCTTGAATCCGGACTTCTGCCTGTTTCAGCTTCTTCTCAATGTCTTTCTGTTTTTCGGTTCCTACAGTATCTTTTCCGTCTGGAACTCCGTTCTCTTTACAATCAGATTCGCTGTTCATGATCATCTGCTGAATGGCCAAAGCCGGACTCAGATCGTTGGAATATGTAAAGCCAATAAAGGGGAGCTGGTTGCCGTTGAAAGCCTTTGGAAGTTGGAAATTGTCTGCTTGAGTTTGTTCTCGAGGTGATACGTCCTCAAAGTTGGAGGTATCTTCATCACCTTCTAGTGTTGGAACGAATGGAGGTTTGGCTAAAGTAAAAGTTAAAAAATAATTCTATTCAATACATAACCGTATGATGCCAATGTCATTTCTGCAAAAACTTACCATTATTAATGTTGTCAAAGGTCCATTGAGGATTTTGGAAGAACGGATGAGCCTTGACCTCTTCTGCTCCATTCCTTCCCAACCTCACGTCAGCCCCAGACAAGAACTTGCGAATAATGTCCTTGGTTGTGTCACTAATAGATGGGCTAATGTCATCTGGATATGACAACTCTGTTTCGTAGTTCTGAATCCTCTGATACGTTCTCATCAAGGAATCGGCGTAGAAGGGAGCTTCTCCAGCCAACATTTCATAAAGAATGATCCCAACCGACCAGTAATCGACTTCCTTACCGTACACGGTTTCCGAACACTGAGAATTCAAGACCTCTGGACTGATATAGTCGGGCGTTCCGGCTGCTGTCGCACAAATGATTTTACCATCCTTAAACGTACATATTAGAAAGATGTCAGTTTAAGATATAGTAAAAACTATTTCGAAAACTTTCACTTACGTCATTCAACTTGACACACGTTCCAAAATCAGCCAACTTAACATGCCCTGCTCGCGACAGTAACATGTTGTCTGGCTTTACATCTCTGTGAATATACCCAAATGAATGTATAGCATCCAACGCTAACACCAATTCAGCCAGATAAAACTTGGCCCACTCTTCTGTTATATCGTACTTCGAGATCAAGTTCACCAAATCACCTCCGGGCATAAACTCCATCACCATGTACAAGAAGCGGGCATCTTGGAAGGCATAGTGAAGTTGAACTATCCACTCTGATTTGGCGTGAGCCATGATGTCACGTTCCTCCCAGAAGAAGGCAGAATCATATCGTCGAATCTGAAAGAATTTTACAGATAAATCTTACAAAACTAAAAATTTTGCACAAACAATATACTAATCATGGTACAAACTATACCACAACATGTTACAGTATACCGTATACCAAAGTGTCAAAACTTATTAAAACGCAATATATCTAAAACATATTAGAACCTCAATAACTAAAAACAGCATATTACACACCATTTCGCTTTTCTCCAACCGTTTCATTGCATAAACTTGTTTGTCCTTCTTGTTTCTGACCAGCTGCACTTCACCATAAGCTCCTCTACCCAGTACCTTCAACATCTCAAAATCCGTATCCTTCATCCGCCGGTTGGTAATACTACTCACGACACTTTCATCTAAACAACAAAACGGACTAAACAACATCGACACAAAACAGTACTATATTAACAACGGCAAACTATTGCTTTAGTCAATAAGTTCACGCTGCTATTTTTTGGTTTGAAAAATCATTCAATAACTTGCAACTTACTTATTGACGAAGCCAAACAAATGTAAAAAATAATACAATTATATTAATACCAGTCAATACGATAACATATCTATTAACTTACACTTCTGTAAGAACTGGTCCACGTTCCTCAACTTTTTGAGTATTGGCAAGTTACAATCATGATATATGGCCACAAATGCGTCCTAAAAACAGAAGACTATAAAAGATCAAGGGTACTTACGAGTAAGTTTTCGACGTTAATCGGAGTATTCGAGTCTAGAAGGTCTTTGGCCAAGTGAATATGTCGCTCTGTCTCCCCATTCTGTCGCTTGTCTCTGGTCGTCTGCCTCGGTATTACCTGGCCAGACTGTCGTACCATAACTTATTTTACAGTGGGCTATAAACACCCACAATAAGCTAAAGTACGATGGTTCGGATAACACCTAAAGTTAATAAAACATCAAGGTCAACATTAGAAAACTATAACTCGTATAATTCAAGAGTACGTTCAAAACAATGCATACAGTACAATTGTGAAACAAAATACGTGTTATAGGTAATAATCTGTCAGAAAACAGCTTCAACTTGAAACAAGAAAAGCAATAAGTTAAGTTTATTAAATCAATCGTAGATCATGTCTTCATAAAGATCAGTGATCTTCTTCTTGACTTCCCCATGTTTATCCACTTCACTCAACATCCCACTACTGTAATATTGATATTGAGCATTCAGAAAGTCCTGATGGTACGCTTTCATCAGTTTCTTCGCTTCCCGCCTGTGTTCCAACATAAAAGCAAAGTCTTCGTCCGTTATCTGTTCGGAATCTGATTCGTCGTCAGATTCGTCCAACAGAACGTTCAGCAGATATTCTCGATCCGAATCCAATGATTTTGTGTTGAAAAACTCACGCATCTCCGACCGACGTTGTTCTGGGTCCCGCCAAACGTCCTGAAAATACATTTTTGTTGTCATAAATGAAATTTGTTATAAATACTGCAAGAACTTATAAAAAAAATCGTTAATTACAAAAAATATGTAAAACAATCTAAAAGACAAAGCTTACTTTTACTGACAACAAATCTTGTTTTGGCTTTGATGGCAATTTCCTTCGCTTATTCATTCCAAAACTTACAGTACTAGGAATTCTAAAACAAACCACTATAATAAAATGAATTCAAAAAGTACCTTGCAAATAACAAACATACGATATTATAAAATCATAAAATATATGAAGAATATATATAGTTACAAAATATTCAACGAACTTACTTTATAGGCTGCATTATCAATGTTTCTACTTGTTTTATATACTTTGACAAATCTAGTGCCTTCCTTAACTCCAAGACTTTAGCTGAAGACCCGTTCCTCGACTGTTTGTAACACTTCCCATTCTTTGGCAGCTTTTTAGTGTGTTTCCTCTGCATCAACCTCTGAGACAGACTATTTTGCACCATCCGTCCGTTAGAATTGTACATGTCAGAAGAATTATACGGTCCTTGCACCTTAAATTACGATAAAATTATATTAAAACAATTGCAAAGTTAATATTATGGATATCGTAAAACAATAAATTGAACTAGAAATTCTCTACGTCCTCCTTTCGCCGGCTTTCTAAAGATCACAAAAACGAAAAAAGATCTTACTTGATGGCGTAGCACTCGTTGTTGTGGCACATTGGCTTCGAACGGTTGCTGCGGATAACTTATCGGAGCTGCCATTACTCCATTATCATGTGTCACATGCGAGGAAGAAGGCACATCCATCTAAAATAGTATTAGCAAGAGTTAATGATATTGTAAAAGCATCTTCATTCTATTCAAAAACATGAATCACGTCCAAAAACATACAGAAGGTGTGAGTGTCATTCAAATTATCGGCCGTATAACATTAGCAATATTATTATTCAAAATGTGGCATTAACTATGCTTTGTTGTGCTTTTCACTTTGAAAAACCCCCCACTTTATTTGGTGATAATGAAGTCTCAAATTTTTTCAACCTTTTTAAGTATGGTCCTATACTTAAAAAGGTTGAAAAATTTGAGACGGTCAATGTTATTGACACCCTGAACATTTTCTCCGAATAGTTAAACTTCTAATATCTTTTAAATCACCTCCAAAACACGCAAAAGCTGCTTCATATCCAAAACAGTCTAATTGTACAAATCCAAACCCTCTAATTGAAGGTAAGACAGCGAAAGAAGAAATCGTGCGACGGCACAAAAATCGAGCGCCGAACAGATTCCAATCACGCGCAAAATAATAAAATCGCAAGATTATCATAAAACAACCATCTTTAACTTATAATCCTCAACTGGTGATAAGACTGGAATTCCACAAAATTCATATCAGTTTGGACTCGTTAAAGAACCATATTAAAAACATTGTTTGCTCAAGGAAAAAGAAGTGTTTCATTTAAAAAAAGTAAAAAAACACAAACAACATTCTTTTCGGCTACAACTAATCAAAACCGTAAAAGAAGACTGAATTTTGTCTTCTGTTATTATCTTTCCAAACATTCTCATATTAAAATGCGGAAAATTTCTAGCAAATCAAAATCCGGAATTGTTTTCCGATATCAAATAAACGAAACGTCACAGAATACACTGCCGACAGATTTTTGTTTTGCTACAATTTTTGATTTTGAAATATAATTCTCGAGTTTTAAAAAACGAAACAATATATCAAAAAGTATGCTAACAGATGTCAAAACATTTATTCGGTCGAGTTGCTTTTCTTCACCTTGCTACGCCTCAGCATTGTCGGCTTCATCTTCATTTGGCTGTTCATCTTCTTCTTTGCTGGTCTTCTTCCGAGATGTTGAGGGAGGCTCTGGTTTGGAATCGGTGGAACAGTCTTTGCTGCAAGCTGATGCTGATTGAGGTTCCTTTTCCTTGTCCGTCGAGTTGTTCTTGATAATTTTCTTGATTGAAGATCGACGAGGACGGTTGTAGTCGCTTTTGGAAGTCACTCCTCGACGAGTTCTAGTTTTGGTACCGCCTCGATCTTCTAATGATGATCGAGCTTGTCGCATTTTGCTTTTCTGTTGAGTATCACGTTGTCGTCCATCTTCTTTCAACAATTTCGATTTGTCGCCCTGAAATTTCACTACTTGTAGTACAACATGAACATAGTCTGATCTCGTTCTTATGTTTTATAAAAAGCGTCTTATAAGACAAAATCTCAAAGCAGTGTATGATCTTTTTAAATTTGCTAGTTGATTGCAGTCAAGATCACCTTACCATCATTATCGACGTCCTTTTGACTCCTTTGATCTTATTGACGGCCATTGTTTTGATGTCTCCAAACTCGTCCATGTGCTGTTCTATATAGTTGTACAAGAACACTACGATCTCATTGAAGAGGATTCGTTTTTCTGGTTCTTTTACCCTAAAAACGTACATATCATCACATGAAAGTAGCTAGTTTAGCGCTATTAGCTATCCCTTCTTGTGTTATCACATATATGTATCTTGCTTACCATATTTCTTCTTTGACAAGTGTCTGAATCGGCTGTGGAGTATGGGGTGGGAAGTCTGGCATGTTGGCCATTCTGATGTTCTTGGCAATTACTTTGAAGTCTTTCTCGTCAGCGTACGGTGCTACTCCGTGACTGAATTTTTACGCTTATTAATCTTGTATGATTTAATACTGTTAATTTAGTATTTGTATTCAAAAATGGTTACGGAAAGAATGACGTACGTGAACAATTCGTAGATCAGAGCTCCAAAAGACCAGACATCGCTGTTAACCAGGTATACCGGTGGTTTCTTGATTGTTTCTGGAGCCATCCACCTAAGTGGAATCTGCTTCAGTGCCGTTTCTTGTTGCACGAAGTCTTCTGCTACTTTTGACAATCCAAAGTCAGCGATTTTGATGATTCCTTGGGCTGAGATGAGACAATTTCGAGCTGCCAAGTCACGGTGGATACATCGCTGAGACTGGAGGTATCGCATTCCTCGAGCTGCCTGAAGGAACCAAATTAACTTGAGAAGCTTGTTCTAAATCTACTGATACGTGCCCATAATTTAAATTATTTAAACCTACTTCAAACGCATACAAGACCAGTTCAATATTGGGAATTTCGGTGTCTTTCTTGAGGTGATCTTCTAACGAACCTCCTGGACAGAACTCGAGGACGATTCTAATTGGTGGATGGTCACATGCGATGCCCATAAACTCGATGACGTTTTCGTGGAAGTACTTTGACATGATTTTGGCTTCGTACAGCATGGACTGCATAGCTTCGTGGGTTTCTTGACGCTTCTTTTCATCTGCTGGATGACACACCTTGATGGCTACCTGTAAATGAATATGTTGAAGGTTGTGCTGTGTTATGGAGCAACTTTGCTCTATGTAAGCATGATCATGGTGTATCATTTCATTGGTTGACATACCTGTTTACAAACACCGACTCTTGTCAATGTTCCACGGTAAACAGAGCAAAAGTTTCCGGATCCGAGCAGATCTGCCTTCTCATCGTACTTCAAGGCTTGATGTCGCAACAACCAGTCCGGTCTAGGTACGCCACGGCGAAGTTTGGGGCCATGTGGAAGACCGTGGGACTTGTAGTACTCAATTAGCTTAACCACGTTTTCGAAAGTGGGAAAGGAATCTTTCTTCCGTTCTATTCGTAGACAATATTTATCTTCTACAACTTCAAGAAGCAGATTCCAAGGGCCACGGCTACCACGAACGTTGAGGACGAGCTTCGGGAAGCCATTGTCCATACTGGCACGGACGGCAAAGTCGCCTTTATGCTCAAGTTCAGATCTGAATGTGTTAGAATCTTAGAGTACAGGTTATGTCATATTAGTAACTTCGGTTATCACACAAGCATAGTGTGGAACACTTACATGACATCTTCCCTGTTCCGAATGCCGTGATAGAAGACTTGATTCTCGAGCTTGTCGCTTCTCTCGTGGCTCTTCATGGTGAACCGTCTGCCGGATGTTCTGTTTGCAAGTAAAATGAAGGTATTCCTCCAACTGCTCTTTTTATCTGTGGAATCAAATTTCTTGAAAATTTTATGTAAATTTATGTGAAGTTTTCCGATTTTTAAACAATTAGAGAAAACTTTGTTTCACAATATGATAAATCTTACTTTCATACCAATAACAAGATATAACAAATTTATATCAATATAGTTAAGAACGGTGTATAATTTAAAACAATGTTGTGAGATGTGTTAAATCATGTCATTAATATCAAGGAGGAGATCATGTTTCCATTTCGTTTCCTTTTTCCAAACAGAATGCTACGTTAGATAGCTCGTTTGCCAAAAAGCTCTTCAGAAGCTGACTTCTGTGTTTGTCGAGGCTGACAACCGAGTCGAGGGTGTCCAAGCTTGGTAACAGGATCTTCTTGTCGTTCTTTGGTATGTCTGAAAGAGAAACAAAAAATATTCTTGACAAAATTAATGTAAAAAACTTTTGATCAACTTGTGCTACTTTCTTAATACCTACTCAATTCGAATACACTCTCCAGAACGATGGCCAAACTAGAACACTGTGCTTTGATCTCGAATTGTGGTGGATCCACAGAGTACTTTTGCCAGTCGTCTGCTTCCAGTACGTGTTTGTAGATTCTGTTGACGTAGAACTCTGCTTGCTTCGTACCAATGGGAGATAAGGCTGATGTCTGCAGGGATGCTACCATGATCAACGCCTTTATGTAGCCTCGGCAGCCTTCTTCTTGTAGATACGCATCGATAATCTGTTGGGTCGTCATCGTTTTGTTCTTTGGGTTAATTCTCTGAAACCATTTTAATAGTTGGATTGAGATTTGATATACATGTTAGTTACAATGTAAAGTCATATTAACGAAAAAGTTTCGGGTCTAATAAAGACAAAAAAGTGAACAATGCCGCGTACCTGTAATAAAGTAGGATCGATGGCTTCCTGAAGTTCCACCAGTTTAATGACATCGGTAAACTCGGCCAGTTCTTTTGAGTTTTCTTCATCTTCACATAGAGCACACAGCTTCCCCAGTGCGGCGATTGTCTAAAAATAGGTTAAATATATTTTCACTTATTAATTGTCTTCAAGTGCATGGTCATTACTTAAAAGTTTGAGACGTTTCTTTTCGGCCAATTAATATTTTAAATTGTCAACTTGCCGCCTTTTGTGGTGCGACTTCTGTCTCTAACATCATATTCTTCAAGAACTTCCTCGCCTTCTGATACTGTTTCTTCTCGATGTTCCTGATCCAGTTGATGTTCTGATGAGAGCGTAGGAAAGTCTCCAGACGTTCTCCTTTCTCCTCCAACAGGTATTCTACCATACCTGAAACAGTACTTTGTTTATAATCGTTCTTCAAGTTTTGACAAATTATGTCCCATACCGTCATGTTATCACTTACCATTCCTTCTGTAGTAATCATACAGTACCAAATCAAAGTCTTTTCCTTCAAACTTCTCCTTCATGAAGTTAATGTACCCCTTTCTTTCATCGTCTCCCAATGCTGTGTGAGAATGTTTGATGATCAGATTGAAGTCCTAAACTCAGATTAATCTTTACGCGTGAAAAATAGTCGTTGTTAAAGATTGAAATTAAGTAAAAAAGTTACTTGGAATTCTTCAGCCAACGCCAAGGCCTCCTTCTGCTGTCCTTTGTCATACAGCTGTGATATGACGGTACATTGAAGCTTCTTGTTCTTCTCCAGACCGCTGTACAACACTCTGATCAATACCTTCATCTGCTCCAACAGAATTTTCAAGTTTACTTCAGCCAACTGGGAGTTTTCTTTGCCCAGCAATCCAATTGCGAACTTGATCTAAAAAGACCACATGTTAGAAAAAAAAATTTAACATAACTTCAACTACTCTACATTACTATTAAACTTACATGTTTTTCGATGTACTTGAGAACTTTAGGATCGTTTAGCCAGTTGGCAGCCAACTTGTTATCCAGCGAACTGTCCAAAGCGCGGCAATCGTTGACAACTTGACATATCTTGTCTAAAGCTGTCCCAACTTCGGTGATGACTCTTGCTCTGGTCAAATAATCCTCCAGACACTGATCCAACTCTTCGATCTCAAACTTCACGAGCTCGGAGATGAAGTCTTCGAAGTGTGATACTTCTTTGAAGAAATGATCATACGCATTTAGATTTCGGTTGCTGGGATGGTCGAATTGGGTTTTGAAGACCTTGGCCAACTGCTGAACAGTACCATCAACCACGTAGACTTCAGAAGTCGTCAGGAAATCAAAAAGAACGATCATCGACCGTAGCTTTTCCCCAAGCTCCACAAACTCCGTCTTGGCCGTTCTTTTCTTCATCTCTGATGTTTTCACGTCCATCTGAAAGTCTTTGTTAATATTACACAAAAACATGCAATACAAGTAAAACATGTAGATTCGGTTCAATACCTATGTATCAACCTACCCTGTCAATTGCTCTAAAGTATTTCAGAAACAGGAACAACATGTTGAAGAAGGACAACTTCATATTCAATTGTGACATAATGACAACGGCCGAGTTCTGTTCGTATTGGTAAGCTCCACTTTCTCCTTTCCATTTGGGATCGTTGATGGGTTCGTGGTCAATGAATTTTAGAGCGAACTTGAGGACCAAAGACCCAAAAGCACCATCTTCAAGTTCTCTCAGCTTACAAAATAGTTGTTCAGCTTCGTACAAATCTTTCGAAGCAAAAGCGACAAAAGATTGTCGTAGTTGAGTAAAGTCTGTACCCATAAAGTCTTCGAAAATCACATCCATACTCTTCTTGGCACGTCTGTAGAACATCAAGTCAAAATTTCTGAAACAATCTGCATTAAGGACTGTTGTTATCACTAGAAATTGAAATTTCAAATTACACTAAATCAGCTATGATAAAAAGCCTACCGTGGCAATTTCCTCAAAGCACAAACTCCAGAATCTTTCAGTACGATATGACAAAGATTGTCCATAGTCTCCGACCCCACAATTCTTTCATCAATTCCCTCGGTTACCACATTCTCAGCATCTTCTTCTTTTGGATCCTTAACTACCGAAATGAACCTATTAAAGACAATGACACATTCTGAAGATTCTGGAGTGTGGAGACGAACAGTCGGCAGTGCTACTGAGTGAAGTGGAATCTAAAAGTACAGTAATATTGCGCTTAAATACAATTTTATTATGAAGATACAATAAACAATAAGTAGTAGCATTGCAAGATCCAATCATTTTACATATCATATAAGTCTTATAACATGTCTTTGTCATAAGCAAAATTTTCCCCAAACATACCTGAATACTGTATCGGTTTGGGATATTCAGTTTGTTAAGTGCCACAAACTCTTTCGTCCGCTTGGTTTCACTAGTAATGTAACCTAAAAATACCTTAATTATACGTTATTTTCAACCGTAAATACATCAACTAAAGAAAAACATACCTAAGTAGAAATCCAGACAATCATAAGTGACATTGTTAATCGCAACCAAAACCAGAAATCCTCCTTCATAAGGTACCGTGTCTAGTAAGTGGTGCTTAACATTTTCACTGTTTAAACCCTAAAAATTATGTAACGATACAAATTTAAACATTAATAACTGATACAAACTTTGAGCTCCAAAAAAACTTTCAAAAAAATTATACAAAAACTTAAAAGTTCGTCTTTACCTGTTTCTCAAACGCCCTTGAGATCAATTCATGAGTTTCGATCGCAAATAAATGAGTAGATTGAGCTACAGAGTAAAATCTGATAACTCTGTGAAAGACAACCATAAGATCAGCATTGTTGAGGTCACAACGTCCACTCAAAGATACTACTTTTACAACTCTAAAACAACATAAATTATACGTCCAACACATGTTCATATACATATAACACTTATCAATTACATACATATTCAAAAACTCTGGACTGCATAAAACAATACATACGTTTCTCTGTCCATAGAAGGGTTGCCAAACAACATCAAGCTCATTCTCTTTCCAATACCAACATGAGTGTTCATCTCCAAAGGGCGTACTACAACATGCTCGGCTTTTCTGCCATCGTGAAACACTTCCACCAAGAAGAAGGTTGATGTTGTTGTAGAGAAGATAAAACGATGAACATGATCTGAATAAGATTAGGTATTTTTAGTTTAAAGCTTTAAATAAACTGGAAATATTACAATTCAGATTACCTTAATAAACTTACTTTTAGCTTCAAATAAGACAATAGAATGAGCAACTTCATTTTGTAGATCAACATTAAAGTCTTTGTGTGGCTTTCCAATCTCTGACCAATGTCTAATACATCCCTCAGGGCTTACAGCTAATATAGAAGGCATCTTCTTGCCACTTTGCTTGTAGAAACAAACATTTTTAGCTTTATATTGCAGGCCAGTAGACGGTAAAGACAGCCGGAAAGCATGAGGTAGTTCATCAACCTAAAAATAACGTTATAAATAGTAAAAATTATTCACAAAAACACAGTATAAACCAAAAAAAACTTTTTTAAAATGTAAAAACTTACAACAGTATCAAAATTCCAAACAAAAAGAACTTTGTGACAGAGCAGTCCACAGTACCCTCCTTCACACAAACATGCCACTATCGGAGTGTCAGAAGATGCTAAACACACAATAATATTAAAAATACATTCGCTTACCATGATCAAGAACCTCCCTAACCAAACTTGGATATTCACTCTCGTATCTGTCACTTAACAACGTTAGACTCATCTAAACAAGCTATATTACACATCATTTTCAAAGAAAAATAAGTTACCAACAGCTATTATTGCAATAGTAAATAAAATATGTTTAAAACATGTTATCCTTCAATCCTAACACCAACATAATCAATAAAATTTTATTTATATAAATATACAATTAAACACATATAATAATACATAGTATGAAACACTTCAATTCATGTTCGAATTCTTGTTAAAATCAAACTTGACAATGATGGAAGTACCAGCCACTTTTGAACCGTAATTTCCCGCCCAAAACTGCCGGTCTTTACCTCTAGTAACAATGTCAACAATGTGGGCACCATCAGGATAATTGTCATAGACAATCTCGGCCTTTCTCCAAAATTGATCTAAAATCACAAGATTTAAAATTAAAACAACCACCTACCTTGCCATTGGTCAATAGTATCTTCAAACGCTACGATGCGTCGATTGTCTGGGTCGGACATAAGATCAGGCTTGCTAAAACATAAAATATATTTCAAAGAACATGTAAAAAACATATAAATAAGTTTAAACAAAGACAACACATTTCTTACGTTATAAAACTTTAATTATATAAACTAACTTACTCAGAGTCCCGGAGCAAAGTCTCAATGTTGTAAGTACAGCCACAATCAGCTCGGTTTGTGTAATACTCAGTGATGACAATGGTCGGCTTATATTTGTTCAGAAACTCAACAGTCAACCCATACTCACACAAATTCACGCTAATCCAACGTACACATTCACTATACGAACTGACCATACAACTTTCGAAAGGTAGGTCACATTGATCCAACGCTAGAGCACCTTGACGCTGAGGTTCCAGGAATTTTGGTGGTGATTCAACCTTCCATTCTCGCGCTCTATATTTAAAATGTTACCTATATTAACGTTGTAAGAATATTAATAAAGCAAATACTAACATAAAGTGTAAAAACAATAAAAAATACTTATAGACTGAATTTTTCTCAATTCATACCTTCTTCTGTTCGAATGACAATCTGACCACCTGATGTCAAACTTCGGTTCTTCAATAAAGAAGTTGTCGTTAATCAAGTTTCTCTCAAACGCCTTCATTGCTATTGTACGTTGTAAGTAATGAATCTCAATTTGGCTCAGCTGTTCAAGAGTAATATGACGTAGACTCTTATCCTTCTTCAACGTTTGAAACCAAAACCGGTGATTGTAGATTATGGAATTCCATTGTCGGCATACCTAAAATTAAAAAAAAAACATGAAAGGGGACTTACTTATGTGAATCAAAACAAAACGTATAAATATCGCTTAAAACGTCTAATTCCAAGAAAAAAACTGTTCAATATTACACCTAAAACAACAAAAACTTACCAGAGAAGACCTAACAACAGTAAGATAGCTAGATCTCAAGAATATCTCAAACAAAACGTCATTAGGACAATCAGATAAGTCCATTAATATACGAGGCTTATTACCCGTCATTTCCGCAGCTAAACGCTTCATAGAAGCAATCATGTTGTTAGTCACATCAAATTGAGAAACCTTTATTTATTTTTCAAAGATAATGCATAAAATTTCACGTTCTTTCGCTAACGTTCAGCAAAACAAAGGTTTTATTTTTAGGCCAAAATAAATATAAAAAATAAACTAACTTTTAAATAAATTGTAGATTAAAATAAATTTTAATTTTAAAAACGTATATTATTGACAACTACCTCATTTTTTTGCACTAAAATAAAAATATTTACTTGAATTTTTTTGCGAAAATCAGCCCGCCATTTCTTGCAGGTTGCGAAGACAGGGCGCAGTAATACACATCTACCAAGGAAAGTACCCTACCTGCCCCGCTCAGAATCAGCTCAAAATTTTTTATATGAATTCTTTGTACCACCAATAGTACCCATAAAAAATTTTAGCTCGCGCTCTTGAGGTTTAATTTTAAATTATTTGGGTACCCCGCCAATTTGGCATTGTGTTTCAAGCACTTTTTTTGGCTTTCCAGACAAGATACGCTTACAAATTTAAAAATGTAGGTTTATTTAAAGGTTTTCTACTAGTATATCAAAGAAAAATTATTAAAAGTCAAAACCTGACAAAGTTACAAGCTTGAAACACAATTTGGCGGAAAATTCAAAATGGCATTTTTTAATCTCGATTTTCTCGAGATTTACTTGAAAGCGCGATTCAGTACTTTGCTGAAGATCTTATATTTACATGATCTTTCTTTATAAAAAGTTTGAAGTCAATCAGAACGGGGCAGTTCGGGCACTTTCCTTGTACGTCTAAAATTTTAAACTTTAAAATTTGCATGCAAGCTTCTGGAATTCGGGCTTCTTTGGATAAGATCTTTTTGGGTTGTAGACTTTAGTTTAGGGTTGACGGTGGGTAAGGGTAGAGGGTCGGGTAGATGTAGTATTTAAATTACAATAATTTTTCTGCGCCATGTTAATTGACAGTAAAAATCAGTTTTATTTTTTTTAAATTGTAATATTTTAAATATTACAAATATTATCGTATCACCAGTACTTGTAATAGTTTAGTAACAACAAAAACATCAATTACTATAATATAATGCGTTAACATTTTGAGATTCTTGGTTCAGAAGTTTAGTCGAGCTTGGAAGGCGGCACATAACAACTCCTCGGACGAACTGCGATTGTTGATTAACCTGATGATTATTTGGTATGGGACCTGGAAACGCTTTTAGTACATAATCCTGTCTTTCAGTTTTTTTCAAACGTGTATAAAGAATATACTTTTAGTGCTTGTTTTACTTTGGACAAAACTTGACTTACCCGATCACTGTGTATTAGTTTCATAAGCGCCAAAAACAAAACATTGGGCCTTAAAACAACCTCAACGACCTGTCGACCTGAGTATATGGGGCAACTTAGGTTGTCTTCTCCACAAATGTCATAGTTATCTAACATTCCCAACGTTGGAATGTAAAACCATCCACAGCCCAACCATCCTACGCTTCGGCGGAACAATGTCACTTCAGCTCTGATGTTATCAAACCTGCAAGATAGATAAGTAAAGGTACGACTGTTTTGAAACAAAATTTATGCAATTCTATTTTATTCTAATTTATAACGAATTTCTATTATTTTTATGTTATTTTATTAGTTATGGTACGCTGTTAAACTTACCGTCGATTGGCTGAGCTGGTCAAATCAAAAAAGACCCTAAGCGGCTGAGTGAAGTCCAGAGGATAAACATAATCACCGGTTTGATTTGAAAGGGCCAGATCGTGCAATTTAAAGATTTGGGATGACTTGTCTGAAAGCAACTTACTGTTTATATGGTATATACGATATTAAGAGTACTGTGTATTTTAAATTCTTTTAAATAAAAACATTGGTAAAATTCTGCCAAATAGTTAAAAAATATCGAAATTTTTTAAATGTTACAATACCTTTACAGTTATAAAAATTTCAAATTGGGCCAATGTTACTAATGGTGGCAAAATAAGATTTTTAAAAAGCTTTTTTTACTGAATCACATATTTTCTATCACAAACCCTGTTTTAAACTAGATACTATTTTAAAATATTTTGTGTCATAAAATAAAAGTACTTGTGTCATAACCAATCGACAAGGAGTTAGTCACTGGTATGAACACCGTCTTCTCAAACAAACACTGTGAAGTGCGATGACGGTGATTAACGTGTGTTTAATTAATAATCTGAAGCTCGTGCACACGCTTCTCAAACAAATTCAAGAACAATTTAATCCGGCTATTTTTGTTTGGACAAACCGCAAAAAAACCGTGGGTTATTTACCGCGGTAACAAACCTAATGTATCACGGTAAAACTAAACTTATTTTAGTTTTTTAACTCAATGTTTTATGTAACATTAAGTGCGGTCTACTGTATCACAAATAAAACTTTTCTTACCATTACTGTCGCAGCTGTAGAAGTGAGGTTCGAAAAGGGTTTGATTTGGGAAGACAGAGCAATCTTCGTCTGTCTTCTCTGCCATTTCCATGCCTATCAAAGGTGGTACTTCAAGTGGCGGTGTGTTCAAGTGAAATCGATTCAGAAACCTCGCTGAATTTGCTAAATGACGATTGTAGTGATATAAAGTAGAAGAATGTACAGTCGAGAGAAATGTCATGGTGATTATGGCACTATAAGGCCAAAAAGAGCGCCACATTGGCGCTGACTCTGTTTGATATCTGGAGTTGGTAAACTTTTCAAAAATTGAAAAATCAAAATAAAATTTTAGAAAAACAATATCGTAAGAGTTCACGTATATCATGCGAGTTTTTTTTAAGTCATCAAAATATATATAAATAATGTCGTTTAACGATATAAATTAAGGTTAAATATCATAAAAACATATGTAGCCGTTAAAACATTAATTTACATTAAACGCGTACAAAACTTCAGGAAGCGCGACGCTACGTTACAGCGTAGCGAAGATATTTGTTTTGAACCAACAGGATCTATCCTCACAGTACATACATACATAACCCAACGTTTTCACGGTAAGATAGGAAACATTTCAAGTTACTTGTCAAGAAGCTATTAAAATAATGTAACTTTTTTGTATTCTTATAACGTAAGCATTACTACGTGTATTCTGTATCGTTTACATTACGTGTTAAATCTTGTAAAGTATATGTGGCAAGATACATTAAAAATCATTTAATATCTTCCTACTAATCTTTATACTATATCTTAACCAATCTGTAAGCATAAAGTAATACCAAACATGCAAACCACAAGTAATCATCGCTATACTTTACAACGTAAAATATACACCATCATACAACGTGTACAATAATGGTATGAGTGCGATGGTGCTATCACGGTGACAATCGCCTAAATGATTGCTATAGGCCCTAAAGTGCGAATAACTGCATTTCCCGAACAAAGCTTAATTCCCGACCTCCCGAGTGACCGTTAACCCCTCCCCCGTCCCCAGCTTCCTCTATCCACGATGCAAAAAAGAGCTCCGATTCGAAAATAGAGCCCCGGCTTCAAGTTCGCGGAGAAACCTAATCGCTACCTTATCTTTGTTCAAAGTTTCTGCATGAAGACCGGATTTGAAAACTGTTCAAACATTCCATTATACGACACACACCTTAACAAACAACTTCACACCTGATTAACAGAACCATAACCAGTGCACGGTACAAGTTTATAATGGCACTGTGTTTTAGTCGCAGTGATATTACTGTGAAGATATAAAGTAAAAACATTTTACACTGTCACATAAAATATACTTTTTTGTCAAAAATGGTGTGTATATTAATGTTGATAATTGCCTTGTTTAGTTATTATATTGTTTATGACAAAGAGCTACAAAACACAGCTTCAATTGCAACAAAGACTACGCAAGTTATTGCGAGTATCTGAAGAGCCAATTTCATCTCACGTCCTTTGCACATTGCACTATACAAAGTAACATCATTTACCTTCTTTTATCAATTTTACACATTTTGCTCAACGAACTTTAGTAATGTGATCGTGGTTAATTTAATCGAATAATTTGTTTTTGTGTTAATTCGTCAGTCTGTTTATCACCGTGTGAATTAAATAGTGGCGGCTGTTTTATATTAACCCGAAACGTTTATGTATATTAAGTTTGTGTCTACTATAGCATATTCTTGTAAGATGGTGTGATTTGCTATAACCTTTTTAATTTTGTTCATTAATAAGTTGTTAACTATAACAAAAATACCTACAATCAATTTTGTCAACTTAAAAATTTTCAAAATAAAAATTTTTACATTTTTAAATTTAAAAATTTCGGCCAAGGCTTAATAGGGTGAGAACTGACTCAAAGAAAATAATGAGTCAAGTCCTCCTTTTTTTATTAATTGACAATTTTTGGCAAAAAATGTGAGGAGATCACGTGATACGACTGTAGTCTGCCGGTTGACGTCTTCATTTTTATCACACGCATTTCTTTTTTGCTTCAAACTTTGTTTACAGGATTAGTTTCTTTATTTTCACTTGGTTTTAGTTCCTTTTATGCTATATTATTTATGGCCAGCTTTCTCATAGAAGGTTTTTTGCGTAAAATATGATTCATGGTTGGTAAAAGTACTTTTCTTCGCACATACAATTGAATCGCCTGATTTTAAATCGTCAGAGATGTTTTAATTCTTTTTTTTTTCAGACATTTGAGTAAACTTATATTAAATAAGTTTCATGGCGTGTCTTCTGTGGCTGGCAACGGCGCTAGTGATTATCTTTACACTCTTACAAATTTCTCATGTTTTCCGGTTTTATGTAAAAAGCGTTTTATATGGTTTCACAATTCTTGCAACATGTTTCATCTCGTTTTGGATGTGTCTGTTTAATGGAAGAACCGCCAAAAATCATGCGTAAGTAAGGTAATATGTTTTTAAAGCTGTTTTGCGTTTAGAATTATCTTTGGAGTGTTCCACAAGTTAGGAACATGGATGAATATAGAGTACGAGATAGAGAATGAAGAGTTATTGGAATCGGAAGAACCCTATGTTCTCATAGCCAACCATCAGGCAGCTATTGACGTGTTCAGTAAGTTTTTTATTGATAGCGTTGTGTTAACGTTAATTAATTGTATTTTACATAACATTCCTTATAAATAAAGTCAAATTTCAATTATTTATTTAAGCGATGACACATATTTGGCCGGAGAACTGTGTGGTTATGTTGAAGAACAGCTTGAAGTACGTTCCATTTTTCAACTTTTGCGCTTGGCTGTCTGGTGCCATCTTTGTCGACAGGTTCAGCAAAGATAAGGCCCATCAGACGATAGATACTTCTCGGAAAGAAATCAAAGAATACAAAAAGAAAATATTCATCTACCCAGAAGGGACGAGGAACAACAAGGAAGAGCTGCTGCCATTTAAGAAAGGAGCTTTCATTATTGCTCATGGAGTTAATGTAAGTGGCAAAAGTATTATTGTTGTGATCTCTGAATTCCTAAGCTACGCAACCTTATTTATAAAACGTTATCACTTCTGGACACGTGAAGTGGTTGTTTACCCTTTTATTTCCAGGTTCCAATCATTCCATGTGTTTTTTCGTCATATAAACCTTTTTATGATTACGATAAGAAGATTTGGTTGGGTAGCGGAAAAGTTCACATTAAAATCATGCCCAAGATTTACCCTGAAGGCAAGGATGTGAACACTTTAACCGAAGAATGTCGAAATTTGATGCAGAAGACGTACAGAGAGCTGAGTGGATTCAACATGAAAGAATAAAGTTATTTTCCTCAATACGGGTCATATTGTAGTCTGTACAGTACGAAATAAATTCGGTTTCTATATGAGAGTAATGTCAAGAGTACCGGGAACTGTAATCATACTATGTGTTACTTAAATGGAATTCACTAGCTAATTATAATATGTGAGAAAATTATGATTTTTTATACTTCTGAACGAGTCACAAATCAATCAGTGATAGTAACGTTAACATTTAATATGTACAAAAATAAATACAACTAGGCATAACTAATATAATATTTAATCGATCTCCATGGCATCCTCATCTAAACTTCCCGGATCGACTGGTTCATTGAGATCGTTGGGAGCTAGTTCTTCGAACTCAGCATCTTCTTGCTCTTCCACCTCATGGATTCTGTTGTTCATGTCGTTCATATTGTACGGAATCAACTCTTTACCCGTTTTCAAGTTACGAGGTATAATTGGATGCTTTTTTAGACGTGATATGTAATCTTTGAGCTCATCCGTCAATAAAAAATACTCTTCTTCCGCTGGCTCTTCGACAACCGGCTGTTCGGTAGAATTATCGTATTGGTAAGACGTTGACGCATCATCCGACAATCTGAAAACTAAAACTTTATCACAAAACATAACTCGAAAGCTGTTTTGATTGTAAACGGATTGCGAATATAGCTGTGAGTACATAATCTAAAAGCAAGACAATAATAACAACTTACTCCTCAAATCCATCTACTTCTTCGACAATAATAGGCGTCTGTGGAGAGTTGGAGCCGCTGGAATTCTCGTAGATTCTGATTCCGTCAAAGTCCGTGCTGATACCTTCTTCGTAATGAGGTTTCTTCGGACTGGAGGCGTTAAACATCGTGTCTTCATCAGACTAAAAGCCAAACTTTAAAACCTATCACAAAAAACAATCAAAACGTTCAGATGTTTTTGAAAAACAAAGAAAAAGTTTAAATTTATCAGAAAAACCTTACCATTTGACGTTTCAACGTTGTCCGGCGGGGCGAAAATGAAGTAGCGACCGAATCATCCATGTTGTACGTTGGTTGAAAATGTAAAGGTTGTTGGTTGAAAGAAAATGAACAGAAGGCACTCATTTAGATCAGTGTATACTCACAACAATGTTATGAAAACGAAATGAAGTTAAACTCATGTTTATCTTTTTATTATTTCTGTATTTTTCTAGTCTTTTCTCGATTTTTCCGGCTCCGAACTGCGTCCGTGCTTCTCCAATGCTGCAGAATAATCTAGAAAACTTTATACGCTGTAACAGCGCTTCATAAAAACACGCGAGGTTTTGTTACTGAACAATAAAGGCGAATGATTTTCAGAGATTATTAATGTCAGTAAGGTGAAAAAGGATAAAATATTTACTTTTGGTCTGCTGGATAAAACTGAAAAATTATGTTTGACTCTTAACGTTTTTAAAAATTTCACCGTGTTTATTTTACCACTGTACAGACAGTTTACAATCACATAGCACAATTTCAATTCGTATGACAGACTAATATACAACATAAAGGTTTTAAACTCAATAATTACAATCTAGATACAGTAACTAGTTTTAAAAGACGATACAGTAAAGAAGGTAGCACACCCTAACCGTCAAAAATGATTATGTTGTAAATGGCAAAAGAAATCAAAGGATAATGTCGTTTTAATAAAATCACGAGAAATAATGTGAGTATTTTTCATTTATTGTCTGCTGCAAGAATGGTTCTAATCTTTAGGAAAATTTTTAAAATCTTATATTTATGACATAAAACGTAGAATCAACCTTGCAACAGCACCAGTACGTATTAGTAATGTGATAAGAACTAAATACTTAGTTTCTCCAGTTTTTTCATCTCGGTTGGGGTTAGTTTCAGCACCAATGCCATGGCTCGAAGCACACACTTCCTACCCGTACTACTGTTTGAGTTCATGAACTGAACGAAGATGTTGCGAAGGTATTCCATGTTGGTATCTGTTTTTTGGAGGTTCAGTTTTCCTGCAAATTCAATATCAGATTCCAAAATAATTAATTAAACGAAAATTTTGAAGTATTCACTTACCTTCCAATACTCTTACTTCTTCCTTCAGTGCTTCAATAATTTGGAGATATTGCATGTCTTTTGTCAGACTTGCTTGCTCCATATCCCCAATTTTAAGCTCGGAAAGTCGGAGGACGTTTCTGAAAATAAAAGTTTTCACATAATTAAAAAATGCTAGCCACGCACTTGAATAAATTGATAACAGAAAAAATTAAATCTTAAAAAACTATTAGGACTATATTTTTTACTGTGTCGAAAAAAGTTATAACTTTAAAAAGTTTGGGCGGTTACGAAGTTTCATCTTTAAAAGACCATTATTGCCTGCATTAGTTTAATACCTACCGCAACTCGTTTATCTCAGATTCTAGCTTTTGAATCTGTTCTTCGTAGTAAACATTTCTGAAGTCGCCAAACTGAGTACTAGACTTTTTCCTCGGGTGTGAAGAGAATGCATCTTCGTCAAACGAACTGTTCAGCACACTGTTCATGTTATCCACAGAACTGTTAAACAGATCTGGAGATGGATCTATAGGATCATGACTGATATGCGTCTTCCTCATCTGCTCTATCGTATGTCTGAAAGTATCAATATATCAAATATTTTCAGTGTGTTCTGTTATATTTCATTAGTATATAAACCAATTATTAAGTAGGAATATCTCTTTAACAACAAGTAATCATCAACTTACTTGACGATTTCGATTTCTCTGTTCTTCTCCTCAATCACCATAACCATTCGTTCCCTCTGCTTCTGTAGCTCCTGCTCCAACTCAGTCACCTTTCTTTTGGTCTCGCTAGTTAACTCTGAATATGTCTTCTCTTGATTATGCTCCAACTCAATAATTCTGTTTCGAAGTGACTTGGCTACCTAAAATTACAACTTTAAACACGCCACAAACATAATACGTCAAATTTATCAAATAATCGTAATAATATCTCCAAGACTAGCATTTACATAATGTTAAACCTACATCTTCATGTGATTTCCTCGACTGTTCTTGACTTTCCTCCAGCATCTTGACCTGTGTCTGAAGATGAGTGATCACACTTTTGAAGTACTGTAGCTCCTTGTTAGACTCGTGACACTTGTCACAACTTGCTGTTGATTCTATATGGTTTCCGTGAACTTCAGAGACAGATGGCAGCACAGAAGGTCTTTCAATAGAAAGGACATCTGAAATAATTACATTGTAACACTATTTAAAACAACTAAACATGATATTTACTATGCAAATAACAAACTTTATAAAACTTACTGTAAACATCAAACCCATCTGTAGCCTTTAATTTCTCGAACATCTTTATAAATGCAAGTTTTAGGTTCTTTTGAGGTAGTACTTCAGAGCTTACTGTAACTGTATTACTTTTCTCAAGATATTCCAACTGCTCTTTCAACGTGAACTTGTCATGCTCCAACGTGACTGTTTTGTTAGTTAGGTCTTCTACCCGTTGTTCTAGTTCTGTTATCCTACCTTCTTTGTTTTCATCTACAGTTTTAGATGCTGACCTTCTGTTTCTCTCCAATTCTAGCTCTTCCTTGTGTGTTTTCTATAAGTTTACGATGTAAAAAATGTACATAAAGTGTCATAGAGAATAATTTATCGTAAAGCAGATAAAATGCTACAACTATTATAAACGTATACCTACCTTTAATTCTTCTAACTGATGGATTAAAATGCTTTCTCTTGGTGTGCTTTCAGCCTGCTTCTTCCACCTTAACATCTCGTCTTGTACTTTTTCAAACTGTGTTACAATAGTCGAGTTAGCTTGAAGTTGTTGATCTTTCTCGTGAATTTGTTTGTATAAATTTGATATCTAAGTTAAAGTAAAATAAAGTTAGAAGATCTTACCGTCTGTTCGCACTTTTTCACTTTTGTCACTTCTTCAGCGTATCTCTTTTGCATATTGTTTAACATGGCTCCATGATCCGCCAATAATTTTTCCTTGTCTTCCTCTAGCCGTCGTATCTTTTCCATGTACTTCTGCTAAAAATATTCCTTTTGAATATTTACTTCCGACAAAACTCGTAAAATAACTCGAAAGATTATCATACGACTTACCATATCTTTAGGTTTACTATTATTGACTTGTAAACTATCGACCATCGTCTGTAGCTTTTCATTTTTAGACAACAACAGCTTTTTGTCAGCTTGGAACACCAATTCCTTCTTCTTGCTCTCTTTCGTCAATGTTGTGATAGCCTGCTTAAGACTGTCGACTTCATTAACTGGCTCATTTTGAGGACTTTCTTCAACTTCAGAATTGTTTTCTGACTTTTCTCCGAGAGCAACCAAAGCAGCATGTAAAGCGTCTTTCTCGGTTTGTAGAGATTTATAAGCGATCACAACATCTAAACAGCTATTTTAGAAACAATACAAAACATTTTCAAAGCAAAATAGGTATAGGCTCAAATCATATTTCGATTTACCTTTCAATTTCTTTTCGTAATTCTCAAGTTGACTTCGCTGTTCATCTATTGTCTTCTGAAGTTCCTCGGTCATAAAAGCTAAAACTTGATGCAATCAGATCTCTTTAATATTTTAACGTAATATAATAGTGGTTCAAACCAGTTTACAAAGCCTCTAATTAAAAAATTATTATTTATTAATTTTATTATCAGTAAACATGCACAATTCCGTAGATAAATACCCATAACAAGACATAAGTGAATAGACCGCCAACAAACGAGTAGTTTACAATAAGAGATCTGCTGAAGAAGTACTTGTTCCACTCAAAGTTCGATTTCATTTCCCAAATTCCAGCCTAAAAATAGATTCAGAAAACAAAATAAAACTTACTTGTAATAATACCATCAAAAAGTAGAATCCAAATCCCCACAAACTCGTCAACCCCAATATACCAGCAGCAATGCCAGCCAGAGCTGCATGACAAGTCCTTGAATACTCTAAGACTTGGAAATTGTTTCTGATAGCTGTCTCATTATATAAAATGGAATCTGGGACGTCTGTAGGCTTTCTTTCGGCCATTCTGCAAACAAACCGAATATAAAATTAGTTTTTCATATCTATGAACCACATAATTTAAAGAACATCGCTATTCACATCAAAAACTTCAATATTTTTCACTCTAAACCCATAAATATTGCGCTGAAAGTAAAATTATACTCGCTGAATTATTCGCGGAACCAAAAGCAGACAAAAACAAGAAAATCTTTTCTAATTTTTCCGAAAAACGTTTCGCTTGCAACAGAACGCCAGAACTTCCTTCGACTGCGAAAAAAATGCGCGATACGAGAATCCGAAAAAGCTTTTCGAAAAACAATTTTCAGAAAATAATTTTTGGCGTTTCTTCATCTTCTTTTTAATCTTACTCTTGTTCCAGTTTTGTATTGGTCTGTTTACTCCAAGATGTCCAAGCAAACTCAAAGGAAGCGAAATGTACAAGTTGTGGTTCGAGTACGGTAAGTGTTAACTTTAAAATTATTTTACTTTTAGTGTCCTTTTCAAGTTTTGAGAATTTAGGCAACAATTTCGAATGAAAATGTGTTTAACTGCAAAATAAAAAGAGAATTAGCATTTATAATATTACGGTAACTATTGTGAACTTTAAGACCTCTCAATGGCAAAGAGATCATGGAGAAAGGCAGAAGCATCACATCTATTGACCGAGACAGCAAGATGGTGTACCTGCGAGACAAGTTGAATATGCGACCATTCGGGCCATTTGATAGAGTTTATGATGAAGATACTACTCAGATTACTATGTACAAAGATGTTGTAGCTCCATTGATCGCACAAGTTCTTAATGGCTACAACTGCACTGTGTTTGCGTAAGTTTTATCTTATTTTACGTTATATGCATATTATGTTGTAGTTATGGACAGACTGGCTCTGGTAAGACGTTTACTATGGAAGGACATCACGACGAGACTAACGAATACTCATGGGAAGAGGATCCCAAAGCTGGTATCATTCCTCGTGCTCTTCATCACATTTTCACAACTTTGGAAACCGAAAAACCTGAAGATTACAGTGTAAGGGCATCGTATGTTGAGCTCTACAACGAACAGTTATATGATCTATTGAGTATTAACAATCAACCACTCAGAGTCTATGAAAGCAAGGATAGTGTAAGTTTTTTATTTTTTTTTGATTTAGGTATGTTTTTAAGGGAAAACACGAAGCTTCATAGATAGTTTTGTATACTAATAAATTACATTTTAGGGTACTGTGATTTCTGGGATGGAGGATATTCCAGTTAGAAGCCGGACAGAAGTTTATGAAATTTTGAAAAAAGGAGCTGAGAAAAGGAAGACGGCTGCTACTTTGATGAACATCTCCTCCAGGTACGTTGAGGATATTTATGATTAGTTATTTTTGTTATAAAATTTGTTTAACATTTAAATTTCTTTATTTTACGAATTTATTTCTTCGGTAATGTGCCATATTTTAGTCGTTCTCATTCTGTATTTACCCTAACTGTCACTACTCGTCAAACAATTGACGACGAAGAACTTTTGAGAGTCGGTAAGATTCATTTGGTCGATTTGGCAGGGTCGGAGAACGTTGGGCGTTCGGGAGCTATTGATCAACGTGCTAGAGAAGCTGGTAACATCAACACTTCATTGTTGGCGTTGGGAAGAGTTATCAACGCTTTGACTTCGAACGCTGGTCACATTCCTTACAGAGAATCTAAGTTGACAAGAATTCTACAGGATTCTCTGGGAGGGAAGACCATCACAACAATCATTGCGACTCTGAGTCCGGCTTCCACCAATTTGGAAGAAAGTGTCTCAACTTTGGAATACGGTCAGAGGGCTAAGAACATTCGAAACAATCCTGAAGCTAACAAATGTGTGTCTAGAAAACGGATTCTATTGGCATACGATGAAGAAATTGCGAGGTTACAAAGAGATCTGGCTTCTGCTCGATGTGGGCAAGGATTTTATGTTGATAAAGAGAACTACGAGTAAGTTTTGGGATTTCAATTTCTACCTTGGCGGTTTCTTTGTGTCGTTTTAATAAAAGTTGGGTTTCAGACAAATGCAAGTGGAAAACGCTGAAAGCCGAGAAAAGCTGGAGATCCTTGAGGCCGAATTGGCCGAAAAACTGACACAATTATCGAATGTAAGTTCATATTTTTTTATGAAGTAGGGTTTTAGGTATTATTCTACGATTCTTTAGCACTTATTTTGTTATTTTAGATGACCGAAGACTTGTTGTACATGGATCATCAATACGAAAAGGCTTATCAAGATTTGAAGGCGAGAACAGCACGGTACGAACGTCGTGTACGAGAAAACGAAAAGTTGAAGAAAGAACTGAGTGACATGTCTAACAATTACAGTTCAGCTGTGGATGCGCTTAAGATCTTCGAAAATGTTGCTGATAAGCTTCGGAGTCGAGAGAAAAAGGTACTTTTGTAGATTTTACAACAATTTAGGTAACAAATTTAATAAGCGCGAGTTATTTATGTGGCAGTCGTTTTTTTATTATTGTTATGTTTGCTTTAGCATCATGAGACAGCATTGGTATACTATGAAGAGTTGACTAATGCCCAGAACAAGATTGATCAATTCCGAGAGATCAACCAAACCAATGATCATAAAATGGGCGAGTTCTCGGCCGATTTCATTAGCAAAGCTAACAAAACCAAGGCCGACGTTTTGGAGCCAGTAAGAGTACGAAGCAGGACTACGGTATCTGAACTGGAAACAAAGTGTAAGGTTTAAATGGTATTTTACTGGTTTATTATCAAGTTAAGTGTTTAGTTTTAAATTAGGTAACATTTTGAGGTAATTCTTATTTTCAGTATATGGTTTGCGAGATGGAATCAAAAAGGCTTTGCATAGTAACAACGACAATACAAAGAATGTCATCAACGACTTGAAATCTTTGGCAACTACAGTAAAATCACTAAAATCGGAACACAACAAAGGCGTGGAAGATGAAACTAAGAAGAGTGTTGATTTGATGCAGTCATTCTTTGTAAGTTATTATGTTTTATATTGTTATTATCATTAATTGAGTGCGTTAACTTACTATCTACTGTTTTAGGATGATCTGTCTAAGCATATGGAAACGAAATCAGATGAAATCGACTGTGTTTTGAAGAAGTTGGATCAGTTCTTTACCTTGTTTGAAGTGTACAAAGCAAAGGCGGATGAAAAGGTAATTACTAGTAAAAGATGAATAATTGTTTTTTGATTTATAGGTTGCTGAATTGACAAAGGCTAACGAAGAAAGCACTAAAGAAACTGAAAAGATGTTAGAGAATGTGTTGGATATGGCTAACAAGTTGGTGGAACAGAACAAGAGCAGGAAAAGATCTTACGATGACATCATTTGCAACTTGAAGAAACCTTTGGATCAGCTAAACGAAGCCGCAACGATTGTCAGAGATAACGTAGCACCCTTGAAGAAGATGAAGGAAGATGTTGTAGAGATGAAGACAGTAAGTTATTGATGGTATGTAGAAAAAGGGTAGCAAGGGAAAAAAGTTATTTGTTTGTTTGTATAATGATATAATATTCTGAATTTTAGGTTTCGGAGACAACTAATAGGGCATTAGTGCAACGATTAGAGAAGGCACAACTACAATGTACTGAAAAGGTTTGTGAACTAGATAACAAAGTAGAAACTGCATGTTTGGACGCTATAAAACAGTCAAACCTTGTTGTGTCGGCTACAGATGACGCTTCAGTTCAAGTAGAAGAAGGGTCGGAAGAAGTGTTTACACTGGCAGAGAAAGAGGTAAAGCTTTTAATCTTAATTTACTATCTATTAAGGATAACACCAAAGATTTATGTGGAGATCTTACAATATGAATTTTAGTATTTCTTTAACTTATATTGTATTTCCAGAATGAATATATCCAAGAAAACTGTGACCAGTTGGAGAAGTACGTCGAAGCAGCGAAGAACGATGTCGAGAAGTTTGTGCATCATCAGATTGTGAGAGAGACACGCTCAGGTAATACTCCGGCTAGAAGGACCTCTACTGATCTGACGTCGGCTTCATTCTCTCCGATTCCTAACAAAGACCAGCTACTGAAGCAGACTGCCAAGACTCCACAGAGAATGTCTATCTTCCGAGTCAGAGACACGATTCTGGAGCAGAGTTTACCATTGGACAGTCCGAACACACTGAAGACTCACCTCCCGTCAGTGCTGGCGGCCCAGAAGGCGGCGGAGGAAGACTTATAATACTAATAATGAATATCAATTTATATTGTACTCATACGAATACAAATACTCACTTTGGTCACTATATTGTACTAGGTTGGAGGGTTTAAACAAACAAAATTAAAATGCGGCAAATTTGGGAAAAGATGTTTTTTATAACGAAATTGTCATCATTATCGTGGCCAAAGCTAGTTGTTTTATTCTACAAGACTAAGGTGGGTTTGAAGATGCAGCGAGCGATCCTTTACAACATTCAGCTCCATAAAATGTCGTACAGCTTCCGTTTACAATGTAAAAGGTCATCGCGTTCATGTAACGTCATTGTGAATCGTATAGCCCTTTATTTGCGCAAACGCTTTCGCCTCACCAATTTCACGGCTTTTTGTGTTTTGGAGGCGCGTTTGACAGAACGAGATGAGATCTGCTGGATTTGGACGCGCCTCCGGGGAAAACGACGCCTTCTGAATCCATTCGTCTCTCATAACCAGAAGATGTGATTACAACGTCGTGCTTGTTTGTTTGTCTGTTTATCGAGACTCTTGATGTGGGCCAATTTGAGGAAGTGTTCTTGTTATAGTCATCGCAAGATAAATCATAGTTTTTGAAATTGGTATTAAGTGACTATAGAACTATGGCTTAGTGTTACTGATTGAGTTTTAATAACTATAGGACTACGGCTGAGTTGGAGTTACTGGTTGAGGTTTAGATGTATTCTAATTACGTTTCAATCACAGAGTCTTGTGTTGGTACTATTCTATGTTTGATCTATTAGTATCATATATCGTTCATAACTCTTTCGGACCGCCAAGTTTACACCTTTTTTATGAGTCTCTGATATCAATCAGGCCCCTCACGCAACTGTTTCGTGATGGGACAAAGAGCATTGTCTAATTGCAGCACTGAACACGGTTTAATCTCGGGATTAAAAAGCGGTTTTGTTTGTTTTTGGTGGCCGCGCTTTGCTTAAATCGAGAAATTAGGTGAAATTAATTAAGATTGGTCAAAATAGTTGGGGCATTCTAAAATCAAATAAAAGTAATCGACTGAAGCGGCGTGGAAGCCGGGCGGCCGCTAATTTTCCGGATATTCGGCCCAAAACTTTTTCGGATTTGAGGTCGGAGGCGGTCATTCTCGTCCAGCTGTGTTTTGGTTTAACAAGTCAAGACCAACAATTAGAGCCCTTTTGCGACTTCGAAAAGACAACTGTCTGTGCCTTCAGGGCATAACACTACAGAAGTCACACGTTTGTTGATAAACACTTGAGTCGCTAATTACTGGCTTCATCCATCATGGCTTGGGCTTGATCCCATATGAATGGAGGGGCTTTATGACATTTAAAAGTTATATGAGCCCTTCATGTTGTTTGCTTAGACAAATGTCAGTTTGATTCCAAATTATATATAGTTGTGGTGATTTTTGGTACGAATATACACTCGAAATGTGTTGTTTGACATTATGTTACGTTTCCATTACTATATATTGTTGATATGTTTTCGAAGCTCTTATTGTTTAGTTTTTTCACTTCTTTTAGTTATCATATAGTATTCTTTAAAGTTTGTGAAGCTTTGTTTATATATTGATGC
Organism: Bursaphelenchus okinawaensis; assembly: GCA_904066225.2. Lineage (NCBI taxonomy): Eukaryota > Metazoa > Nematoda > Chromadorea > Rhabditida > Aphelenchoididae > Bursaphelenchus > Bursaphelenchus okinawaensis. The sequence goes on from CAJFCW020000006.1 coordinate 5,068,644, forward strand.
TTTCGTAAGACTACTGTACTTTTTCAAGTTGTAACTCTGCCTTTGCGACCCACTTCCATTCAAAGACCCATTTCTTAAGTAAGATTCAGTCCAAAGCCGGAAGTACGGTAATTAAAGGGGATAAATAAAAATCTGAGAATCGCGATCTCAAGGGCATCGGAACCGGTCGCGGAGGCCTTCTGAAGAATATGGGATCGAATTTCCTCGCACCTCTATTGTCTTGTGCCAAAAACGTTGTTTGGACTAGGCTGGTCGTAAAACCGAATATTTTATGTTGTCGGAGGCTCAGCCGGCTTTCCGAAACATTACTTACTGTGCCGTGGCTATAAACGCTTCGGGGGCTTTGCTATTATTTGCAACTGTTCAGCCGCTTAACACTGTTGTCGGCTTAAGCTGTTTGTTTTTTATTGTCTGTTGTGGGAAGGGGGGGGAGGAAGTGGGATTTGTATATGAATACTGTAATTTTAACTTTTTGTTAATTTTTTATACATTATGCTAAACACTAGTATTGAAAATTAGTATAAATGTCATAAAAATGACGCGGCTTAACTTTTTTTTGCACTGAATATGTTCGTATATCTATTGCGGTCACTTTACTCAAACATTCTGTTTTTACGAGTTTTAAACTTTGTGGACATGATACTTTATGCATCGTAATACGTAGCTGTTCTATTACTTTTTATTATACTTTTATTGGCCTGTTATCTGTATTCTTTGTGTTTTAACACACATTTTACTATTACTTTGTTATAGCACCTTTAAATAGGAAAAGTTAACCTTTGATGACATTAAGGTATATAACGAGTTGTCTTTAGTAGTTGTTTTTTGGGGTTTTGCGAGCACATCCACCTTAAATAAATAGATGGCCTTACCATGTGTTTGCTTTAATTCCAAGATTTTTTATTCCTGAGCCGAACAAACAATAATATCATCCAATAAATATTATGTGTATATATTAGTATACAGATATTAGTATAAGCGCTATTTCTCGGTTTATGATTGTCAAGTTAAGTACTTGCCTCTGAATCTTTATATTTTACATTTTTTGTTTATTTTTTGACCAAAAACGTCATATTCTTCACCCGTTACCACCAAAACAAGTCATTTTATAACGCCGACAGTGATGTACAACAATATTTATGTATGCCATTTGAAAACTGACCTTGAACAGTACCGTGCCGCCGTTCCGAGGCTCGTAAAACGAGGTTGATTGCACATCTGTCGATTGTCAGTCAAGCAGTTAATCCGAACATGTTCTGTAATCTCACACTTTCAGTAATCTCAAATGGCTTTCGCTCCAAATTTGCATATTCGTCTTTGTTTTGGGTTATAATGGTTTAAGAAGGGTTTAAGTTGCAGTAAATTTTAAAAACTGGTGTATGGCTAACATTTGTAAGATAATGTCATATTATCTTATTTCTTGGTGTGTAAGAGTAATGAATTGGTATAAAAACACTAAATACTATGATAATATAGAAGAAAAGTCAATAAATAGGAACAACACTTATGGCAAAAAGACAATAAACAGTCTTACACCTATTCATTGTCTTTCCTCGTTCTGTATTTTATGACTCTTTTTATGTTTTTACCTTTTCGTTGTCATAACTGTCATCGCAGAGTCTCAGATTTCGTTTCTCAAGATGTTTTCATATGACAGAACATGTTCCGAGTGTTTATTACTTAGTTCTTAAGCGTTAAATCTAGTTTTAAATTAGTGATACTGTAAAGTTATTTAAAATCATTGATAAGATTCCGTTAATTTAATCTTGTTCACAGTTATAACTCAATTTGCTCTTTATAACTCTGTAATTTATTACTATAGTTAATGAATAGTAATTTACAGGTTTTCTGGCGCTTACTATACTGTTTTTTTAAACATAATATGATGACTAACTCTGTCTTCAATCACGTTACAATAGTTATGATTCAATTTGCAAATGTCCCAATGACTTCATTTACATCTCAAGGCTACGATCCCTGACTTCTTTAATTAATTTCTCCGGATTCTGATTTTTCTTAATTTTCAATCCTCGATTCATTACAAAAAAGAATTTTTTTCGATTTGAATATTTTTAAACCTGAAAAAAATGCGACTTTAACTCTCGCCTTGTGCTTTAACCAACTTATTTCTCAAAATTTCAATTAACTTTTAGCCTAAACTAGTATGACAAACCCAACTCTTACTATAACTGTACATTTATAAAAGCTAGCCATTTGTAAAGCAAGGTTAGGTTTAAAGTGGACCTACAAATAAGCATGAATGACACACAAACACTGAGTTCTGAATCAGTAAGGCGTGGTCTGTTTCTTCCGTCGCGTGGCCAATGCATTTTCAATCAAAGTAATCCATTCCCAAACATGAATAATGTCGTTTCACATTAGACTCATGTTGACTATGACATTCTGCTGTTAAAGTCGCATTAATTATGTCATCCAAGTCATATTTCTGCCAATATCATATCGTATATTAGTTGCTACAGTTTAGAATAATTATAATAGTAATTGAGTCTAAGTACTTTCTACTTTATTTTACCGCTTGACAAACAGTAATCTACATATCACCTGATTAATATTTCCTTACGCCTTCAGATGACGTCGACTGGGCTTCAACCAAGCAAATCGCATCATTCGTCGCTGTTTTCCGTTTTTCATCGACGGAAACGACAGTCAGCGACGCCTGTCGTTCCTCAATCAACCACTAATTTGGCAGATTTCGACAAAAAAGACAAACCGCCTCCAGGGCCAAGAAGTAAGCAGAAGAATAAGAAGAACAACATAGACTTGATAGATGGGATGAAGACTTCACAGTCCCAGACATTGGTACCCAAAGAGAAGGCCAAGAAGAAGAAGAAAGAAAGTCTGGCCAAGGGGAAGGCCTTCTCGGCCGATTGTATCAACGAACTCGACCCCGAATACCTAACTGAAGCCTTAATGGCTATTGGCGACAATCAACCAGTTGTGGCACGGTGAGCGTTACATACAAAATGTAGTGACAGTTTAGCAAAACATCTTAAACTGAGTATCTAATAATTCATAAAAAATAGATTTTCATTAATACATATTTCAGATCCACCCCCAAACATGCTGTGATACGAAACTCGGAGAAGAAAGCCGAACACCGCCAAAGGAAAGATTGTTTATTCCAGCCAGAAGTGTACGAGAAGATGCTGTCAGACTCGCTGGCAGTATGTGACCTCCTGACCTCTCATTTGGACGAGTGTATAAGTACTGTAAGGTCAAGAAGTCCTGTCCTCGAGAGAAAACTCATCAATTCCCCTGTGCCAGGTAACTGCAACTTATTATAAGAGTAGAACCAAATAATAAAACCGATTAATTAACATGTTAAGAAAATCCTACGTATTAACTAAATTATAATACTTTGTAAAAACACTTAATACTTTTAATCTTTTCAGGATTCGACTCCCTCCCCCATCCCGGCTCACCACTGCCAGCACATTCCGGTCCCTACCTTCTACAGACAAAACCTCCCAAAGACAGGATACCTCCCATACGATGACATGTACATATTTATTTAAGTAAACCTAATATATATAGCCTACAAGTACCATATTTTACATACTTAGAAAACTAACTCATAATTTGAAATCTCCAAATATATGAGGTCAATTAACCAGTTATCAATCAACGTACACACAAATGCCATATCCTCTACACAAAACCTTTAATAATAAACACAAGTATCAGGTAGCAACACTTTCCTTGCTTACGCTTCCAGGCTTACTACTTTTCTCGCCTCTCAACTTTGCCATCAGCGACCTCGGCAACATACATACCATGACGGCATCCATGATATTGTGGGTTTGCTCCACGAGATTTTCCGAATGTTCGGTTAGCTAAAAGGATACAATTGGCAATAATAACTGAAACATAATGTTATGTATAGTTTTACTGTTGCAACATAATATACACATTAAGAATTGCAAAAATAATACTCAAGGTTCTGACCAAAAAGTATCATATTCGACCAAAAGAAACACTTACACTTTTCTTTACAAAGTGGAAGACAAGTGAGTTGACAAACGCAAGTAATGTAGACAAAACCACGACTATAATGCCAGTAATGACGATGGCATTGTTTCCAGAAACTTTCAAATCTTTGCGACAAAGAGTTTCCTCAACTATGAAATCGCCCATCGTTTATCGACCAGATTGAGTTTGAATGAAACAACTAATAGAATCAATAAATTTTTCACTTTTTCAATTTTTGAGTTCATTTTTATTATTTTTTGCATACAATTTTATTTTACACGGTTTTTCACATACAAAATTAAGCATTGCCATGCGGCTTAGGCCCTGCCACGAAAACAAACAAGTGCTAAATCTTTGTAAGCAAAAATAATTTTCTGAAAAATATAAAGTTTGACTTGCTTGGCTTTAATTTTTGTAATGAAAAAAAGAAAAATGTTTTGTTTTATTGTTATAACATTGCTTCTTATATTATTGACGTTTTTTAATATTTAAACTATTGTTTGCTAGATTATTAACGAAGTATTCTTTAGGTTTTGATCAGAAATGGAGCGATTTGTTCGTCTGGGAGGTCTTGGTGGAAACCTGATGAGTGGTGGAGCTACCCCTTCTGACTCCAACCAGGTGGATACCTCAGAGACCGTCTACATTTCATCTTTGGCACTTCTGAAGATGTTGAAACACGGCAGAGCTGGTGTTCCGATGGAAGTTATGGGTTTGATGTTGGGAGAGTTTGTCGATGAGTACACTGTCAATGTTATCGATGTCTTTGCTATGCCTCAAAGTGGAACCGTGAGTTTCTTTGTATATTAATTGAACTTTAGATAGAATTGGCTTGGTTTTTGTCAGTCTTATAAAGGAAAAATGAAGTTTATAAACCTTTTTAGGTATTAATTTAGGTTAAGTTATCGAAAAACTAGTATTGTAAGGAGTTGTTGAACTTTTAAAAGTAATTTATGTTTTTGTAGGGTGTGTCTGTTGAAGCTGTAGACCCAGTGTTTCAAGCTAACATGTTGGACATGCTGAAGCAGACCGGAAGACCTGAAATGGTTGTCGGATGGTATCACTCTCACCCTGGTTTTGGTTGCTGGTTGTCTGGCGTTGATATCAATACTCAACAGAGTTTTGAAGCTCTTTCCGACAGAGCAGTTGCTGTTGTAGTAGATCCGATTCAGTCAGTCAAAGGAAAAGTCGTGATCGATGCCTTCAGAACAATAAATCCTCAAACAATTGCTTTGAACCAGGAACCTAGACAGACAACTTCTAACATTGGACATCTTCAGAAGCCTTCAATTCAAGCTTTGATCCATGGGTTGAACAGACATTACTATTCGATTCCAATAGCTTACAGAACCCATCAGCTGGAACAGAAGATGTTGTTGAACTTGAACAAACAAAGCTGGAACGACTCCTTGGCTTTAACCAACTTTGATCACCACTGCAAGAACAACGAGAAGTCTGTTGAGGAGATGTTGAAGCTTGCCAAATTGTACAAAAAGGTAGGTTTATTGGTTTCACATTCGTTTTGTTTGTTTTTGATAACTTAAAACCTATTCTAAAAATAGTTCGTATTTAAGTTGTTTTGAAACGTTTTTGAATTAAAAACATGTTTTAGCTACAAATATAATTGCCGTTACTATGGTAAATGAAACATTATTATTAATTTCAGGCTTTGGAAGATGAAGACAAGATGACAGAAGAACAATTGGCTATCAAGAATGTTGGAAAGAGAGATCCGAAGAGACATTTGGGCGACACCGTGAACAACATGCTCGCTGATAACATTGTACAGTCTTTGGCCTCTATGATAGACACAACTTCCTTTAAATAACTTATTTATATTGTTGATAAACTTTGCACAATTTACCTAATATATTCTAAGTGTGTATTTATCATATAAATTTACTGTAATTGACTTGTTTTGTTTATTGATAAGCATTGGGGGTTAATCAGTTTATGTTTTAAAATATTTTGCTATGAATATTGTTTGCTGACAACTTTAAGTATAATATAGTTTAGGTAATAAGAAGTTTTAAAACATATTGTTCGTGGTTTATTGCGAGAGGAAACTTATTTGTGCTTACGTTGACAGTTTTTTACAAACAGCCTTTTCATAACACTTTGAGACCGTCAAGTTGTTTTAGGATGAGCAGAACTATTTGTGAATGGGCAAAGATCGGAGGCCGTTGGACAAGATATTCTGTTACCGAGACATTAGATAATCCTAAAGGAGAGGTGCTGTTTGTTATACCAGGTAATCTTTTTGGCGTTATTATGAAGCGTTTTAGAGCGAAATCTATTACAAATTTTATTAATTTAATTTACAGGTAATCCCGGAAATGACCTGTTTTATACTCGGTTCTGTGAGTATCTTTTGGTCAAATCTGACAAAATATCTCGGATCTTCACTATTGCACATTTGAATCACATTCCTTTGCCTGCGGGTTTAAAAAGGCTTGATCCAGTTCAAGAAAAAGGTAATTTGAGAGAATGCACAATTTAAATAAGGTCTTTGTTGTAAAATGAGTTAATTTTAGAACGGTACAAGCTGAGCCAACAAGTGGACCATTCTTATGATTTCTTTGGTCAAATAATTGCTGAACAACTGAGCGGAAAGAAGGTTACAGTAATAGGACACTCAATTGGAGCTTATATTGGTACAGTGTAAGTCAGTTTTGATTAAAATAGTCGTCTTTTATTAAAAAATCTTGATTAAGCTTTTTATCTGCTGTGCCAGTTTTAAAAGCAAGATTATTTTAGGTTGAAGGGTCGACTAGAACGAGATGGATATAAAGTGAACTTGATTGGACTGTTCCCAACATTGGTCGACATGGCTAGCACCCCAGCAGGACACAAAATGGGGAGATTGATTAGCGTAAGTATCAAAATTTTAATTGAGATTTGAAAAGTACCAAGAATTGGATATCACTCTAAACAAACACGATTCTGAAGATATCAGAGATATTGTTGTAGTTTGTATCGGGTCATCCAAAACTAGTGCGCTTTGCTACTTGGATCTTTAAATGGTTTCCAATCGAAGTAAGCCGCTTTCTGGTGCGACCTTGGGTTCGTGGAGCACCAGAGGAAGTGGTGCAAGCTGCGGCCGAACTGCTGGACAGTTCCGTCATTACCAACGTCGGCTACATGGCTGACGATGAATTGACTAACATAAACGAGCTGAATCCAAAGTTGGAAGCTGAGCTTTCCAAGGGGAACGTGCATCTCTACTACGGTACTACCGACCCATGGGTACCATTGATATACGCTCACGAAATGTCCAAAATCATCGGAGCTGATCGTGTTATCATCGATGATACGGGAGCAGAGCACGCGTTTGTGGTACGACAATCAGAAGTAATCGCGTCCAAAGTGGAAGTTCTCATTTAATTTAGTAAGGACTCATGTTTTATTCATTCCCGACAAGTGTAAAGTGTAGATATGGCATGTTTACTGTAGCAGCTAAACAGCACGTGGTGATAGTAAACTTTATTATACACATATTTACATAAATTTTGAAGCAAATTAAAAAAGGTAAAATAACAACAAATTACAGATAATGTTGGTACTGTTCCGGTCAGAAAGTTCATAGAATTGTTTGCAGCAACACTTATTATACACTTTTTTGACCTAAATAGCAAAGAATACACTTGACGTACTCAGTTTAAGAACGTCATTAAATATAAGCCCGAACTAATTGAACTATAACATAACATAATGAGCTATAGTACTCTCGATTGTTTTGATGAAAAGATATTTATCGTCATTTAAAAGGGTATAAGTACATCAAAACATACAAAAAATACCTAGAAAAAACCCGTAGTTCGATGGTGATCTATTGAAATGTGAGAGTAATGGCGTATCTTCTGTTACTCAGTAATTCCCTGATTCTACACGTCCACCACGTATTTGGAGCCGGAGATCCGTTGGCCACGATGTGAGTACGGAAAGCCTTGGATAACGTTCTCGGCCACGATCTCGTCTCTTAGGTTTCTGAAATGACCATTTATTAGCTCAAGGCTTAAAAAACTATTATATATTGATATCAATTTACAAAAGAGAAAGTATAATCTTGACTATGCCATTAGTCGTATCATCTTAATATTCTAATGATAACGTACGATTCACAGCCTTTCACTTACGTTCGATTGTCGGCCAACGGCTCTCGCGAACTGTGTTCCGAGTGATGTTTCCCTTTACAACAACATGAGTAACAAGAACATAACATGCACAGTAAGATCATCGTTCCGATCAGTCCCAGAAACAGAATCCAAGGCCACGAAGCTTTGGCCATGAAACGGTCGGACAACGACACCTCGGGGGGTTTGATCTTAGGGCACAAGTAGAAGGTGTTTTGGTTCTCGGCCATGATTGGCTGACAGTTTAACATACACTTCTGGGCACATACTGTGTGAGAGAAGAAGGCCAGTTGTTCTGAAATGATAGGGTGTTAACTATGGTTAATATAGCTTGTTTAATATATTTTTAGCGTTCTTCTGTGTTCAAATGGTTACATTTGTGACAATGTTCTTTAAAAAGATTAACTTCGGTCTATTTAGCAACATAAACTATGTTATGTTAGCCATGTTCCTCACAAAAAGTGTTCCGTGTAGTGCTACAGGAAATCGAGATTCGATTGGCTGTAACTTTTAACTATTGAACGCGGAACTCAGCCGGAGATTACATTTGTTTTTATACATTGAAAGACATGTTCTCGTCTGAATCGTGATTCATTCCGTGTCGATTCAATGAAGTTTGGCTCCAAGAATTCGAATAGTACAGAATATAATTTGGTTTTTCCCAAATTATGGTTTTGTATACAAAAACAACCGTATTTTATATTATCGACAAGTAAACAAGACTTTACACTATTAAATTATATGTAAAATATGAAATAAAATATTATTATATTACATTAAACATCGAAATTTTGCAAAATATGATGAGAAATTGACATACCTGGATTTGGTTTCTGTCCGATACTTGCGGCTACAGGCCTTCGACGGTCGCCTTCTCGACTCATGATGGAGCCGTCGATGAAACCCACCAACACGGTGATAATAACCAGCCGGCTGAACATTGTGCTGCAACGAAAGTACATTGTTTGACGCCACTAATTGGGTCCGCCTCGCTAATCCCGCGGATTCTGGAGCGCGCTGATGCGTGAAAAGACAATAAAATTGGCCAGGCCCAAGTTTTCCGTATACGGGCAGGTGTTTTACCTGGCCCCCCAAGATCAGAACAAAGGCCGGCTGTTAGTACCGGAAAGGAGAGATGGAAGACGGAGAGGGGAGGGGGGAGGGTTTGATTCATTCCGACCGTCCTTTTACAAGACTCAAATTACAATAGTCGACTTCTGGAGATAGTTTGGCAAACCTCAGTTATCACGTTGTGTATGTAAAGGGTAGGAAAGTAAATTACCTAAAGGGGAGTTCTTTTCTTAATTCTTAAGAAAACTCGCAACAGGTGATTTTATGTATAATTCCACGGAATTTGAAAACACAGTTTTAAATAGAAATGTCACGAAGGGAAAGATATCTTACGCCTACTAAAATGTTAACTATAGTACTTAAAAAAGTATATCTTAATAGGATCGTAACTTGAGAACTGTAAACTATATCAACATGAAATATATCGATGGTCATCGACTAATAGAGTACATAAAGTCATAACATGGCAAAGTATAGCGATTCATGATTTTATAATAACACAACCTATGGTATTAGATAAGTCTAGCACAATACACTGTAATAGCATAATATATTGTTTTGACGTCTCGGGAGGGCTATACAATGATGACCGGCGCTTATCCTTGGCAGCCGGTGGGTTCATTGTTTTCGTGAACACCCGAGGGTTATTAAACCCTTTAACCATGCTTGGCCACAAAAAAGAAGTTATATTCATCTTTAAGTGGCCTCGGGGATCGGGAGATGGGGAGAAGCCGAAACTCATCAAAAATGCAATTGTTGCCGACGTCTCGTAAAGGCCACAATTAGCCGGGGGGAGATGGCCTTATTTGAATAAAACACTCGACTACCTGCGTTAGAGCAAATACGAGGTCGCGAAAGTTGACCTCGAAGTGTTTTCAGAAGACGGAAATCTGATTTGCGGCACTTTCCACGGCGGCCAAGTTAAACTTTGAAAGCCGGGGCTTTATCCGGTCTGATCTCCATAATAGAGGGGTGCACGTTACAATGGCAATCCTATTAGGGGTGCTTTAGACGGATAAGTGGATGTGGGCAAATGAATATCGAGTAATATTCAAATTTATTCGCAGTCAATAGCTGAGGTACTCTTTTCTATAAGGGCATACATATTGTTATGCATAGTTGTTTTGCTATGAAAATGTAAACATAATATAAGTAAAATTGAGAATTGTTTTTGTATCTGTTTTCAATATGACAAGATGTAAAATACAAAACAGTTTCAAAAGTTTGAAATAAAGTTTAAAAAGTAACAACAGATACAAAAGGAAATGACAAAAAGACTTAGAATGTCAAAACTTACAAAAAAAATAAAAAATGACGTTTTGCCAAACTTTGAGATTACCTTCCTCCTACAACCACACAGTACAATACTAGTTAGCACGAATTACATTTTCCATATACTACGTACAATTAGTCATAACTGTTGAGTACAAAAAGAAATGCTATGCCCACATTACTATACCATACAAAGAGTCATAAATACTTAAAGAAGTATGTAAATTGCAAAAAGCAAACCCAATAACATACGACGACGACCTAATTGACATAACTTAATACTCTAATCGAATAAAAATTGGCTTTGTCATCTAACGGGGGTGTTTTGACGTGCATGTCAGGCTGTATACAATCGTATGTTGTGATTGGTGTGGTAAGGTAGAGGGATGACAAAGTAATGATATAAAAAACGTGCTTTGCGTCTGAATATCATGTTAAACATATGTGAAAATGCCAATAATTTGAAGTAAAATAAAAAAATTTGAAAAATAATGTTAAGGATGGCAATGCCATTATAAAACCATTACTGCTGATGACAATATACCGTTTATATTTTAACAATAGGACTTACTGACTAATTATTATATTAACACCAACCCAACAATAGCACGATCCTGAACCCGATGTTATTATGCCACTGGATGCCTACGTGTGACTGATGGCCTTATTTGTGCCAAACATGACAGTATTAGCCCCAACCCTCCCGCCCATTATAATATCACGTCAGTTAGAACAATGGAAGGCGGTAAATCGAGAGTCCCGATTTCACACGTGAATGGAAGGCGATTGTCTCCATTACCGACCATTATATACGACGGATTTGAGGTGCCGCTGTGTATTTTACTACTTGCCTAATGAGCGATCGGGGTTTGCTTTGAGTTTGAAAGTGCTTGGCAGAGACCTTAACTAGGCTTATTGGGCCAATTTCGCATTCATTTTGTGAAATTTTTGGAAATTTTAATCGGCTGTTAAGAGTTTTGGGAAGAAAGAGTTGCGCGACGATCAAAAGTTAAATGATAATGAAACGACTGATGCAGAGAAATCTATTTATCAATAGTTTAGTCCCAAAATCAAAATAAATGCCATTTGGAACTCAAATTCTTATAAATCATCAAAAAGCAACTTTACTTCAACCATTAAAGCAGTTCGTACAGCGCGAGTACTCTGATCGCTGACACATGGCCAGAATGAGGTAGTTCTGGCCAAGATTCCCACCATTTGGCCTTCAGGTGTAAGTGTAACTCTCACCTTAACATGGGCCCGGTGGGAGAATCTCAGCCTCTTAATTAGCATAAACATTACTGCTTAGTGGACTTACTCCGTACTTTTGCCAAAAGTCATAAAATTATGAAACATGGAAAAGTAATGGCCTTTCTCGCTACAGTAATGTCCAAATTAATGGCGTTTTGGGGAAGGGCGGGGTAAAGTTCTAGTCATTTGGGAAGGAGCTCTTATGTTAACTAATGTTGAAGTAGACTGCCGGAGTAAAGTTACATTGAGCTTACATATGTTAACAAAAATAAAGTAAGCACTGCCCTTTTAACTTTAATGGCCACATAAATTAGGATAAAAATTTGCATAAATCAGGCAGCTGATCCCGCTGCTAATAAAGTGCCGGTCCCAAACCGCTATAGGGCGGATAATCTCGTTGCGCAAGATACGAACATGCAAATTAGCGGAAAGTAAAGTAGTCCTATATTAAAAAGGGTGCCGGCTATGTTGCGCAAGATATCTAAGAGTGTGGGAGTGGACACATACTACTTGTAATAGCATATAGTACTCGAGAAAAGTAAACATTGCTTGAAAGAAACATACATTAACGTACAACATAGTCAGTAAAGTATAAAAGAACAAAGAAAACTATAAAAGTGCCAGTTTCAAAATTAAAAAAGTTGATAAAACAAAGGTTAAACTCATAACAATTACTACAGTAAACATGTTCAAAACACCCTCAAACTACAGTACCCCAAGGGACACAGAACCGACGTAATGAATCTCAATGAATTAAAGTAACAAGTGGTCGGAAGTGTAATATGTCAGACTTCTTCCGGAACCAAAAACTCGAGGCAATGTTGTTATAAGACAAGTTGTTCAATGAGAAGACGAGAGATGACAAGGATAAGATTTCGCTGGCTGTCACTAACTCCAACTCCAATCCAAATCAAATTCCGCCGCTTTCCCAGTCCAATCGGATGCCCATTACTCTATTGTTCTACACGGAGGTCAAGATATGCAAATATCTTGGACAAACACTCGGTTCCGGTGGGGGATGTGAACTGGACTGAAAGTACAGCGAAAGACACTTAAGAAGGCTTTGGCATTTAAGTAAAAATTTAAAAAAGGTTTTTGAATTGATAAGTAATGATATATTATCATGACAGCTTTTAGTTACCTAAATATTACTAAAACTCGGCTTAAAATGTCAATTAAAGTTCAAACTTATAACAGGTTTTGTGGTCAAATTACCTATAGAGATCTTAATTTAGCCCGTACAGTAATCTCCACAAACATCTAGCGACATTGATTGATCGCCAAACAGAAAGCGTGCCATTAAGGCTTATCAGTGGGTTTTTATCAACGGTCGAGGCCCTTGTATAACAAACAAAACTCTCCATTGTAAATCAGAGCATCATTAGTTGCTTTTTTTAAATAGATTAACTTTTTTTGTGGTCCTTAACTACAGATTAGGTATGGTTTAAACTTCACAATACCTTAAAAGTGATAAGAAACTCAATTTGTAAAAATTTAATTTATCTTTAAAACTCAAAAAACGATTAGAATTTATATATATCCAAGTATGATACAAGCAGGCAGAAGAATATACTACAGATAATCACAATGTAATAGTGAAGCCCAGGTCGCGCTGGGGACCCGTTTGAAGCGGCAACTAGGCGGTACCTCAGATTAACAACAAGTAGACGACCGCGATCAGGCCGACCAGTGAGTTGAGCTGAGAGGCGAGGTTCATCTCGTAGTCCCCATTGGGACAGGTCAGGAGGTTGGTCTGCACCTCGACCAGCTTGGCTCCGTTGAAGCTGCTCGGCGAAGCACGGTGGCACGTCAGTATATTCTTTTCTCGTACCTAAAGATTCACAGTAATTATTGGAGGCACGGTATTAAATACTGCATCATTTTACTACAGTAATTAAAGTATTTCTTAATATTTACTGTAAAGCCTCTACCCATTACAGTAAGAAACCCACCGTATTAGTAGACCGTAACCAGACCAGATACTCGGTATTACAGCCACAGTCAAAGTAATTCCGCAGAGTAATCGACTGGGGTGGCATGTAATTGGCAAACTTGCGAGTAAAGTTTTGGTCCAAAAACCGGAAATGATTACGCGACAAGTCGAGGTTGGCCAGGCTCGACAGACACGAAACATTCATCTGGAGACTCTTGAGCAGATTCTGTCTGAAGTCGAGAACGGCCAACGATGGGAATGGGCAGGGCAAGTTGTACGGTACTGAGGTCAGGTAGTTGTAGCTCAAGTCGATGTACTAAAAAGATGTATTACAGTACTATTGTAATGTATGTATATTATAAAGATTTGATGAATTGTCAATATGGTTTCTAAAACTGTAAAAAAGTATAAGATACCTACCTTCAGATTCTTGAGGTTTGCTTGTTCGAACATCTGCATCATCAAGCTGAACTGAATCGTTCTGTTAACAGAAGCCGTGAAGGCACGACGAAGGTGTAACTGAAATTAAAATGTTATCAACGCAATACTATCAGCAGTAGCAATTACTGTATCAAAACCAGTTCCGTATCACTAAAATCAGCTGATAAAGAAAGAACCTACATGAGTCAACTTTGGAGTATGCGACAAGAAGCCGACGTCGTTCTTCTTGAGTACGATCTCGTTGTTACTCAAGTCAAGGACTCTGATGTTCGGAGCTCCTTTCAACGCATTCGAGTTCAAGTTGACGATGTAGTTGGCAGAGATGTTGAGCACTCTCAAGTCATCGTGGATGTACGGTCCGAAGAGTGGAGCATCTGGAAGGTCTTGGAAGTTGTTACCGTGGAAGGTGACCTTCTTGATCCCCGGGTACGGTGTGTTGATCTGTTCGAAGACGTGAACGTCCACAAACTGAGCATTCACACAAGCAATCTCTTCAGCACTGTCATTGCAAAGACAGGCTGCCACTTCTCCTAAGCGACCTTTACAGATGAATTCTGCGTTTGGGTCCTGGAACGAAAAATGTCATAATAAGAAAAGTTGGAAAAATAGACAGTAATTGTGGCAAAAAATATCAAGACAGTGATAATGATAAACAACTTACATGTTCCTGCATGGGATGTGTGTGAGGTTTGGCTCCCAGCACTACTACTACTACGAAAACGAGTAGAAAGACTACCTCTCGACATGTCAATTTCTGAAAATACTTTATTATGTTTAGAAAATATATTATAGTTGTAAACGTTAAATTTTCAATTAAAAAATTGGAAAGAATATGCACTTTGATGGTGATTAATATAACTGATTATTTTATTATAAGGTGATTAACATAATTTATTATTATACGTAGCTACCATCTACAAATATTAAATATTACTTACCATGGTACACAAAATGGTATTATGGGATCACATAACCGGTAGTACTTGGCTAAAAACAGAGATTAGCTTATGTAGGTAATATTTGAGTGGAAAAACACGAAGAAAGTGTCATATTATGTATTTTCAATAACAAAAGATATCAACTCATCGTACACGGCTTCAGAATTTGCTAAATAGCTTTGAATTTGTCTTTCAATACCCCACTATTAAAAAAACCGAGAATTTTTAAAATAAAAATATTAAATGGCTTGAAATCCACCACGCCCAAGTTTCTACTAAGAATTCTTTACGTAGCCTGTAGCCGTTCCGGAATTCAAAGCCATTAAAACATGGTGCAGGGCATCTGAATCCAAATAGCGAATAAACAGCATCCCGAAGGAGTTGGGTGTCGCTAATCTCCGGGACCTTTTCTGGCCATAAATCAAGACTTTTGCAAACAGAAATTGAAGCCCGGAGGCGAGCGAAAAGAAGAGCGCCGATTTCTTTTCCCTCTCTTGCCTCAGGACATTGGGCCGGATTAACGTGCTTTCATCCGGTCAAATCTGCCACCGCCTCACACCTTCCTTCATGACACAAACAAGATGGACACAAACAACCCTGGCGGCCTAATTCGCGACAAATACCCAATTTGCGACAAGGTCGTATCTTAAGCGTGAGGTCAAAAATTAACGGTCATAAGTCGTCGGATGGAGAGAAAATTTATTTTAATTGTGTCACTATTAGGTACTGCCTTGTCTGTTGTGATTAAAACATAATTCTACAAACTTTTCGACCAGACAATGATTGACTCAAAATTTGCATAAGCTAAACATATTATCGCAACAGTTTTAACTTAAAAGCTTTAAAGTCGCAATTTATAAAATCGTAAAAAAGTAACAATCGAACCTGTCGCAGTAGTAATATCAAAGGTTTACTATGAATGCATAATAAGACGCCCTGTGGCATGAGAGTTTGCATTGAACAAGCCCAAGGTCGCTGCTTTGTTCGCCGCTCCATTGAAGCGAAAGGCTCGGTTACCTGTTTAAGGCTCCGATTAAACCAAATCCGACCCGATAATAAGGTCTGATTCGAAATGACAGTTTTGTTGATTTACTACCTTAACTTACCACCTTTTGTCGCCGGTTTTTGAACGGTTTTTAAGGGAAAAGTTCGGGGGAAACGTTAATTAGTTGCTTCTTTTAATAGTTTTAAGCGATTACAGTCCAAAAATAACGTAAAAACAGTTTTGATTGTGCTATATAAAAGGTAAGGACCAGTATCAATCAAAAATAAAATCTTTTGATGGCACTCCAGCCAAAAACTTCAAAAACGAATTGTCATACTAATAAAATGGTTATTCATACAACCACAAATTCCTTAAAACTACTGCCAACCCTAAAACAGGTCCAATAACAACTTGTACGACCGGCAATAAGAGTTATTAACCGCGTGTAATTTATGGGACAAACATAGCCGCTTCTTAAGGACATAACTCCCCCCCCTTCCATAAGGGTTTGTTTAAAGCGAGGTCCGCGAAGGGCCGAAAAAGGGCGGCCGAAGCAGTGTACTACACGGTTCTCAAGCCTTTTCGGCGCTCAGATGACATTCCTTCTTGTCCTCCCAATCTTACACCCTCAGGCGATTCTAATTGGGTTTCACTGGAATCCCGTAGCATCTGAAGGCCATCGTGCAAAAGAAAGCGGAATAAATAGTAGGAAGCCAGACGGATGTTTGCCGTTTAATGAGGAGGGGGATAGAGGCAATGTATTATATCACTGAGTGCATGTTGTAGTAGAATGGGGACGTCCTTCCGTAGTATGTTCAGTCATTTCTAAAGGGAAAATTAGTTTTTTAACTCATGTTGTAGCCATGTTTGAGAACGTTGTCAACTTTCATAAAAGAATATGAAATTTGGAACGACATTCCTAACAGAAAAGTTTTATCCCTTGGGGCTTCTGATTTGGCTTCAGAATTCCAGTCACGTTTCCAACACAATGTGACATATTAGAAATCACTGTTGTCGCTCTTAAAAAGCCTAAAATACCAAAATAAGATAAAATGATGAGAAATCATTTCATTATTCAAAAAGTGTCAAATGGATTGAGAGACCTCATTATAGTTGTAAAGTTTAACAAAAGAATAGTTACAGTAACTTTCATTTATTTTACATTTAATATAACTACACATAGTTAAGAGATAAGGGTTACTGTAGACTCGACTGACGTGACCATCGATCGATTCATGAAAACGTATGAAATTATGTGAGTATAGGGGGAGGGGGGATTATAAGGATTAAAAGACGAATAAATAAATGTGGAGATCGAGTAGAACAACTCAAAGGGTGGTCAAGAGTTTTCATACCTCAGCGAGTCCCTTCTGATTCTGTGTATCATATAAACTGACGCTTTGTATTATAATGTAAAGTAGCTTTGACAAGGAAACTAAAAAACCAACAAACTGACAGTATTATACCATACCGTTGGATCTTAAAACCATTTGGTTATTAATGTTATTTTACCTTTAAATACACACAATCAGAAGGAGAGACACAAAGACAATGTTGTGAATAGCTTAGCTTTCTGGAGTAGCTGGCTCAGCCGGTTGGTCGTCTTCCTTAGCTTTTTTGGGGGTAGGAGAGTCTCCTTCCTCGTGAGGCCGCTTGTAGGACTGTTCGTTTCTCTCGTCCCCACCTTCCTTCTCTCCATCGTACAGCTCTCCCGTGTCTTCCACCATCTTGTCCACCACGGCGTCGGGCAATCTTTCATCTGGATTGGCTCCATCGATCAACTTCGTGTCGTCCACCTCCATTATGTCCTTGTCGACAGCTAAATAACATCGTCAAATATTTGTGCATTAAAAATAAAATATATTATTAATGACAGTTCGAGTGGAAAAAACAGTTCTTTGATCTGTCACATGCTAGTATTGATGCTTACCGTGCATTTGGACACTGGAGGGGCCTTGAAGCTTTCTGAGATTCTCGACCACAGCTTCTTGGATCTTTAGAAGATAAGCTTGATCGTTCTCATCGGTAGCTTGAGAAGGCTCGATGTGTAGCCGGTAATTGGGGCCAAAGTATTCAAAGTAGTCATTGTACGGTAACTCTAAAACATTTTAAATGTCTTTTCTTGCAAAAAACACCTTTAAACTTTTTTTCTATTACCCTATTAAAAAATATCAGTTTTTAAGGAACCCTTAAAAATTTAAAACTATCTTACCATCGTTAATAGGCATATCAACAGCTAACGAAGTTTCGTAGGTCCAACATCTGGCAACGTTCCGTGGAGTGTATCCTCCACCTCCCAACAACATCAGGGGAACGTTGTAATCTCTGAAGAACTTGACACATTCCCCGTGACCTCTCAATGTCAAATTGAACGGCCCCAATCTGTCGCCATTTAAGGAGTCAGCCCCGCATTGCAAGACCACAGCATTTGGGTTGAAGGTCTCCATTACCTTGGTCATGACCGGCTTGAAGATGCTCTGGTAGCTGTTGTCGCTGATCCCATCTCTCAACGGCACATTCACAGAGTAGTTCCTTCCCTTTCCAGCCCCGATGTCATGGATATCTCCAGTTCCGGGGAAGAAGTCTCCGTACTTGTGGAACGATACAGTCATCACACGGTCGGTGGTGTAGAAGGCTTCTTCGACACCGTCACCGTGATGCACATCAATGTCTACGTACAGTACTCTTTGGTGATACTTTAGAAGTTCAAGGATACCCAGTACGATGTCATTGGTATAGCAGAATCCAGAAGCTTCGGCTTTTTTGGCGTGATGAAGACCGCCCATCCAGTTGATCACAATATCGGCCTTCTGCTTGTTCAATTTTACAGCAGCAGCTGCAAAATTATATATTTAGAGACATCCTTTTATAATAATAAACTTTTGCAAAGTATATCATACATAATTTGTAGGCATTCTTTAACCTACCCAAAGATCCACCGCTGGACAACTGACAGAACTCGTATAGTCCATCAAACACTGGACAATCTTCTCCGACGTTAACTAAAATTAAAATGTAATCAACCTAAAGTGACACTCACACTTCAACATCTGCTTGCTGAATGCTCGAAGATTATCAGGGTTAGCCGACTGCAAGAACTGCATGTAATCAGTGGTGTGAAACCTTGTCATCTCCTCGAAGCTCGCTGGGAATGGTCTGTACACCTCCAAGTGTCTATATAGACCGTAGTTCAAGAGAAGGTGATGACACATACGAATACGATGGGGCTTCATGACGTGACCTTGACCATAGTAATAGTTACCAATGTTAGCTGAAACGTATAAAACATTAGAACATCCAATTAAATTTAAGACTTTAACCATAATATTAAAAGTAGAAGACATAAAGATAATAAAACTTACGGTCATAGTAATAGGAAACACGCCTCTTCGAATGATCAGTCACGGTCATCTTGTACCTAAACAAACGTATAATATGCATGATAAATCATCTCACTTATCAAAGCAACAACAATGTAAAACAAGCATCAAATGGTATCAAACCAAGTCCATCTTCCAATACCCAGAATATCGTTAAAACTTTAATAACAAACAACTTTAACAACAATGTAAACGTCCTAAATTAAAACGGAGGTCTTCACAACGTCACCCGCTCTTTAACACCTTGTTCTATCATCTCCATTATCTGCTGCCTCTCGACCTGTCTGTCATAAGCAACGCCAACATGAGTATTATTCTTTTTAAAGTCATCTCTTTCCTCTTGCGACATCATGTACCTTCTAGAGTACGAAGACCTGATAGCCAACTCCCAGTCACCGCCAGTTCTGGCCACAATCTCCAGAGTCTTGAACACGTTAACCAAGGGGTAAGTGATAGGGCCCGACCACCTAAAAGTAATGAAAACAATATTAAAATTATCATAATAAGAGAAAACTGAATAAAAAACAAATTCGAAACACTAAAAAAGTAAATCCACTTACTTGATATACTTCTGAATAGGTAAAGCAACTGGTCTTATATTATCCCTTAAAGCGGCACTAAAACAAACTTTGTGATTGTCAAATGAAACTGGCACAATGTAGGTATCATGTTTTAGAGGACCGTCCAGAACGTGCCTAGCATGTCGACTGATGTACACAACATTTCTTCTGCCTTTGTAGGGATTGTGTGCAGCTACTGCTGGCAAGAATGCAGCTGGTATGTTACGATTCATGTATCCAAAACTACTGCAACAAAAATAATGTCAAATTATGTCATTTTATTAACTTAGTGTCTTCAAAAAGATGCCTAAAACTAAAAGATAAAACAAAAATCTTACTCAACAAACGTCTTAGTTCTTGCAATTCGTTGGTCAAAGTTAATCAGCTCAAAAGGTAGTGGATACTTTGATTGGATTCGTTGATACTGAAATACATTATTCATAAAAAAATACACACTGTCTATTGCCTGTAAGAATAAAAGTTAACTTACAGAATGTAAATCTCTGACTTGTTCTTTCATCTTATTAAACTGCTTCTGTTCTTCTGTCCTCAGAAATTGTAGATCTAATGCAACTTTAGGTACATCTTTCAGTCTTTCAACCGCCGCCAATCTGTGTACGCCAGGATCTTCAAGGTCTGTAAGCAAAGACATTAAATTATTGCTAAACTAACAATAAATAACCTTTAAAACAAAAAAAAGCAGTAAAAATTTTAGTCAACCTCATCAAATATAAAAAATTAATGTAAATTTAAACAATCATGTAACCTTAATGTTGTCGTACTTCTCAGCTAAACACAAAATACCAAAATATAAAAAAACTTACTTTCGTCGCCAAATCGATTATAATATAACTGGTACATCGCCGACCCATACCCCATTAAACCACTTTCGAACTTCTGTCTCTAAAAAAAATTCTTATTTAATTCATACAGTTCAAACATCCTTAAACCAAGGAAGACGTCCTAGTGTAAATTACCTCATCATCCCTGGATTGTCGCACGACCTCCTTCCTCCTTTCACGTTTTTGCTTATCATTCTCTGCACGTCGCTCGTTTAATGCTAGGAAATGCCAGTAGTCTACTCGCTGAGCAGGAGCCTTCATAAACAACATACTAAAACAGATTCATAAATAGTATAACCTATAAATAGATAAGTTAATGATACAAAGGTCAATTTGACTACTCAGCTTTTACCTAAATAACTCACTTTTTCCATTGTTCGTCCGTGAACTGGGAAGGTACACGATCACTCACGAAACTGTAAATCTTTACCATTTATAAGTTACTTCAGCGTCCCCTACCTCAAACTCTTTTCGAATCACGTCGATAGCCTTCTGGACAACATCCTCACGTCGATTCCTGCTTAGAACTTTTAACAGCTGTTGTGAAGGCCCATTCATCTACAAGTTCCTCTGTAACGCGCGCGTTAAATTTTTCTGTAATTAGACGAAACGCCACGAAAATTTTTCGCTAATATACGTTGCTTGTTTTCGTGCTGACAACGAATCCTGATGAAACCGTCTACTGTATTTTATGAAATTTACAAAATATTTTCAAAGAGTAACAAGAATATTCTCATTTAAATATCATTTTTGGTGGCCTATGGTATATTTCCATTGTTTTTAATGTTTTTTAAATAAAGTCTGAATTTTGATAAAAATATTCACCGTTTTGGCCGGTTAAATAATATTATAGAGAAACAATAAATTTTGATGCTGTTATTGCATCTAATGTTGTTAAAACTTGAGTATTTTGTTTTTAGAAGGTTGCTGGTTTAGCACAAACAGTGTTTTTATCTTTGTTATCGCGTTTCATCACTGTCTTGCTTATCAACCTGAATAATAGTTTGGTCAGTACTGATGGTGTCGCTAATTCTGTTGTGCTTATGCTTTTCAGTTGTCAACTCGGAGTTGATAGCTTCTCAAATTGTAAGTATTCATCTGTTACCTATTTACAAATCGTGTTAACAGTTTAACCGTCATGGCCAACGATTTCCTACCACTTTTGTTCACTTTCCGACCGAAGGAGATGTGAAAGAAGACAAAACTTACGAACCAGGAGAGCTGACTGAAAAGGGAATCAATCAGGAGTACCAACTGGGACTCAACTTGAGGCAGTATTATGGAGGTCTATTAGGTAATGTCTACCGACCGTCAGAGTTGCGAGTATTCGCTGGAAATGATAACAGAACAATCACAAGTGCTCAACTTTTGTTGGCCGGACTGTTTCCACCAAAGACCAGTCAAGTATGGAATGACAAGTTGTTGTGGCAACCGATTCCAGTACATACTCAACCCATTCTTGACCAGGTATTCATGTTTTAGTCAGATTTATTGTTTTAGGTATTATATCTGTTTTTACTCTCTAATTTTAGGTATCTTTTGGAGCACTGGATTACTGTCCGGACTTCAAAAAAACTCTGGTGAATAGTACTGAAAATCTAAAGTTTTTGGATTCAATCAGACCAATGATCGAGGAGCTACAGAACTTGACGGGGATCAACATTACTGATTTAGATGTTCTACAGAAAGTGACCGATGCTATTATAACTCGAAATGACATTCCGGAACTGGTTCCATTGCCTGACTGGGCTGATGAATCGCTGGTCTCGTATTGGGAGAAGAAGCGAAACGAATTTCACAGAAGATTTGTGACGTCGATGAAAGATTCTACTGGAGGTTGGCACTTCAACCAGCTCATCTCTCAATTCGATGCCATTTTGAACAACAGTACAAAACACAAGTTCATTGTGTATTCTGGGCACGACACTAATATAATGACACTGGGTATCTACCTCAACATTTCGATCATCAACCAAGAATTGCAGCCGGTTTCAAGTTACTTGGCGTTTGATTTGTCAAAGGAAGGCAAGCAGAAGATCATCAGAGTAGGTGATTGAGGTTTTTAATTCTGATTTTAAGGCTTTTTTGCACAACAAACTAAATGGATCCAGGGTCCACTTGAACATCACTGGGTGTCCTGAACCTTGTATATACAGTGAGTTCAAGAGACTGGGACAACCTATGGACACTCTCAAGTTTACCTCTATTTGTCTGGGACAAGATATTACGATTGGCGATGATCAAACAGTATTATATGGAATCATTTCGAGTAAGGCATCGCTTTTAAACTAGTTTTATTGTTAGTGCAACTTTAAATTAGTACTAGTTTATTTTACTACATTTCTTAAAGGTTTGTTGATTGTGGTGACGATTCTGCTTGGCGCGGTAATGATTTTATTGTTCATGTCAAGGAGAACATGGAAGAAAAGATATCATAGATTGGCCAAGGAAGAGAGAAGACCTTTGTTGCATCAACAAAACCAAGCTTAGCATTATTCAGAGACAGACTAGTACTATAACTAACCTTTGTATAATAAACACCTAAAATAAATGATAAGACACAGTAGACGTGCTTCTGAATATGTTATATTACTCACGAGACTGATATGAAAAGGAAGCAATACAAGTCGTAATTACAAGAGGTCCGTCGTGGTTATCTTGTGAACATGTCATTAACAAGCTTCTGTGTCCTTGGGTGCTTTTAGTCGCGTCCCGTGTGTAGCTGGTACCGTTAGGTGTGGAGCTGAAGGTGCAGTAGGTGTTACTGGGGTAGTTACGTTGTCTGGCTGTATAATTGTTGTTGGTTCGATCACTAAAGTAATAAACGTTATTTTTATAACACTGAAATATAGACAAGCTCCATATTAACTTATACTTAATAGCTAATAAAAGACTTAGTCCAACACATTTGACTCCTTATCACTTATGCTACATTACTTATGCAATTCACAAAGCAAATGTACTTACCGTTTATCTTAACATCGGGTTCGGCTTCCAGAATCACTCGCATACAACTGACACACCCGCCCATATGCTTATACAGTAGGACCGTCCCTGCATACGGTCGCGGGCTCAAGTTAATCCGGGTAATCGCCGCTTCCACCCCAAACCTCAATGGCCGCTGATACAAAGAAACCGCAGGCGTTACAGGCACGGCACGTTGGTTGTCTCGGTAACCTCATGACATGCTATGTCAGTCTCTAAATGGTGGCGAAATACATAATAACAAGGTGCATTTCAGCCAGTTTATTGGACTAGATGTACAAAGCCATAATAGGTCAACTCGTATGTTGGGTAAGTAATCGTTAGAAGAGGCAAGAAAAACATGATCATGTTTGTGTACGGAAAGGCACTGTAATGTCAAGTGAGATGTGTGGGGGAGAAAATGGGTCACGATGACGCATTTCTTGATATATTTGATTAATTATGAGTAACAGACTACAAGGTTGGAGGATGTAATGCCATAATAGTATACTGTATTATTAACAACGCTTAATTGGTGGCAGAGTCCAGTTCCGGAGGCACAATGTCGTCTACCTTGTGCTCCTTCCCGTCTTCGTCTAGTGTAATATCGGTACCCTCGATTACGAAGTCAGCATACCTCTTGGTGACTTCTCTTAAGTGCTCTAATGCTGGAATGTTCTCGAAGCATTTCCTGAGATAAGTTACGGTAATCTCCATGATGGCTTCACCGGTATGGGTAGGGTCAAGGTCGCCTTGTAACGCGAACTTTCGGCCGACGTATCCAGGCATGAGGTACGAGAAGTCACTGAAGGATTGGTGTACGATGTCTCTGCAAGGTAATATTATTATAGTTATGACCTTTAAGTATGTTGAGCATGTCATAGACTTATATATTTATTCTGACATTTATTTTTACATTTAGTGTGGAGGTTTTTAATATTCACAGCCACTTCCATACCTATTAATAAATTTAATTTTCTGGAAATGTGCATGTCAAGATATTAGTGTCGTGTTAGTTCTGTAAATGCTATCGCGTTCAGGTATTTACGTTTTCATACCTATTTTCTTGTGTTTTAGTGACATAACCAGACATTTTACAGTCGAGTCATTATCACATAAACAGAACAAGCCTAGCTTAATCACTTTCAAAAATATTTAAATGTACTTACTTAAGTGTGAATAGTATCTTCTCAGCTGCCTCAGGCAATCGCATCATTCGCTTCACGTTCTCCGCCCACTGCCACTTCTGGGCGTTGATCAGAAGCGTCTTCTGGGTGATTCGTGGGTACAGGTCGTGCTCCAGTGGGTATAGCCAGCCATCCCAACATACCGAAGCCTGGAAGTCGGTGGAGAAGGCCGCGGCAGCCAAGGCCGCGGCTCCACCAAAACTGTGGCCAATTACGGCGGCGTGATCGATCAGGAGACGGTTCTACAATAACATCATTAGGCTACATTACAATAACATATTATATGATGTTTTTTACAAAAGCAACACAACATGTCAACTCTTTGTGTTACTTATGACATGAAAAAGATTTAAAATAATTATACTTTTAAAATAATAGTAATTTTTATAAAGAAGTATTCGAAAAGCTGTATAACGTACCTTGAACTGCGACCAGTCGAATCCTTGTCCGTAAATAATCTTACTTCCCTTGGGCTTCTTATCAGCTGGACCACACGTGCCCAGGTTAAGCTCCTCCATCACATTTAATGCTCTTACGCACTCCGCCACTCGCTTGTGCAACTAAAACATAAAATTTTACTTTCTTTAAACAACATTAACAAAATTAATACAAAACTAATTATAATTACAGGTTTTGAGCTTAAAAAACCAATATTTCGCAAAAAAGTCAGTTTCGTACATATTTTTAACTTTTTCAATGACATAGGAAAAACATCTTGTCTACATTAATATAATACTTACCTGTTTGTTTCTAGCTCTGAAGTCACTTTCGCCATCTGGATATTGCATTATCGTCACGGGTTTCTCAATGATAACTCCAGATACTGGGTCGGTCTCTAAGTAGTACGTCCATGAAGAGGAACGGTCTCTGAAGATAAAAAACATTTAAATAGGCCCAAGAGCAACATAAAAATGCCAAACTATGTAAAATACGCATTCCAAATCCCAACTCATACGACAACACTGTTTAAATCCAAACACAACTCACCTGTGTTCTACAGCGACAACCACGAACCCGTACGACGCCAATGACGAACAGTACGTACTGTAACATAGTCTGTTGCCGCTGATACCGTGAGAGAAGATGAGCACCGGATACTTGGGATCACAGTCATTGACAAGGTTGGCATCTGACTTTGACGGATGGATTCTGCTCTCCAGATCCTCGGTTGACGCGGATGACAGTTGACCCGAAGACTTGGACCCGTGGATGGAGACGGCGTGATCACGTTCTCTTTCCAAAGTGTAAGTGAACAGCGGTTCGTGCCAGCCGGCTGGGACACGCCGCTCTCCTATGACCCAATCAAAGAAGAAGTGGATCTTGCGAGGATTCATGGCACGGTAATCAGCCAGACCGTCCAGATACTCTCTTCTAGGTCTCCATACTGGGTATTCTACACCTTCATCGTGCTAAAATTATTGGATATCAATTCAGTTTTAGTTACAATATTCACAAATTAATAATACAAAACTAAGATAACATACCACGTTAATTCTCTTTGATGCTGGATAGAATACTCTGCCGAACATACCAACATCGTCCTCACTTTCAGCTGCTATCATAATATCAGCACACCCGACATCGTACCCGCCTGACCCCACAATTGGCAGCGCCGTGCTCGGACGTCCATCAGCTGTGTTCGACCAAGTCAGGCCCATTCCCTACTGAAAGCGATCACAATATAAGAGAATAGTTGCAATTTAAGAAAACAGTTAACAATTACAGTTTAAACTACTGTAAATTAAACGAATTTAAATGTAGAAACCACGAGAAGGTTTGAAATTGCAAGAAAACAGCAAGTTGTCGATTAATTAAACCGAGTTGTAAAGATCAAATCTTCCTTTACACCGCCATCTATAACAAGAAGACGCTCTATCAGCTTCGTTCTTTGTCCTCGTACCCAACGCCCTTTACTATAGCAAAAAGGTCAGTACGACGTAATCCGAATTATGCAAATTAAGCGCCTTCCTCACGAGTTCAATGTCCAGAATGCAGTGCAACGACTGAGGAAATAAGAAAAAGGCGTTATCATATCACCTGATTCCCGGGTTTAAAATGTTGTCTTTCAATTTTACAAATCACAACCTTTGGAGGAGGGGCACGGTCCGTTTCAAAACCAGATAGTGACAAGTTTAGACCATTTAGAGGAGAGGGCATGTGATCGCATAAAGAGTCATGGGACAAAAGATGGCCAAAAAGAGTGTCCAACTGTTTTTTTTTCACTTTAATAGGGTTATGAGTCCATAAACAAGACAAATGTCACAACAAAACAAGGGCCCAGACCTGACACTTTTAGAAAGCCGGCTTGTTACGAACAAAGTCTAATGAATTACTCCTCCAAAACGTGCGGAAAATGACAAAACTTGAAAGATATGGTTGAATATAGCTCGCCTCAAACATGGTATTGCCAATTCGAAAAAGGATATTGTCAAAACTGACAAAACTTTAATTATTCCCCGTCAAAAAAGTTTGAAATCGCGAAAAAGAAAGGGAAAAAGAGAAAGGACACTTTCGGAGTGAACATAACATAATATAACAATGTCGGAAATGCAAATATCTCGGGAAACGAAAATTACCTTGTATTTCTGCTCGCCCTACCTTAATATATTTTATGGTTTCTGCTAGGCGCAGACCTTAAAACTGACAAGGAAAGCGATACACGATGTCACGTGCAAATCAAGATTTGTTTGAGGTTTATAAAAAAAGGTCCGAAACTCGCGGCCGTTGGGCCGTTTCAGTCATGAGAAAATGGAGAACATACACAGATACGACCGCTCACTTCACCGTCACACAGTGATCGCTCCGACCTCACAGACACAAAGTTCGCGGGGAAAGGCGACGGAAAGAGAGAAAGACGGCTGATACGACTTGATTATAGTGAGTTTACACTCCGTTACATAATTATTCGTTTGTTTTTATGTTTGAAATTGGCTGAGTCATTTTTGAATTGGGAAACTGTTAAGAAACGTGAAAGAACAACATTTAAATAATGATATTACAATGAAGTCAACATCAAAAAGTTAATAGCAGCAACAAGAATATAAAGTTTAACTTTAAAAGCAATTCTCTATATTTTCAGACCAAAACCTTCAAAAAGAACAAACCCCCATATATAAAATGACAAAAATACCTCGTGTCTACAGCCTTTAAAGCAAAGTGGCAATAAGAAACAAACAACTACAAATCACACACGAAATACAATTGCTGTAGCAAACCTCCCAGAATCAGAATTCACTTTCTACAATGAAAAAACTCAGAAGTAACCGTTAATTAACAATTTAGGGGCGACTTCTGATTACGAAAAACAATCAGACAAAGATAAGGAAACTGATTAGAGCCCAAAATATATTTTGTTTGCTTTTCACATCAGACTTTGATGTATAACTTGTAGGAAAACAAGGATAAGGTACAGGAAAAGATGCCACAAGAGCAATTTTGCGTAAATTAAAATTCATAAAATATTTGAAAAACCTAATATCATCCTTTTTCCGAGGAAAGCGTTGCACCCCCCAAAGCTACTTACCTTCCGCCTAACCCGCCCTATCCATCCTCATCTCAACTCAATCTGTCATACTACAAACCAAGACCATTAATTCGGAAGCCATTATCCGCGGGCCTTCAGAATCATCTTTTCAAGAAAAACAATTATGTATTCAGACCGGGAACGAGCAAAATGCCCTCAGGGTCGGGGTTTCCGGAAGAGTGCAAGCGATGAAAATCTTTGTAAAGAAAGAAGGTACAACATAATTGGATTCACAAAGGCATGGTTCCGACTGGAGTATGTTATCTTTTCATTTAGCCTCATTTTATTCTGTGAGTTGTGAGTTACGGTGGTCTTGTAAATTGATTTAAGGGCGTTAAACGTGCGGTTTCTTTTGTTGAAAGATCTTTAAAAATTCTGAAAAACTAGTAGCTTGTTACAATGCAAAAAAGAACGTATTAGCAGTATAGTTCAGCTAGTATGCAAAAAACTTACTACGAACAATGTTTCCTCGAATTGACATCATTTTCAACTATTTGTAGTACTTTAAGATCGTTTTCATTAGTACTTTATTTACACTGTAAAACACTGTACTCTTAACAACTCCGTTACCGTGCCCCACCCCCTCCACTCTCCATAAACAGCCTTTCACCCTGAGGCGGGGAAGGAAATAATCTCGACAGAAACCCTCGAGAGTAATATCATATATTGTGAGAAATATGTTATGAAGATGCCATTTGCAGGAGCCGAGCCGATATTAGAGTAGCCCGTGATTCTCGCTGTTCCTTTGCGTGCCCGCTTGTCGCTTCGCTCTCCCTACTGACCTGAGGGCCGGAAAACGACGCGAGGTAATCTTATTCGAAGCCAGATCCACAAAGAAGAGCGTCCCCCGGCCCCACAACATAATCAAATTCATAACGCCGTCGACGCCTCCTTTCGCCGCCTCAAACGCCGTTTTAGGGCTTGTCGACCGGCTACAACTCTACACTCTGACCCCCTAAGTTTACATTAAGCTTCATTTACATTTCGTACTCTTACTACACTTATTTGTATTTCACACACTCTTCTTCAATTTGTATTCTGAGCCAAGAATAATGGCCTAAGGGTACGTGAAGAGATGAGAATGTTCTTGTACTTGTTTTTGTTGTTCATCTCCACCGTCTCCGACGAGTTGACCTTCGAATCAGCCTTCAACAACAAGTGTTCGGCTAGCAACGAAGCCAAGATAAACAACTGCTTACAGGTAATTCTATGTGTTTAAACTAACCTTTATTTGAAGAGTTTTATTAAAAGTATAATTAGTATACCTTTTAATCCTATCGTTATTTGGGTATGAAAACATTTGGCCTAAAGCAATTTGGACGTATGTTTTCAGCCAATCATTGACTATGCTAACTCGATACAAAAGAACTCTGATCAAGAAGATACCACGCCGTTCTCGCTCAAAGGTGGAGAAGTGTTTGAAAAACTCTGCAAACTTTACACTGACTTTAAAGTAAGCTTTTAGTTGTAGTCATCACATTTCAAAGTAAATTTAAAACAATCATTTTACATTCATACAAAGATACCAAATAGCCTAAAGTCATAAAAAAATTTAAAACCCGTTCAGGACTGTACAGAAACGACACGTTGCCATTCCATCTCGATAGAAGCGGTCGAAGCATCGTACGGCTACATGTGTGGAGCAGGTCACGACCTGTTTGAAAAGCACGCTGCCTGTTTCGCTGAAGTCGAGAGTCAGAAAGAGTACAACTTGTGTAGGAATGCCGCAGGGAAAGCGATGGACGATGCAGTTCAAGTAAAGAAGCACAACCTGGACAAGTACTTCCACAAGCTGTGCCAGATCATGGACGACTACCTGAGGTGTTGTCGCCCGTTCGTTCTCGAGAAATGCGGGTCAGATGCGTGGAGACTGGTTGCTCAAGTAAGTTGTCGAGTTTATTCTTTTTTTTTAGCTTTACAATGTAAAAATAAAGCTTGAGTAATTGTAACTTTCCTCAATTTCAGATAACAATAGACAGTTTACGCGTCACGATGCCCAACTGCGACGTAAATCGGGCTTTATTGTAATCGTTTTAATAACTAATTTATTGTATTATTTCGAATAAAATCTATATAAAAGCTTTTTGCTTTAAAACCTAAAATTTAAAAATAAAGAATCCCTATATCTACCGTTCTCCACAAAAAAATCCAAGAGTTATGTTAAATATACCTGTATTAACTTTTATACACCTACATAGATTTGTACACGCAATATTATCCAACGTTATACACCGAGTTTTGTAACTACTTCAAAAGCCTTGGCCGGCAACTTTATCGTAGCCAAGTTGTCAGCCCTCGTAGGGCCAATATTGATTATGACTATAGGTAGCTGTTTTAACGATGCATGATGAACAAACCGATACGACGACATTACTGACAAGGAAGAGCCTAATACCACCATCAAGTCACAGTTATCCACCTACAATAGATTGCCATAACTAGTGCACTGTGTTATATTCGTGCAATACTAAAGCTAATATTTTTACCTTCTAATAGCCTTTGAGTATGATAACAAAGTAACCAACCTTTTCATAGCACAAGTCCACTTCTTTCAAAGGAACGTTCTCTCCAAAGAAGACGACGTTCGTCTTCAGAATGCTACGTTCTCCACAATGTAAACAATAAGGTATACGAAAGTTACTCAAAGCACTGTCAGGTATCTCCACATCACCATCTGGCCGCATTTCCCCAACCTCTTCCACATTCCAATCAGGATTCAGCTTGATTATCAAGTCTTGAATTTCTGCTCTATACTCACAATTAACGTATCTTACAGTTCATGTTATATTATCGTTTATAGTAATATAGAAAAACAAATCGAATTAAAATGAAAGAAAGAAGGAAAGAAAGACTCACCTTGAATAAATTGTTTTACATTCAGTGCAAATCACTTTTTTCGCACATCCATGTAACTCAGTAATCCTCTCTGACCCAGCCATCGTATGTAAGGCATCTACATTTTGAGTTATCAACCAGTTGAATCTAAAACAACACAACGCAACATGACAATCATTTCATTTAGTGCCTCAAACTATATTAGTTATCCAGTGAGATGTTATCCAGTATCTATTATATTAATTACCTGCAACTCTGTTCCCAATCAGCCATACTTTGATGTGTAATATTGGGTTTAGCCTGATTAAACCCATTCCAAGCCACATAATTCCTGCTCCAGTATCTTCTCCTCCAGTACTCGTTAGTCATCAGCTCTTGATACTGTATAGGACGATGTTTAGACCGAGCATAAACTCCCACGCCTTCCGACCGGTAATCTGGTATACCTAAAATGAAGTAATTATCAATTATAAGATATTAAAACAGATTTTAAATATTACAATTAATATTATATTTAGTATCTTTTGAAAATAACACGTTATTACGACCAATTTAGTACATTCAGCTTACGAATGTTATTTACCTGATTCTGTAGAAATTCCAGCACCAGTAATAAAAACAATGCTTTTCGACTGGTCGATAAATCTTTGAACTTCCTTCAGAATCTCAAAATTCAAAGGTGGTGCTTTTGGTACAAACTTAGTCAATGCAGATGTCATAATTGTACTTAATAGCTACTAACTAGCCAGTAATAAAACAAATATATAATTTTTAAAAATTACTGTACAATAAATTTATTTTACAACATTTAGTTGACTTATAACAACTTTTATAATCAACAAAAAATTTTAGAAAATAAATTTTATTTATTGCGAAGTGTCACAATGTTGACGAAATGTCAAAAGTCTTCTTGAAGCAACCTTTTCGACATCTTAACCCTCAAAAGAAGACCAGTACCTTTAGGTTCAGCCTCATTTTCTACTTCAATATGATCAACAGCCTTCCGTTTCTTTCCCGCTGCTTGTAAACTTTGTAACACTTCAGGAAAGTTAGGTAATTCATCCTTGATACACTCCACGAACCCGTAGTACTCCTTCTCTCTATCTCCTGTGTTATTATAGGCTGCATGGCTGAAAATAAAACAGAAGTGACCCTTAAATATCTAAGACAAAACATATTTTATGTGTGAGAGAAATTCAAATAAACAATTTCAATATAAAACAACCTAAAAACATTAATTTAACAATTAACTACAACTTACGACTTCACAGGAATATACAAAGGTAGGTTGCCCATGTTGTGCAGGTAATCTTCGATCACAGCATCATTATTCAACCCTAAACATAAAAAGCAAATAAAAAGTAACCTTACTTTGTAAAGTAGATATGTTTCGTATCCTGACGTCATTATACTCATATGAACATTGTTTTTCGAGATCATCTGTAAGTTTAGCAGTGCCACTCGTTTCTTTTCGATTCCTAAATTTAATATTGTTATCGACTTGACTTATAGTTATTCTTTAAATGTTTTTCATAAAAAAATCCTTTTACTTTATATAAACATAGAAATTAAGACGTACGATGGAAATGAATGTTTTACTATCCTCCGATGTGCACGTTTGATTAAAGGCCGACATCTCAAGCATGTTTGTGAGTCTTCTTCACTATCTCCTGAGGTCTTTGGTTCCTCAAACAAAAACGATTCCATCTTACCCAAATTGGCCTGGAAAAAACATTTTAGGTAACAAAAACACAAAACAGCATAACAAATACACAAAAAATTAAGCCTTTAAACTACCTTAAATTTGTCTCGTCTTTCCATTAACTTCCTCATCTGAAGAGCTATACATCTATCTGCTTGGATAATACCTCGACGAGTGCGATAAAACGCTGGTTGCATTGAATCGCTAAAATTTATAGATAATACAAAATAAAAAATTTCCTCGCTTATAGTTTTTACCTTCTACTTATTCGGTTAACTCCCAAAAAAATTATTCTTAAACCCACTTACCTTATAGGTAACTCATGCTGATTACTTTCGTTGTTTTCTTCGTCAGAAGATCGTTCCATTTCGGATTCCGTCTCTTCTCCAGCTTCATAAAACACTTCCCCGTTCGTAAGCTCTTCCTCTGAATTCTCGGCGTTATCCTCCATCACAGAGCCGGCCCCGGATTCAAAATCTTCAAACAAACTTTTGAGGACTTCGTCGCTGACAAAGTCTGTCAACCCTGGTTCACTTTTAAAGATTCTCCGAAGAAACATACTGAACTGAGTCATGCTCAGCTCAGCCAGTTGTGGAATGCAGGTGTTGAGGATCCCATTCTCCCTGGCCCTCTCGATCTTGTCTATCAAGTTCTTGCGTTTAGCCACTTCCATCGACTTTCCGGTGACATAGCCTGTGAACAGGCCTTTCTTATTCACCCTTCGTTCATCTTCTGGAAATGGGCTAGCAAGGCTGGGTTCTGAAGGCACAACTGAAGCAATCGGAGTCGAATTACTAGATTCTTCTTGTTCTGTGTTTATGGAGATTGGGTTGTAGCCGGTGTCCGTGAAGAAGTTGAGCGATATCTAAAATACACTACTAAAACCATTCAAAGTTTCGTAATTTTGAAGTCGGAAAGCAACGTTTATGTTATCTACTTTTACTAAGCAACTAAAACATCATCCAAAGAAAACTTTCAGTATCTATTGCATAAGTCAAACATTCATTATACCAACAATCAAACGCTTTAAAACTGACATTACTCGGATCCATTTCATTGTCGAAATCAGGTTCGTCCATCGACGGTTTGCAGATTACTGTTGAATTTTAAAAATTTTATTGAAATTATTTTGAAAAAAGAAAAAGAATTTTTCGAAGAAAAAATTATTTTATTTCTCGTATCCTACAGCGAAAACAACAGAAGGCCAATATACAAAACATTTTTTATTATTATAAATTATGCATGCAGATCTACAAAATACCCGTTTACAAGATTTGTACAATAAAAGGTCATGTTGACAACGCCTGCTTCTTGTTCGGCATTATCAATTTGACCAGCTTAATCACCTTGTCCTGGTTCTTGACCTTGTTCGGAGTGATGTTGAACACCTTAATCTTTTTCACATTCGGATCCATGGCCACATTAGAATAATTTAGTTGTCTTTTTCGTTGCAATGGAAGAGTATTTATTGATTTAGGCTTATCGACGTTACCATTGGATGAAGACGACCATGGCTTGTACACAGATGTTATAATCGAAGGTTTTCTTAAAGTTGGAAGAACCACTTCTCGAGGATTCTGCTGTGAAGTTCCTGATGGTAAGGTAGATTTATTTAATGTTTGCGTTTGAGGTAACGCTAATTTTGGCATCGAATTTGGAGACGAGGAGGAAGCTTTTGATGAAGTGATGAACACTTCAGAGAATAAAAATGGCATATCGTGATCTTCTTTCTTATCTGTCTCATCCAGTCTTCCTTTTGGCCGATCTTCATCCTCACCACTTCTTTGATGGATAATTTTTGATGTTTCTTCAGTTATACCCTTTACACTGTCATCCTTCTCCGAACGTTGTCCTCTTTCACAAAACAGAGCCAAGTCTGCAGCTTTTGGAGCATCGTCAGTAGTTATCAGCAACTGGAACAAGGTCTTTCTCCTCATTTCTTCGTCTGCCAATCCTGCCACAAAAATGAGGCTGTTCAGAATGTCAATATTCATCGTTTCCAACGAAATTCTTTTCGTTGTGTTCATAACTCTGTGGTAGTAACTGTTTATATCTTCTCCATCGCATTGTTTCATCGTTAGTGCATCGTACCGATTGTGCATTAGAGCTGGGTATGTGTGCACTATGGGTTTCACTTCGGACGGCCTTAGAGCAAGCTCTTTTTCTTTAGACTTCTTTAAATGTTTCGCGACTTCTGATGCCTTGATTTTTCTAGTTTTGTTCGGCTTCTTCTTGATCATGTTGTCCAGAATTCTCGTGGCACTAATGGGACTGGAAGATGGGGTTTCTGGTTCTTGCTTGATGTCTGGATGTGTGGGTTCAGAAGGACTGCTACCGTCTTTTCTAATTTCATGCAGTTTAGATGGTGTATCAGGGCGATCATTAGATGAATGTGGTCGTGGATCCAAAGACGAGTTTCGTGGCTCTGATGACAATGATCTACCTAAAGATTGTAAAGTGAGTCTTCTAGGTACTTGAAAGAGTAATACTTCATATAATACTTGCCTTCTCTTTGGTTGTATCTGAGGGTATAACGATAATTCAGTTCTTTCATTACTTCATTGTAAACTCTTCTTGAACTGAAAACATTTACAATCATTACTTGTTCGACGACAATGAAATATACTTATTTTTAGTAAACTGAATGTACAAAAGTGACTTACAAGTCTTCTTTACTCTCAAAAAATTCTTCGCCTTCGCATGTGACATATTTCTGTCGTGGTACCATCGGATGGATGTGGATTGGTCCCTTAGGATCCCTGTCGTAGTCTTTCCAATGTCTCTTACATATCCATGACCTGTCTGGATAGCTCAGAAGGTAATTCTCGTCGATACCATGATTTTGCGCAATCGATATCCGGCGGAACGTTGAACATGTCAAGTTACGGTACCTTCCCTTGTGTTTACTGTAGATTCTGCGACGGCAAAATGGACATCGCCTTCTGTTGCTATTGCTACTGGAAATGTAATAGTTAATCAAAATGACACTATTTTAGGTAAATGATAGATATGATAATTTCTAGGAAAGTCCGTTAATATTAATAACCTTTACCTTAAGATTAAGAATATAATGGCATGACATACTTGTTGAATCCACCGTCCTCCAGATGTTCGTCTGTTTCATCTTCAGTCTCATAGTAACTGTCCCAGTCGACGACACTAGCTTTCGGTTTCTTTTCTGGCTCTGTATCGTCTTCCATGATCATCAAAACCTATTAAAATAATATGTTTTAGAGTAACGGTAAGTGATATAAACGAGGAAACAAGTACTATAACAACATAAAATACAAAATATGCAAATCAAAGTAAAGTAATGACAAAATACAACATCTTACACAAAAATCACTTTATTGCGACCAACAACTGACAACTTGTAGCGATTGAAGTATTTTCGCAAAATTTAGCGCGGTGAAAGACTTTGTCTTCTTTGCAATTTTTCGTGGTGGGACCCAAACGTGTTCTCAGTGTTATTAATGCCATTAAAATTTTGATTATTAGTCGTTTACAAACAATAGTATAGTTAGTAATGAGATGAAGCATTTCTTCGTTGCTGTTTCTTGTCGATCTTCTCCATGGTCATTCCAATGTTCAGATTTTTGGTCGATTTATTCAATTCGATAAGCCTCGAGGGCATAAATTCAGATTTGGAATTCTCATGTCGTTTGCTCAAGCGTTCAGCAATTACTTCTGAAAATTTAAAATTTTTTAAATGCTAAAAAAAATTACATTGACATTAGTACAACTTATATTAACATTGGTTGTATTTGTTACCTATTTTTTCCGAAGGTTTGGGGACGCCGATCGTTACTGTGATTGGGAACAGGTCCATTACTTTCTCTTCCAAATTTGCTTTTACGGATATTCCAATTATCTGAATGTTGTTCTCAAGCTCTGTTGTCCAGGTTTCGAGCAAATTGAATAGAAATTTCTAAAAAAACTCATCATTATTAAGATGTCACTGATCAAAGCTCTGTAAACCTTTATTGTTATGCGACGTTACTATAAAATAGTTTACTTTGATATGTGATGACTTTTTGATGTATTTCTCGTTGTAAATGTCCATGGTGTCAAAGATGACGAAAACATTTTTGTCCAGAATACAAAACTGTAAAGTTACTTCTTATAATCATATATAATACATATTAAAGTGCCTAACTCTTTTTTTAATTTGGTTAAAAAGTTGTAATACTAAGTAAATCGGTCTTACCTGTTGTATTTTCTCTATAATTTTTGACCGTTTCCTTCTGGGCAACGACTTTCCATTTATGATAATATGGACTGCTCCACACTTCTGTGCCATAGCTCTGGCCCAAGCGTGACGGCCAGATTGTTTTGATCCAACCAACAATATGTTTCTCTTTTTGAATACATTGTCTTGCCATGTTGACAGTACTAAATGTATATATTATTTAAATGGTCTTAACATAAATAACCTGTTTAAGAACTTTAAGACATAATTTCAAAATTATTATCTTTTTTTTGTCTTTCAAAAACATTTTAAATTTACAATTTTGAAAGAGTTGTGTCTCACCATTAGGTATAATGGCCACCATGTAGAGGTAGCTTCGTAAATCCCAGTAAAGTTGCTCCTTCCCCTCGGTAACTTCTACCGTATAACTAATCAACTCATCGAACTGAGCACAAGGTTCTGGTCCCAGTAGTACCACACCGAGGTTCAGAAGTTTAGAGAACAAGCTTTCGGTTTGAGAATTGAATCTACCGTAGCCCAGCTTCTGATGCCCGTTGTTCTCCAGGATATTCTCCAAGGGATCAGAAGCGAAGATGGAGTTGTGCAACTGGTCGATTACGTGTTGAATAGACTTTGGCGCCTTGAAGGTGAACTCAAAAGTGGCAAGAGGTTGTCCTGAAGTTGAGTCTACGCAAGAAAACAAAGGGGATGCCGGAGGGTAAGAGGAAAGGCCGTGGTTGAAGTTGCTTCTCTGTTTGATCAGTGATATTGGACTGATGCCGAGTACGGTATTTTCGGATTCTCGAAGAAGTTTGGTGCTTTTGCGAGCTAGGAAGCCACGAGTACGCTGAAAATGTTATCATTAACTTTGATAACAAAGAATAGTACCTTGATCGGAAAGTAAAACACTTTGGTTTAATATAGACGTTACATATCGTACTGTCAATGTTTTTACAAATTTTAAAGTTTTTTACAGCTTGAATCTTTCGCGCTGCCACTTCCGGATCGACTTCAACATCTTTGTTGTGTAGATCCATGGCTTTCTTCCTCACTTCTAC
This sequence comes from Bursaphelenchus okinawaensis, assembly GCA_904066225.2. Lineage (NCBI taxonomy): Eukaryota > Metazoa > Nematoda > Chromadorea > Rhabditida > Aphelenchoididae > Bursaphelenchus > Bursaphelenchus okinawaensis. The sequence continues at coordinate 5,106,898 of CAJFCW020000006.1, forward strand.
CATGTAGATACCACGAGCATGAGCTTGATACACTAAATAGTACATTTACATTGTGTTTTACTGTGAAATGATCTTACTTCGTTCAGCACACTGAATGATAATACATGCGTCGTCAAGGTCTAGAAGTTCAGACCGTAGGAACTAAAATAAAATAACATTATGTCGTTTACATTGTATGAGTAAATAACATCTAAAGTGTCATGATATAGTTGCTTTACTATATATTTACTAAGAATTTTATATGTTTTGAACTTACATCATCTTGAACTGCCTTCATGTCTACAGGATCCCACGGTAGCTGATCGTACGTGACTTCTTTGTCTTTCTGAAGCGCCTCCTTCCGTAGTTGCTTCTGTTTGATCATTGACATCTCTGCCATGTGACGTTGTCTACACACAAACAGTCGATTAAAGTGAAGAGCTTGGCAAGAGAGGGATACTGTAATGTTATGTTTGGGTATCCTCAGATGACAGGCTGTTTTATCAAAGATAAAGTCATTCTTCGGACCCAACATGTAGGTATTCTTCCAGAAAAAGTCGTAGAACCTTCTGATCAGATAGAGTAATATATTCTGGCTAGTCTGGTTTGGCTCTATTGTAATCAAATGGTCGGCTAGCCGAATGGCTTGACAGTAGAGGGAAAATACAGTAAGACATATGACACTTACTTTTACTGTGTCCTGAAATGTAAATTGAAGTTGTTATTGTGTAGTGTTAAAGGTTTTTATATAAAATAAATAATATATATATAAATAGGTTTGTAACTTACTTTAGTCAGCCTTCTGAATCTCTGTATTAACTTGTCTGTCACTTTGGCCTCGAACTTCTTCAAGGAACTTAAGATTTCGATTAGGTCTTTCTTCGAACTTTTACATAATATATTCTTATCAGCTGTTTCCAGCGATATCAAATGGTAATTGTTAATCGATGGCTAAAACGCGAGTCTTTTAATAGTATGAAGCTGTTACTAAAGTTAAATTTGTATTTTTAGCGTTATTACTGGTGCTTTTTTGACTATATCATAGGTAATGATCGTCACAAATCTTGTGTAAGCTTTACAGTATTCACTTCTAGGATATTACTTACCTGTTTGACGGGAGATAGACTCTCTGCTTCGACATCAATAGTAAACATTTTATGACTTTCTTATACTTTCTAAAACCAAAACGTACGAAAGAAAACCTTTTTGGTTCGCTTTGGTGCACATTTAGAACATATTTTTTGTTATAATCGAGTCAGCACAAACCAAATGCTATTGGTAGGTACTTTTTAATACTGTTCACTTTCTTCTAGGCCTTGTCTAAACAATGTCATTTTCAAAAGTCAAACCCCATCTTTGGATTGTTATTAATTGCCTGCGGCGGGTTTGCTGCAACATGGTCGTATGATGCGTACGTGTTGCGATAAACATAGTAAGTTCGCTTTCTCCTTTCGAGGTCATGTTGAACAAGCGGATCTTGGCGCCGCACCGCAACTACCTTAAGTAGGTATTCGAATCCGGATTTGTTTTAAAATCTTTCACTTCGCTTACTTTTGCCCTTCTCGCGCGGCTACAACAAGTGAAAGGATTCTGGAGAGTGGGAGCCTCCTTTGGGTAGAAGGCTACTTTGAGAAGGATTCTCAATTCTTAGATTCTACGAGCGTCTACTTTGCATTACAATATATACTTCTATCTTACCTACAATAATGTTATACCTAATCTTGGGAGTAATTGCAATGGCACTGGTCAAAGCCGAGGACAGTGAATGTGGCATCGTGCCGAAAGATAAGTGTTGCGAAGAAGTTTGGAGCAACAGATGTCCTCAACCTCACTGCTACAAACCCATCGTGGAAAACTGTCCACAAAGAAAGAGTTTGGTGTTCAACAGAAGCGCTGACAATGCCGTCAAGGACCTCAGGAGAGCTCCACAGAAAGTCGAAGAAGTGAGGTTTATATGATGATTTTGACAAAAGATTAGTGAATATTTTGGTACAAAGTAATATTTTGCAACAATTGGTCTAGATTTTAATTGCTTCTGCATTTTTGTTGCAATTTGTGTATGTTACTCATTCGGGGACTACACAGAAACTAAGAATTCCTTTGATTTTAATTGTCAATCACAATATATACCAAATATATACTATAATATCCTTATCTTCAGGTAAAATGCGGAACAGCCGAAATGAACTACCAGCCGTGTACTTCCAAAGCTGTCGCCAACAAACTCTTCAGCTCGTGCTGTGAGTTGTACGTGCCTTCTGAATGTCAGTTTATGTGCAAATATGAAACCGACCAGAACAAAGCTAAGGAATTATTGACCCAAATGGCTAACTCGACCTGCTCCTTCAAGCACATGTCCAGCATCTTGTACTGCGCTTCTCAGAACAGAAACAACACGGAATGTTGCAAGGATCTGGAACTGAACGCTCCTCAACTCATGGTAAGATAAAGTTTTCGACTGTTTTTCGAAGAAAAAATAAAAAATAGAACAAAAAATATTTTTTTTGCTTTTTACGTTGCTTTTTGTGTAATACACGACTTTATATTAACGGAAAACATTCATTGATAAATAAAAACAAGAAGAGAGAAACCGTGTCATTCTGGCCGAGTGGTCTAAGGCGCTGCGTTCAGGTCGCAGTCCTCTTCGGAGGGCGCAGGTTCGAATCCTGCGGGTGACAGCAAGCTTTTTTGCTTGGTTTAAATATTTTTTAGAATTATTCTTGGGTAATATATGTAGTGAAAAAGTTTTTAGCTATTTTACAGTCAATATATTGCTTTTAAAACTTATGTTTGTTATTTTTAACTAAAATACGACACATTCAAAAGTTGAAAACCAAGATTGCATATTTTGTTTCAATTAAAAAAATTTTATATTATCCTACCAACTACATCAAATTATTTTCCTAAACCTTAGACTAATCCTTATTATTTTTCCAGGTGGGTAGCCGCTGCCTTCGTATGTGTGACCCCTCAGGCAGTCAGCTGGGAAAGATAACCAAAGAAGATGTGACATGTTTATTCAATTGGAATGTGTTGATGTACTGTCATCACTCCGGCATCCGAGAGATGTAACTACAGATGTTGTTGTAGCCTCATGTTGTCCAAGAGACGTGTCATGGCATGAACCTCACGATCTACCACCCTCATCTCATTCAATAGTTCAGTCAGCCGGGCTGATTTGCATCGTAACACGTGGAACATGGTCATGAAGTGTAACAACGCTGATAATACGATGCACAGCTTCAATGTCACGTAAAGGATGACTCTGTAACATAACACTTTAGTCTCTATTGCATTGTAATCTATCAATATTATGTTATATTAATAATTACTTTGTAACTTGTAGGTCTGTAGATGGCTTTTATATAAACTATGTTAAGTTTTTTGCTTTTGTATAAGCTTTTTGAACAAAATATTACTTTAGTCACTTAATAATTCCATTTAGTTTCGAACGATATTGTAGGTTTCTTACCTTACGTCATTGTTAATCAAGTCTAGTGATAGTAATGTGCCGAAGAGGTGAGAGTAACTTTCGTAGCTAGTCAGAGATCTGGAAATCATAAATTATAGTAGTTCAGGTAATGTTAAGTTATTAAGTAGAAGTAAACATGGCTAACACTCTCATCTGTAGTTCTATTCACTTTTGACCATTTATTAAGTTATTTATAATAAATATTGACATAAGTTATCAATAAAGGAAGCCACACTATAAAGAAGAGTTACATTACTAATCATAGGCCACTATAAAAGTACAGTAAAACAACTTACAGACCGGGGAGCAAGACCAAGATGACGTACAACTGTTTGACGGCGATGAGTACTTCCAAGAATAATGCCAGTACCATCGGTACCAGAAAGTAAGTATAGTCCGAGGCTAGACTAAAACTGCTAAAGAAGGTACTAACTGTACCAAACAGAGCCATAAACAGGTACAGGTCGAAGCGCATGATGATCCGAGTACACATGAAGAACCAGTACAAGACAGAGTAGCTCTTCAGAAGGTCCTAAAGTGGCAGAAAAGGTAGTTTAATATTTAAAATACGACAAAACATACTCAAACAGGGCCAACAGCATCTAAAAGACGTGTTCCAACTAGCCTTTGGCCACGGCTTCAAAGCAAAAGTTTTGTATAAAAAAGACGTTCTAACTGCGCCCTCACTTCCTATTGTTACCAAAAATTTAAAATTAAAAACCTACAAGGCCAGTCGTGATACGAACTCCAAATAAAGTCAAAACCGGTCCCTCGTTCATTCTGATTTCATGGTACTCGTTCATGATGATATTCCGCTGATTCAAAAGCCGCTCCAGCTGTCGTTCAGCATGGTTGAAAGGCTCATCAGGTACCGAGGTCAAGCTGTAGGTAAGAACCGAGATGCCACTCAGCTGGGTACTTTCTACTGAAATTTTAAAATATTTTTAAGACTGTTGATCAACATCAGTCTTAAAATCTTTTAATGAAGTCATAAGACAGTAGATCTTACCCTCGGTAGGCAAATAAGCGGTTGTTACAGTATCCTCGCTGTCTTCGTCGTCAGTGCTTCGCGACTGACTCATCGCCACCGTGCACGGTAAAAGTAATCAAAATGGTTTTTTTCAAAATTATTTTCAAATTTTTATTTTTAATTTTTACAAATTTAAAATTTTAGTTATTTTTCATTTAAAAAGAATCCAAATATTTTTTTACATTTATTTATGTTCACTTATGTGTTTCTATCTCTATCGTCGCCCGACCTTCGGACTTCTGGGGATTCTGGAGTCGTTCTCCACGTCTTTCCTTTTCACTTTGCCATCTATCGACAGTCCTGGATTGGCACGAGAGCGGGTCAGCATGGCAGCGTTGGGCGGGGGAAGCTGGCGGGGTAAAGCGCTTTTTCGATCCACTACTTTGGCGGCGTAGGCGGCGGTAGCGCTGGTTACACTCTAAAACAATATAATTATTTTAAATCAATTAGTGACGTCTTCAATGGAAAAAAGAGAATTTCAGTCGAATTTTGTACAACATCAAGCTAATATCAGTATTTCTCACAACTTTTTGTGTCAAAACTATTTTTGGTTTGGTAAAAGACCTTCATCCACAAACAAAGACAAGAAGGGAGAAGCCGTGTCATTCTGGCCGAGTGGTCTAAGGCGCTGCGTTCAGGTCGCAGTCCTCTTCGGAGGGCGCAGGTTCGAATCCTGCGGATGACACCAAACTTTTTCGATACTTTTATCACTTTTTGATAAAACTTTAGACAATTTTTAAACTTATTGGACTTTTTTTAAAATTTTTCTTACGAAAGAGGAGTCTTTAACCATAGTATTTGATACAGCAATGACATAACTTACCCGTCGTGTTGTAGTTGGTTTGTTTTGAACAGCAGAAAAGGTAGTAGGCTTGGGCATAGGCTTAACAACAGAACGAGGCTTGTTTTTGACGGCATCTGAAGTCGCTACACTCGTCGGAGCATTGTCGACAGTGTTTTTGTCTTCTGAAGTCGATGGTTTGATCTCCATCGTGCTTGTATCGATACCTTTTTCTTTGTTCTGCTCGGCCGTCATTATGGTTTGAGTATTCTGACGTTCCACGTTCACGGTAGCTGATTGTGAGGGCACGGTGCGCTTCACAGGAGGTGGATGCCGTGTTTTGGAGATGCGTTTGGTTGGGGATTCTGGGGACGGGACCTTGTGGGCGTGGGTGGATTTGGGAAATTTCAGCTTGGGCGGTTCCTTTTTCTCCTCTTTCTTCGTCAGATCGACTTCAGAAGGCTGTGGAGAACGGTGCTTCACCGTGCTGGCGTTAGACTTGACACTCATTCGACTGGACGAGTGTTCCCTGAGGCTGTTGGCTCGTCGATGTTGTTCTAGAGGTATCTGGTTCTGGCTCTTCTCCCTCTCCAGAATCGCTTCCAAAGGTTCGTCGGCTTCTACAAGTTGAGTGAACGTTGAGGCAGGTCGTGCTCGTTCTAGTGATCGTGTGCGTTCGTAAGTTCCGTAGAATGGAGGGTCTAGCTTCGATGACATGGGGTTGCCGAAACCGACGCTGGAGGATCGTTTGTATGACTGAAAATGGCATGGTAACGACTTATTCTACTGTGGAACAAATAAATTTGTCTAAATTAAAAGAATTTACAGTAACTTACCCTGTTGAAGCTTGATAATCGTGGTGGCGGAGCTTTTGGAAGGCACATTTCCACGAAAATTCCCGCTGAAAGTACAGTAATCTTCATAAAATCATGCTTTGAATATAACTTGTGAAAGTGAAGTTTTTGACACGATTCTGAGTTCTGCTTACTTTCTTGAATCCTGTCTTGGTCCTCTTTCTCCAGAAGATCCCAAGCTGTACTTTTGACTACAGAAGCAGTGAAATGGAGTAGATGTTTGTCGCATAACTCTAGTAATCGGCGACATAGCGACAAAAACCTCTGAAAATAAAGCTTTGATAGATACTTGACATCGTGTATTCATATTATAAAAACAGTTAATTAAAGGTAAAACAACATACTGGATTGATATCCTCCACCTGGTTCAAGCTACACGTACTGGACGTCTGAATCCGTCCTTCAGCAATGTCAGTCAGAAGCTGCTTCAGACTGACAAACGTTCTGATGGCGGTATCTGCGTTGAGGGAGTGTATCAGAGATGGCAGAATATCTTCCAGTAACGACAGGTTCAGTGCTAATCCTTTTCCTTGGTGAACAAACACCTTGGACTGTACCACCAAGTCCAGACTGGAGATTAGGAAGTCGGTACAGTACTCGATAGTATCATTGACCAGCTTCTGCACGTAGATACTGGAGTGTTGAGCTTTGATCCGAGGTAACGCGATCTGAAGCTTCTCACAGCCCAGAAGCACGTCGATGACAGATTCATCGTTCACGGAGTTGATCAAGGCCTCGAATGATTCCTTCTGCCAGTATTCTGACAGGTGCAGGAAGATACGACCCTTCCAGATACGAGCAAAGTGCTTACACTGCCATGCCATCGCTTCTTCGTACAACGGCCGAAGGATGGGTAGGTTGTGGAACTGGGGGAGGGCGTCGAACACGGCCGATACACAAGATGCACAAGGCTGAAAAGTGGTATGGTTTGATCAAGAGACATATGATTTTATATAAAGTTACAGAGGGTACTTATGTTATCCTACTTTGATCATATCATCTCACTTACTCTGTGGAAGAAATGACATCTGTGAGCCTTCAAGTGTAACATCGCAACTTGCAGTAGTTGATCTAATCTCAGTTCATCTGCCAACCTCAACAACTCCCAGATGTCTACAGCCTCAGCTACACAAGTCAGTCCACCGTACAGAAACTGTAGCAGGTAGTCTACTGTAGCCATCGTATACTTGCTCAGATCAATCTGAGCAGAACTTCCCAACATCTTCTTGAATTCGATACAAGTGCTCCATAAAATACAACGATGAGCCTTCAGAAGCCCTGTACTAGTCTTGATGGTAACATCCGTGTCGGTACCACTTTTATACATCAGAAGGAGGTCTTTGCCCAGTCGGCTGGCTGGTTCGTTGTCAATAAAGAGAGGAAGGTCTAAAAAGATCAGTTCTACTTTCATATTGCCATATCTATAGTAATATCGGCACAACTAAATCAATGTGATATTGTCTATGTTAATATAGTTATACTCACTTTCGTGCGTTGGAGTCAAATCAATGGAGGTAAGTGAAGTTAAAGAGCTGACTGACAGTCTTCTGGCCATCATAGCTCGTCCTCTAATCGTAGATCCAAAGGATTCGGCCGACGGAGCACTCTGACTCATGGGATCGTCCATATTGTCATAGGTACCCATTCCTATGAACATGGGGAAGATGGCCTTCTTTGTCTCGGATCTGTCAGAATTGGAACGACTCGACACTCCGCTGTCATCTAGTCTAATGAATTTACAGGATTGACCTGAAATTGAAAAAAATATTTTCGAAATCATGAGGACACCATCCATCGTATAACATGTCACCAAAACTGTTTTGAGTATAAAATATCTTTTTAGTCCGACAAAAATCTGTTTCGATCTGTTGTTGAAGTAAAATGAATTCAACACAATCAGCTACCCACCCTGAACATCGCTAGCCACACTTCTGCTTCTGCGTCGACCGTCGTCTTCCTTGTCTGAATACCCAGAAGTGCACATGGGAGAGTCTGGATTGTTGAGGGACTGCTGTGAAGCTAGTTCCTTGAAAGACGTCATCAAAGTCGCCTGTCCGAGGTTCCCACTCGAGCCCAGAAGATCGTTGCCAGAGTGCTTGTAGTCGCTCGGGGATGGGTAAGAGGCTGACATCTCTGGTGGGACCTCTTGGTTGGTCATGTCGGACAACTGACTTTGGGACGCTACCTAATCTCAGAACTACAGAATGTGCAAGTTTAACGTACTCGAGAGGGACTCAGAGAGTCGGAGGTCTTGTTCGAGATTCTCTCGGAGATGTCGTCACGTAGCCCGTCACGGTACACCAGAATCTCGGCTTCTGGGGGCTCGTTTTCTAAAAGTGGCACGGTCAGTGGAGAAGGGATGGTCTGGTATGTTTATTACAATATTTGATATTATTTACAATCTGAATATGAACTGAAAAAGCTTTTCGATGTTATTTTAGGTAACAAAAAATTATATTAGAAACGGCACTAACTTGGTCAAAAAGTATTTCTAAAACCTTGTTAACCTTGCTTTTATGTTTTTCTATTTACTTTTTGACCGGATTAGCACTTATCTTTTCGTTTTTCTGATATTAACCATGGTAAATCGATAAAACATTATCTATATTTAGAATGACATGCCTGTGCATCGCGGAGTCTTCTCGTACTTGAGTTCATTTGGCAGCGACACCAACTCCTCTTCAGTGTATATCGACTTGATGAAGAAGGACAATCCTGTAGAGTCTACATCACCTACAGCAACCTCTAGTGGCAGTTGAGGGGTCGCTGCTCGTGGATTGGCATTCAACGTGGGTTCAACGTAGCGCTGGAAGAAAACTGGAGCACGTTGACGGAGAATACACAAATGGGCAGGAAGTTTTCGACCGTCGATCGACACTAGGAGAAGGTCAGCCGTCTCACGGTGATTTACCTGAAAGAACTTGATGGTAACGTGAATATTTGGTGGTCTATTTGTAAAAAAGGTAATATTTTACTATATTTTATGTTTTTATATACTTTTATAATAACAGTAACATTATAAAAGTCTAAAATTACATAAAAATTGTACCTAACTCAATATATTACACTTAACAAAATCCCAAAAAAGGTTTGTTTTCGTGTACTTTTATTGTTATGGCCATCATTTAGAAGGTTTATGGCCCAGTTTGATTGACTTACCATGGCGGCCATCGAACGGGCTAACCGGCTGGCTATCTGGGACCTTAACACGTTTCTCTGCTGACCAAAAAGCTCGCTTATGACGGGCTGATGGCGCATAACCAGTCGATTACCATGTCCAGAAGAACGGACTCTGAAAGTTACAGTGTTATACTACTAAAGGTGATGAATATGGTGAGATTTTTACGCGATTTTTGTGTTATTTTATGAGACTTTGAACCGATTTTAAGTATTTTTGGATCAGTTTGTAGCTATTCGTGATAGATTAGAGAGAAATACTGCAGGTTAAGGTACGTAATGGCCAGAGAAAGTTGTTTTATGGACTTCTTGATCAAAATATAAACTTTTTGAACTACATAACTAAAAATATTCAACCATTTACAATACTTTTTCGCAAAAACAATATAACTCAATGTAATTTAATTCAAAAAACAATTTAAAGTCGCGCAAAACTCTGAATAATTTTTAAAAACAGCCATTAAAATGGAGAATACAATAGACACACGCAGCTACAACAATATTTTGACGTGAAAAATTATTAAAAATGGAAATGCGCGGAGCCAAAAGCTGAGTAAATTGAGGTCCCTTTCCCCCTCTCTTACTTACTATTCAGAGAGTACCTCGAACAAACAAACATTATAAACTCTCGCTCTCTCCAATAGTTCATGTTACTATGCCAACCACAAACAATTAAGAATTAAGAGAGTGTCAAATCTGTTTTTTTACTCCCGAAAGTCACCTCGGGAGTAAGGAGGGGTTAGGGGGCGGAAGAGTGACAGTTTAGAACACACTACCAAGTGTAGATGTCTATGAAGGGTGAGAGGAAGTGTACAGTTATAATAAGGATTACAAACAGGGTGTGTTGTATGTTTCGTGAAGTGGAGGTTTTTAAAATTCTAAGTAGAGGTTTTAAAAATTAAAAAAAATGTTTTTTTTTTGGGTTTTCAAAGTAGGTTAGTCATTTGGCTAGCCTTTGTCTTAGCAAAAAACAAAGTTTTATACTTCTAGTCATAACTCTATCAAAACATTATACACGAAAGGTTGAGATGATATACTTCATTCTAGCTCAGTAAACACATCCTTTCATTTATAGCCACAGCATAAGGTAAAATACGGCAGTTTCTAAAAGTTTTATATAGCTTTGGAAACATTTTAGAATCTTTGCCCAAATCCGGAAAGATTTGTAAAAATATTTTTTGGCAAAAACGTAGCAGGAAAAACGTGGGAAAGCAAACATACGACCATCAACATATCTGGTAAGCTCGGGTTGAAGTGAGCTTAAATTTTGCTTGTTTATGAAGGTAAAGTAAGATAACATGAGTAAATAAGCCAGTAAAATAACGTGATTCAGTAAATAAGTAAGGTAACATTAATTGCAAGGTGAAGCAGCTTATTTTGATTAGGAATGGATGGCAAGGTAAAACCTTATATCTACATAAAGTAAAACAGACTAAATTAATATAATATCAGCTTGAATGCACTATTTTCAGTGACGTAACTCATAAAGAATGACCAAAAAACCAATAAAAAGTAACGATTACTACTGTCTATGATAGTATCCAGTATGAATTATGACATGACATTATTATTGTCATTTCCAAACTAGTACCACTACTATTTTACGATAAAACGAGACAAAACACAATAGTAAGACAATATCTATCAATATTTCTTTAAGAAAACGCTATTTGGAATAAGATATGTTATTACAAACATTGACATTAGATTATAGTACAGTTACTCAGTAAATGGACTAAAATAACGGAAAACAGGACCAAACTTGGGAGTACAGTGCCAATTTGAGTGAGCATGTCCAGAGATAATGAAGGCTTTGTGGTCGGAACAAAGAAAAGCGAAAGGAAAATGGATCCATGAAAGAGAGCCTCCCCCCGCTTAAAAGGGCGCAAACTCCCTCAGGGCAAAGTCTGGCCCTTTCTGAGGCCGACTTCTCCATATTTGGAATCCGCGCCTTTAATCCCTTCTGAAGGCCTTTCCCACCCTAACGAGCTGTTCCTCTACATATTGTAGTACCAAGCATCGTACTGTTGGACTTCATGGTTGTTGTTATCTTCAACTGTAATATTGTTGAGGAAAAAGTTTTCAAATGAGGCTTTGTGATTCTTTTGGTCTATTTTCTGGCTTTATTACTTGTGTAAACAACTACTCAAATATTTATTTAAAATATTTTTGGATTTAAAAAACAGAAAAGAGTGTGACTTCAACGTCGGTTTAAATTTGGAAATGAAAAAGCTGGCAATTTTGAATAAAATTACAATTTTTAGTATACTCATGAACAATAGACCGTACATTAGTATTTTAGGCATCTATTTTGTATCACAAAACGTATTTTTGTTTTATTGGTATATCTTTCTTATTCTGACCTCGGATGTCTTGAATCTCAGTCATGTGAACTCTGACATTACTTTTATGGCCTTTGGAGTGTTTTTTCTGTTCAAAAGCCCAAAATATACTTTTTTTGAAAATATTTGAACGTTTATCTCAGTAAGATAGAATCTTACCGCATCTTTCAGTTTTTGCCTCAAAGTAGCTGAAAATAGTTTAAAAATTCTCTAAATAAGCCATGAATAATATCCGTCATAATACTATAATAATATCCAAAAGCAAAATTAAAATCAAAACAGCTTTTCCCGACCTTTTAAGGTACAACAAAGTCCAAACTCAAATATTTGTTTATTGGAATTTTTCATGGAAAATGACATTGAGTATTGGAGATACGAGAAGAGAGCTCAAGATACGACGACCCCAGTCTTCACCTGCGATAAAACTCTTGGGCCCGCCAAGACCATCGACTGAGGTCGGTATGGTGGTCGAAAAGTGCATGGAAAGAGGAAACAACATCTGATTAAGAAAGTAGTAACTACGTAACTACCATTATATTCACCTTGCACTCGTTTCAAGTAGTACACTTTAAGTTCCAGTTCCACGCACTTTCCGACCGGTAACAAGACGAGGTTGAGCACGAATAAATATTTACAAAAAGGACGGTGCTACAGCTATAACTGTGGTTCATCGGCTTTCGCCTGCGATAAAACTCCCTGAGCTCAAGTGTAATGTTGAGTTCGTTGACCGTTGATTACCACGTATTCGGAAGGGTTGAGACACGATAAGAAGATAGAGGTAGGTACTGTAACAAATCATTAACTAGACAAAGATTACCATGATCAAGCAAGTGTAAGGTCTGCGGCTACGGCGTTATATAAATAGGACTATGGGCAGACGCTTACTGTAACAAAAATTACAAAAAATGAATAACGGGGTTACTGTACTGTGACGATTTGTAGAAAAATGTCGCGTTTCAGTAATTTACCGCAGTTTTCTGTATTTATAGTACGGTAGAATTACACGAATGGTATGGTAAAGCATAGTACCACAAGTATAACAAACTCCACCGTATAATAATATACCAAGAACTACAGTATACAAAATAATGAAAAAACAAACTTTAAATTACAGTAAGACTCAAACGTTATACAGTAAAGTCCCTAAAACGCGGCATACTCCCAAAATGACACAGTAACAGTAACATGTATAATATAAAGTAGGTGTTGTCACTGGCTACTGTAACGTCGATTCCACTGGATGTCCGGCATTGAAAGATAGATGGTGGTGGTGGAAAACCGAGTTAATGCTTGGCCTGATACAGATGGAGGTTGAACTCCAGCGACGAGTTGGCGTCGTGCCCGCAGCGATTGCATTTGAACGGCGATTCGTAGCCGTGGTAGCCGAGGTGGATCTGGAAGAGGGCACGGTCCTGGAACGCCACCATACAGTGGTTACAGGTGTGGGGCCATTGCTGAAACGTTAACATAGTAAATTTGGTACTACAGTAGTTTTTTATAGTATATAGTAATCATAAAGTAGACCATACTATATACTAGCTTTTACATTGTAACTACACTTACGGAAGGTCCATTCGTGGTGTTGAGCTGACTCAGAATGACAGAGAACCGCGACTTCTCCTCATCCGACATGTAGGGGTTGGGTTCCTGAAACAAAGTATTAACCATGGTAAGACCGAGTACCTGGCTGTACGGTGAGTTGCGATCCGTGTCGTTGGGCGAGATTCTGTCTTCGAAGTCTGGCGTCGTCTTCCTCTGAAGCCGTTGGGAGATCTTGTCCACCTTGGAGCCTTTCTTGTTGGACGAGTGAGTGGTCGATGAGTTGGGCGACCCTCGACTGCTCACGTTGTCTAGCGACTTATGGGAATCTGAAGGCGACGCTGAACTCTCGGCACTTGGCGATGTAGCCTCGTGGAGTGGGGACGTGACGATCTCGGTCTGATTCGCATCGTAAGACTCTCGTGCTGGGGAGGCGGACTTGTTCGTGCTGGTATGTCGCTCGTACTGGTCTTCGCGACACTCGGCTGACTCCATTGGTTCGGCTGGAGCGGCGACTTGGAGGTCAGACAGCTCGTTCTTCACCGTCAACATGTCTTGCTTCAACTCTACAGGATTGCGTAGCATCTCTGTCTGCATCAGCGACTGTTGTTGTTGTTGCTGTTGTCGCTGCTGTACCATCAATGTCAAGATGTCAGTGTACTGCTTCTGGTTGTAGACCATATGCTGTACGTTGTGCTGGACCAGTTCCTGTACGTTGAGGGTTGTGAAGTCGCAGTGGTTGCACTTGTGACTGTGTAGCATGTTGGAGGCGGTGACTGCTCGAACCAGCTCCTGGATCTTCTCGGGCGACTGAAGCAGTAGCTGCTGGAGGTTGAGGTTGGGCTGAGGCTGACTGATCATCGGCTGCATAATCATGTTGGACCTGATGGGCTGAGGCGTGTGGATCGTGTTGTCAGGCTTGGAGGTGAAGCTGTAGCTGAGATCCTTGGGGGTGGAGTCGTGGAGGGGCTCAGACGAGGGCGGATCGTAGTTCTTCATGGATTCTGTCTCCATGGCTTCGTCTATGTCCTCCAGCATCACGGCTTCGTCTTCTTCCGTACCGATCTCTCCTGGAGCTCGTTCGTGACCGTACTTCTCCAGATGCATCTTCAAACTGTGACAGTATTTGGTCTGGTAGGTACAGTTCTTGCACTTGTAGTGGTACAATGGCACGTGAGACTTCATGTGGGAGTTGAGCATCGACTTGTTCACACAGGTATACTCACACTTGGAGCACTTGAACGGTTTGGAGCCGTCGTGGTTCTTCATGTGGTAGGTCATGTGGTGCTTGTACTCGGTCACGAAGTCACATTGAGGGCACGTCAGCTGCTTCTCGATGGGAATGTGGAGTTTGGAATGCATGTAACGTTCTTCCTTGCTGGTCGAGATGTGATTGCAGTGCTTACAGTTGTACTTCTTCGGTTTGACGGTGGGGCGACGTTGCGAAGCTGCATCTGGAGAAGTTGTGGCTACACCGTCAACCTCAGCCATCTGCTTCATCTGTTCGAGGGCGTTGGATAGACGGTCGCCGTTGTTGTTGGATTCACGCTCCTTGGCCTTGTAGCCCACACTTTCACGTTGTTCTGCCGTGTGAGAGTCCATCATATGCTTCTTGAGTCGGCCTTCTGTCCGCGATGTGTAGTTGCACGATGGAACCTGACAACGGTGACAACCATGGGTGTTCATGTGTGAGTTGTAGTGGAACCTGGAGGTGCAACTGAAGGAGCAGACTTGACAGACAAGCACTCCACTTTCGGCCGCTTCAGCTGGAGTTGGTGCTTCTAGTCCTGGAGCTCTGAAGAAGGTCCGCTTCTGACTTTTACTCGGCGACGATGGAGTCGAGCACGGTGAGCTTGTCGCAGGTGAGGCTGTTGGCGGTCGGCTCAGGTTCTGCGAGAAGCGAAGCAACAGTTGGGCCGTCTCGTTCTGGCCCAACTGGCCGTCGTGCTTCGTGTCGCTGTGCGTCGAGGTGGAGTCGGTTCTGTTGGCATTTATATCCATCTTGGGCATGTTGTTGTTGGTGGAGTCGAAGCTGGGCGACGTTTCTGAGCCTTGGCTCTGGAGGAAACACATCTGTTGGTAGAGTTGGGATGTTGTGAATGCCGGCGTCGCAGCAGAGAACGGGTTCGGTGCCAGTGCAACTGATGATGGTGTCTAAAGTTATCTTTTAGGATTTTTGAACGTAATTGTAGTAGCATTAACGTCTGTTTTAAATGTAAAAAATGTTGTTTTATTATTAAATATTCTAAAATTCACAAAATTTATAATTTTAAAATTTGCATAATCACTTTTATTATATGAATATTCATTTTAAGATTCATTTTAAATAACCTTTGTGGACCTACTTGTAATGCACCACGTAGTGCCATTTGAGAGAGTTGGTCGTGGCCCCAGGAAGGGACCAGACTGCTCGACTCCGTGTTCTGATTCATGGCTTCAGAAGAGGAGTGCTGGCGCGTGGATAAGGAGAAGAGGTGGAGGCCTCGTTGAGGTAGTGGAGTTGATGTGATTGTGGTTCAACTGGAGCATTAAGGCCGCGGCCTTAAGGGTGGGGGCTTGGCAGCAACCCCTGGAGGTAGAGTAAGGTTGTATAGGGTGTTACGGTGGTATGTTACAGTCTCTCGCGGAGTCTGTGCATCTCTGAAACATGACGTTGTTTATATCACATGAGTTGGGGAAAGAAACATTGGAAAAACAGCTCGTTCGACGTCTCCCGACCCGACCCCTGCACTCTTTTTGCGTCGTTCCACGTAAAAAATGGCTAAGGTGCATTCAGACCTTGTTTCTTAATGTCGCAACACAAAAAGAGAAACAAAAAACAGTTGGAAAGCCTCAGGGCTCAGGTGTAAACATGTTGTTTCAAAGTGTTTTCGAAGTAATTGGAGCGAATGTTCAGATCGAGGCTAGTCAGCAGAATGAGCTAGGAAACACATATTGTGTTAGGTGGAGACTGGCAAGGTTAAAAGTGTAAAAAGTAACCACAGACAGAGTACAAAGTAGAACATATACAAGTAAGTATATTATGCAGCAATTTAATATACCATAACTATACTAAATTTGAGAAAAGTATCCTAGTACTACCTTGCATAAAAGTAAAAGTACCACTCCGTTCCAAAAGTACAACTCCCCCCCCTCCCCGCCTACAAAACCCCTATAGCCCACACCCAATACCGTACCCCATTTTTTGTTTTTGTGCATTTGCATTCGGCCTTAGGGATGAGCGAACATGGTGGCCTGGCACCGAAGCGGACAGTGCAAAAACAACCGTACTCTCGATGCGGCGCCCGAGAGTGCACTTTTGTTTTTGGGGGCGAAAAAGCGTTCGGAACCGACTGGTCACTCTCTCGCTCCGAGTCGAGGTCATTTCTCGAGAAGGCCCTGCGGCGATTCCCCCCCTCCCAGCAGCTGGTCACTCGTTTTTCTGACCCCAAAAGCGAACGCGGTAAACAATCGAATGCACATACGACAACCCAAAAACAATTACGGTAGCTCCTGTCATAAAACAACAAAAACACACTTTTGGGGGTGGTAAAGGGGGAGGGGGGTAAAAAAGGGTAGAAGGATTCGATTTAATGATAATTATATTGGTCAAAAAGTAAAAAGCACTTCAATAGTATGGTTAACACGTTGTGGCATATCTTTTATTGGCCATCTTATTGATTTTCTATTTACTTTTTGGCCGATATGTTAAAGCATACATATTAAAGGAACTAAGTTATCTTTTGAGGCCCCAATAACCACCATCAAATAACTACCACTCAATCTCTACCATAGTAAAGCTTAAACCAGTAAAAGGCACAAAATATCTTCTTAAAACGAGAAATTGTAGTAGAATGACAATTTACATTGTAACATGTAAATGTGTCGCAAAAGATACAGTAGAAAGAAAGTCAAGTGATAACAAAAGATTACAACTACAATAACAGAAAACTAACTATCTAGCATTTAACTACAATAACGTCAAGTAACACTACTTTACTGCATTAATACATGTCCAACGAGTTACCTAATGTGTCGCTTAAAATAGAACTTATTAAAAACTTGTAAAGACTATCATTATAAGTTGTAATTACATAGTTTCAGCCTATCTTGTCCTAGGACACGACTCCTAAATTTAGATATTTGCATTATCTGCTAGTTTAGGTGAGTTGAAGCTTCAGAAAAAAGTTTTTAAATGAAATATTGGTTATTATGGTACAACTAGTAACTAGCTAGTTAGTATATTACGTACAAATGGCCTAGAACTTTGCAGAAGACGCAGCTAAAACAATATTAAAATTTGAAACCTAACTCTAAACTTACAACAATTTGAAGGAAAGAACACCCAAACAGATAAACAAAGTGACCGCGCCGAATGTTTTCGTAAAAATACGACCAAAATTGTTTTTGATTTTGCATAAAAAAGGGCAGGGGGGCAGGGCGGGGCGCGTGTTAAAAACAGAAACGAGGTCAGGCAAACAACTGAAACTCTTGCGGGAACGCGACGAGTGACCGGTCGATCCGGTGCCAGCCAGTGGTCAGTGTTCGTCGCTTTTCGTATTTCTCTCTTTTTTTTCGACCAGGGTCTAATAATGAACGTCGCTCGCCCCCCCCTCCCGTCGCCGGCCCTATCTCCAGGACCCGGCTGTTTTTGACGTCGCAAAAACAACAAAAACTTTGTTTACAGTGCACTTTTGGAGGTGACATGGTACTACGAAGAGGATTTACGTAAAAAAAGTATAAAAATGTTTACTGTACTTTGATGATCGTATAAAAAACAAGAAAACACAATAAACAAACATAACAAGGGTTGTTTACAGTGTATAGGCAGACTCCTTACTCGGCCTCAGAAGTGCCACTTTTAGGCCCATAAATTGAGTAAGCTTATCGGTTTGTAGCCAACCTTATGTAGATTCTGATAGACTTAATTTCGAATTGTAAACTTGACTTTGAGCAAAGTTATGGCGCTGTAAAAAGTACAAGCAAAATGTATTTTACCGCGCCATTCTTTTCATTTCAACCTAATATTTTTGCTCAAAAAAGTTACATTAATCTCCATGAAAACTTTTACAGACTTTTTTACAGTATTGTATACTTTAATTCAGAAAACAATATAAAATAAATCCTTTTCACAACTTGATACACCACCTTACAGTAAATTGTAAAGTAATAGAGTAATAAAGAAAGTAAAGTAATGTGCAGATACCATGTGATGTGTCTAACATACAATTAAGCACGGTTTATGGTAATTCGACCGTTTTCATGCAAATTTCTCTTTTATGGGCGGTCGTTTTGAATTTAGGACACTTTATTAACTGGCCTACAATCGCGGTTTTGGTCAAAAAGTGCAGGGAATTGGACAAAATTATTTTTTTTAAATTTAAAATTTTAAAACCGCCTTAGGGCTGAAATGTCGTACAGCTTTTTTAAATTTGAATATTATCAAATTTGAATAAAAGTCCGGAGTAGAGTGCCATTTGAAATGATATTTACCTTTGTGCCATTCCTATTTGAGGTGTTTATTAAACGTCCCATTAAACGAAAATTTGCATACGCGATGACCCCGCCGCCGTGAGGTCACTGCGACAGGATGGCACCGTCTGTTTTTGCGACATTCCATCGCCGACCGCCGGAGGAATTAAAATTTGCATATCGCGACAAAAAGAGGGCTTAATTAATTGCGGTATGTGCGTATGCGACAAAGTTTATCTTAAAAGATAAAAACAATTTTAAAATTAAAAAAGTTGAAAAAGACTTGTGACAACTATCAAAAATGACATTTAAAAAAATTTAAATTTCAAAAAGCCTCAGGAAACGTCAAATATTTAGTTTAAAAACCCCTCAGTAAACGTCGAACGAATGTTATATTATAGTATGATCACCTACCTCTCCTTATCCACGCGCGTTCTTTCGTTTCTCTCTCTGTGATCAGTGCACGGCTAGGCTTCGCCCGTAGGCTTAGGCTGAAAAAAAACATGAAAAAGTGAAGAAAAACCCTGAGGGCATACATTTAATCCCGAGTGAAATCGCGAACAATAATTTCCATTTTTTGGCCTTTGTTCCGAGTAAAAAGCAACTGCACCTTCCAAACCCAGTTCGAAGGCTTTGCACTGTTCATAAGAACGACATAAAATTGTAAAGCGCAAAAGAAAATGACTTTAATTTGAATGTGGACGTCTCTACTATAACACTTTTTCTAATAACCCAAAAATAGCGGGTTTCAACTATTGATTTGGTCAAAAATATAATTTTTCTTTCGAATAAATCGGAGCGAGAAGAAAGACTGCACCGTGCAATCCTTGAATAAACTCAATTGCACAATGCAGCTAAAACCCATCGCAATTTTGCACTGTGCAACACAAATCTATCGCAAGTTTTGCACTGTGCAGAATAACATAACCAAAAGGATGTGCACCGTGCAGCCGCGACAAAAACCGATCACATGAACCAGGAATATGTCGCGTCGCAACAGCTCGCAGCGACACGCACCGTGCAACATTGGGAAACAGTTAAGGAAAGCGCACGGTGCAGCGAACGTTCTCTCAAGGTCAATTCGAAAAAACAAAAGTGGCGCTGAAACTGGACAAAGCGCGACAATTGCCAGCGAGGGAACAGCGATGGGATGTCGCTTCGAAACGGCAGCTGGTCAAAAAATGGTCATTGCGACAGAAATGTGTTTTCGGCGACATCACACGCGATTCGACTTGCACAGTGCAAAAACAGGCTCGAGAAGGTGACTGCACGGTGCAGATGAAAAGGTTTCTTTGCACCGTGCAGTTATCTGAATGCATCGTGCAGTTATTTGGCTGCACCAGGTAAAGCAAAGCATGGAAAGATTGCACGGAGCAAGTTCAAGGTTTACTTTCTAAAGTAAAATCAAAAACATTTTTAATTTTAAAAATAAATAATAAAGTGCAAAACATTTCCTGTGCACGGTGCACCAACTAAACCCTGCACTTTCTCTGAACGCAAAAACAGAAAGTTAAAAAACATTGGAAGAAGAAACAAAAAACAAAATGCAAACTTTGGGGTGAGGGAACGACGAACGAGAGGGGCGGCTGTTCTCCCCGGGACGGCCTCGTCGCAAAAAATGGCAAAGGGGGGGGGGAGGGTGAGAGAGAAACGGCCTGGACTGACCTCTGTACCCTCTCGCTCTCCGTTTGGCGGCCAAAAAATGTCTCTTTTTGTTTCTGACCTTGTCGCGCACCCAAACCACAAACATTGCGACATTTGTCTTCTTGTTTTGCGACAAATGTCAGAGTTCGCTTTTGCTTAAGCGCGACAAGACCTTTATTACAATCGCGATTGACAGAATTTTTTTAATGTTTATTTCCTTCCAAAATCTAAAATATTATCATAAATCTTATCAAAAAATGTTATGATACTTCTTCACTGAGCTGTATAGCACGGTGCAAACTCAAAGTGAGAATTTAATGCAAAAACGTGTGCCATTTGAAAAAGAACTGCACCTAGATTGTCGCTTCAGAAGTCGAGACACAAAAAACAAAAAGCGACAGCCTTGTTTCATTTTTGTCGCAAAAAACGCGTGATCGTTCTCGGGAAGAGTGCGCGGCCCAAAAGGAGAGTGCCAGAGAAGGGGACGGAACGATGCACCGTGCGGCCAGAAATGTTGTTGTGTTTGGATTTAAATAAACAAATTTAGACAATGAATTCTTTCTTCGATATTACCTGAATATGGCAAGGAATGAACGGGAACGATGTGAGTGCAGAAGAACGTTAGAAAGATAAAAACGTAAAAATGTAAAAATAAAATGGCAAAACGACTTGAAACAAAGTCCAAAGTACTGTAACGTGCTCTAACGTGCACAATCGGCTCAGAACGTTGGCGGAGCACGTCGGCTGAGCAATTTGATTAGAATGTTTTTCTGTGAGCGAATGGCACGACCTAGCACGTTCGAAAAAACAAACACAAAAAACTCTTGGAAATGTTTTTTTCGAAAACAGCGAGAGCACGGAATGACCGCAGGGCAAAGACCGCCCAAGTAGGAACGACAAGAATGTCACAATACGTTTGCTATTACTTTACTGTCGGCATTACTGTAATTGGTTGTTTCGTTTTATGACTTATGTCTTCTTAACATAGGTACTGTAAAAGGTTTTAAATGTAGACTATAAGTTAAATCAACAAATTCTGCATATGTTTTGATCTGTTTTAACTTTATTTTAAAACGGTTTTCAAATAGGTATTACTTTGGCAAATACACCATTAGACCCACACGTTACTTAGCATTGCGACACAATTGGATTTTCAGTTGGTTACTCTGTAAAGTAAAATGTCATAGTGAACCCTTGCTCTTGGCTGTTGTTGTACTGTACTCAAAATAACAATATAAATTTCTAAAATCACTTTCTGTATATACTGCTATATATAATTTGATGACAATTTTAATTTAGAATAATATAAGCAGGCGATGTAATTACGTTTATTATATAATAATATATTTACTTTGAAGTTGTTTTAAACATATTACACTACCCAGACGACTGTAATAACGAACACTGCAGAAGTAATCGGCTTAGTCGCTTCTTCTGAATCTCTTGATTAATATTGTAGCTTTGTATCGTATACAGAAAGTTGCAGTAAACCAGGGTTTATTTTTGGATATTACTTTAATGGAAACATCACAAAACAATATTATTCTATTACTGACAGGTGTTCTTACTGTAGGTTGTTTATACAGTGCAAAGACTACTTTGGAAACATAAACAACATGTTCAGATACGATCTATAAATACTCATGGTCTTTAGGGCGTCATAGATAAAGTTGTCATCGTTAGGACAAGTGGTCAAGTCACAGTATACTTTTTACAATTACATTAGCTTTACAATATATTTAATTAGTCAAAAGTGTAAAAAAAGTATGGTAAATACGGTGCCTACCGTAAGATACAGATGTTTTCCTACGTAAATCTTAATTTACCTTTCTATAATACAAATAACAACATAGATAATAACTTTAAACTAAATTTGTTATAATATAAAGTGATAAGAAATGTATAAAAACTTACCTTATTTTAATCTCCAAATTCAAACGACTCAGTTAAGTTAAACTTACCTTCTCTGCTACCCATATCAAGTATACTGTAGAAACGTGCAAACCCAAGAGGAACTTGAAAAACTAATCTAGGGAAATTCATTCAATATAGAGGTAGGCCAGTAAGAGCCTGAAACAATGGCGTCCACGCCCTGATAGTACCATAAAGATATTAAGCATGACAAAGTGGTTTCACGTTTGTATAAGTATCCTACATTAACCTAGCTTCAACTGTCGCCCTCGACCAAAGGCCTGAAAACAGTCGCAAATTTCTGAGATTCTGAATTTGGCACTGTCTCAAGCCTGGGGCCAAGTCGAGAGTCCGTCTCGACTTATTAAACATTAGAAACCGAACCAGCAGAAGTCGGTCGCAGTCTTTTAGGGCGAACGGGCCGTTTTCTGACTTTTGAATGAATGGGTTACAGTCAATTTTTCTTTTTCCTTGATCTAAAAATGGACGGAAAGTGTGCGCGGAACGGAGAGAGCACAGACATTTTCTTTTTTCTAACATTGCACTTATCAGCGACACCCAGACGCTGTTCATTCCTTCGAAGAAACTCGAAGCAACCTTTATTTCAGTCCATCAATTAATCTGATATTGTAAAATGCAGTGATAAAACGTTTATTAATTTAACTTGGAACCTTGAAATGAGTTTGCAAATTTAACAATGTAATACAACAATCGAGTAGATGGGTTAAAATATGTCAACATTCTATACACCGTTCATCCGAGGCAGCTTCACCTTCAGCTGACCTTGAGGACCGAACTCGATTTTCGAGGCCAGAAACTCGCAGAAGCCACGAGAATTTGCTTGAAATGCTTCTGAAAACCGTAAAATAAATGTTATCATTTACAAGGTACATTTAGACAGCCAATACCTTTAAAAAATAACATTAAGCACCTTATAGAACAGCATCATATTCAAAACATTAACCTACCGTCAAAGGTATAAGTGAATTGGTGGACGTTGTTAGTAGCTACATAACTGATGTCGTTTGAGTTCAATGGCAAAAATGCACCAACAAATGAGATTTGAGAACCTACAACAACATCTTAAGTAAAATGCTCCCTTTAAGATTGTTTTTAAAAGAACAACTCTAGCCAAAACTATATCAACCTAAACCGACCGGATTGTAAAAGTGAATTTGAGGTCGCTGAGGATTGGGTAGGAGGTGATGATGATTTAGACCGAGACTTGCCGCGCTTCTGTTTCTTGGACTAAAAGAATGTTTGTAAAACTAGAAACTATAGATTTCGAAGCAAAGACAGGCATACCTCCAAACCTGCAAAGCTTACCTTCTTCTTCTTTTTCTTCGACTTCTGGCTGGAAGGTGACGATGCTTCCACATTGGGTTCATCTGGCTGCAATCCAGTAGGTAATGAGAACTTAAGCGGTTCAATGGAAGCACTTGGTCCTTCTGAAGCGTCTTCTTTCTCTTTGGATTCAGATAGTACGTCGTTCTTGGAATTGGTGTCCTCGTCAGAATCATTCGAATCCGATTCCAGCCAACGAAGCCGACCTTCATTTGCTTTGCGTTTAATACAACCTTCTTGGAACTTCTAAAACATTGCAAACTTAAAGTAATAAGAAATAACACCAAATAAACTACTCTACATTTATGCACAAAACAATTTTTGAAATATTTAAACTAATATAACAGTCATAATTAAAGAAAGAAAAAGGTTGGAAATAGGTATAAAAAATGAAATGTTATAAGATATTACAGACCAGAACTGATGACTTGTAGTTGCTCGAGGTCGATGGTTCCGACGTTTTAGATGTTTGTCCTTTGGCAGACCTAAAATTATCAAGAAGTAAGTGATTTACAGTAAAAAATCATATCCCACAAAAATATAAATCAAAAATGGATATTTACATATTATTGTCAATTTATATTAAATTTGGTGCAAAAAATAAATTAATCCAAAAGGCTAAATGTCTACAAAACCATGGGTAGTACTTACTTTCTCTTTTCAACAGAATAATCGTCATCTTTGTCGTCTTCGTCAGCTTTATCATCCTCAACATCCTCCTCCTCATCTTCTTCAGCCTTTTCGATCTTAGCCTTCTTCTTTGCTGGTGCTTTCGCAGCTTTACCCTTAGATTTCTTTTTAGCATTGTATTCTTCCATAAACTTATTTACAATCTCCATGGAACCCTCCAGGTTTTCTTCGGGCTCCCAAGAATCATGATTTTCATCATAACCTTTCCATCGAACCTAAAAAGAAAATATAAATCATCTTATAGCACTTGCAACGGTGGTTGCCAAGCAACTGCTAATAATACCGTTAAAAATCTGATCTTTTAAGAAAAATATTTATAAAAATCAAAAAGCAGACTCACATGAAAATGTCTGACACCTTTAATCATTTTCGTTCCCATCAAATAATCAACCTCAAAGATGTCTTCTTCATCGTCGACATCACTTTCTTCTTTGTCAACTTCAACCGCATCCCCCTAAACAACAATTCATATTTAACGAACTTAACTTGCCTTTCCTGACATCTTGTTACTGATATTCTCCGCGGCCTTAAAAAACAATCCAGTTAAATTTCCTACTAGGTCATTCTTTATTTTACTATCTTCGTCCATAATATAAAGGAGAAAACAAAAAGCGCGCCTTCGCTCTATGTTTCGTGCAAAATTACGCCAAACGGCTTTTTTCACCACAAGAAGCGTGTGTGACAGTTAATTCTGCAATAATCCGCCTAAAACTCTTCCTGGCCGCAAGTTCACGTTAAAAGTACATTGATAATTTACTGCTACTAATTTAAAACACTTTTTTTGCAATATTTAAAAACTAGGCAGACAATCCGCTTTACTATTTGTAGGTAAAATAACTAAAAAAGCGGTTAAAGCTTGTACATAACAATTTTGTAAAAAATTCTTAAAATTCACTACAGTTCGTGTTCTAAATTCACACAAATTTTAAACAAAGCTTCATTAACAATAAATTATAAACTAGTAATAAAAAAACGCATAAATCGCTACAAAATTAAAAAGTATATTACCGATACCCAACATGACCTCCCAAACACACATAATCAATCACAAAGTCAAAAAAAGTAAATTTAATCAACAAAAAATATACTCCAAAAAGGATAAGATAACAAAGAGTTTACTTCAGTTTCTTCTTTGGGCGAAGTTCACTGGAGTGTCCGCACTTCTGCTTTCTGCAGTTAGTGGCACGGGGTGGGAGACGGGCGTAGCACTTGCGGCAGATCTGCTTGTCGCAGTTGTACTTCTGGGCCAACATTCTCAATGATGGTTCGATGATACCACCACGAAGACGGAGAACCAAGTGAAGGGTAGATTCCTTCTGGATGTTGTAGTCGGAAAGTGTGCGGCCATCCTCAAGCTGCTTTCCTAAAGAAATCAGGTTTAAACAGTACAATTTCAATAAAATTATCATGTATATTAATTTAGAAACTGTCATTTACCTTACAAAAAAGTACCAACGCCAAAAATAAGAGTTTAGAAGAAAAATTGTATCCTTTTACTTTTTAAGCTAATCTACTTGCTAGCAGTGATCAACGAATTAAACACCATTAGAATAATACCTAAATATTAAGAAAGTCAATAAATAACCCTTACCGGCGAAGATAAGACGTTGCTGATCTGGGGGAATTCCTTCTTTGTCTTGAATCTTGTTCTTGACGTTGTCGATGGTGTCGCTTGGTTCAACTTCCAAGGTAATAGTTTTACCTGTGAGGGTTTTCACGAAAATCTGCATTTTCGCTATAAATTAACTAAATTAATATAATAACAGAAAAAGTTAATCAAAATCGATAAAATGCACGCTAAATTTGAGAAATCTTGCAAAAAATATTCCGAAAAATAAAAAGAGAATTTGTTCAGCCACCGTACTTCCTCCCTTCCGTCTCTTCGTTGTGGGACCAAAAACGCGCGCGTTTTTAAAAAATTTTATATTTTTTCTCTCACTCCCGTCAGTTAAAATTTAATGAACTAAAACACAATGTCACGTAATTTATAGCGTTCAGTTGTTTTCGTTATGAGACATTTTAAAAACAGTGTATTGATTTTTAAGTTTTAAAAAAATTTTGGCGTTACTCTATTTAAGCCACTCTCCCTACCTATTAAACACATCCAAGTTTGAATATTTTTGTTGGTACCTAGCGCGGTTATGTTTTTTTTTTCATTTTGGAAAATTTTGTGTTACCGGTCGATGGAAACAAGTCTCGGAGACCTTTCTTTTCAAGATGTTCACAAGTTGTGGAGTATTAACTAGCTGTTTTTTACTTTCATGATTATTGTCTACTTTTTTCGAAAGATATTTAGTACACCCATTTCTTCGTTAGAACGCCCAATGTTATAAACACTGTGTATAGCTCACAGGGAAAGTACCCAACCTACAACTCTCAGAATCAGCTCAAAATTTTTATACGGATTCTTTGTAGTACCAATAGTATCTATGAAAAATTTTAGCTTGCGCTTTTGAGTTTTAAATTTTAAATATTTAAACCAATTTGGCATTGTGTTTCAAGCACTTTTTTCGACTTTCCAGCCAAGCTGAACTTACAAATTTAAAAATGTAGGTTCATTTAAAGGTTTTTTACTAGCATATTAAAGAAAAAATATTAAAAGTCAAAAAATGGCAAAGTTATAAGCTTGAAACACAATGCCAATTTGGCGGGAAATTCAAAACGCGATTTTTCGATTTCGATTTTCTCAAGACTGGCCGCAAACCGCAACTTAGAATTTTGCATAACATCTTACATTTACGTGACCTTTCAATAAAAAAAGTTTGACCGAACTCTGAGCGTCGCAGGTCGCGTACCTTCCTTGTCAGTACGTGATTTCAGAATTGATTAAGAAACCGGCATTGAGAAGAAAAGAAACCCCCTCCCCAAGCAAAAACGTGCCAAGATTGATCACTGGATGGGTCAAACCAATCATTACCGGTCGTCACGATCATGTTGATGGTAAGTTTTTATCTTTGTTTGTTTCCTGTTTTTAACATTACTTTTGGTAGAGCTGAATCAGCTCTTCTTTAGCTATGTTAATTCCCATTTAAGCAATGTTGATTATTAAGTTGTTCGACGATTTAAAATTATTAAACTCTTGTTCATTTTGTAGTTTTAGTAACAATAAACGCTGAAAGCACCATCAAAAAAGAAGACTAAGATCGAGGCTGAAGAATGAGGAGGAGGATGTTGGGGATGATAAAGCTGACGAGGGCGACAAAGATGACGATTATTTTGTTGAAAAGAGAAGTAAGTACAGCACAAGGTTTTCATAAGTTTAGCTTTTTAGGTTAATTTATTCCTTTTGCGCCAAGTTCAATAAAAATTGTGGATAATATATAAATGTCATATGATTTATATTTTTTGTGAAAGATGGTTTTTTTCCTATAATTAACTTCTTGATCGTTTCAGGTCTGCCAAAGGACAAACACCCAAAAAGTCGGAACCATCGACCTCGAGCAATTACAAATCATCAGTTATGGTCTGTAATATCTTATAAAGTTGCATTCCTTATACCTATTTCCAACCTTTTTCTTTCTTAAATTATGACTTTTATTTATATTAGTTTAAATATTTCAAAAATTGTTTTGTGCATAAATGTAGAGTAGTTTATTTGGTGTTATTTCTTATTACTTTAAGTTTGCAATGTTTTAGAAGTTCCAAGAAGGTTGTATTAAACGCAAAGCAAATGAAGGTCGGCTTCGTTGGCTGGAATCGGATTCGAATGATTCTGACGAGGACACCAATTCCAAGAACGACGTACTATCTGAATCCAAAGAGAAAGAAGACGCTTCAGAAGGACCAAGTGCTTCCATTGAACCGCTTAAGTTCTCATTACCTACTGGATTGCAGCCAGATGAACCCAATGTGGAAGCATCGTCACCTTCCAGCCAGAAGTCGAAGAAAAAGAAGAAGAAGGTAAGCTTTGCAGGTTTGGAGGTATGCCTGTCTTTGCTTCGAAATCTATAGTTTCTAGTTTTACAAACATTCTTTTAGTCCAAGAAACAGAAGCGCGGCAAGTCTCGGTCTAAATCATCATCACCTCCTACCCAATCCTCAGCGACCTCAACTTCACTTTTACAATCCGGTCGGTTTAGGTTGATATAGTTTTGGCTAGAGTTGTTCTTTTAAAAACAATCTTAAAGGGAGCATTTTACTTAAGATGTTGTTGTAGGTTCTCAAATCTCATTTGTTGGTGCATTTTTGCCATTGAACTCAAACGACATCAGTTATGTAGCTATTAACAACGTTCAAAAATTCACTTTTACTTTTGACGGTAGGTTAGTGTTTTGAATCTGATGTTGTTGTATTATTACACGGTCAAACGCGTTAATTTACCTAATTTGACTGTATAATAATTTTTTAGTTGTTGTATACTATTTTAAACTTGTTTCATAAAAATACTTTCACAATTTCGGTATTTTTTATTCTAAAAAATCAATCGCGGCGCAACGAAATGCCAAAAAATAAAATTTATTTTTTATTGGGGCAGGGTGGCGCGCAGCGATATGCCGGAAGCAATCACTGTTTTGATTTGAGGTCAATTTCGAGATCGTGGCCAAGGTTCTGCGACTTTTTTCGGGGTTCAACTTCATGTTGTTCATGAATTTTTTCAAGATAAGGGTCTTTTTACGTAAAAATAAGCTTCTTTTGGGATTTTACATAATTTCAGTCATTTTTTGTACTTTTAGCGTTCTTTTTATTGTAATTTGTATCGGAAATTCTTTTTCGTGTTTGAATTTAGTTATAACTGAACTGTTTCAGGAGTAACAAGATGGCCAAGAATGTGAAACTGGCAGAGCAACCAGCTGCAATCCAGAATCAAGGAATTGGACAGGAGGAGTTTGAACAAATGGACTGTATGTTCGATAAGCAGCACAAATACGAACAGGTTTACGAAAAGCTGATGAAGTTAGGTCTGTTTTTAAAACTTTTTTATTGGTTTTTAGGTTTTCTCGAGGAAAATTTTTATTATTTTTGGCATCCAAACGAAAACGTTTTATTATCGTTTAGAAAGTTTAGAACTTTGAACTTTTTAAAGTGTAAATTCTAAAATTTATGTATTTTGTTACCTAAATTTTATTGTTTTTAGATGTATAGCGATGGTGACTCCGAAAACGTTGATTGTTTTGTGGCGAATTGGCCGCGGCCTCTACATGAAGTCATTTGAGAACGAATGTGATGAAGAACGGCTATTATCTGAGGCACTTCAGCATTGTTCAGCCGGGCACAAGTTAAACCCGAAGGACTTTAACTGCATATTATGGACCGCCATCGTCAGTGGAGCTTTAGCGGATCGTGGAAAACTCGGCAACCGAGAGAAGATCCAGATGGGCCATCAGTTCTTGGAGTATTTGGTCAAAGCCGCTACTATTGAACCTGACAATGCGATGGTAGCTCATATGAAAGGCCGGTATTATTTAACTCTATACTCTTTGGACGATGAGCAGCGATCACTGGCTAAATCACTTTACTCGGTTGATTCATTTTCTACATTGGGTAAAGCTCGTTCCATGTTCGAACAAGCTGCTGCTATGAATCCATCCGAGTGGATTGAGAACATGCTCTTTCTCGGGAAGACGTACTTGGCATTGGATTTGAAGGGCGCTATGTTGAAGGTTTTGGAGAAGGCTGTCTGCGTGGAACCGAAGAATCTGGCGGAGAGGAAATCGCAGTTAGAGGCGCGGACGATGTTGAAGAAGCACAAGGAATAATCTCATTGATTGTATTATTGTTAAAGTTTGACTAGCTATAATTAGTCTTTAAGTAGTAAATGTTTGGAGTATTATTGCTTTATTAGTAGTGTTTCAGTTAAAGTAAGAGCGGTATGATGGTAGAGCTGTAGTTACATGTTAAATATGTATGTAGTATTATATCAGTGATATAGAAAGATTGTTTTTGTAGTAAATTGAATGTTATTTATGTTGATGTAGGTTAATTTATAGTTTTTTGATTGTAGATATTTTGTAACATTGCTTACTGTTGCCCTTACCTCTACATAAAGATCCTCTTGAACTGGAATGTCATATGTCATAGCCTCCTCCACAGTTTATCCGTCATCCTGACACTTTTATTTGTTACTTTAATATATAAAAGAGAACATTACTTCTTTATGACTTTACCTCAGGGCTCAACTTTAAACTCGAAAGTTACTTTTGGAGTGTAAAACAGCTCGGTACTTGATGATATACCACAATATATCATCGTGTATTAGGTCTAAATATTCAAAAATTTCGATTATTTGGATAACAAACCGGTCGGAAGGAAAGGATGTTGCCGATTCTAGGCATTCTGTTAATGTCCCAGCAATGTTATGGTCATGATGCGGTTTATATGTATCCATGAATTCTTATGAATAAAGGCGTAATTTGCACGGATTTACAATACTTTTAATTAAAAGTATAAACTATTTTTATTCTTTCAATATTTAGAGAGAATCTGAATGTCTTGGAAGCCAGAAACCAGCTTTGTGCCGACACAAACACAGGCGGCTTCTTGTTCAATACCGAGTTCGACCATTGGCCGATGGCTTGTCTGTCTGTTGGCAACTCTCACAACTCTACTTGTTCTCCAGCTCAACCAATGGACGAGGTGTTCAACTACATGAAGGCTTCACAATGGAGGGATCTGTTACGGGTAAGTCTACTACAATATAATTCTAGGTATTTCTGGTTTTGTGCAATATGCTTGGTTGAACACATTCATATTGTACAAAAAAAACAAGAAATGTTTTTTATGGAAGTAAACGTAATTTTGTATGAGATCTTTATAACTCCAACACTTACTCATCGATCAATCCCTCAGGCAGTGTTTCTGCTCAAAACGTGCCGTCCCTGCCGCCTTCACCGACTCCACTAAGACGTCAGAATTCAGCGTTTTCTAAAGGAGCTTCTCAGAACACATTAACGTCAAGAGGACAATCCCGTCAAGGGTTATCGTTGTCCAAGCTACCTTCTCCTTCTTCTTCAAGTCAAAACTTGGCTAAAACATACTTGTCGAGGCCTGCTTCAGATGAGAATTCACTTGCATCTCTTAAAAATATTTTAAATTTACCGTCAACCAACCCCAACTTCTCCGAATACTTCTCAACTACGACGACCATCTAATTTGCCTTCTGGGCCCAAATCCCACGTTTCTCTTGGACAAAACGTGCCTTTCGGGTCAAGTGTACCTCCTAATGCGCCTTTAACTTCAGGATTAAAGTCTAATTTACCCCCAGGGCCCACGGAAGTTGGTGAAAGGCGATGTTAAGCGTCTGAAGTTGCCGATGGCTCTGGCTACATCTTTCTACGATAGTGTAGGCGCCGAACAACAAATCTAACTACAACAACAGTTTGTGAACAAGTTCGGTCGAAGGAAAGCTCCGATTGCATCTCCTGAAGAAGCCAACCGGCTGGCACGAAAGAATTCCATGGATTCGAACTTGTCGACGGACTCGAGAGAATCTGGAATCTCGGCTACGTCGATGAAGACTGAAGCCAGGATTCGGCGGTTTTTTAATTATTAAGTTGATATTGTAAGTAAGCAGTAGAGTTACATATTTTAGCATTTACCTGGAAAACTGGATGAGCTTTTGTTTCTACATTCCGGAACCTTGTTCCTGTTACTCTTCAATCGCTTCGAAGGATTATCCTTGCATTCGCTTTGGCGCTTCGAAACCCAAAACTCAAGGTTCACCAAGCATTCCGACATTAACCACCAGATTGTAGCACCAGGGGATGAGAACACGTATGGCAGCCATCTCAAACTGGTCGAGGGGAACCAATTCAACATTCCTGCACCTTACTTTATCGTCAAGTTGACAAACCTCGAGTATGAGTTTGTCGTCTTTCATCTAGAGATTGCTATTGGACACACTGTCAGTGAGATTCTGAAGAGGGTGAAGTCATTGCAACCAGTTATCAATGCTATGGATCCTCACCCAGTATCAGCCCTCTACTATCAGAATAACATCTACATTACTGTCGCTGAACGAGGCTGTGGGTTAAAGTGGAAGACAGATCAGATAATAAAATTCGACATCAATGAAAAAACGCTACAACCTATTGACGTAAGCTTAATTACTTTCTAATTATTACAGCTTAGGTAAAAAGATAAGGAGTTGATATAAATAATTTCATAAATATTCAAACCATAAACTTTCCGTGCTTACTATAATGTCAAAATAAATTTTGAAAATATTGCCTGAACTTGACATTGTAGGTATCGACAGAGCTGTTCGTACTGGCATTACCTCGTTTCGACTTCTACTACCCCATCTCGAACCAGTGGCTCCACTTCGGATCGACCACCAAGAACGAGAATGGGAATAATACTATATTCGTACTCAAAGATATAACTCGATCTCCACATTGGATCAAGTACGAGTTGCCCTTGGATGACGTCAACTTCACAGACCATTTTCTCACAACTGACACATCTAATGTTGTTACTGTACTCAGGAAAGACGCCGTTTATCAATTCGACATTAATTACTTGCAGTAACAGGTTAGTACGTTGAATTTTGTATCGTATACATAAATTAATAAAGTTGACTTTCATTGCTCTTACTGTAGTAATTGTAAAAGAGTAAAGAAAACTCAAAAGAAGGTAAGTAATGGTGCATTGCGTTTACAATAAAGGGCGTACTAAGATGGAATTGCTGTGTAAAGTTTATTTTAGTAAAATAGCATGACGTTGTTATTACATACATCCTCTTAAAGCGAGCTTTATTTGTCTTAAAAACGATTCAATAAGAGCACAAAGAAGAAGTTAACTTTTTAATAGGCATCAGAGGACAACCATCAGCAATAAATCGTTTCACTTCTGGAATCGCTGGACGAGTTACCAGTAATTGTAATTGGGACATAAAAAACTGTTTAAATTCATCAGCCAAAGTAGCACTATCCAATCCCGCTTCCTGACGTTCGATCAAAAAGGTTTCGCATTGATTGCAAATCTCAGCAACAAATGCTGTTTCATCTACACAAATTGGCATCAACTTCAGATTGCCTAAAAAACCACATTCATAAATAGGCCTAAATTTATTTTGTCAAATCTATTTCACACTACCTTTTCATATTTTTGAATTATTTTACGGCAATTGTCTCCTTACCTTTGTTATAGTCGAAAAAGAATGTAGACTTTTCTTCGTGAGCGTTACACCAATCGAAACGTCTACGCCCATCTGCTCTACCCAAAGATGTAAAGCTACACACTTTTTTTTGAGGTATATACTGTTTCGAGTTTGGGTGGTGACAATTGATGAACCTCGAGTAAAATTGTTTCTTCTTTGGGTCGTAAATTACATACTGAAAAAGTTGAAATTGTGCTTTTAACAGACAAAAACAAAAATTGGCCAAACTGGACGAACAAAAGCAAATTAAATTAAAAATTAAAAAACTTTAACCATTATTTAAACAAACACACTTCGCCAGTTTCGCTGTTATATATAGCATGATTTGAAAAGATGATCCAATCATCCTTATATGGATTGTACCACCGTTCATACACTTTTTCTTGGGTTTTTATATCGTATAATTGAATTTTGTTGTAGCCATTCCCTCCACAAGAATAGTCTAGAAATGATTTTCTGAATAAATTTAGTAGCAAACACATTTTTTGATCTTCCCTTTCAAACCCCTGATTACTGAACTTTTGGGGCAGAAACTTTCGGGGCGAGAACCTTTGGGGCAAGGAGCTATCGGCTCCGGAATTTTTGGGACAAGGAACCTTTGGGGCGGGCAATTTTGGGGAAGTTTAAAAAACATATAGTAATTCCATCATCTCCCTTCAGGGTATTTTTTATAAGTTAAAATTTATATTTTTAACAAAATGACTATTTAAAAAAATGTCAGTTTATATGTAAATATACTCAAATAAACAAATAGTTTTACGGAAGTGTTACTTTTTATTTTTTATGTTTTGTTATTCTTATACTTATGTAATCTCAAAAAGAGGGAACCATACCCAGCAACGCAACGTTTTTTAACAATTTTAAAATATAACACTTTTATTGTTCAATTACGACTTACGGCAGGAAAAAAAATATATTGCTACAGCTACACGATGGAAAAACTTACATTTTGTTGTTTGATAATTTTTTTATAAAAGTATTAGGATAAAAGAGAATTTTTTCTTTCCGTAAGTCTGATTTAAAAAACGGTGGCGTTATATTTTAGAATTGACAAAAGATGGTGTCGGGTATGATTTGAAATCTAGTACGTAAGAATAAAAATAATTAAAAAAAGTAACACTTTAAAAACTATTTTTTTATTTGAGTATATTTGTAAACTTACATGTTTTCATTCTATGACTAAATAGTCATTTCGTATAAACTAAATACGAATTTTTACCTATAAAAAATACCCTGAATTTATATAGTGAAAATTTGAAGTTTTTTTATAATAATTTCGCCAAAAATTACCCGCCCCAAAAGTTCTCACCCCGAAAGTCCCTGCCCCACAAGTTCCTGACTTCGTTTTGTTGCCTACAATAACTTACTGTAGATATAAATAAGGCCGGATTCCTCTAGAATACAGTACATAAAGTACTTGTTAACATTCCCCAACTTAAAAACTTGGTCAGTCTTCATTTCTTTGATGTATAATTCTTCTTGTAAACGTGCGAATAAAGGTATATAGCGATGTTCACCGTATCTATCTTTAGTTATACCAACAGATTTACCTCCAGCAAACCGCATGCCTGAAGGTATTTCAAATTCTCTATTCGTAAATGGATCGTATATTGTGTTATTGTCATTTACTTGGAGGTAAAGTCCGTAATAAAAGTTTGTTGTTTCAAACTTTCTGAGTACTTGTTTAGAGGAGATGTCATACAAGTACGCGATTTGTTCGGTTTCCTTTGTCTTACAATTGATAATCAGACGTGTTCCTTTGTTTGCAATAAGGATCCTTTTCATGGACTCTTCAAAATGTTGTTTAAAATCAATTAGTTCGTACTGAAAGTTTGAAAAGTCGATGTGAGAAATAATGGCATGTTGTGAATGTAAGTAAAACACAACCTTTCCAGTATTAGGACAAGTGCTTACGCTCAAGCCATTCAAATCAAATGCGCGGTAAGTCGTTCTAAAACATATATTTACATTTATTGTTAATTTAAACTAGTCTAACGTTAATTGGCCTCTACTTGTGACTTAAAATATGTGTGTTAAAATAATCTTTTCTCAAAGAATTACAAAAACATACAAACTGAAGGCGTTAGCCCAGGATTCGCCTTGGAACCTGTAGATTCCCTCTCGATAACACAGCCGTCTGAAGTCTCTGTTGATCCATTTGTAAAAGCTTCTATGACTCGATGCTATAGCGGCCAAGCTTTCGATGCCTTCAATATGATCGAAGATGTCTTTCCATAGCTATATGTAAACATAGTTTAAACTAAAAGGTAATAACTTACTTTTTTTGGAAGTTTTGTCAACCACTTATCCATGTGACGCGAATAGCCTTAGTCAGATTCAAACAATAAAACTATGCATATTTTTTATAAACGCTTGCTTGGCATTACGTATAATGCGTTGATGAAGCTGAAACAAAGCCAACTAATTTAGGGACCTCTTACAGGTGCGTCGCTACGGATTTTTTTCGGCTCTGGGGGGGGTGTGACGGCCACATCCCTCCACTCCTCCTCCCTAGCGCAGTCTCTGTTCTCTTAAATAAAGGTGAATTACTTATGCAAATTTAATAGATTTCTCTTCATCAAAGCGCACGCGTGATAGTAGTCAATCAATTCAAGGGCAAAACCAGGGAGTCGTTTTATGTTCTGATCCTCAGTTATTGACAATTATACATTTAATGGACAATAAATATATACCAGACCAAGAGAAATATCAAACTTTTTTTTACTGAAAAGTCAAATTTATTAATTTATGTATTATATACGATACAAAATTCAACGTACTAACCTGTTACTGCAAGTAATTAATGTCGAATTGATAAACGGCGTCTTTCCTGAGTACAGTAACAACATTAGATGTGTCAGTTGTGAGAAAATGGTCTGTGAAGTTGACGTCATCCAAGGGCAACTCGTACTTGATCCAATGTGGAGATCGAGTTATATCTTTGAGTACGAATATAGTATTATTCCCATTCTCGTTCTTGGTGGTCGATCCGAAGTGGAGCCACTGGTTCGAGATGGGGTAGTAGAAGTCGAAACGAGGTAATGCCAGTACGAACAGCTCTGTCGATACCTACAATGTCAAGTTCAGGCAATATTTTCAAAATTTATTTTGACATTATAGTAAGCACGGAAAGTTTATGGTTTGAATATTTATGAAATTATTTATATCAACTCCTTATCTTTTTACCTAAGCTGTAATAATTAGAAAGTAATTAAGCTTACGTCAATAGGTTGTAGCGTTTTTTCATTGATGTCGAATTTTATTATCTGATCTGTCTTCCACTTTAACCCACAGCCTCGTTCAGCGACAGTAATGTAGATGTTATTCTGATAGTAGAGGGCTGATACTGGGTGAGGATCCATAGCATTGATAACTGGTTGCAATGACTTCACCCTCTTCAGAATCTCACTGACAGTGTGTCCAATAGCAATCTCTAGATGAAAGACGACAAACTCATACTCGAGGTTTGTCAACTTGACGATAAAGTAAGGTGCAGGAATGTTGAATTGGTTCCCCTCGACCAGTTTGAGATGGCTGCCATACGTGTTCTCATCCCCTGGTGCTACAATCTGGTGGTTAATGTCGGAATGCTTGGTGAACCTTGAGTTTTGGGTTTCGAAGCGCCAAAGCGAATGCAAGGATAATCCTTCGAAGCGATTGAAGAGTAACAGGAACAAGGTTCCGGAATGTAGAAACAAAAGCTCATCCAGTTTTCCACGCTGGGATTCTTCTAGAATGGCAGGAACTTCTGAAATCGTGCTCCATTCCTTTTTGTAGGTATTGAAAGATTGGCACCGGGAGCCGTTTGCGATTATTCTATGGCCATTGTGATATTCTGTTTGGTCTTCATCTAAAATACTGTGGTTAGTCAAAAATTATTCAAAACATTAAGATTACGAGAGGTTTGGAATGGTGAAAAATAACAAAAAAAAAGTGTAATAATATATGAAATTAACGCAAGAAGATTAAATCAGGCGCTAGGACAAATGCGGTTTTTGGACATTTGCGGATCTTCGGTTTTTGGACACTTGCGGATTTTTTAAAGGGGTTTTTTTATTTTTTAGTTAATTTAGTTGTAGTATGGTACTAAATGGTACTAAAGTTTAAATTGGCACTGTCTTAATATTTCTTAATGTTAAATAGTACTAAATTTTTAATCGGTACTGTTTTTATATTTTTGGTACTAAATAGTACTAAAAGCCCAAAAAGGTACTGTTATGTTAAAACCGTACCAATTCAAAATTTAGTACAATTTAGTACCATAATACAAATAAATTAACTAAAAAATAAAAAAAAACCTTTAAAAAATCCGCAAATGTCCAAAAACCGCATTTGTCCTAGCGCCTTAAATCAAACTTTTTCGACTAAAGTTATCATGTTTACCCATCAAAACTATGGGTTACAAGCGGCAAACGCCAAATTTCTCTTACATTTAGTTTCAAAGATGTAGACGGTTTCATCGATTTGGACAGACATTCCGTCCTCGATTCCTGACCCGCCAGCAATCTTCTGGAGCGACATCCGAACGTCACGATACCTGAGAGTTAGATAAGAAGAAAGACGGAAAACTTGTTTTCTGTTTTGAAATCGATTTCGGGGACGCGACGAGCGTGAGTAAGAAGTTGTTTGTTTTGTTTACACAACAAGCTTTAATGGTCAGTTCGCTTTATTATTAATATTAATGTACACGTATTGTTTTAGGTAACAAGTCTTATTAGTGGAGGGCGGCTAGGAATGTCCGGGCGACGTCTGAGATTATTTGTTTTCCTTCTTTGGGGATCTAAAGTATATTGATTAGCGTAAGTTGAAGGGTACAATAAATAGATTTTTTTAAAAGATTGTTTTCGCTTTGAAACGATCATAGATCACTTTTGGTCAAAATATTGTTTCTAATTGACAGATGGGCTCTCTTTTGTCTTTTCAATTTGTTTTCAGCCCAAAGTACTACTAGAGTAAGTAAAGTAATAAAATAATCCTTACCGCGTTCTCCACCTCTTCAACTGTTGGGATTCTGATATTGGGAAGCTCGCGAGCTGCTGGTGGAGTTGGTGTAGTCTCAACCATCCATCCGAAGGGGTTGAACATCTGTTGGAGTTGTTGTTGTTGGTATTGTTGCTCAACGATTTGAGGTCCCCAACGTCTAGCCGGCTGTCCGTGAGAAGTGTCGGCTCCAGGACCATAAGTTCTGACACCGTGAGCACGGGCTCTGGTTGGTGCTGGGGCTGCTGGTTGACCAAATGGGTTTCCGAGTCCCATAACTCCGAATGGATTCTGGGGCAGCTGGAGTTGAATCTGAGGTTGGGTAGGAGTTGGTTGAGGTCGGAGATATTGAGGTTGAGGACGAGATGGCAGAGAAACGACTTGTTCAACTGGTACAATTGGAGCACTGTGAGCACGAGCAAAGTTTTGCTCGATAGGTGCTTCATCCTCTTCGTAAGGTTGAGCAATTGGTACTGGGCGTGGGTTTGAGGCTCCAGCACGAGCTGAGAACTGTTGAATGGCAACTGGGTCTTCTGCTGGCATTTCTTCTGGTAACTGGAAGGTCCTCTCATCAAAGGTGGGACTTTCGTTGTCAGCTGGCACCCGGTTTGAAGGATCGCCTAACCCTTGTACAGGTGGAATTGGACCAAAAGCGTTACCAGCTGGGTTTTGAACTCCACCTTGACCTAATCCTGGAAGTGGTCCTAAAGTTGGAAGTCCCAAAAGGTTTGGCAGTTCAGGAGCCGGAGTAGATGACCGTGAAGGTGGAGCCTTGGTGGTTGGATGGTCGATAGCGTTAATGTTGTCTACAAGATACTTAGCGGCTCCATCTTCCACTGAAGCAGGTCCGTTTGGTTCTGGTACACAACCAAAACTTCTCATTCGCAAAGTATACACAACACCGTGCTCGTCAAACATTCTCTCGACACTAGAAACATACTCGAATCCTTGTTGACGTCCTTCTTCGTTTCTGATCTCTCCACCTTGAACAGCTTGTCCTGGACGCAGCTTCAGGATTCCACGATCTTGAGAAGTACGAAGCTTTTCATAGGTACAGCACATCACTTTCATTCTAAACATTTGGTTATGAATTTAAATTTATGGAATTGGAGATACTGCTGATTTTATACGATTTGAGCGACTTACGGTTCGTTCGAGTCAATGTGGCCCTGAGGGAAGATTCCACCGACCCATTCGTTTTGGCCCATACAACGGTCGGCCATGAAGTTTCTATCACATATCTAAAAATATTATTACTTACAAACCAAAATGATGTATCCAAAAGCGGTACATATTCAATAAAAAATACAAGATAAAATAAAAATTGATCAATTTAACATACCGAAAATTGCGGTTGGAAGATAGAAGCGTTCTTGACAGCTGGTCCAGCTCGGTCTGATGACCTCAAGAAGCCGTCCATGTTGCTTCCGATTTGGTAGAATTGGGCCGCATCAGCTGACCGTTTTCCATTGGCTCCCCATCCAAAGCAAATTGGACGAGCACAGCCCAAAACTGGTTGACCGTTTGACAAAACCTGAAAGTTATGACAGTAAGATAAGTATCATGTATCTTCTTTATTTTCTACTTTAGACTTATACTTCTAATTAATAAATAAAAAATTTTAATCTTATTCTCTTAAACTTTAAAATAATATTAATAAAAATTGAAACCTATATTAACATAATATGTCATATTTTTTCAATTAAGATAATTACCTCAAAACTGAATGGGACACCCGACTGTCCACAGTAAGACGCGGAAGCTGCGCCGATCAAAAAGATGGCGAACAACGGAATCATCCTGAAACTTCGCCTTCTCGAAACCCGGTTCGGTCTTATAATGAGAAGGGATTGTCGCTTTTATCAGCGCCGATATGGAATGTCCGGTCTCGGCTTATGTCATTCGGAAGCCGCTGGGAGGATGAACCGGTTTCTGGTCCGGGTCAGAGGGCTCCACAAATTCATTTTCTAAAACTTTCACCAGATTTGTGCTCTGATGAGCATTTTAATTAAAAAGGATAGTCAGCAGCTTCGAAGTAATAATCACAGTTGTGACAGCACTTAAAAGTACACCTTTATTTAAATTGATATTTAAAGTAAAAATACCTAATTTAAGTTGAAAAACAGTTTAAGGACTTCCAATTACACATAACAACACATAATTAGATGTAAACTGATATAGTTTATAAACCTTAATTTCTCTGAAGACTCGGACAAAATTCTGTCCCAAGATTATTTTCCTTGATCGACCACTTTTGGTCAAGTCTTCCTTTCAGTCAAGTGTTGCTGAATAAAAGTCGTGAAGAAAAAAAAATAAAAAACGTTTATATTGCAATTTTTTATTCTAGGACTTTTATCTTTACAAAACTTTTTTTTACTTATCTATATGTTTCGAAAAATGGGCATTTTTCTTTCGCAATTTGATATTTTTTTTGTTTTAGGCTATATTGCTTGTTTAGATAACTCTTTTTGTAGTTTCTTGATTATGTTTCATAAAAACTGTGCAGAGAATGACCTCGGCGATGTTCTTGTGTTTATGGAATCAAGGACATGCTTAATTAAACATGTTTTCTTGTCTAATCCCGTGTAATTGGCCTGATGTTGCGTATCTTTGGCTTTTCGGCACTAAATGCTTCATGTTTGTCTTTCTGTGGCCTCGGATACTCGAGAGTGATCTTGACTAAAGAATTCTAAGGAAATGCCGCTAGAAACAGCAATGTGTTGGAAAGTTGCTGTTGTCAACATACGGTAATCTTGAGGAATGTTAAACATTGGCTGTGAATGAAACTCTACTGGTTGTGTGAGACTGTTTATAAAGTGCGACGCTTTTCGGCAATTGTTAAATTAAAGAGGAAATTTAAAGGATAATGCAATATAAGAGGTACTGTCAGTAAAGTTACTTTTGGTTTTATGGTATCTTTGAGATTAAATTAAAACAGAGTTACATAGCAAAAAATGCGGCATTTTTACGAGTTTTTGTAATGCGATCGAAGTGAAATTAAGAGATCAAAGAAGGAGTAACAACCTCAAAGTGTCTCACGGCTGGAGGCGGCTTCAGATGACCGAATCATTTTGACAGATTTGGGAATTCTGGGTTGAGAAAGCTACACAGTTTTGTATCTAAGACTACTATAATACGTTAGAAAATGAGAAGATTACTGTAAATAACAGTTAACATACTTATAATAAAATTACTGTATATATAGATAATATAATAGGATTTCTGTAAGCTGTAATAGGATTACTGTAATTAGGAGAGCAATTTAAGCCCAATAAAAGTTTGGAAACATTCCTTTTGTATTTAAGACCCAGTGGGACATACGAAAGGCCATCAATTTTGCCACCAATAACTGTTGCGTAATGTTTGTGGAGGTGCAATTAGAGTGGATGCTATTGTGCTTCCGTTTCAAAGTTTATTCATCAATACACGTACATATATATATGCAAATTACAAGGTAAACATCTAGATGCAGGTTAACGAACTAAACTTATATGTGCCATCTTTGGTTAGTGACATATTGATATATAAATACTATTTCTAACTTTATACTTATCTTAACAATTAAGGGTGGTTGATGCGAAAAGATTGTCATTTTAAAAGCCTTTTCTTTAATTAGCCCTTTTAATGAACTTCTTTTTTCTTCAACTTTATGCAATATTAAAGTAATTTAAACAAAATATATGAAAGATATACTATAATACATTAAACTACAGTAATTAGTATAAGTCTACAAAATACTGTAATTTTCGAAAATATAGGTTAGTCCACCTACTGTAACTATCACAAGTCAACGACCGTGCTTACCGTTACTGATAGTAAGCGGAGTTGAATTGGTGTGGTATATAAGATATCATGGTATCCTGAGGAAAGGGCATGGGAGGGTTGAGCTGCACGAAGTTGGGTACTACTAGGTCCTCCTGCTTACACAGGAACATTGGGTCGTGTAGCGTCGGAGTCATAGCTGAAGCGTTTCCAGAATCCGAGGAGGCATCGCTTTCGCCTTTGTAGTGTGTGAGTGGTTGGAGTGGTACATCAGGGTGGGTTTGCTGTAAAAACGTGGTAATAAGGTTACTTTACTCAAATATAATGAGCAGTATAGATTAAGTTAAAGCATGTAAAAGTAGTATATCTATCAAAAGTTAAGTTTTCTGATTATACGGTTCAAAGTATGTGTAGTCTATGCAATAATGTTACTTTACTTTGGGTGCTTCAATAGACTTTATGACCTTATCCTACCTTGTGATGTTTCCTCAAACTCGATGGATGTGTGTACTTCTTCTTACACTGTGAACAAAAGTAGGGCCTGTTCTTGGAATGTACATGCATATGTTTCTTGCGGTCGCTGCTGTTGGCGAACTTCTTCTTGCATTGGTCGCATTCGAAAGGTTTCTCTCCTGAAATGTGTCATTATAATGTGTTTATTTCCAGATGTCTTTCATGAAATTCGTGTGAAATCACATCTGTCGTTAAGAGATGGTAAAGATACCGCATCGTGATGAATGAGTTCATTTTGTTTTAATAAAAGTGGCATTTCAGCTAGGTACGGTAGCTTTTATTAATTAGTTGCTCAAAATTTAAATTTTAAAAAATTTAAAACATTTTAAAAATTTGAAAATTGAAACGAAAAAAATGACAAAATTAGTTAGATGTTGTGAGATTGAACAGTGATGTATTTAAAAATATCCAGCAATAGACTGTCTATAACAGTGTCCATAACGAATTACCTCAGCGGCTATGTTACAGTTACATAACACAGCTCACCTCATCTCGCTTCCGACGCTTTTGTATCGGAATTAATGTCGTTAACCTGACTTTTCTCGGCTTTAATTGGCAGTTGTGGATAAATGGCATTTGCTTAATCGAAAACTAGCAATTTTGGCGACAAAAACTGTTGCTTTCAATTGTTTTAGCAGAGTAACAGATTCTCTCACATTTCAAATTATGCAATAAAATTGGAAGTAGAGGATTTAAAACACGAAAAGGCTTAATTACTTTGTAAACATGACTTGATTTTAGTGTAAAAAAGGTTTAATCGATTTGTGCAAGCACATGGTCTTTTTCTCTGTTTAGTTTTTAACTAAAGAATTACAGTAATCTAAACCTAATGCTCAATTTATTGTTTTACTACGGCCTTTCTAAAGCCACTTGAATCTCGGGATTCCATCGCGAAAAATTAGCATAATGCTTGATC
Organism: Bursaphelenchus okinawaensis; assembly: GCA_904066225.2. Taxonomy (NCBI): domain Eukaryota; kingdom Metazoa; phylum Nematoda; class Chromadorea; order Rhabditida; family Aphelenchoididae; genus Bursaphelenchus; species Bursaphelenchus okinawaensis. Next base: position 5,150,380 of record CAJFCW020000006.1, read on the forward strand.
GTAAATTAATTCAAAGAAGTTTTGGTTTATATATATTCAGGATTAGGAACAAAAGCAGGTGAGGTCAGATCACGGAGCTGTCAGTTAAAGTTTATATAAATCGCTTCACCGCTCTTTGAAATAGACCCTGGGAAGCCTGAACTGTTTGGCGACATAACAAAACTACTGTAACTGGTTTTACTTTCAAGCATAAATGGGTATCATGAAAACTATAGTTATTGTGTAAAGAACGGTCAGAAAGTAGGTAGAGTGTTTTCGACCATACGTACTATAAGAACATCAATAATAAGCCGCCAACCTGTATGAGTCCGCTCGTGGATTTTGAGATTCTCGCTTCTGGCAAAGTACTTGCTACAATGAGTGCACACGAATGGTCTTTCTCCAGTGTGAACTCGGATGTGATTCACCAACTTGTACTTGGCTTTGAACTCCTTTAGCTCTCGTGAACAGTTCTTCCACAGACAAACGTGCCGTGAGCCGTCCGTAGCGTTAGCGTGCTCGTTGATGTGCTCCACAAACATCTTCAAGTCTGTGCTTCTTTGACCACAAATTCCGGCCGACTAAAATGATTCTATGGTGTTTTTGTATAAAAATGATTTAGGTTTCCAGTTAAATTATTAAGCTTTTACAAAAAAATTTTTTTGTTATTATTTTAGGATATAAACCATTAAGTTGTAGACCTAGGTTTATAGTTAAAACATTAAAAATGCTAAATGTCCTAATATGGGCTTTAACTGACTGACTAAACATACCGTTCTCCACATGCAAATTTTAGGGCCCGTATCCTTTGGGGGTACCTTTTCTCGATTTACTCGTTGATAACATGTGTTCTGAACTTCGTAGTTGGTAGCTACACTAGTATCGATGAAGGGGTTATGTTGCTGATTCTCTTGCCCTGTTTCGAAGCCGGGATAGAACTGTCGGATGTGGGGGTAGGGCATGTTATACTGCATGTAGTGATCTCCAACATAGTCGTTTGACGTGGTCGGGACAACCGGTTTCCAGTCGTAATTAGTAGGGTAAGAGAAGGCAACGGGTTCGGCCGGCACGCCAGGGTTGTTGTAATTGAGCATGGGCTAAAAGAAAAGGAACGTCAAAGGGCGGGGGGATCGCGAGAACACGGCACGGCAGGAGTTGTACCCCATAGGGACACAGGTGCCCCAGCGAGGGACCCCCCAGCAAGGGACCCGTGATCCACGTTGTCATTAGCTGAAATTGGTAGCAAAAAGTCTTCTCCCGCAATCACAGGCGCCTCTGAATCCAGCCGGCGCCCCACTGTGGCCGTCTGAAGTCACTCAGCCGCGCCGTCCCTCCCCTTCCCTTTAACGGCCCCCGCCCCCATTGGAGTACCGCAATGTCTCTGATTGGCTCTGCTGGACACTAGCCCATATGCTCCGATCGACGCCTCCAGTCATTCTCACACGTCGTCAACATTCCGACATGTTTCGTACAGTAACCTTCGTCTTACTTTTAATATTTTAAATTTTAAAATTCAATTTTAATGGTAAAATTTTTGAGAGTTTTGTTTTTTCTGGACTGTTTAAGCAGCTCTTTATACCCTTAATTTTAATTTTTTTTTACTTTAACACTATTTTTTGTTTCTTCTACTAGTTGTTTTTTTAGCTTCAATAATATATTACTACACAGTAACAGTTTATCAAAAAAATGTTATTTATGTTATGTTGCTTTACAAATTAACTCAAAGTTAAATTCAAAGTAAACATTTTAAAGGATGAGCTACTTGAAAGTAAACTATGTAAATTATACTGTCATAGTTATTATAACATATAATTAAGGATTGATTTGAAAGGCCTTGAAAAGGTGGGATATGTCTCGACTTACTTTGACATTATCTCGGTAACCGCAATGTTTTGATTTATCCGCTCTCGAGATTGATTTATATTATTATACGATAAGATGCCATCTTCGAAGCTATTATTATCATATAAACCAATGATAATATAATTTTATGTTAATGTAGTTTTAAGATTTTAACTTATTATAGTATACTTTAAGCTAAACAGACTTATCTTACTATATATACATCTTACAGTAACTTTACCTTACTTTGAAATTCTGTTGTTCCTCTTTCTTACTATAGCCTTAACATTTTTTCTCTTTCTACCGGTCGATTTAAAGGACAAAAAGCCGGATGTAATTTGGGGCCAATTGCTTGGCCATTTTGAATTTGACGCTATAACGGAAGTCTTAATACAATACCTTATTGTCATTTCGTATTTAATTGCTTCGTATGTCTGAATCAAGATATACAAAGCTGACATTGTGGATTGACCGGAAATCCATTACATGTAATTGTTATCTGATTTTGTTTGGGTGACAGGATGGACAGTTCAGTAATTACACGGTGACGTAACTACAGATATAAGTTACACAAAATCATGAATATACATTACAAAGCTGCATGGAAACACAGTAAAACAAAGATAAAGTAAAAAGAATATAACACTAACAGTAATAACTACAGAATAAAGTATAGTACAGTAAATCAGAGAAACAAAGTTACTCGACCTTCTCATACGATCCGTCGGCTTTGTGGTAGCGTGTTGGTGTGATAAATTACCGGAGGAGTCGTCGCAATAAACGGTCCGCTAATTAATGCGGCAAACTTGAAGGAGGCATGGCCTTGTCTTCTGGGACATAATCGCTTTAACTGAGGATTCTGTCATCGGGCTGGGGTTGAGACTTTGATGTGTAATCCAGTAATTGTCGCTTTGTGAAAACATTGACGGAACTGTAATATACAAAGGGAAAACAACATTATTATTGACATGATTTGGAGTTTGCAATGAGAAAGTTGTATTCGCAATAGAGCTAGCAACTTACAACGAAGGTGCCCGACCTGTTCCTCTCTGATTGACTTCAAACTTCTTATAAAGGAAGATAATGTAAATATAAGATCTTCAGCAAAGTACTAAATTGCGCTTTCCAGAAAATCTCGGGAAAATCGAGATAAAAAAATGAAATTTTAAATTTCCCGCCAACTTGGCATTGTGTTTCAAGCTTATAACTTTGTCATTTTTTGACTTTTAATAATTTTTCTTTGATTTACTAGTAGAAAACCTTTAAATGAACTTAAATTTTTAAATTTGTAAACGTATCTTGTCTGGAAAGCCGAAAAAAGTACTTGAAACACAATGCCAAACTTGCCAAATTGGCGGGAAACCCAAATAATTTAAATTTAAAACTCAAGAGCACAAGCTAAAATTTTTTATGGGTACTATTGGTGTTACAAAAAATTCATATAAAAATTTTGAGCTGGTTCTGAGCGGGGCAGGTAGGGTACTTTCCTTGTTAATACAAAAAGCTAATATTAATGAAAAAGTATTTGAAAAATTTAAATTTTAAAAGTACACTTAAAACTTTGATTGAACGTTTAAAAAAACACATTTTTAATTTGGAGTCAACACATTGTCGGTTTAAAATGCCTTTTTTAACAAAAATTTTAAATTTGGTGATCAATTTATGAAAATATGCACGTTTTTGGCTAAAATGTCAACGTTCCGCGTTGGCGAACGCTGTAACAATCCGAACAGAAAGAAAACACATAAAACAAAAATCTATGTTATTCGATTTACAGTTTATATCTTATCATTACTGTATTATATCATTGAAAACGTGACAAAACATTGTATAAAAAAACTAATTTTTAATTTTTAAAAATTTTGTTTTGCTTATTAATATAAAATAATCAAAATTTCTTTATTTTCAAGTATTGCAACTGAAACCACTCTTCACAATCTAAACTGATGTATAACATTGCAGGTGTTTGTAACGACAAGAGTCTCGATGATGTTGTGATACTTGACTCAATTGACTCTCACTCGATATTATACTAGGTGAGCTCTTAATCTGCTTAAGGTCACACGCATATCTGGCTTCAAGCCTTACTTAAAACAACATCACACCTGAACAATTGAGTAATGTTGCAGCTGAGAGTACTGTAACATTTCGGAAAAAACGATTCACAACATTTATTTTAACAATCATTTGTATTTTAACAAAGTATTATATGTAAATTTTTTTGTAACTGAAAACTGACTATATAATAGTACATTTTTAAGTTCTTTATGCAAATTTTAAAAGTAATATTAATTAAATACAAATTTTATTATTTGCCAAGCTGCGCAATGAAGTACCATCCACAAGTCGCCTGTGTAGCCTGAAGCCCTCACCATCGAAACAGGATTAGAAAAGTCAATTTGCGATTGCTTACAGAAAGAGGGATCAGTCTAATCCAATTCGTGGTCATGGTTCAGCAATGGCACTTACCTCGCTTCCATGGTAAACATGTTCGAGAGTGCGGGAATGACGAGTGGGGTCAGTCTTCTATTATGGCGATTTTATAGCCGGTTCGAATACAAAAGTTTTGGGTTGTAACGGGATTTATTTGACTGTTTTTAGGTAGCAAAAGTGAAAAAATCGTTAAAACAATCGCTACGTTTTATGGGTGTCTTCATGACATTACTTTGGATTTCTCTTGTTGTTTTTATGAATAAATTATCTAAGGTATAACATGTTTTTACTACATTTTAAAACCAATTTACACTAAATGTAAGTTTAATTTCTTCAAAGCATTTAAATGCCTTGAATAATATCCAAAAAATGCCAAAACTTATGTGACTCCTTCAAAATTATGACAAGAACAACTCGAATAGAAGCGATAAGGATCATCGCCCGTTACCGTCGCCACAACCTCACTCAAAATGGCACTAAAACAGCTGAACTTTTACTGCGTTTCCACCGTTCCGTCCGGAACGACGAATGTGCGGGAAATCACAGTCCAACTGGTTTTGTTTTCCCTTTCTCTCACCTTCACTTATAAAATAAGTGGCTTGAATAGGAACCGAATGTTGTTTTAATAAGGTCCCTCCTTTAGTTCAGACTGTCACGGAACAAACTTCTTGACTCTGACGGCAGCCCTTTGCATGGTTGACATAAGTTGATGTGATTAGCTAGTTGTTTGCTCGATTGTTATATATTGATTTAAGTTGTTTTGTCTTAATTTATAGACTGTTTTCAATTTGACCCTGACTTTTTTATAGTTTTACATTGTTTCAAGTCTTTTAGATTTGTCATTCGAAGCTGCAATATCTGTAGATTTGTAAAAAATATTCTTTGACAACTTATTATTAAAAATTATAATTTCAATTTTCAAACTTTAGACCTTATTATAACACTTATTCCTCTTCCCGTTCCACCAAAACAGTAACAATACAGTAAAACGCTACTTTATTAACCCATAATCTTCTCTTCACCTTAATCCAGACTGTAATACGATTTTGTTTAAGCCGTTTACGTTCCCTTTCGATGTATTTACCTTCTCTTTTAATCAACAAAAACAATATCAATGATGAGCGAAAAGTTTGTCGAGCCGGCTCCGCGATGGCATCGCTTTTAGTGACTCTAATTTGATTAAGACGACCTCCAAAATCCCTATTGTCGCTGATTACCAGTCGTTAAAGGGCAATTCTACCTTTCCATCGCGTATAACTGTTTTTTGTTTTAGTCGCAATGACGTCCCCCACCCAGAAGCCTTCCCTCAAGGGGATTCGGATAGCTCTCAAAACTGGGCAACTTCTCACTTCTTTGTTATTAGTTACCTTATTGTACTATATTGGCCCTTACTGGATCCTCATAATGCCCATCTTGGTAGTGCCGTTGTATGGAGTCTACTTGGTAGTCAATAGAATTACTATTCCCGAAGCAGTTTTAACTCATTCTGTGCCGTATCTGAAGTACAAGGCTCAGATACGATCTAAAACATGGTTGCGAGCTGATATGGCTATCTCGTTGACTATAGCTTGTGCCGCTTTTGGATTTGGATGTGTTTTGTTCTTTGGGTATTTCAAGGTAAATTAGTGTAATTAGGTTAAAAACATTGTGATTTTATAGATAAAACAACTAAAAAACAATGGAGATATAACGGTTGTATAAATAGCTACTAAATTAACTTATTTTAGACACGTGCTGGATCAACGTATTTCCTGAAAGCAGCTATAGTTAGTGTTATCATATCATTCTTATACCTAATCGACGCGTTTTTAGCAGTAAAACAGCTGAATTCAGCTTCTGTAGAGTTTATCAAAAATGTTTCTGTAAATGTGAGTTTATTTTTGCTTTTTTTTGTGCATCAGCGCCCAGCTTTGCGCAGTTTGCAGACAAAATAATTTTTTTCCGGCAATTTTTTATTTTTTTCAATCTTTTTTAAAAATTTTTTTAAATTGTTGAAAAATTAACTTATTATTAACTTTTTTACAGGCATTTACAACTCCCAGTTCAAAAGACTTCAAAGTGTCTAGCCAAAGAAGGTATCAACAAAACCTTGTCAAATCTTACAGTATTGATGAAAACAACACCCAGAACAATCATTATCAACCTCAGAATTCCAAACATGCGTCAGCCATCTCCAATCAGGCACCGTTATCGACTGGTCGAAGGGGGTCTTCACATTTGGAAATTGCGAAACGAAAAGATTCTTCATGGTTTGATGAAGATCGACGAGGAGATACAATGGATAATGATGGTCAATGGCTCTATCAGAGTTACGACCGACAGCCGGAGGAGAATCATTACCTGAAAGTGTACAAAGACTCTGAAATGAAGCATCAAGACAATTCTAATCGAAGAGGTAAGTTATATTTTGTTGTTATTGTTTATAATTATACGACTTTTTATTATATAATACTAGATACGTTCTATAGTATTCCCTTTTGATTTTGTATGACACTTGTTAGATAATTGTGACTTTTTCTAAAAACAGATTTCTGGTGTTATTGTGTAACTAAGTGAAGGTATGAAAGTAGAAAACAATCTTCAGGTTCGACCTTCATGGATTCTGAAGAGGAGTTCCCGCCACCACCGCCAATGCCGGTTTTAACCTCTCAACCACAAATCACACCTTATAAACAAACACAGTTTCCTAGAAGAGTGCCAGTTCCACCACAACGGTCGACAGAGTCTTTCGAATCGACTGGTCGAACGATCCCACGAGTTAATATACCCAACATGAGTAGCCGAAGTCTACATCAACATGTAACGATAAATCCACCAGCTTATAAGGCAAGGGTGGTTGTGGTTGAAGACGATGATGCCGTGTTTGACCGCTCGTTTTTGTCGAATAACAAGAAAGGTATTATCTAAAATATAGATGGTATTCCTAATATAAGTTACTATGATTGGAGTAGTTTGTACAGTTAAAAGGGTTATAAAGCATAGTAGATGTTTTTTATTCCAGGCTCTTCAAGCGACGGATCTACGGTCAGAATCGACGACGTAGACAAGCGATCTTACTGATTTCATTATCTATAACAATTCAAAACGGGTGCAACACAGTTAATGTTACTCTGGTCGTTGTCAAAGCTACTTTTAACATATCATATTACTGTATACACGAATAAACACAATGAACTCAGCTTTCATAAGGCAATATATCTTACTGCGGTTACCATAGTGACGCAAGAAAGAACGTTGCTAAACCTCTTATTTTTCAAAGTAATTCTATTTGTTTACAATGCAACATACGTATATCTTCTTGACCAAAAAGGTAACAAAATACAGTATGCTATAATAAATTAATACAGGTAGCGGTTAGCGGGGCTAAAGAACTGAGTAGCGTAGCATGGATGAAGAATCGAGGCTTCATAGCCGTCGGGGCTGATGAAGGTGTGGTTAAGGTACTACAACTACCTGGAGAAAATGGTAAGTAATGTGCCAAAGTATTGTTTTTACTGTAATATGATGTAAAGTATTAATACAGTATAATCATACGTTAAAATTTTTATTTGTGCTGTAAAATTAGTTTAAAATACATTTTTAAATAAAAATTAGGTTATAAGTAAAATGTAAAGGTTTATTCCAGAAAAGAGCATCAAGAATCCGTTTAAGAAGTTTATGCACCTTGAAGGACATTCATCTGGAGCCAGAGTAATCTACGCCAGTTGGAACGAAGTGTACCAAAAGCTGGCGACATGCGACGAAGGTGGTCTTATTGTGGTTTGGATTATGCATCCGAACGAAGAAGGCTGGTTTGAGGTAACAATCTTAAAGGCATACTCTTTAAATTATAGTTACTTGCTACAATATTGGTTTGTTGACATTGGTATTGCCTTTTGCAGGAAATGGTTAATAATCGTCAGAAAAGCAGTGTCGTCGCAGTAAAATGGAGCCATGATGGTACGAGGATTGGGATTGCGTATGAAGATGGACAGATTATTATAGGCACGGTTGATGGTAACAGGATCTGGAGCAAAGATCTTACTAGTCATCTGGCCCAACTTTGCGTAAGTATTGTCATTATCCAGTGATTGTCTAGATTAATCAATTGACCCGCCTTATCAATTTTCAAGTACTTTAAATTAGAGTTTAAAACTCGCAAGAAGCTTTATTGACAACTAATTGTCACATTTGAATATATATTTATAGTGGCATGGATCAGACGCGTTAGTGCTAGTTGGACTAAGCGATGGAGATGTGCATGGGTACGACATGAACGGTAACTTTGCCTTCAAGGTAACCATGATGTGTGTGGAAACAGTGGAGTTACGAACAGCGTTGGAAAGTAAGTACAATATTAACAACACGCAAAACTTTTTTATTGCTGGGCTATGATTTGATGACATTTTATATAATACCTTTCAAGCAATAATGTGTCTTATCTTCAGAAGACCTAAAGAAGGATGTCATCATATTCATGGACTGGTTTGTCCCTACTCCAGTCTGCAAAGCTGATCCTCTTCAGCCAAACGAGGAGATGTTGCGACTAATAAGACACAACGCGGTACCACCTGAACCAATCGTGTTTCGAGGGGAAATAGCACCAGACCAGCCTCGGTTTGTAGTCGCTTACCAGCATGGCATTCTTCAGATGATGCGCAGCGAATTGGACACTAGTACGTTTTAAATAATAATATGTATTTTGTATATGTTATATTATAGTACTGCACTACAGACGATATGAGAATTGTTAATTTTTAGGCCCTATCATCTGTCGTCTCCCAAACACAGTAATCATTCAGTGTGCATGGTCTCCAGATGGCTCTATTCTGGCTGTAGCCGGGTACCAGACAGACCTATCGGACGAAGAGAAGAATCTGGTACACTTTCTGACACCATTTGGAGTCAAAATACAGACAATGAAGCTGACAGCCGGTAAACTTTCAGGAATAACATGGGAAGGAAGTGGTCTCCGACTGGTCGTTACCATTGATGCTTTCATATACTTGGCCATTGTGAAGCCAGCGTACAAAGTGAGATATATTACTGGTTACTGTATAATTTAAGAAGGTTTTCATATTGTCATTGTTCTATTATAAGGTCAAAGCAAAAAAATCCTTAACTTTCATACTGCACTTTATAGTGGGCGTTCTGCGGTAAAACGTTGGTATACACATACAAGAACATAGATGTTGGTCAAGAAATGATAATGTTCTACGAGACCAAGATGGACGATACGTTTAAGAGACAGACGGCTGACGTATGGCAGTTGTTAGCTTGTGGAGATTACTGTGTGGTAGTCAGTCAAGTCAACGAAGTTGGAGGGATCGTATGTTTTTACAATTTATATTATCTTCTACACAGCAAGCATCTACGTCATACTTAAGTAACCATTGTGTATAGGTTGACTTCCGATCAATATAACTTTCCAGTACAAGATAGAAGTATGTGACAGTATTGGCACTCCAGTAGACTCTACGCAAACAAACGTTCAACCGTTCTCAATCTCTGTAGCCCCAGGCATCGTAGTTATGGCATCTTCTGACAAGTTCTTAGTTTGGTACTACCACGTACCTCGCACAATGACAGTGGATCACCGTGCTCCACAGAAGCCTGCCGAGCCGCAAGTGTACCACATTGACGATTACAAAAGTAGTCGGAACCAGGAAAGCGGAAGTGCCAAAAAGGGAAATCGAACCGTATTCGATGGGATCTGTTGTGTTTGTACTGGAAAAGACATGATATTAGTGGTAAGAATGGTATTTAATCGCATTAGTGTACACTGTTACATCTTCAGGGTAGAGAATCAGGCACCGTTCATCGTTACAACCTTCCTGATGTTACACTTGTCCAAAAGTACCAACTGTCTTATTCAGCTGAGACCATGGCCCTCAACAGTACCAATACTCGGTTGGCACTGATCAACAAGCACCATCTGTTGAAGTTCTTTGACATCAAAGACAACAATGCTGTTGTAGTTCCGAACTTTGAGAGGAAAGACGTCTGGGGGGTGATATGGGACAAGAATCGAGAAGACACGTTGGTGTGTATGGAGAAGCAGAAAGTGCTGGTGATTCACGGCACGGAGACGGAAGACCCTGTGAATAACACCGGCTACTTATGCGACTTTACTGATCTTATGGTAAAGTGTGCGCAACTAGATGAAGTGTTGCGGGATCCAGAATCTCCTACAAAGTCGGCGATCGTCAGTATCGAAACAAAGACTCTGCGACAAGCGAAAGAACTTCTGGATCAGGACAAGATACCCGAGGCCACCAAGTTTATCGAAGGACATTCTCATCCCAAACTATGGAATCTACTGGCTACATTCGCTCTCAACAAACTTGATCTGAAGACGGCCGAACACGCTTTTGTTGAGCTACAGGACTTTGGAGGGCTACAGTTTTTGAAAAAGCTGAAGAATATAAAAGTAAGTGTTTTGTAATTGCATTTTTTTAAAGTTATAAAAGTTAAATCAAAACCTTTAAAATTACCTAAAAGGTTAATTCATACCTTAATTTCAGTCGGAAGCGTTAAAGAAGGCAGAAGTCTGCACGTTCCTTGGAGATCTTGACGTCGCAGAACATATTTGTTTTGAAAATGACAGAAGGTAAATTTTATATTTCTAGTCAAGTGTAACATTCGACAAATTCAGAGACTTGGCCATAGACATGAGGACAAAGATGAACGATTGGTTCCGAGTGCTGCAGATCTTACAAACTTCTACTGGGCCTGGAGATGATATTATGTTACAAAGAGCTTGGAAACATGTAGGAGACTTTTTCATGGACAGACAGAAGTGGTAACCATTTTTTAAAATTTGTATGGTATTTTTAAAATCTTAGAGAGTTAAATTTTAAAATATTTTTAGGCAAAGCGCGGCTAAACATTACGAAAGTGGACAGCATTTCAAAGAACTGGTCAAGTGTTATGTTATGATGGACGACTATGCTCGGCTAGAAACACTGGCACAGCAGTTGCCTGATGGCCATGAAGTACTCAAGGATCTGGCTGATATCTTCACGAATTCTGGGTTGTGTAATCAAGCAGTAGAATGTTACTTGAGAGTAAGATCCACAAGATTGTAGTATAATCAAGTTATGAATAACACGATCAAACACGATTATATTTTTGCAAAAAAACTTTAAAGTGTAACGCCATTAGCCATAAAAACAGAACGGACTATTATGAATATAATATTTTACAGTTAGACATGATCAACGAAGCCCTGGACACCTGTATCAGACTGAACCAGTGGGACAAGGCGGTAGAGTTAAGCGAGAAGTACAAACTGTCAAACGCGATCAATCTGCTCAATAACTATGCTGAGGAACTTACTGGATCAATCGAAAAGACTTTGGCTGCAGCTCAGTTATACCGAAAGGCTGCCATGTCCCTGGAAGCCACTAAAATCATATTCAATGTAAGTTACAATAAATATCTTTCTTCAATGACTAATAATAAATCTTATATAGGCGAATGATGAAATAAGAAACATTATATTCAGATAGCGAAAGATCAGATGGGACGACAATGTCCACCATTACGAGCAAAAAAGCTGTTTGTAATGGGCGGATTACTGATAGAACAACATCGAGAACACAGCAAATCGAAAATCACCAAAAATGGCCAAGAAACCGTGAGTTCTCGTGCTAATTTATATAAAACATCATAATATGATAAGCTAATTGTTTGTGCAATTCAATTTTAGTCAACAGCTGCCATCAAGGGTCTGCTTGAAGAAGAACATACCTTATCCATAGAAGACTCGAGGCTGATAGACACTGCGTGGAGAGGTGCTGAAGCCATGCACTTCTACATGTTATGCCAACAACAACTTCATCAGCACAAGTTTGATGCAGCCATGAAGACAGCACTCGTACTAACGGAGTACGAAGAAGTTATACCATCTTTGGAGATATACACGTTACTGGCTTTGGCTAGCTGCCAAGCCAAACAATTCTCAGTTTGTAGCAAAGCCTTTATGAAGATCGAAAGCATGGATAACATACCGGAAGACGAACTCGAACAATATAATGCGTTGTCGCTCAAGATATTCTTGAAGTTCGTTTTAATTTCGAAGACAACTTCCATGAACTTTTTTGACCCGAATTAACATCGAAAAGCGAAATAAATTTCTTTCCAGATACCCTCCAAAAGATACGAAGCCAACTCGAACAGAATGTCATACCTGTGGAACCATGGTAATGGACTATGCCACTTCATGTACGAACCCAACTTGCGGAGTAAAGTTCCCTATCTGTATAGCATCTGGTCGACCTATACATGACTACCAGTTCTGGCTATGTCCACAATGTAAACATAGAGCATACGAACAGGAGATCCAGTTCTCCAGACATTGTCCTTTATGTCACTGTGCTGTGTAAGGTCACTGAGTAACTCGATGGAAGCACAGAACATAAAGGACAATATAGAACACCGAATTTGCATATTTATTTGATGCCAAATTGTTTTTTATTCTAATTTATATCAAAAATAAATTATTTTCCTAAATGACAGAAATTGGTGGATCAGTTGCAAGAAGTCGGTCGATAAAACCGGTCGTTTGTGGTGACATGGCTTCCGTCTATCTTCTGAACGGTCAAACCGAGTTGGACGCGGATCGATCCGAAGCCTCCGTATACTACGACGCTGGACCGGTTGGTGGAGAGTCTGATACCTTTTCGGAAGCCAGTGTGTACCACGAGTACCCAAACACGGACACCAAGGCCGAAGAGTATCGTCAAGCCCTGGAATCCGTCTACTTTTACGACAACAACTTCGTCAGCCAGAAATACGGTGTCGCCTACAAACCACCGCCAGCTTCTGCTGAAACAGCTCAGAAGAAGCTCACGAACGTGGAGAAGAAGCAGCTGGACCCGGATGACGACGCCGCATCGTTCTACGTTTCTGCCATTACAACGAGTGCTAGCTTCGGCCGTGGGTATGGCAGTGAAGAGGTTAGTTTGCCAATAAAGTTGTTATATTACACAAAAATCTAATTTATTTTCATATGATACTGAAGATGTTTTTTTTTAAACATCAATATTTTGCAGAGAAGACCATTTTAAGAAAATTTACGTATAAATAGTATATAATCAATGTAAAAACGCCATTATTAAACCTACTGTTTTCAGAACTTCGTAGCACCCAGTTACCATCAACCAGACTTCGAGCACGTCGATGCTGTATCTCGGAGATTCGCCCAGTTCGACGATAGCCACAGCTCTCAGTATCGCTTCTGATAAGGCAGCCAATTCTTAAATGTCGAAATAAATTATTGATACTTTAACCTCGGAATATTGTCTGTTTTTGTTTACAATTATTTACCTTTTCCACAATTTGGACGGACTTTCTGAGTTAAAGAATAAAGGCTATCATAACATTTACTTACCCAATTTTCTTAATGACACATTTTATACGATTACCTGTTTGTTTGGTTACCAGATCTTTCTTGGCTCTACTTCTACTTTCCTTTGGCGACCTATTCGTCGGCAAAAGAGATCTGAAGTATTCTTTTCAAGGAAAGCCACTTTATACGGAGCCGACTCGCGCCCGAACTCAGTCAAAGGCCCACTCCTTTGCAAAAAGAAATATCCCTCGAAAAAAGACAAGTTTGGGTACGATAACGCGTTTTTATGCCGCTTGTTGGTTCTTAATTTATTTTAGTATGCATAACTCAAGTTTTTATTATTTCAGGGTTTTAAGCCATACACAGACAGAGTCACAAGATGGCAGAGAAACTCGTCGTCGCATGTAGGTGTCCTCATGTTTTATATTTATGGTTTATTAAACTCTTTCTATCGTAGCTTTAAGTCTTCTGTACTGTTTATTTCATTAGATTTTAATCGTTGATCTATGTTTTTATATGTTTGTGTTTCAGATCGCGGCGCGAATGGTCTGAAGATTCAACGAGGTATAGATAATCCCGAAGAAGTTCTCGCTTTGGCATGGTAAGGTTTTTTGATTTTTTTTTAAATTTAGGTATAACTTGGAGGACAGTTGATTCAATTGTTTTATTGAAAAATTTTTGTATTATTGGATGATTTTGGTTTAATATTTTCGTATTTTAGTTCTGCGAAGGAGGACACGGTCTGCCGATGCTTTCAGTTCAGTCCAAGTGGACGATATTTTGCTTATTGTGATAGCAAACAGTGAGTGACATTATTATGCTTAGTTCTTTAAAAAATTGTTATAAAACTAACGTTATTAACTTTTCTTTAAGTTTCAAACAAATTGTTATAGAACTGTTTGTTACGATGTTACCGCGAAGAAAGAAAAGTTCAGAATCGAAGGTCTTGCTAGGACGATGAAGATCTCGTTCTCACCCAACGAAAACCTGATGATAACCTTCCAGCAGTACGCGATTTATGGCTCCAGAATCGCTGAAGACGGGACGAAGCGAGAAGCCGATCCAAATCTCCGCTTCTACGATGTGCGGGATGGGAAAGAAGTGGCAGTGAAGGTCTGCAAATATCAAGTCAACTGGAAACCTCAGTTTTCGGTAGATGAGAAGTTTTGTGTCTTGAAAGAGAATGGATCTGAACTACACTTTTACGAAAACAACAAGTTTGGTAAGTTTTTAGGTAACAATTTTGTTTTTCTAGAAATCTTTTTTATTTTTTGCTCAGGTTTTTAGAATTTAAAGTTTTTCCTTAATAATAGAGCTGTTACATTTTATTTTTTGGTTAATTTTCTACTACTAATATTGTTTTAGATCGGTTCACGAGAAAAGGTATAATCAAGGGATTAGAAATTTTTGAATTAAGTCCTGGACTGGACCCCACTCTGTGCTGTTTCATTCCTTCAACTGGGGTAAGCGATAAATCAAGGAGAAGTAATGTTTCGTTAGTTTTACCTATTGAATAACATAATTTTAGGGTAAGCCAGGAATAATCCAGCTGCGTAGTCCGTACGAAGACCTGAGAGTGATCACTCAGAAGACTTCGTTTAACTGTGATCAGTGTGCTTTCAACTGGAACTCCAAGGGAAGTGCTGTGTTGGCCACGACAACTGTTGAAGTCGACAAAACCAACCAGAGTTACTACGGTATCAGTTGTGTGTACCTTTTGACTAAAATGGGTGAAAGTTTCCAAGTGCATCTCAACAAGGAGGGGCCTCTGCATTCGATGGAATGGGCTCCGAACGGAATGTCTTTCATTGCTTGTTTTGGATATATGCCTTCAAAGGTAATATATTTTTGTTTCACATTATTACCTTTATTTTTGTTATATTATAAAGTAATACGTGAGTATTGTTGGTAAAAGTTATTTTTAGATAAGTGTTTTTAACTTACGGGCAACGGTGACCTGGTGCTTGGGGGAGAACCACAAGAACGAGGTATACTTCAATCCTTTCGGGAATCTCTTGGCCGTTTGTGGATTCGGAAACTTGGCGGCTGGAAAGATCGAAGTTTGGGATGTGGAGAAGAAGACCGAGGTGGTGCAGATGCAAGTACCAAACACCACCTTCTTCCAATGGGCTCCAGATGGCCAACACTTCTTGACCGCTACGACAGCGCCAAGGCTTCGGGTCGACAACAACTTCAGAATCTGGCACTACACCGGACCGTTGAAGCACGAGTTTTTGAGTGTTGATGCTGAGAACAAGAACATCGAGTTGGCTCAAGTATGTTTAATTGATGTTGTTATTTCAATATATGTACTTGTGTTTTCGTTACCATATATACGATACAGAAAAGCTGCTTTGATTGTAAAACTGGTCTAATTTATTTTTTTAGGTAACTTTCAAGCCAGCTTCAAACGAATACAACAAGTTCAAGGTAACGGAGTTGTCTGACGCCGAAAGACGAAAAATTGAGAATCGACGCGTCGGAAGTACCATCCCAGAACACGGAGTCACGACATTGAAGAAGGCTGGTGTAGTGACTGAAGGTGGCAAGTACGTGCCCCCTCATCAAAGAAAAAGTAAGTTTTACTTATATTCATATAGATTTTTCGATCCTTTGTACCTAAAATAACAATTTAAAAGTAAGAAGAGCTGTTAACTCATGTCTTATTTAGCACAAGATTCCAATTCTCGACCGGCCCAACAGAAACCTCAAGTCAATCGTGTCGAACTTACTCCGCAGGAGAAACAGCTCCAAAAGCTAAAAAAGAAGATCGACGACATCCGAAAGTTACAGCAGAAAGAGACTGAAGGCGTCACTCTGGAAGTGAACCAAAAACAGAAGCTGGCCAAGCTGCCCGAACTGGAGGAAGAGCTGCGACAACTCGAGGTTAACGGCAGCTAATGTGCTGACTTTGTTGATATACCTTTTATTTTGTTCCATCCATTCTGATTATCATTGTTGATCTGCTGGAGTAAAGTTTTTGTTTTCTTCCATTGAAATTTGACTTTCCGGCGGAGGGTTTCTCCGAAATTGGGCGCTTTTTCCATAATTGGCCAGTATTTTGGGGGGGGGGTGATCCGACAGTCGCCTTCTTTTCTTCTTCCACTCGGGTGATATAACACTAAATAAGGTGATGACCAGTGTCAAAAGGTAAGTAGTTGTTTTTATGTGTGATATATTATGGTTTGGCTACATTGAATGGGTAATACAGGCAACTAAATGTCTTTTAACATTTGTGGTCGTCAATGTTTATACAAATCTGTCTAGACAAGTTTATCTAAAGGTAATCAGTGACTCTTAATTATCTCTGGAAAATTCGTTGTTTCCCTGGTTTGGAGCTTCTGACTCGGGCTGGGTAGTCGGGCATGCCGCGTTGGGAGAGGGCGGAGGAGGGGTGCCAATTGGAGAAGGCGCGGCTGGTGATGGACTGACTGGTGTGCCTTGAACAGGAGTAAGAGCATTCTGAGCTGGTGGTGGTTGGACTGGGGATGGAGTTCCTTGAGCTGGGGTAGACGGGACGGGCGTGGGAGCGAAAGCCGGGATTGGTAACACTACAGCTACGCCTGGTTGCTGAGCTTCCATCTGGGCGACCAATTTTACGAATTTATGGTATTCGGAACAGTACTCTGAAAAAACAGTGTGAGAATCACATTTTATGCGGTAACTTACTAAAGTGAATACGCAAATGAGAGTATGGTACTTACCAGCGATCGTTTCGCTCGGCACGATGTGTTTAGAAGCACAAAACTGAAATATTGAGTAGACCAAGTAAAGATACTGAGTTTCCGTCTGAACAGCGTGACTCCTCTGATTTCTAACGTCGAGTACGATCGCCTTCACATCAGGAACATTGCCCTTGTTTAAGGTACGGTAGATGATCTCGATAGCAATCAAAGTGCCAGTCCTACCCACGCCCGCGCTACAATGAATGATAGGAGAGAAGGTGGGCTTCCTGATATGTTGTAGTAGCTTGAACGGGTTCATTGGACTCTTGGGGACTTCTCGGTCTGGCCAAGTCGTCCACTGACGATGCATTACTGTCATCTTGTTGCCTTCGTAGTCTGAAAATTGTATAAAATCATAGGTTTTAATCAAGTATATCGTGAGTAAGATTTCAGTACATTTCTCGAGCTCTCCTGATGTTACATGCATATTATACCAGTTTTATAGAAAAGCCTTACCAGAAATACTCAGCTCTGTTATCACAAAGTCTGGGTCAGTCTCGATCTTCTTACAAATTATGGTAAGACCAAAATGAACCATTTCTTGACCGATAGCTGTAGGGTAATAGTGGCTACACTTAGGCTTTCCTCCCTCGTTCTCTTGGCACAACATAAAAATCTCGGTAGTATGAAATTAAGTTATGTTCAAGTTGAAACTTCATGTAAAACAACAATAACTTTGGCTAAGCTAGTATCCGTCTTCCAAAAAGTATTGTCCTACCTTTTCCTGCCAAACCATTCTCCAGAAGTCGCCAATCGTGTTATCTCGCGGTGCTTGGGTACAGATGACATCAATGTCCAAGTTCTGGCATTTAACTCGATTCGCGTGTATAAAGTCCTCCGTGATACCCGTAGGCCACTTCAACACAATCCGATTCTTGTCCCAGCATGGTATATCTAAAACATATTGGATCATTTAAAGCATCTCTTACCTCTGTACCGACACTTTTCAAAATTGGCATCAAACGCCTGTTGTCGCGTGTCTTTAGGCTGTGTCAGCTTGATATCCGCGTACTGTCTTCTGAGCCCATTGATACCTTGAGCCGAGTACTGTAACATCAATATTATAAATCATAAAAAATTTAAAATAAATTAATTTCCAAAAAACCTCACTTACATCAGCAACAAACTTCTTAAATGCAGTCAAGGCATCTTGAGTGAATTCTGTAGTGACTTCGATCTAGAATAATTATCTTTTATACTTTTAGCCATTTCAACAACATTTATTTTAATAAGAAGACATTAGTTAATTTTCAATTAAATCAACTTCATTCTGATAATAACATTGAGAACTTACTCTCTTCCTCCGTCGCCTGTAGCTGCGGTTAGACGCGTTCGATGGATCAGCATCTTTCTTCGGCGGAGTCGCTGCTGTGACAGCCGTTTGGTTCTTCTTGGGCTTCCGCTTCTTGAAGGATTTGAGAGAAGATTCAAGCTTTACGTAAGAACCCTTCTTCTTCTTCTTAATCGACTGATCCATCCCAGAGGCTTCGACCGGTCGAAACTGCTACGAGAGTGAAAGTGACACTGATTTTACTCCGTTCACATCTCTTTTTCACATTTCACATCGATTTGAATGAACAATTTGCATTTTTCGACTCAATTTCCAATTCGAATTTGAGAAAATAATAAATTTATTTTGTTTTGACGAATTGTCACAAATGTTTGACACTTCGTTGATTTCCACAGACAAAAAACTGTAAAATAAATTTTATTATAGTTTTCTACAAAAATTTTCTTTTTTCAGTCAAAAATAACATATCTGTTCGCAGAAAATAATATAATACATAATAATACTTATGTTTCAGATCTCAACGTTGTTTCAAATCAAAGGACGATCCATATCTTCTTGATCATGTTATTCATGGCCAACCTGTCGTCTCGGCTGCGTCGCTGGCGTGTTCTATGGCCAAGCTCAAGATTCCTTTGTCGCTCAGAAGGCTATCTTTGGTCTCGATGATTCATTTGGAACAAACAGTTGATTTAACTTTAAATGGTAATGTTTTTGTGACATGCGAAGGTAGGGTAATGGCTAGAGGTGTAGTAGATGATGTTGTTGATCAACGTAAATTAAATGAAGATATTCTACCGAATAATGTAGTTTCTACCTTGTTTAATGTTGTTGGTTATGAGATGGAGACGTTTTTACACGAAGATTTCTACAATTTTATGAATAATATTGGCTACGAACATCGTGGTAGGTTCAGATCGGTGTACATGTTGAAGGTCGTGAAGAAAGGCGTAGATGTATACGGAGAAGTTATGTTTAAAAGTAATTTGTTGGATGTGACTTTGGACGGACTTTGGCAAAGCATGGTATTTGCGTTACTTTACTACGATGAAAGATACGATAATGAACGACACGATACAGCATCTTTACAAGATGCATCCGAACTATTGATACCTTCATTTTTTGGACGAATATTTATTGACAAACACGATGAACAGCCGAAGTTGGGAACGTTTAAGGTAAATATAGGTGAATGTTCAGGAGATTTTAAGTTAACTAGCGACGACAAGGTGATTGTGTCTGGCAAGAACATGGTATTCACCACGATTTTAAGTAAAAACAGAAGCGCTGATACAAAATCAAAAAACGAGATGGGAATATTTAAAGATGAACAAAAGGAAGCGATGCCTAATAACCAGCCTGTCGAAGTACCACGTTCTTTTAATAGTAATGATAGCAGTTATCAAAATAAGCACGTTAATGGCAAAGCAGGTATAATATCTACTGCATGTCGTCTGCCTGGGAATGTACGTTCAATTGAAGACTTTTGGACATTGCTAACATCGAAAGAAGTTGTTAGTCGTCGAATTCCGATAAATCGAATTCAGAACAGAGATGACCTGATACGAGGACGAAAGTACGGTCGTATTTTAGAAGGCGGAGGGTTTCTGGAGGAAGACATATCTCTGTTTGATGCCAAGTTGTTTGGAATCTCTGAAATCGAAGCCAGAGCGATGGATCCTCAACAACGGATATTGTTAATGTGTGTGTACGAAGCTATTGAGAGAGCTGGGATGATGAAACCTTCTAAGCATGAACAACAAGATTCTATTGGCATCTATGTGGGAACAATGGGCTCAGAATACTGCACGACCGATGACAAAAGTGCATTGGGGATGTTTGGAAGTTCAATCAGTTTCTTATCAGGCCGAATCAACTACTTCTTGGATTCTGTAGGACCGTCAGTTGTTGTAGATACAGCGTGCTCATCGTCGCTTGTAGCTTTGGACATGGCTCTCCAGAATCTAGGTTCAGGCCGAATTCAGAAGGCGATCGTGGCAGGAGTCAACTTGATTTTGTCAGAAGAAGCGATGGGACAAAGAGCCAACGGTAACCTTTTGTCTTTTGATGGAATTTGTCATTCTTTCGATCGGAAGGCCTCTGGCTACGGTAGATCTGACGGTATTGTAGTGATAGTACTCGAGATGGCAAAGGAAGACTGTGAATACGAAGCACTGCTAGAAGATACAAATGTGAATCATGATGGGCGATCAGCTGGACTGACCGCGCCTAATGGGAATGCTCACTATCAGCTGATAAAGAAGCTTATCACTGGGAGGAAGGTGTCGTTCTGGGAATGTCATGGTACTGGTACTGCATTAGGAGACCCAATTGAAGTGAATGCTTTGAACAGAGTGCTTTGTGATACTCAGAAGGAAGATACTACTTCAGGAGATAAAAATATTGTACCAAATAAGACTTCAGATGGCAATCGTATCAAAACAAAGGTTTACTTGAGTACTGCCAAGGCATGGATGGGACATACTGAAGCTACAAGTGGATTAGTCGGAATTCTGAAGGCGATTCTACAACTGAAACATGACAGAATACCAGGGTTGCCTGACTTTGAAGAAGTAAACAGCCAGATAAAACTTGATGATGATGTTGTGATAGCCAAAGAAGATGTCGTACTTGAAGGAACACTATGTGGAGTCTCCTCGTTTGGTGTAGCTGGAACAAATGCTTGTGCCATTTTGTCAAAAAGTACTTTTAAGAGCAAGACGAGAGCAGCTGATGGCATTGGCTTGATCCCGATATCAGCTAAGACAGATAAAGCATTAGATTTGATGCTTACAAAGATTCTGACTTACGGTGACTTCACCACTGCTTCAGTAGCGTTTTCTTTGTATAGGCAGTGTTTCACAGAACATCGTGCTGTGATTTGTGTACGAAATGGTAAACCACAAAGAATACCGAGATACGACATGAACTTTGATGACATAACTTGTGAAATAGTTGACGGTGAATCAGAAGATCTTTATTGTAGGCTTAATGACTCACGATTGAAGGGTGGCAGGAACGTCTATTACAAGAAGAACAATTACAAGAGTACTGTAATTCTACTTCAAAAGCTTAACGAATTTGGACTGAATCTACCTAAAATACGAATCTGTGACAAAGTTTATTCGACGGGAGATTTAAATGACAAAGAGTTACGAGCAAATTCACACTTGCAAAATGTGCTTTCAAAACCAAATACACTCAAGATTACAGTATCAAACAAAATATTCAAACTAAATAGTGTCGATGCATTACAGGATTTGCTGGCTCAAGCTTACTATAATGTCAATTCAGTTAATTGGAACGCGTTTTATCACAGTAATTTGTCGTATTCC
Organism: Bursaphelenchus okinawaensis; assembly: GCA_904066225.2. Taxonomy (NCBI): domain Eukaryota; kingdom Metazoa; phylum Nematoda; class Chromadorea; order Rhabditida; family Aphelenchoididae; genus Bursaphelenchus; species Bursaphelenchus okinawaensis. The sequence goes on from CAJFCW020000006.1 coordinate 5,172,313, forward strand.
GCGTTGCGAGGCATACCAACGTATCAATTTGATAGTAAATCTTACTGGAAGTGCAAAAAGGAACATGTTTTTGATGATCCTATAGTAGGAAATCTTACTGTAGAAGATACTGTAACTAACACTCAGACATACGAAGGTTACATCTGTAAGTTGAGGCATAGTAAGCTGTTTGGTAGGAGAATTGATTACGGTATGTTAATTTGTGTTCTGAAGATACTGAGCGATTATGAGAGGTTTGAAATAGCTACAGTAACAAGAAATTTATACCATGTCATGGACAAGGATGTATGGATGAAAACAGAGATTACTGTAGCCAAAGGCCGGTTTGATGTAAGATTATCAATTGAAAATACAGTTATTTTATCAGCTTACGGTAGCGTTTCTGAGAGAAACAGTGTCGTTCTTGAAAGACACGACGAATACATTGGGGTCAAGTACAATCGTGACTGCATGGATACTGTAAATGACATTGTATTTATTGATGAAAACCTGAAAATCAAGAATGGAATGACGTTTATTGTGATAAATAGGGAACACAATACTGTATCAGCGTACTGTAACAACGAATTCAAAAATGACAAAGACGAAGTCCTCATTAAAGTACAGTATGACAGTGAAGTACCGATGCCAGTTGATGTTATTCATGATAGCTTCGTATCTCCACCAGACACACGAACGGAACTGTCTTCATTAGTGGCTTCAGACGTCAAACAAAGGATAGTATCGTGTGTGGAGAGGGCTACACTGCTTGAATTCGACGTTGAAAAGGATTCGAACAAAAGGCTGACTGACCTTGGACTGGATTCCTTGGCCATGATTGGCTTTGTAAACGAACTCAGTTTGATGGATATTACTGTAACTTCGGGTGATTTGGCCAAGTACAATACTGTAAATGAGTTGGTCGAGTTCATTGTCACAAAACCTCAAGAATCTGGATATTCGTCATCTAGAAACGTCTACAGTCCGGATCTCTTTGTTATGGACTATAGCAATGAAGGTACGGTAAATGGTACCGTAGAAGGTCAAGAAACGGAAGTTAATACTGTAACGAGTAGTCAGAAAGATATTGTGAAGGATGATAAAACGACAGATAAATTATCAACTTTAAACAAAGACGTACTGTATGTGCTACAAGTTACCAATACTTTTTCGAAGCCTGACTTTACACTGAGGATATCACTAAAAGGTAGAACACCATTGATGACATACAAGTATCTTCACACACGGTCGAAGGTAACCTTTAAAGGTCTACTTCTGAAGTTAAACAACTTGAAGCCTAACAACATTCTGATCTTTTTTAATTCAGAATCCGAATTCTACTCAAAAACGGTAACTTCTGTATTCATGGAGCTTGGTAAAGTGTTGTTATCAATTAAATATACAGTAATGATCACTGTAGCAGATACAGATGGCTGGCTGGCACCAACTGGAATGGCATTTATCAAAAGTTTGGCTGCCGAAAGTTCAGGAAAACTTAAATATACAACTGATAAGAAGTTGGTACGGTATGATGGAGACGTCACAAAGGCTACTGTAACGGGAACATGGATTGTGACAGGAGGATCATCAGGGATCGGTTGGGAAATGTCCAAACATCTGGCTAATGAACATGATGTTGAAGAAGTTATAATTGTAAGCAGAAGCAAACCTGATATGTTGACCATGTTTGAGGAATCAGAAGATACGATATCTGGATGTAGTGAAGTGTTCTACAAAAAGATACGACATATACCGGTCGATTTGACTGTTTACAAGGATGTTCAAACTCTTCGGAAGTATTTGAATACCAAGTCAGTAAAGACTGTCAGTGTCATTCACTCGGCTGGTGTGTCGTCAGATGTATTCTTCTCTCGAATGACTTCTGAATTCTTCCAGAAACCGTTGATGGCCAAGTGTGATGGCATTAACAACTTGGTGAAGGCACTTAAAGGTATTCATATTGACAAACTGGTACTAAACTCATCTGTCAGTTCAGTGTTTGGCAATTCAGGACAGTCTAACTATGCCGTGTCCAACGCGTACCTCGATTATATAAGTTCATCACCCACCACATTATTTTCTTCAGTGGGTAGAACAATATCAGTTAATTGGGGGAACTGGACTGAAGCTGGCTTTGCTGCTAATAGGAAGACGATCCAGATGTTGGAAAGCAAAGGATTCTACGGATTTGGCACTGAAGAAGCGCTACAGTATCTAGACGTTATACTGTCAATGACTGGAAATAGTCAAATAATTGTGGCCAAAAGTAACTGGAAGAAGATGGTCGATAATCGACCGGATCTCAAGGAAATGCTCGGTGAAGTAGTGAAAGGTACAAGTGATAACGAAGTTTTCAAACGTTTGAGTGTCAACGACATTAATGATGATGATACAAACTCTTTATTACAAAAGTCACTACCCACCTCAACTGTCACAAGCGAAGGATACGATAATCTGGTAAAACAAGTCATCAGAAGTACGCTGAGCACAGTGCTGAAAGTAGAAACAAGTAGAATCAGTGATAACGATGGGTTTCTGGAGCTAGGTCTAGATTCGATTGGAATGTATTCATTAGCGAGTGAACTCAACAGTAAACTGAAGTCGACCGTGACCGTTGTGAATCTGTTTGAACATTATAATATCGCTAAGCTGTCTGTCTACATTATCGAGAGTACACAGAAAGATTCAGAAGCTGTTACGGTACCTACAAAAAGTTCTACAGCGTCAAACAAACGACTAAAGGATTCTTTCTCTTCACCGTCGCTTGATTCTCAGCTAACAAGGCTTTTGGAAAGACAGAATGCACCTTCTGTAGCGACGAAGCAAGTTCACAATGAAGAAAAACAACTTCCGAATCTGGTGTTTCTCTTCCCAGGAACGTTCCCATTGAACCACGACCTCAACTGGGACCTTTTCAGTGAGATATCGTACTTGGCACGGCAGCTAAGGACGTGCTCTGAGTACTTTGAAGATCTTTTGAATCTGTCTATTCAGAAGCTCATAACTCATCGTGAACTTCAGAATCTGGATCTGCCAGTACAACAGGCCATTATCTTCTCTGCTTCGTACTCGATAGCCAAGTTCTGGATGCACTGTAATCTACAGCCAACTTATCTTCTTGGACACAGTTTGGGCGAGCTGGTAGCTATTGCTATAGCTGGTTACCTGGACTTGAAACAGGCGACAAAGTTAGTTGTCCAACGAGCTAAAGGCTTACTCAAGGCCAAAGGAAAGGGCCAAATGATAGCAGCTCAGCGAGAGATACTATCAGTGATATCACTGGAACAGCTGGAATTGGACATCGCTGCTGATAATGCTGATAATCAGATCGTGTTAGCTGGGCCGACTAAGTCAACTGAAAGAGTCATGGCCGAGGCAGAAAGTTTGGGGTTGGTCTCTAAAGTACTGAATGCTGATTATCCATTCCATTCCAAACTGATAAGAGACGAATATCTCAAGACCATTAACATTCTCAGCTGGCGCAAGGTCAAGGAGAACAAGATTACAGTAATCAGCAATGTCACAGCTAGGCCTTTGGCCGAATTTAATGCCAAATACGTTAAAACCCACGCCAAGTCTACTGTATTATTCAGAGAATCCTTGGATTACGTTTTGAGCAAAGGAGAAACTATATTCCTGGAGGTTGGACTAGGCCACCTGTTATGCTCGCTAGTCCAAAAAAGTCTAAACAGGAAGAATCTGAACTATCTGATCATCGGAAGCACGGTAAATGGCCAGAAAACGTTAGACTTGGCCAAAGCTAAGCTGGAACTGAAGGGTTTTGATATTGATAAGAAGACTTTCGAGTTATCGACCGGTCGACCCGCTGACTTGTTTGATGACTTGAAGGCAAAACATCTGAGTGTTCGGATAAAAGAGCGCTTCCAACGACGACTGAGTGAGGAGATACAAGGAAAAGATCGTCAGATTAACCCGACCAAGCTTCTGCTACACAAGAGAACGGTGGAAGTGACGGAACAGGACGTCGAAGTGATAAGAGATCACATTCTGTTCGATCTCCCGACTGCTCCAGCTGCTTTTCTCATCAAATGCTTCATCGAACACGCCAAATTCAACGAGTTCAAGATGGCTGACATCCGGTTGTTGTCCAAACTTTACATCGATGACATTGCTGAGTTGGTGACAAACCTCGATGGACAGAGACTCCAACTCAAGAATGATAACAAGTTGTTTGCCAGTTGTCTAATCGCGCCGAAGGCCTTTCTCGAGGATCCTGAGTTTCCATCTGACGATCCTGGCGTGCGTCTGAATCCGCAAGTGTTCTACAACAGTCTGAGTAAGGCCGGCTTCCACTACGGCCCTTCTTTGAGGTTAATATCCGATATCAGGCTGATGACTGGCAACAGAATCCGAACCAAATGCACGGCTCCGAAGAAACCGTGGATCTCTATTGATTTGGCACTACAGAGCTTGAGCTGTGGACTGTTTGATCCTCTGTTCCCATGTTGTTATGTACCTGTCAGGATCGGAGAGTTATACGCAAGGTTACCTCTAATCACTGATAAGAACGAATGGACGTTTCACGGTGAAATCATAAAGAAGGATCCTCAGATGGTCGAAGGGAATATCGCCGCCTTCTCCAATGGAGTACTATCAGTACTAATCAGGGACGTCAAGGCCGTTCGTATGTCACGAAACACGATTCGTCGACCGCTACGAAGAAATGCGTTATCGACCGACGATGAATTGGGTGAGATCCAGATTGTTCCTCCATTCTTTAAAAAGAACAATGATAAGAAGAGAGAGATTGAGAAAAAGAAAGAGACGGAAGAGAGCACAAGACTGAAGGAGAGCGAAAAGAAACAAAGAAAGGATTCAGAGGTCAAAAAAGAAATGGCAAAGAATGCAGAAAAGGCGACGAAAGAGTTCAATTTCTTGAAAATATTCTCGAGTTTTGACGACGAAAGTGATAAGAAGGCCAATGATAAGGTGTTTAATCGGTCGAAATTAATGAAAAAACTGTCGAATCCAGAGAGAATACACAACAGTGTCAGTTACGGTACCTTGAATCCGGTCAGTGAACTTAATGGCACCACTTCTGCACCACATTCAAATGGGCTACCCAACAACAGTGACGCTATAAATTTTCGGCCACTTCCAAGTCCAAAGACTCGACTCAAAGGAGTTTATATTTGTGGTTACTACGGTAAATTTACTTCACAATCTTACACTTTCGTATACGAAGACTTTACTGAACAATCACTGCATCAAGATGTGCTAAAGTTACAGTATGACTACAGAAGGTTTACCCCCGAAAAGTTTGGTCTGAGTGCCAGGGAAGTACAGTATATGGATCCTTCTCAGAGAGTACTGTTATTGTCAGCACACAAGATTCTGGAGCAGCTTGATCTACCGTCGTTTCCAGAAGACACTGGAGTCTTTGTTGCCGCCTCGTCTTCTGATTTTGCTCAAAAATGCTTTTCAGAAGCTGAGCCCTCTGGCTACTTAATGGGTGGTACTAACCAAAGTGCTCTGTCTAACCGGCTGTCACATTATTATCGACTGAAGGGGCCTTCTGTTACTGTAGACACAGCGTGTGCATCGTTTTCTACAGCACTATCTTTGGCAGTAGACAACATACGATTGGCACGGTGTAGTCACGCTCTTGTCGCAGCTGTGAACCTGATACTTAACGACAAGACTACAGAAGTACTGAAGAACGCTGGAGTACTGAGTAAGCATCATCGTTGTGATGTGTTCAGTCCAGAAGCGGCTGGCTACTTACGGTCTGAAGGCTTTGGCATGATTCTGATTTCAAATCATGTCAGTAAAGCTAGGTACGAAGTGAAGGATGTATCATCGTGTCATGTAGCCGGCCAAAGTAATGGATTCTACGCACCGTGTAAGAAGACAGAAGTCGAAGTTATGACTTCAGTCTGTAGCGATGATAAGGTTGATTTGATTGAATGTCACGGTACGGGAACGGTATTAGGTGATACGACAGAATTGGAGGCAGTAAATGAATATATACGGAAGAGAAAATACGACGATACTGTGTTATTGACATCCAGTAAGAGATACCTTGGTCATTCTGAAGGTGCTAGTGGCTTGGCTAGTCTTCTGGCTGTGGTAAGTATGATGGAGAAGGAAGAAGTACCCAAAATGATGGAAAAAGGAAGAGCGACAAACGTGTTATTGGACAAACATATTGTCATACCAAGAGAGAATGTGCAGAAGTCTCTGAAGAAAGCTATGATCAACAACTTTGGTTTTACTGGCACAGTAAACTCTATATTAATCGAGAAACTTCAAACCGACACCAATGTAAAGGAAGTTTCTGCATTGGAAGAAAGTAGAATGTTGTTATGGCCATTTGAGAGTGAAGATACTATGGAAATTGAAGAGATTACAAAGAAGTACGTAAAGTCAGATAAAGATGTCATTGAGAGACACGTTATACGATGGAATCCGCCTTCTGAAGTTATCAGTCACCATATCATGAAGCTGGTAAAAGAGGTAAGGGGGCACAAAGATGTAGTCATAGTAGTACCAAAGGAGTATTTGTTTGTGGTACTGACTCTACAGAAAACACTGGAAAAGGAAATTACAGATATTCATGTTACAGTAAGATCAGAAGAATCGTTGAAGCCAGAATATGGATTCAGAAAAATTGAAAAAGATACGATCAGACACGCGGGAGGTGAAGATACAGTGACCAAAAATACTTCTGTTAGGCACAAGAACGGTATCAACAAATGTTTCATCGTGGGAGGGCATGGTGGGGTCGGGAGGATATTACTCTCTGTTCTGAATCCTCATCGTACCGTGATTGTTGGGCGAAGAAGAACAGAAGAGTACCCGGATACAGTAACCTTCTACGAAGCTGACGTGTCTGACTACAAGTACATCAAACTGGTATTTGACATAGAGATGGAGAGAGAAGCCGTCGACTGTGTAGTCAACTGTGCTGGTGTAGTAGACAACGTCACCGTCAATAACTGTAGCTTAAAATTTTTTGAAACCACTTTCGAACCGAAAGTATACGGTACTAAGAATCTACTGAAGTTGTGTAAACAACATAACGTTAGAAGGTTTATATGTCTGTCATCAGTAGCTGCACTCTACGGATCGTACGGTCAAGTAAATTACAGTATGGCTAATGCGTTAATGGAGGAGATGGTAGAAGAAAGTGGGTTACAGTACCTCATCCTGAATTTAGGACCAGTAAAAGGAGCTGGGATGTTGTACGAGGATACAAAGAAGGCCATCAGAAGGCAGATTGAGGATTCCGGATGGGGATTCTTGACGGTAGAAGAAGTTAAAGAGGCCTTCAGACAACTACGGTATGCTACTGGGCAATACAAGATTATCGGAAAGAATTGTAAAGTAAACAATTTAAAGGACGAAGGTTGTGAAGTTAACAATAATGTAAAAGAAAGATACAGCAGAGAAGCGATTCAGAAGACTCTGGTTGAGATAATGAAGGAAATCAGTGGATTAGGTAACATTTCGATGATCAAAGGCCTAATGACAATGGGATTCGACTCTTTGACAGTAGAACAGCTACGTCAAAGCATTCAGAAGACATTTAATGTTACAGTAGAGCCAGTAGAGATGTTTGAGAATGTATATGTTGATGACATTGTGACTATGATTGAACTCAAGATAACATCAAGGCAAGGCTGTACATCATCAAAGGAAGATGGTAATGATGAAGTCTTGAGTTTTAAACCTCAGAAGATAACAAAGAACAGTTTACAGAACAAGGATTATGGCACTGAAGTAAAGATGACATCACTATGTAGTACTACAGCAAGTACATCTTCACAAACTGAAGATACGACAACCAAGATTGGCATCGTATCTTTCTCTGCTGAAATACCAAAGTGTGAAAATGAATTTGAATTCTTTGACAAACTTCTGAAGGGGGAAACTGTGTTTGATTACGGTAAACGCAGCGACAATATTACCGAACACAATATTAATGCTACAGAAAAACATTACGGTACGAAGAAGAGTGATAGTGATGATGATTACATCTACTGTTCGAGTCATTTACCTTCTACTTTGGACTTTGACTTTTCTCAATTTGAGATCTCTCAGAATGATATTGACATCTTGGATAACACTATAAAGTACGCAGTAAAACATTCGTATCTTGCTATGGAGAAGGCCGGCTACAGTGTTGAACAAAGGAAAAAGCTGAAGATTGGTGTTATCACTTGTAGCGAACCTAAAATTGATAATGAAAAGGTTAATAGACTTCCAATACATTGTAACAATACTAACAGCAGTAGCTATGGTAAAGATGAAAGTAAAGTACGTCGCGGTACAAATACAGAACGTAAAGTAGAACCGAAGAAGGGCTCTCTACTAGAGTTATATCTGGCCAATCAAAAAGACTTCTTGGCCTTGTGGGTGTCCCATCTGCTCCACCTTGATGGTCCATCGTTCAGTGTCTATTCAGCTTGTTCATCTACATTAACAGCCATACATCAAGCTGTATCTCTACTTCAAACCAATGTAGATATGGTTGTTGTTACCGCAGTAAATCTACTGGACATTTTCGGACATCAAAAGGACTTTGGTAACGTTCTGGCCACAGAATGTGCTTGCCGACCGTTCTCTCGGCACGCCACTGGCACGGTAAAGGGAAGTTACTGCGGAAGTTTAGTGTTGAAGAAGGTGGAGGATACAGATGACATTATTGCCTACATCAATGACATCTACATTAACAACGATGGAGGAGCAACGAAGAGTAACTTCATGGCACCAAGTGTGGTGGGACAAACCGACTGTATCTACAATGTTTTGAATGGTAACTGTAAAGACACGACGATTCACAAAGTTACGGCGGTAAAATGTGATGGCAAGGATATATCGCCAATACGATATGTAGAATGTCACGGTACTGGAACGAAGATTGGTGATGCTATTGAGGTACGAGCTATGAAACAAGCTTTTGATAGATATTACGGTAGCAATAACAATAGTTACAGTAGTTCCCATGATAGACATGACTACCGTAACCAGAATGGCGGGGATAGTGACTACAGAAAGACACTAATTGGCTCAGTAAAAGCGAACATAGGTCACACCTTTGCTGCTTCCGCGATGGCGTCGATTATAAAATGTCTTCTGATTTTGGAAACTGGCAAGATACCACGACAGATCAACGTACCTTCTGCCGATGTCATCGATGAAGTAAAAGAATCTTGTTTTAAGGTACCACTTGAAACTACTACCATATCTACAGAAGATGCTCGTGTTATGATTAACTCTTTTGGCATTGGTGGTACTAATGGTACTATTTTGCTTTCAAAGCCTAAACGAAATCAAAATGTTACACTAGATAGTACTGTAACCAAGGATACTGTAGAAAACCGGCTGATAGCAGGAAACGCCAGTACTTCAGACACAAAAGATCCCGTAACCAATAAAAATATAGTAGCCAAGGCATTTTTCATCCCGATCAGCAGTGATACTGTAGAAGGATGTACTGATAACGCCAAAACTGTTGCATTGTATCTTCAGTCTATGAAGGATGATATTGTTAACATACGACGTGTATCTTATACACTTATTAACCATCGACAGCATAAACAGTATCGTGCATGTGTTTTTGGAAGGAATACTGTAGAAATTATAGAAAAGTTACAAAAGATTACTGTAAGAGATGTAAAGATGGCCAGATACGATCACAAGATAGCTTATTACATGTGTCACCAAGGCGTAGAGTATCCAGGTATACTACAAAACGAGGTCGTAGATGTACCGTGGCTTCAGAATTACTTTGAAGATTTTGTTATTGATGGTACTACAACACCTCTATCTGGTACTGAACATGATTCTACAGATCCAGAAGTATCATCGGTTACATTATACTCCTTGTGTCACGGTATCTTCAGATTGTTGATTGATCATGGTGTACCTGCTCCAGAAGTTTTGATTGGACACAGTCTGGGAGAGTACACAGCTTTGGCTGTAGCTGGTGCTATAGAGTACGACGAAGGAAGAGAGTTGGTGAGAGAAAGAGGGAAGCTGATAAGACAGACTAATAAGGCCAAGATCGTGGCCATAAAGACTTCTGAGATGTACATTGAAGGTCTGGAGTTGAGTGCCGTACTCAGCGAGCATCTGAAGACGTTTGTAGCCAGCGACGATACCAGGATTCAGAAGTTGAAGGACGATGGTTACGAATTCACAGTCCTTCGAGGTAACTACGGGTTCCACTCATCGTATGTTACACCTATTATGAAGGCATTCGGCAGATTACTGAGTAAATACAGGTTACGTTACTGTAAACTTCCGGTAATATCAACATACGATGGTAAAGTAGTAAAGGACGGAGATATACAGTATCTGCTGGATCACCTGGCTAGTCCGGTTAGAATAGACAAAGCTTTGAAGACTTTGCACGATAGTTTCAAAGATGTGACGATGGTAGTAGAAGTAGGCCCTGAAGGGATTCTGAAGAATATTCTGAATCCAGACATCGTGCACGTGGCTACATTACCATCTTACAAGGCTGTAAAGCAAGGTAATACTGACGGTGTTTGGAAATGTTTGACAGAGTTATGGAGCCATGGGGTTACTGTAGACTTCAATAAACTTTGTCGATACGGTAGGAATGACCGTATCGATGTTTGGTTACCGTATGACTATCGAAGATGTGAAATTCAAAAAAATACGATCAGTAAAAGGAAGGTAAACGCAAAGGAAACAGAATTCTCGGTTTACCAATCGGTTTATCGAGCGGTAAGCGGTGAAAATACGGTAGAAAATACAGTAATTTATATTGAGGATACTGTAAGAAAAGACTTAAAAGAACAAACTGAGGAATGTGACAGTAATGTCATCGTATGTTTCAAAGCTGTGTCAAGATCTATTGAAATTATTACTGAAGTAAAGAATATCATAGCTACAGTAATCCAGTCAGAACACCGTAATCCTCCGAAGATTGTTGTAATATCGGAAAGGGACAATATATATGGCCATCTTCTGATAGGACTGATCGACGAATATCTTGATCAAGATGTGTCAATCATCATGTATCACGTTACAGTACCCTCTTTTCAAGATACGGTAGCTGTTGCGACTTTGTTGAAAACATACCGTATCACAAGTAAGGGAGTACCACGGTATACCTACTACAATAGACAGTTACATCAACAAACCTACATTGACTTTACTATAACAACTATAAATACTGTCACTAAACCCAACTCTACAGTACTCTTTGTGGGTTACGGTAGTCTGGGTCATGTGTTACACAAGCATATTAAGCTCAAGTTTGTGAATCCAGAAGTGCTTCTGATGAACCGAACCAAGAAGGAGCTTGTCGACTACATCTACTGTGACCTCACTGACCATGCCAAGATACGATCAGCTGTCAAATCCCTCTTCAACATTTACAAGTCGGTGGATTACTGTATCTTCTTGGCTGGCGTCAAGCCTTCTGGAGACAAATTCAGAAGCGACTACAGTAAGGAGCAAGTCATGAAGCCGAAGATGGCAGTAAAGCCATTGCTGGAAGAGTTCCACAAGTACGGTATTACTGTAGCCAACTTGATCTTGATATCTTCGTTAAGTTCTGTCACTGGTCTACCGTACACTTCTGAATACACGATGGCCAACAACTTCTTGGACAGTCTGGCTAACAACTGTGGTGTCACTAAAATCAACAGAGTACTGTCACTTCAGTTACCACCATTAAGAGACAGTAACATGCTGATGAACAATGTCAAGCTGCTGGTCGATAACTCGGTCGATATCGAGAAGGCTTCGGAGTGGGTGGTCACGATGATGAAGAGCGGCTCCAGTGGCGTCTACGCCTATTCCAATGCGAGTCCGAGTGATATCAGAAATTATGTTAGAAGCCGAGACAAGGATACTGTATTCAGCCATGGGGTTACTGAAGAAGACAGAAAAGAGTTACTGAAGGACATCTGGAGACAGATTCTGAACACTGAAGTCGACGACGATGACGACTTTTACAGAATCGGAGGAAACTCTCTGAACGGGCTTCAATTGGTTTGGAAGGTACAGTATGCTTTCTACTGTAATATAACATACGATCATCTTAACGACAATCCAGTATTTCTTGACTTTTACAGAGTAGTATTGAGACACAGTACTAATGGTACTGTAGGTATAGTCAAGAGTGGTAGACTAAGCGGACCACTGAGTTACCCACAAGAACAGATGTACTACTTGTACAAGAAGGACTACTGTAACTACAACATCACCTTCTACATTCAGTTCGAGGATACTGTAGATGAGCACAAGTTACATTTAACTCTGTTCAAGTTACTTGATGTTCAGAAACAGTTAAGAACGGTGTTTACTGAAGTAAATGATGACATACGACAAGATACGGTATACACAGAGTTAGCCTTCAACAGAAGTTACAGTAGGACAGACCAGTCTTTGGATACTGTATTGAAGGACCTAGAAGGCCATTACTTTGATCTTACAGTAACCGCGATGAAGTTCATTGTAGGTGATACGTTTGTGGTGGTATGTATGCAACATATCATAACTGACGGGTGGAGCATATCTTTGTTTGCTGATCAGTTCTCGAGGATATACAGAGGAGAACATGTACGAGATACCACGGTAGACTACATCGACTATTCTCTACATCAGAGAGAACACTACAGTAAGAAGAAGGAGGCTGAGTACTGTAATTACTTAGAGGAACTGCCTTCCGAGGGTACTGTAATTTGGGGATTTTCTTTGGAAAATGATTACGGTAACCAAAATGGTGCTGTTATTGAACGTGATACTAAGGATGGTACTAACGATCGATATGAGGACGATACAGTATCAGACAGTAATTCGATTTATAAAAAGGTACTTACAGTAACCGAAGGAACGACACGGTGTCTGAAGCAGAAGGCGTCACGGTGTGCTACGAGCCTGTTCAAGCTTATTCTGACTAAGTTCCTGCTGACTTTGAACAGATTCAAGTCGGAGTACAGTACCAGACTGGTGGTGGGAGTACCAAACGCAGGCCGAGACTGTAACCAGACTTCTGAAGTCATCGGCTACTTCCTCAACAACTGGATCGTCGCCGTCGATGTAGCCGAGGTCGAGAAGTCGTTCGAAGCCTGTCTTCAGGAAGTCGACCGGTCGTTAAGAACAGCTGAGTATTTCTCTGAGGTACCGTATCACAAGGCTGTAGCCAGAAGTGGCAGACACGGGGAACATCCTGTCTTTCAGGTAAGAATTACTGTACCATAGTGAGTTAAATAAAGATTGTAGTAAAGTCGTAGTAATTTACATTATACTGTAACATGACTTTGTTTCAGACCTTCTTCAACTACCGTCACTCTCTCGAGTTCCCATCCATCGACCTGGGTGAAGGTGTCAATGTTACAGTAACCCAAGTCAACAACAACAAGACCTTTCCTTTTTCGGTTACTGTAGATGAAGTGGACGATACGAAAATGGAGATTACGGTAGAATGGGACCCTACAGTACTCCATCATACTGTAATTTCGCTGTTTTGCGACGATTTTACAAAAGAATTAAGCGACAATATTACTGTAGACACAGAGATCGTAGAGGAGGAAGAGCCCTTTCAAGATGTTATATCTATGGTACTAGAACAAGACGGTACTAGTAGTGCTATCAGACGACCAGATGGTAATGTAACCACGTATTACGAGTTGTATGACAAGATACGAAGGCACAGTAGCTACATCAAAGACATGTTCTTGAAGCTGACAGGAAGAGGGATTACTGTAGAAGATGTTGTGGTACTGCATCTCGACAATTACAGTATGCCTGAGTGGATACTGCCAGTACTGTACTGCGGAGCTGCCTTTTGTCCTATTAATGTCAATGAACCTACAGACATAGTGAACAATAAGCTTCGTATCTTACAGAATAAGCTTGTCATCAGTGATAAGCACTGTAACCTAAAAGTACCATCAATATCCACAACATACAATGACATTGCTTACTATGACACACTACCATCGTACAAGAACTTAAAGTATATCGACACTAAAAATACAGTATCTCAGCCATGTATATTACCGTACCATCTCGCCTACGTTCTCTTTACGTCTGGTACAACTGGTACCCCTAAAGCGGTACAAGTAGAGCACTCTCAGCTCAGTCTGTACCTACAAAAAGCCAAAAAAGACTTTAACCTCAACGAAAATACAGTAATCGGGTCTACAGTATCTTTCACATTTGATGTCAGTATGTTCAATCTATTTGGTACTCTTTGCTTTGGTGGTACTTTGGTACAGAAGACTACTATAACTGAGTTTGTAGATACCACAGATCGCTTCAGTCATCTGTTTATGACGTCAGCCATGTTCAACTCTCTAAGCGATACCAAGATACGAAGTATACCAACCGACTGGTTGATAGTGGGAGGAGAAACACCATTGACGAGAAAGATCACGGTATTCAGAGAGAGTGGCAGACGCATCTCACAGATTTATGGACCTACAGAAGCTACAGTATGGACGGTAGTGAATCACTACGAGGATACTGTAGAAGATGGGCGTATTATAGGTGAGTAAGACATAATATACTAATATAACATAGTAAAGAATATACGATAGGTAAATACACTATATAACTTCATAAATTAAATATACTTATAGGTACATCAACAACACCATTCGTCGTCGCCACTCCTTTCTCATCGTCACCAAGGATTCTGAATCTTGGATCGATAGGAGAATTGTGGATTTTGGGAGGTCAAGTAGCTCGAGGCTACACGGATTCAACTCCAGAATTCCAAGAAGATGTCTTTGGCACGAAGTGTCGAGGATTCAGGAGCGGCGACATCGTGTATCAGATGCCAGACCGGCGTCTGATGTACCTGGGAAGGACTGACACCGTGAAGAAGATCAGAGGAATCAGAATCGACCTTCTGGAGATCAGAAACACTGTAGCCAAGGTATTCGAGCACAACTTCTGGTTAGACGTAGTAGATGATGTTGTTGTACTTGTCACGGAGAAGGGCGACGACTGGTCGAACTATCGGCAAAAACTTTCTTTACACTTGGCCGAACATCAGATTCCGACAAAAGCGGTTACAGTAGACAAGATACCGTTGAACAATAATGGTAAAGTGGACGCCCATCGTGTTAGAGACAAGATTCGAAACGATGTAACTACAGTAACCTCTAACAATTTGACATCTGGAGTTAAGAGCCGGCTGTCACTAATTTGGCAAAGACTCCTCAACTACAATAACTACATTGATGCCAATGACAACTTCTTTGCTCTAGGCGGTCATTCCTTGTCGCTGATACGACTACAATCACATATACAAGACGAGTTCAATGTCAACATACCACTATCTTCCCTATCACAACATGCCATCTTTAGGAGAATGGTAGAAATAATCGACCGAAAAACTAAAAACATAATTACAGTAATCCGAGAAGCTGATAATGCCACAAAAGCAGTATACTGTATTCATGCTATTGGGGGTACTGTATTTCCGTATTACTCCATGGTAAATTGGTGGCCAAAGGAATGTAATATCTATGCGATTGGGTACGATGAGAACGACGAGGGCACGTTGACAGAGCTAGCTGGGTATTACCACACTCAGGTGAGAACATACGAAGAATAATATTAATCTGAATACCATGTTATTCAAGAGTAATATACGTGTTTTAAAACATTATACTATTTAAAACACTTCTCAATTTCAAATATTTAGATTTCGCGGCATGCTACAATAACCGGGTTACCGTATGTCTTATTTGGACATTCTCTTGGTGGAATCTTGGCCTACGAAGCTAATATCTTGCATTACAATGAACACAGGTCAGCCCTCAATGTCATACTGGTCGACTCGTGGGTGTTGGAGAACGACAAACTCAACGAAACAGCTATACGATCGTATCTTCAGGTATCCTACTGTACTTTTGTGACATTTTTGATTAAATGTATAAGATGTAGATAATTATATTATTGTGTTGAACCCTATATTACCGTAATTTAGGCTCAATTTGAACCTTTCGACAACCGTGACACTTTACTAAGTAAATCTATGAAACTATGCACGATGCTAAAGCAACATACAGTAACCAAAAGTCCCCATCCTATCATGTTATTCAAAGCCAGACATCTCGGAAACAGCCAGGTCAACGCTGCTGTACGGTAAGTCAAAGTTACAGTACTAGCCATTGACAACAAAAGATACCTAAAGTTACGCTACAAAACTCTTAGTTACTATGCTTTGCACAAGAAAAATGTACTATTATCTAGAGTATACTGTAACGTTATATACTATAGTCATATCTAAGGTGTACTGTAACTTTAGGCGCGACTTAACCCAAGATATGCTACGATCAGTTATTGACAATGGGTGGGGTTACTATTGTGATGATGTTACAGTAATCCCCACGAATGGAGACCACGACTCTATCCTACAGTATTTGAGCGAGCAAAATACAGTAATCCAAGAGATACTCGACCATATTTAAACAATATTACTCTTAATCAATTATTTAACTTATAAAATAATATTTAAGGTACGGTAACATACAATAAGCTAATAATTACAGTAAGATAACGTCAAGCATCATAACGTAAATAGTCTTTATTTCTGTCAAATGGCACAGTAATATCACCGTCTAGTACTTAAATTAATCGATCCGTGCTCACCAGAGGCTTCCGCGACGAAAAGTGAGTAGCTTTGTTACCCTAAAGTCAACAATGTCATATATAACGTACTATAATATAATAGAAGATAGATATTAACCTATTAGTAAATATTATCTTACATTTCTGTCGTTCTCCCACCGTTTCCAGTCCTCCGTGAAGAACTGCATCTGATGGTTGAGCTGTGCCTTCAACGTGCTCACTTCACCCTTCAGATCCTTCACCTCCGTCCTCAATTCCGAATCCTTGAGAAGGCGTGGGGCTGGGACTGGTTTCGTTTTCTTGTCGCAGTTGTCGCAGCTCTCCCTCGCGTCGAGCCGTGTCTTCAGAAGCTGCAGTTCCCTCTCGATCTGGCCACATCTCCTCTGCATCGACTGTTTGTCGTCGCTCAGACGCTTCACAGAATCCTGCAGAAGCTGACGTCGCTCTTCCGACTGTCGTAGCTGTTGTCGCAGAATCTTCTCGTTTTGCTGTGCTAAATGGAGCTTCTGGTTCAGGTCGCCGATCTGGTCTTTGTAGCGCCGTTCCTTGTCCTGGTACACTCTGATCAGGACTTCTTCGTTCTGCTCCATGGCTTGACGTACTGAAGTCAGCTCGTTCTCTTTGTCGCGGATCAAGGTCTAAACGTATATAAGTTTGATGGTAAAGGAGGTATTATGGATAGAACGTATAAGTAACTAAAATTATTAATAAAACAGAATCTGAATTTCTGAAAAAAATCGTTTCTACATACTTTTTGACCTACATCTATACTTTTACAACATTTACATAGTTACTATCGTTATCCTACCTCATAATCCACAATCCCAGAATCACTTGGCGATGGTGTGACATGAACTCCAGCTCGAGGCTGACTCTCCGACTTCTTTAGTCCAGGAGAGTTGGTGGAAGAGCTCGATGATGTAGAACTGGCGGTGAAATGCGAAGAGGTTGAACTCGTGGTATGTTGAGGGTTACAGAAGAACGATGTGGTCTGAGCACGACAACCAGCGTGACTGTGAGACCGTGGAGCGTGCTGGTTAGTATGATACATGGAGCTGTAGTTGGAGCCTTCGTCTGTAAGTGAGGTTACTGTAACTTTTATACGTACTGTATTGATAACACTTTCATTACATTATAGCTTTCATTATAGTATACAATAAGACTTGTTTTCGACTTTAGTGTGTTTACATTATACTTGACATTAAATTAAGTACACTGACTCCTAGTTAATGTCTCTAATCAAAAGAAACAAAGCTAATTAACAACCTTTCACAACAAAGCCGGCTTCTCTCTTGCGGCCTCGGAATGGGGAAAAGGCCCGTCGCATATCAAGGACAATGTAGTAATTCAGCTTTTAATTTTAGCTATAGTAATGTCTCATAAAGTAGTACTTAGTACAGTAACAATAGTAGTCGGAGTTACATTAACAATGAGTACTATTTGAATACAAATCGGTCAAAAACTACATAGAAGGTTTAAAAGACGCCACGCGAAGTATAAAGATTACTTCTACGTATTTTTTGACCCCACTAATACCTAGAAAACTCGTAATTCAAGCTACAGAATCAAGCACAATATAAAAACAAGACAAATAGTATCAAAGTACTATAATATAGGCAAAGTGTCTAAATCAATATACGACTCACTAGAACGCTTGCGATCAATGTAGTCGGACACGGTGTCGTAGTCATTCTCGTCGTGGGATGCCTGCGGCAACGATCCAATGGACTTGCCACCAAACAGCTGGCTGAAATGGACATTTAAAGGACAGTTGGCCGAAACAATGGCCAACACCATGATTTATGATATGATCCATGTTATTGCCCGCTTTATGACAGATCTACCTGTCACTTCCGAGAGGCATTTTAGACTCGAAAAAGCAGAAAATAACATGTCAATATGTTTGCAAAGTAAAAATAAAAGTACTGACCTTGTAGATGGCTGGTACAGCTGAGGTCGTGTTGGGATGGCCGTAGAGGAGAGGTTTCCGATGCTACGAGAGTGGTCTCTGAAGTACAACAAGTTTAGATAATAATGTAAAACATATGATTATAGTATATTAAAGGTAATTCTCATTGTAACATCAATAATACTGCAGTACATATACAATGTAAACCCCCTTAATTCCTTTAAACCCCCCCCAAACTGACTTCAGATTCTGTTTATTCTGCAAACTGAAGCTGGACTTTACATCTGGACTGTTCGAATTCCGATTCTCGGCCAAGACCTTTGATTGGATCGGCCGAAAAGCGATGGGCCTCACGATTCCATTGTCCTGAAATTTAAATATTTAAAATGGGAACTCGAATATTTTGAACTGCCAAACTTAAATATTGAAAAAGACAAATTACCCGACAAAAACTTTCTAGCCAGTCCATTTTTCACCGAAATTAACGATAATGCCCTGAGGCGGTTTGCCCCGACAACTGACTGACCTATTACTTTCTGACACTGACTGGCCAATCGAGACACGGCAATGTCATAAGTGTCGGTCACAACCTGCCTCAGGCGTTTTTTGCACTTTTTTAATGTTTTGTGCCAGTTCTTGATATTAGAGGATTAAAATTCGCAAATTTAAAGATTTTTTTAATTGGAAAATCTTAACATAAGGTCAAGAACGACAGTAGAACTCCTGTATAACGAATGGTTCAATAATTCTAACTTTGTTCATTATAGATAAATTTTGTTATAGAGACGTTCGTTATGCAGAACTATCACTGTATATTCACATTACTTCATAAAATTTAAATCAAAATCTATTTTACTAAAGTGCCAACAAATATGAACCCCTTACCTGAGGCTTGACCCCCGACCATGGCATGATTCTGGCTGGTGGTGGGAGAAGTTGGCTGGTTTCGTTAGCGACAGACATTGACATTCCCAAAGGTCGTCTCTGCTTCTTATCACTGTCGTTGAATCCCTCAATGGACTGTACTAGTTCATGTAGACTAAGCATATGTTGGTCGTGAATGTGGTCCGGAGTCAGTCGACCCACCGGCTTCAGAGTACGGTGCTCCATCAGAATGTCGTCTTCGCGTACTGAGGCACTAAAATCAGATTGCTTTTAGTCGTGTAAGATACAGCTTCAATTTAAAACTTTTATAGCAGTAAAATGGTTTTAAAGTTACATTACATTAACTTTAATACTCAATTTTCTTAAAAAGTAAAACTTTTCTACAAACTTTCCAACCGTATACAGTAAATAACATAAGAAACGCAATTTTTTACACTACATAATGTAAAACAATGTGATATATCGCTCCAAACACCCCTCACATCCTCCAAAACCCATACAATAACTAGTCAAATGCCATATCATAGTCTACACGTCATTCCCACATCGTTTCCAACCCCCCCCCCTCCAGAAACTCCATAAAGCTACGTTAGAGACGAAACCCAAAGGATATACGGAACAAAGCCTCCGAATGTCATGACTGTCACGGAAGCGAGTAATGTCAAAGTAGGTTGTATTCATTCGATTAAGAATATGCAGATGCCCGTTGTAAACAACCTTAACGTCCAAAACAAACTTTTCCTGCTTCGGAGATTAGAATCAAAGAGAATGTCCGCCCCACTCCTACTCGCTAAGGGCGTCGCTGTAACGCCGCTCCATAAATAATATTACAGCTTGTGGTGTTGATATTAATATAGAGAGGCATGAGTAATTTCAAACTGTTTGAGCAGAGTCTGGTATTTTTAAACAAAATGCAAAATTATAGTACTTTTAAGTAGTTTTAAATTGTCTTTAAAAGGTTTTAGAAATTATACTTAAGCTTCTTTCAAAAAAAAACATTTTTTTTAAATGAAACTCGGTCCAAAAGTATGTAGAAATACCTAAAATAGTAAAGAAAATTCAATCACAGATACTATTAACCCTACTGATTAACCTAAAATTTTAAATTAAGCCTTACTTTTTAAAACTTTTAAAAAACAGACTTTAGAAACCCAAAGGCAGACCTTTCAGATCCTAATTCAATCGCCTAAGGCCTTAACTTAGAAATAAAACCATAAAAACAACTCGACTATTAATAGCCTTCCCTTAAAGAAAAGTACACCTAAACGGCACTGTCAAGAGGTTACTCACCGTCGCCCCCCCCCCTCTTGAGAGGTAAAAGTTGAGAGAAAGGTCGGCTGATAACAGAATCATATTTAAGATATCTCCTTTCATCTTCCAGAAGGATACAAATGCGTTTTATTACAAAAATTAATCAAACAAACACGTCGCGGAGAGACGACCGCCGTCTCCGCCTAATGTCATCACACATTATATTTGCATATTTGTTATATTATAGTGCAAAAGCTGAAAGGTGTCATAATAAGATAGCTGAACTTATAAAATTTTAAATTCTAAAGTTTTTTACATATCTTAGGTCACCTTATACCTCACCGATTATAGTAAAGTTGCAAAAAAGTTAAATATAAATTTTAGCTAAACGTTTTTGACTATTGTAAGCCTAACCTTCTCTCAACTTTTACGACCCCCATTTTATGTCATCAAATATAATACCCCGCCCTTTCCGATATTATACTTGTTTGACACAAACAAAGCCATAACAAAAGTATATTTACAAAAATACGATGGCTGAGAAGAGTTACCAAGTTCAAATATACATTACCAAGGTTCAGTATTAAAAATATCCTCACACACATTACTTTATTATTTAATACCATGCCTAATAGCCTCTATATTATCCACGACCTTTCTGAGTGACCTTTAAAACTTTTTATACCTACAAACCCGACCATACCCTCTATATATTACTCTAAACCCCTCTAACGAAAAATCGAAATATCCCCCCCGACCCGGATGTATTATATTGGGAACTTGAGGTCACGCAGAAATCTGCATACAAACTCTCGAATTACCTAACAACAATCCGAGAATCGACAGCTGTGGCCTTAATGGCGTGTCAAAAGATCGACGCGCAAGTTTTGTCCTCTCCTTCTTGTGTTTGTGATCGTCCCTCCTCACTCGCGCCGCTCTTTCCTGACCCAGATGGCCCGGCCTTCTTAAGACTCGACCCGATCCAAAGGCCGTTAATGGCCAAAAACTCGGCCGAGGGAATTAACGCCGGCTGGTCGATTGAGGAAGGGTCAAAAATAAACAATCTGGGAGGGGTAATGGGGAGGGAGGGCTTAATTAAGCTATTAAAACGTGCTAAAAAGTTAAAAGCAAAAATGACTTGGTTCTTGGTCGAAAAGTAAACAGAAAAAGCCATAAATAGTAGCTAAAGTACAAAGCTATCGTAGCTCAAAACCAGTAAGCCTACTACTAATAATCCTAAACACACCATCTCACATATAAACCTGAAGAAAAACAATAATTAAAATGCCTTGAGGCATTTCATTCTCCAAAATCATTCCAAAGCGTTTTAAACCTTACCTCTTGTGCAGATGTGGCAACGTGTTACTAGTACCAGCGATGAGAGCGTTCTGAGCAGAATGCGAAGAATGCAATGGTCGTGGTGGTGCCAAACTCGATAATATATGACGGCGATTCACCACGGGCAGAGTATTTACTTCGTGCTTCAGATCGCTGTCCATAGACTGGCCTTTCCTGAAGATGTACGGTATTAAGTGGATACGACATATGGTGTTTAGTTTGTTTTGTATCCTTTAATCAAAACTTGCTTTCCTTAGACCGTCAATTAAAAAGGGGTGTGTGTTTCTATATTATACTAGATATCAAATGCTTTTTGATGTTTCATTCAAGATTATTACAAAAACAGCGTTTAAAGAATACAACATTACTAAAAGCATATAAAAGAACTATAACACTAAAATATACTACGAGAACAACAGTACAACCCTCATACCATAGCCGGATATCAACAAACTTGAACCTGCTCCTCTGCATCGCTCTCTACCTATGTCATGATCGCTGAACCCTTGCAAGACGTGATTTGTGTGCAAAAAGTGACAAACATACAAACGTATACGTTATTATACTTTCGACTATCATAGGTATCAATATCCCACTATCAGAGATGTCACTTTCGTTCGACGGATTCGATTACAAGCCTAAAAGACCAAAAACAACTTACAGCCGACGCCACCACTTTTTGGTCATAGCTATCTATTGTAGAGAATAAAGGTCCGAGTGTTTGCTTTAACCTCCCCGAGTGGCCATTATAAGAAGTAGAGGAAGCGCGATAGACATCAAGGCGGACCCAGAGATCGCATAAATCAAGTTCAGAGGGTTTTTCAACGGCTTCGATCAGTTTAAACAAAGGATTTCGAAGGGCAAATTGAAATTTGAATAGCTAAATCTGTTTACTCCAATTTGGAATTGCCTAGAGACTTCGAAGAATATAAAATATACTTTGACACACAACATTATTCAAATTTTGCCATTTTAACACACTTTGTTACCTAAAATTGAATTCAGACCATTAAAAACAGCTTCGAACCCCCTCAGACCGCGTTGAAACCTTAAAGGGCTCCCACATTAAATGACCGCTTACCCCTTCCCTTTCTGACCTCCATATTCCTTCAGTTTACTCTTCCACTTCGCCAGTCGATCTTGCGATCCCATGGTAAGATCGAAGAAGGAGCGACTCAGCTTCTCGGCCATTTTCTTGGTCTTGCCATTCACGGACTGTACCATTTCGTCTTCCTTGCTCTCTGCCACTTCTGGAGCCGGGAACTTGGGGAGTCCAGAAGTCGGAGTTGGAGTGGGCGTCCGATACTCCTCGTCTTCATCGCTGACCTTGTTCTCTGTCGGAGCTCCTGACCGGAACGATTCCACTGAAACACTCGGCTCGTTCAGGCGGTCGCAGCTCAGCGAGGCTAACACCAGGCCGGGGCTTTTTAGCTGGAAAAGAATAATATTAACTAAGTTATTCCAATAATTATTATAAAGTTTTCTTCAACTTTAAACTTTTAAACCCGCTTTTTGACTTTGTTTATATCCATTCTTTAGTTTTTTTGCTAAATGCTTGCTCTTCAAAACCAAAAACAATATTGCAACACAATGCCAATTTGCAAAAAAATAATAATTCAAAAATAAAAACCAACATTTCTAAAAAGCTCAATTTTTTAAAATTAAAATTTTTACTTTAAAATTACCGTACCCTGAACTCTGCAACATCAA
Source organism: Bursaphelenchus okinawaensis (assembly GCA_904066225.2). NCBI lineage: Eukaryota > Metazoa > Nematoda > Chromadorea > Rhabditida > Aphelenchoididae > Bursaphelenchus > Bursaphelenchus okinawaensis. Next base: position 5,195,975 of record CAJFCW020000006.1, read on the forward strand.
AAAACAACAAGCTAGACATTATACCATGGTAAACAAGATCGAATTACCTTTTGAGTTGTGAGCTTTCGCGGTCGATCCAATGTGAATGTCGCGTGAGTTTTGGTGATCGGTCGATTGAACAGAAACTCGTTTGCCTTCAATGCCGGACTGCGGTCGACATTCCTGTAAATTCTAATTAGAGGCACGATCTGTTGACAAAGGCATAGATCACCTACTGGGACTTGGATGCATCTTATCTTTTGAATCATTAAAAAACGATTAATTTAGCTTCTGAACTTTTAAATATATTGTTCAAATAATTCTGTGCTCCTCTCAAAGAAAATTTTCGGCCTTAGGGGGCACATAATTATTTGAACTACTTAATAAGTCATCTTATATCTTGAAACAAAAAGACATACAAATGATAAGCTCCACAATATTGAAAATCACAAACTTTAAAAGCAAAATACGATATAATTAGCTCTTTATAAATTCTGTTTATGAATTCTAAGCATTTTGTGACTACAATAACCTTATATTCCCCTCGGACCACAAACCGTACAGCAAACTCCTGTATCTGTGCAGCGACGAGTTGGAGGCCATGATGGATCGTCGCTCCATCGCCAGTATATTAGAGAAGCCTCGAGTCAAAGGGAGGGAATGTTAATGTCGATCGTTCCACTTCGCTCCTTTGATAAGTGAAACGAGCTGAAGCGCAAACAGCAGGACTAAGTGCCGTCAATTCATACAAAAAGAGTTTAATTTTGGAGTGGATAATCAATCTCAGCGAGGCTTCTCGAATTCGAAAAGCGCTTCAATGACCGGAAAAAGAAATTCGAATAACGATCGACATGTATACGATGGCAACGATACGAACGCGACAAGGTTGTTGACTTGAATGAGGCGAATTTGAATAAGATTACTTTTGGCATCAACATAAACATTCCTTGACGTGTATTGCCAATTTAAAAATAAAAATTAAAGTCCGAAGTAAAAAAATTACTTTTCCCCTTAGTTGTCACTATCTACACAGATACAATACTACGTATTTTTTTAAACAAATGAGTACAATAATTTGAATTGTACTTGTTATTGGTATCAACACCATCAGAAGCAACCCTCCAGAAACTTTTTCAAAAGAATTTTAAAAAAAACCGGCTCGCATAAAAAGACAAAACTTTTTGCATGTAAGGTCACTTTTTTCAAAAGATCTCAGAGATGACCTTTAGAATGTTCGGAATTCAAGTATACCTAAAATGCTTAGAATCCAACGTATGAGAATGACTTTTACGAATTGCAAAAATACTTTGTATTCGACTTTTGTGTCTGAGAAATGTTCCGTAATATGCTAACTGTAAGTTTTTTAAAACTTCACTATTGTTTAAAAGTATACGACGTGTGACAACTTACCCATTGTAATCCATGACAGTTACTGTAGCCTTTAACTGTACCGCGCCTTTTTTGATGACCAAATCTTGAGAAGTGTGGGCTTCTGAATCCTTCTTCTTTGTCTTGATGGCTTCTTCAGAATCCCTGAAATATTAACCTTAAGTTTTAAATTGCGAGGTAGAGTACTAACAGTATAGACACTAGGCAGTAAATACTTTGATCTTCACTTAGACAAAATTTAAAACACTGTTGCTTATGTTTAAATGACTTTAATCAAAAATTCAAGACTATATAAACATAAAGTCATATGTAGAACAATATTAAGAAACAGACAGAAGATGTTATTGTAGCCAGAATGGATGCTGACTAACCGAATTGACTCACATAACTAAAAAGGAGAACAGAGCGAGCAGCGTCGAGAACACCAGCCCGACCAGTCTCGAGAACAGGGTCGAGATCATGTCCCCGCAAGAGTTGGATCATGTTGTGAATGACCGACAAAACATCTGGCCACAATCAAAGAAATGATATTCGATAAGGCCGAGAGTGACGAGATTAATTGCAGAGGTGTGAAGCGACTTGATCAGAGTGACAAAACACATGAGTTAAATAAGTCAGAAGTTACAGTAAAAAAGGGCTTTGAGACATAGCTACTACAATATCTACGATAATTATGTTTATGACTCTTAAAACCTTAAACCCGTGTCTCCAGCTTTTAAAACTGAGTTTAAAATTGTATTGCTATAACAACAATTAAAGCGCTTTCACTACAGTTTCTTCCAAAAAAGGAGAAAACTGACCATTTTCCTGATATTCACCATGGTCTTATACACAAGTTCGGCCGTTCCCCTCGTAAACATCATAATTTAAAGCCAACCTTGTCGCTTTTTGTTTATTTTTGTAGCAATTGTATGTAAAACAAGATCGTATAGCCAAGTCAGCAATTGGATTCCCCACAATAAACGATTAAAGTTGGCATAAAACTCTCGTAAAACGTAATCAAAACAATATGTCGTACTCACAGTGGCCGTAAAGCGATATACGACTTTTATATTGGAGAGGAGAGTATAACAATACTGTATTGTTGTGTTTTTGGGGAATTCATTCGCGGAAGACTGCAGACTGCGGCCTACATTTATCTTTAAAATTCAATTCCCACTTTTGTTATATTATGATTATATGTGCACTTACTTGCCCTCTTCCTCGACCATTTTCTGGTCGATTTGTTTGTCGCTCTTGTGGCTTTTGTCATCTTTCCTCTCAGGCGATAATGGTTTAAGTAATCGCTGCAAGAGTTTGGTCGGAGACAGATTTCTAGGCTTGGGTTGAACTTTAGGCTTAGGCTCAGGCTTCTGTTCTTTGTCAGGCATTTGGTCGCTTCCTTTTGACTTTGGGTCAGGTTCGTCTTCGTTAAGCTTTGGCTTCTCATCTGTTTTCCTAAAGATTAATGGTTATAGCTAATTGGGGTTAAGATAAACATAAGGAAATAAGCAACTTTGTTGTTGAGTCATCTTTATCAAAAGGAAATTTAATTTTTTTAAATTTTAAATTAAAATCAATAAATTTACACTAATATAGCTATAGATAGCTAAATTTACAGTTTTTAAAAAACGTGAAGTTATAACTAAACTAATATAAACGAAGTAAAATCTGGTACAATCGACCTTACTTTGCTGAGAATATCCTCAACTCGGTGCTGCGCCCGCGTTCCATGGCCTCGGAGGGATGAAATAGTCAGCTAGTCCACTTATCTTTTATTCTTCCGGCTGTCGAGAGTTTGGAGAGCGTCACATATAATATAATAAGAGTCTGAACGGTTAAACACTCTCACCTCAGCGGCCAGCTGGTCGTCCAAAAAACGGCCTGAAAACAGTTTAAACCTAGCTTGAACACCTTAAGTTGGCTCGCGAGAGATCAGAATAGCGTCTCGAGGAGGTCAGGGAACAAATGCGGCCTCAAAACCAATTTACAAATACCACTGACCAGCTGTTGGGCCGAATAATCGATAGAGCTGATCATTCACAGCACGTTACCGGTATCATGTTACCCCCCAAAACAAGTACTGAACTCTTATACTTAAACTATAAAAGCAACTCGGATGCCAGATCTAATGTCACCTTGATGTCACTCACTCTCAAGGTACTAAAATGATATTCAGAGAGAGAGTTGATAATGACATGGCTTGAAAGATATAAAACTGATTTTAGTGATTAAGCACGTATACCAAAATAAGTTTATTCGTATCTAACATATATAATGTCTTGTATTATTTATTATAATTTATTGACAATTTTAATTATAGTAGTTAGTTTTAGTTGCTACAACCATTTTTAACTTGTAGCAGCTGGTTCTTTAGAGATGATTGTACACATTAGGTCGATACTGTAAAAGATACTGTATTGTAAAGCTATTACTTACCTTATCAGATTTGGCGTTTTCTATCTTCAAAACAATGGCATCTTTGTGTGGAAACTTTTTGAAAGACGGTAGGATTACTGTAAACACTCCACCCTTAACAGTCGTCTTCAAAGTAGTACTAGTACCAAGCAGGGTTACCTTTATCTACAAGAACATATAAGATTATAATTAACCTTATAGAATTCTTAAATTTCAAAAAATACTTTACTGATAAGAAGTAAGATTTGGCCTAAATTTCAATTTCGTTGTTAACCGATAATAAATAATATAACTTAGCTATACAAGATACGACGGCTTACATTATCTGTTGGTTTTATGAGTCGTAGAGCTACAGAATCTTCAAATTCTAATAAAAATGCATAAACCGTGGTAATTCCTTCAATCTGAGGATTGAAGTACTCGTTTCCAGTCAGAAGATCATCTGTTTTACTTGTGTACCTAAACATTATCACAAAGTAATCAACAACATTCTCAAACATACAATAACATATTAACCAGAACTCATGCCATATAAGAAAAATTTATAATTAATATAGCTAGCTTAAAGTTATATTAACTGATATAACAATAAAAACAAGACCCACCATATAGTATCAGATTCATTCTGGAATATCCACGGCTTCGTATCAAAGATGGCTTCCTTGTTGGCTTCGACAAACGTGCCAATATCTCTCAAACGTTCCTCGAAGATGGGAGAGATGTTGCCAAGATGATCTGGGCCTATGTTCAACAACAAGTTGCCTCCCCATGCCAAGACTTTGGCCATTATCGTGAGGACTTCTTTCGTTGTTAGTACGTCACTACTCTGTAAGGTAAATATTTTTTAGAGAAAGACTGTATAAAAATACTATAATTCGTTTTATGTATTATATGTTGAATAGCAGTATTATCAATATCAATTTGCATCCACTTACTTTAATGTTGCGTCTGAATCCCCAACTTTGTTTGTCCAATGTCATACAGCTCTCCCACTTCCGTTTCAGCAGTTTACCAGGCATGAATCTGTCGGTGCCAGTGATGTAGCTTCCGTGATGACCAGGAATGTCTGAGCCCCACCGATCGTTCACAACTATCGTATCCTTCACAGGACTGAAATTATATTAACATTACACTTTGATTCATATTAAAAAACGGCGCTAAGACAAATGCGGTTTTTGGACACTTGCGGATTTTTTAAAGGGGTTTTTTTTATTTTTTAGTTAATTTAGTTGTATTATGGTACTAAATTGTACTAAAGTTTGAATTGGTACGGTTTTAACATAACAGTACCTTTTTGGGCTTTTAGTACTATATAGTACCAAAAATACAAAAACAGTACCGATTAAAAATTTAGGCGCTCATGCAAAATCGTTCCCACAAAATCGAAGAATCGTTCCCCACTCATAAAGGCATAATCGTTCCCCACGGTGAGAATAAATAAAACTATGCAAATTTTTGCTTCACATATTTTTTCATTTTCATTATGAAAAGCTTTTCATTCTTTCTTTCTATTCGGTCTTGGATGGTCGAAAAATGGAACACGGTGCAAGAGAAGCAAGCATATACCACTGCTATTCAGATCATGATAGACAACTCTCTTCTCCCACCGGCTTATTCGTGCCAGCAATGTTCGTCGATTATGAAGTTGTAAAAAAAGTCTGAACTGGCCGATAAATACATGGTAAGTTAGTTGTTTATATATATCATATGTTGTTTCAGTGGAGATGTCGAAACGGAAGTACTGATTGCTGAACCCGCTCTACTCGTCATGGTACCTACTTTTCGAACTCTAACCTTTCGGTCTCGACACAGATGGCGTACAATGGGCTCAAGGATCCTGGTTTTGGCCACCGGACTTTACGCCATAAAACACAGTATTCGAGGTAATTGACTACGTATTCTAATTTACTATTATTGGCAAACGCTTTACTACCGTTCCCCAACGCTTTACTATCATTCCCCAACGCTTTACTACCATTCCCCAACGCTTTACTATCATTCCCCAACGCTTTACTATCGTTCCCCAACGCTTTACTACCATTCCCCAACGCTTTACTATCATTCCCCAACGCTTTACTATCGTTCCCCAACGCTTTACTATCATTCCCCAACGCTTTACTACCATTCCCCAACGCTTTACTACCGTTCCCCAACGCTTTACTACCATTCCCCAACGCTTTACTATCATTCCCCAACGCTTTACTACCATTCCCCAACGCTTTACTATCATTCCCCAACGCTTTACTACCATTCCCCAACGCTTTACTACCATTCCCCAACGCTTTACTATCATTCCCCAACGCTTTACTATCATTCCCCAACGCTTTACTACCATTCCCCAACGCTTTACTATCATTCCCCAACGCTTTACTATCATTCCCCAACGCTTTACTACCATTCCCCAACGCTTTACTATCATTCCCCAACGCTTTACTATCATTCCCCAACGCTTTACTATCATTCCCCAACGCTTTACTACCATTCCCCAACGCTTTACTATCATTCCCCAACGCTTTACTATCATTCCCCAACGCTTTACTATCATTCCCCAACGCTTTACTATCATTCCCCAACGCTTTACTACCATTCCCCAACGCTTTACTATCATTCCCCAACGCTTTACTATCATTCCCCAACGCTTTACTATCATTCCCCAACGCTTTACTATCATTCCCCAACGCTTTACTACCATTCCCCAACGCTTTACTACCATTCCCCAACGCTTTACTATTGTTCCTTAACCCTTTACTATGTATCTCTCCCCAACGCACCACCGCTCGAATTTTATTTCTAAATTGAAGATGTTAAAATATAAAAATAAATAATTGGGGGAACGGTTATGCACCGTTGGGAACTATAATGCACTGGGTAACGATTCTTCATTGGCCCCAAAATTTAGTACTATTTAACATTAAGAAATATTAAGACAGTGCCAATTTAAACTTTAGTACCATTTAGTACCATACTACAACTAAATTAAATAAAAAATAAAAAAAACCCCTTTAAAAAATCCGCAAGTGTCCAAAAACCGCATTTGTCCTAGCGCCTAAAAAACTCCATCTTCTTTACACAATCTTTGATTTTACAATATCCACTTCTCTTTACAGTACCCAATACTCGTTACCGTACCTTTCATTGAACAACCAAGCGATAAACTCCTGACTCTTCCAGTAGGTATCCTTCATCTCCCAATCACCGTCACTCCACAACACTTCTGGGTGATACCTGTTCACGATCTCTGTCATCTGAATCAGAGACACGTTACCTGGATAGTTGTTGGTCTTATCAGTCTTATCATTGAGATATAAAGGATGGAACCAGTCCATTTGAGAAAAATAAAGACCGAAATGAATCCCGGCTTCAGTAATGGCATCTCTGAATTCTTGAATCAAGTCACGGTGAGGGCCTATATCAACAGAATTCCAGCTGAAGGACGTTGACGATGGCCACAACGTGTAGCCTTCGTGGTGTTTGCTAGTGACAACAAAATATCTAAACAACTTATATTATAAAAGATACTGTAGTTTTTTCTTTCCTTAATTAATATACAACTTTTACTTTTACACATCCAGATCTTAACAGTAAAGTAAATAACTTACTTTGCCCCAGATGCCTTTACAATGTCAGCAAATGATTTGGCGTCAAAGTCAGCTGCGGTGAACTAAAACATACTACAGCAACATACGAATTACAGTACCTTTGATGCCAAATCACCGTAGCTTTGACCTGGAAAGTTTTTTTCCATAAACTTGACCACATCTGGATCCTGTTGTTTCCAATACGACCACAACCATTCACTGTGATAAGCTGGTACTGAGAACACTCCCCAATGTACAAAGATACCAAACTTGTCAGCATCGTACCATGAGGGTAATGGTCGAGAATCTAACGAATCCCAGTTCGGCTACAATTTTCTTTTTAAATTTTGTTTGCATAAAAACTACTCATATATATCTCATACATAACCATATAAAAAGATTTAGTTTCAAAACAACTCATAAAAGCATATTTTAATATTACACTGGACAAAGTTATTTGACTTACATCATATTTAGAATTTGCACTAAAACTCAATAAAGTTAAGAATAAACCAACAAGTAACCTCATAACAAACGGTTTTGTTTTTAAACATTAAAATAAGGTTCTCTCTGGACTGATAAGGGTTAATTCGGGCTGTAAATACACATGACCTTTATACTTAATATTTATTCACAAAATAAGTTCATTTTAGTCAGAATTGAGCATTCTCCTTATGGCTTCTTCCCTCTTCTTCTTCTCCTCCATCTTCTTCCTCATCTCCTTGGCGTGTCCCATCTTCTTCTTCTCCACAGTCTTAACTGACGCCAAATCATGTTTCCCGAAGTGTGTTACCTTCATGGGCAGTCTCTCCACTCCCAACCCTTTCCGATCTCTTTTCAACATAGTCCTAATAGGATACTGCCGACCTTCACCATCCTTTCCTAGTCCTGATTCTTCTGTCCACCCTTTCCTCTTGAGGATTCTGAAGCCAATGTTACTCATCGGAATGTCATATGCAAACACTCTGTCTGGTTTTTGCTCCAAATTTACAATATGAACAATGGAATTGGCATGGTTGGAGTCAGTATAAGTTAGACCACACAATTCACAATATAACTCTCGATTAGAAGTGGATGAACATGGCTCGTCGAGATGATCCCTAAAAAATATTTTTTTAAAGAATATTAATTATTTATAGCTTCGCATTTCCAAAACAAAAAAATAATTTTGCAAAACTTTCTTAATTTCCTCAAAATAAAAGAAATCAGACCATAACACCAGGTGAGCAATCAAATTAATGATAACGTGTTTCTTAAAGATCATGATGTCATTTATGTCTCATATATAACATGTCAATTCTATAACATAAATTCTAGTATTTTATATATTTTAGGTAATAATTAAAATTTTGAAGTTGAAGTTTAAAGCGAGTAATCAACTTTATATCTTATTTTACCGTATTATGTATTCCGTTTGAACATACCTGAAACCGATAATCCAATTGGCCAATTTTCTGTGTCCCTTTTCTCTGGCTAATTTTACAGCATCAAACTTTCCATTTGAATATTCGTCATCAGCTCCGTTCTCTATCAACATCTTCACCATCTCTTTATGCCCTTCTGCTGCTGCTATCATTAAAGCTGTCCAATTAAAACTATCTTTACTGTTCACATCGACTCCTTTGTCCAAGTACTCTTGAGCTTTAATAAGGTCATTGTCATTAACTGCCTTTAGAAATAACCGAACATCACGGTCGCTGACCGATAATCCGTTGTTATCAGCAGATTTACTTATCACAGTCTGCTTAATACCCACATTATGTGTTGACTTAACAGCTTTCTGGTGTGGGACTTCTAAAAATATAAACTTTGACATTGAAGACCATGTGTTTGTCTATATTTGAGTCATTTTTCTAAACTTGAAATAAAATAAACTGATAAAACTTACGTACTTGTCGTACTACAACTAGTTACGCTTTCGTAAAACGAGCGGACTTCATTCCCATCTAGATCGATATTCTTCTTTTCAGAGAGTGATTCCAATACTTCTGTTCCAGCCTTTACAAAGTTGATCCGTTGAAAACCTGCTTGTAAGTTTGGCATTAAAAACTAATATTATGAATACAATTTGGAGTGAAAGTAGAAATATGTTGACTTTCCAATCCAGTAAGACTGTTTCTTTCACGGATTTCTTAATTTTTTCAGGAAAAAATTGTTTCACAGAATATTTAATTTGGTCCCAAAACGAAAGTAATTCCTTGGCCTTATGCCACGGCTGTCAATATCTAGAAAATTTCTTAAATCTCTTTCAAAACTTCAACTTTTGTCAAACTCACGTACTTATTTTTTGTTTTTCAGGGTTATTTGGCCTAGTTTTTGTGGCCAGAAATGGAGCCGGAGGGCAATGCCATAGATAATAGCATAGACAACATTATTGACAGCTTTACAGACACCAAAGACTTTCAACGTTTTGTAGTTAAGCAGCTAGTCGAGCAAAGGGATCTCCTTAATCAGTCCGTATCTCAAGTAAGTTACTGTTTGTGTAGATATGTCTATTTTTAGAATAATAATAAACCAATGACATCTAATGATAGTGGATTGCAATTAGCAATGGACCAGAGAAAAAAAGGTATGTATTATTGACTTTTTCAGTACTTGTTGTGAAGAAAGGGCTGGAGAGAATGGATTAGTACGGAAATGTAATTGGTAGGTAAGGAGAAACTGCTTTGTTTAGAAATTTAGGTAACATTTGGTTTCGACATTCTGTCGGAACGATGTTATTGACGTTAAATAGAAGTTAAGTAGCATGGGAATATAAAATTAAATTATGTTTTAGAGGTTTGATAGTGTGAAAGCTGTTTATCTACTTTATATTATCTTTTGGGGTAACTCTTCAAATTAGGTCAAAGTTTAGTTTAAAATCCTTAAGTTTTTGTTATTATACGTTTTCAGTCATACCAAATTCTAGAAAAACTTCTTAATTTTAGGTGTTGACAGTAAAAGAGGTTAAGGAGACGGTATTCCGGGGGTAGTAGGTCAGTAGTAGATCTTTGGTCGTGGCGGAGCAAAAAACAGAATTTTAAAACTTTACCGTACTTTGAGTATTCGCGCACCGAATTAGTAGATGAACGGAATGGCCCTTTCTCACACATTACATTACAGTAATAGATAAGATAAGGTTGTTACTGCTCACGTGAACAACGTTACACTCAAATGTTCCGACCGTGTTTTAAGGCACCGCCCCTTCGCTGCGAAGATAGTGTGCTCGGCGGAATGTTTTTGCTGTTATTTGGGTGATCTAGTATAAAAGTGTTGACCGGGTGGATCATTTGAAACACTTTCAGTTAACTTTAAAATGACTTTGTTGGATCTGGGAGTGAAGGTGCAAGACGTGCTGGCCGAGCACGGCATCGTGGCCAAGGACGGCCACAAGCTGACCAAGGATTTCATGGATCTGGTCGAGTTCTGGAACACTGGCAACAAGATGACCACTTTCTCGATTGATTGCAGTAAGTGGTTGTTTTAGTACTATATTGATATTGGTCAAGTTTTAAATCGCTTTTTGTCGCAGCTTTACTTGAACACTTATAACTTCGTTTTTGTCGCAAAAAGTTTCTTTTTGTAATTAGTTTAAACAGTTTGTTTCTTCTTCTTTTGTTAGCAGTTGTGATATGACCTTTTAACTTACCGTAACTTTAGGTTCAGAAGACTCTCGAGATTCACTGGACGAACCAGACTTTGTTGATGCAGAAACTCAAACCGACATTGAACCAGAGCCTCAGCCAACTGTAGCTCCAACTGAAGAAGATGATAAGTCTTCCGAAGTGTTGCAAAAGTTGATGGCCGGCAAAGAAAAACATAGGAATCTTGAGAAGTTGGTAACACCATCCAAGGCTGTGGAACTGAGAAGAAAATACGTGGAACGTGTTGGAAAGCTGAGCATGGACAAGTTGCCATTTGAGAATTATAACTACGATCAGGTGAGACCTTGCAATAGATTTTTGGTTAATTTTTGAAACAATTATCATATCAGTTTGAGTTCTTTATCTAACTGCTAAATAATCTTTGAAACCCAAATTTTGTAATTACTTTGACATGACTTGGTTGTAACTTTACACTTTGTTTATGTAATTATATCAAACTTTTGTGAAAACACTCAACTTTTGTGATTTTAGGTAATAAACGCGTGTTGCGAAAACGTGATTGGATACATGCCCATCCCTGTCGGGGTTGTGGGTCCTCTACGTATGAACTCTGAGTCGATTTATGTTCCGATGGCCACGACAGAAGGAGCTTTGCTAGCCAGTGCCAACCGAGGTTGTACTGCTTTGGCTGTTGGAGGAGTCAGCGCTTTTGTAGAGAAGGATGGCATGACCAGAGCTCCAGTCATTGAGTTTGAGAGATTACAACAAGCCCACAAGTTCAAGGAATGGGTTCTGGAGACATCCAATTTCCAGAAAATCAAAGAAGCCTTCCAATCGACCAGTCGATTTGTCAGACTTGTCGAATTGAATGTGGACATTCAAGGACGATACGTCCACCTTCGATTTGTCGCTCAAACTGGAGATGCCATGGGCATGAACATGATCAGCAAAGCGACAGAAGCTGCCATGAATATGATCGACCGCACCATCCACAACTTCAAGTACATCTCCATCTCCGGCAACCAATGTGCTGACAAGAAGGCGGCTGCTGTTAATTGGATCAAAGGCCGTGGGAAGACCGTTCACGCTGATGCCGTTCTCAGTGCGAAGACTGTGGAGGAGGTTCTGAAGACTAGGGTAGATGAAATGGTCAGCCTAGGGACAGCCAAGCTTTTGGTCGGAAGTTCATCTGGCATCACGATTGGAGGGTGGAACGCTCACGCTGCCAACGTTGTCGCCGCCATCTTCTTGGCTACAGGACAAGATGCTGCTCAAGTTGTGAGCTCTTCCATGTGTATCACCTTGTTGAAGAAGACTGCTGCAGGCGATCTACACGTCTCGTGCTCTATGAAGTGCGTGGAGGTTGGTACTGTTGGTGGTGGTACTATTCTGGAGGCTCAGAGAAGCGCTCTTAATGTAAGTATTATCTTATTATACTTTATTTTTGTTTGTCTTGTCGTGTTTCAAGCTATTATAACATTATTTTATAATTTTTAAAGCTATTACAACATACTTAATTTAAATTTTTTAGATGTTGAACTGTGCTGGTTCTCATCCAACAAAGCCTGGAGCCAACGCCCAACGCTTGGCTATGGTTATTTGTTCTACTGTGTTGGCAGGAGAACTGTCACTTCTGGCCGGTCAGTGCTCCAAGGACTTGGTCAAGTCTCACTTGAAGCTCAACAGGTCCACAGCCAGTCTGCCACGCATCGTGGAGGAGAACCTGATCTCGAGGATACCTGAACAGAAGCCTCTGGAGAGAGCGTACAAGTCCATCGCTCCAGTCAACTGTTCGAGCACTTTCTGAGGATGATACTCTTCTTTGGCCGTGGTATTAGCAATCATTTCCTAGTCTATCTTAGGTTTTTCTATCTTTCTATATTACAGAAGCTCTTAGGTAGCCGACTGTTACTTCTAATGTAACGTCGGGGTTACTGTAATATCGATGCTATCTTTTGTACCTACCTTGTTGTACTATAATTTACTATTTTGTTGTAATATGTTTCCGTACGGTAATCTTTTTTGTTACAGTACCATAATTGGATGGAGTTACTGTACTATATTTCAATTTGGTATAGTTACAGTACTACTTTCTAATTCAATATAGATATGCTTTATATTATATATTGTCATACTGTATTTGCAACTTGATTACTGTAGTTTTCTTTTTCTGTTCATAGGGTTCTGTCCTTTCCTCTGCCATTCGATAGGGTCTATCTTCTCTTTTTGGGTTACGGTACCGGCTACTGTAACTCGGTAATCAAAGTGCCTTTGTTTTTCATATGCGAGGTGGATCATCACCGTCTCTCCTTACCTTCTTACTCACGTGGCGTTTCGGGAATTGTAAGCATTTGTGTTCATGTCACTCAGCCGGAAACAACTTATCGGACATAATTATCGTTTTACTTTGTTAGATATAAATATTCCAAAATGAACGGTTGTACTTTACTGATAATGTTCTACTGATAATGTAAACAAAGTTGTAGCGAATGTTTTTGCGTCCGCTCGTATTTTAGGTAGACGAAACATATGTTACGTAATCGGAGAAAGTTGCTTTAGGTGATCTTTGAATTCCAAAATGACTTCTGTTTGAACTTTGTTTTGTTACAATTTGTAAGCTGAATGTTAACCTAGGTTCAGCAGCTTCTGAAGTTGTTTTCGTTATTAATTGTTTGTTTATTAGAGTGACATATTACTGTAGTGACCTTTTGATATGGAGGCTGTGCTATAGTTTGTTTTGTCTTTTGTAGTAAAATTTATTAACCTTGCTATCCCATCGTTGTCCCTCCATTAATTGTTTTATTTCTTAAAAGTAAGGATATAAGCAAGTGAGAATTAGAGGTAAGAGAACTAGGCGACATTATTGTCTTTAAGCTTTGCTAGTGATTTTAAATTTTTAACTGATAAGCCTTTCGATAAGATGCGAGTACTGTAACCTTCATTAGCCCTTTTAAATTTAAAATCATGTCGGGTTGCGAAGGTTAATATAGGTGAACAAGGAAGAGAACCTAGGCATCACTCTCTACATAAAAAACAAATTGCATTTTGTAATTAGACACAAGTAAGGGGGGGGGGGGGGCTTCTGGGAATACGTCGAAATTGTTTACAAGTTACTACGTTAAGGTTACTGTAAAAAAAGTCAAATTTTAATTGAGGACACTAATCACTGTTTTATATATGGTAAAACGAATTATAACACCTATAGCAAATATTTATTTAATTAAAAAAGCCTTTTTTTTAATCACAGTAGTCAAGGCTTGTAGGTATGTCGCAGCGGGGGTAGTTTCTTGTGTGTTAGTGATGGTACCTCATCAGGAGTGGGACTCTCTTCCTCGCTGATCACGTTCAGTTGATGTATACTGTCGATCTTGGCCTCTCGGTTCACTATGGCATTGTCTGGTTGTCGTCGATCTGACAGTGATATAGTTGGTGGAGCGAAGTTACTAGTACTGGTTACACTGTAACCACTGTCCGCCGACTTCTTCAACATCTCTGCACATCGTACCTGGACGAACTGAAAGGGCTTAACTGTTATTCAATATGGCATTCTTTGGAGTTACAAAGTAATGTCTTAGAGAAGTTACTATAGTCAGTACACATGTATATGCAAATACGCAGTTATATGTTATATATATAATTTACAAGACTGTCAAACACATAAACATGCTTTTCTATAGTTAATATATCTATTTATAGCGCACGCCTTAACGTATATACTAAATAAACATTGGATTAACTATGCTATCCTTTACATTTTACTCTAACTAAATGTAACTAATTATGTGCACTTACAACCAACAGACCAACAAAGAGTAGTCCAATAACATTCAAAAAGATTAGAAATACGTTGTAAGCTGTCTCGTCATCGTATGTTACGACCGAGAAGATTAACAACGTCAACAAGAAGAGCAAGAGTAATGTGCACATCAACCTGCAATCAACATTACTATAGTATCTTATACAGTTAATTATACAGTAGTTGTTTTTAGGTAATTACTGTAATAGCACAAATTTTTTACTATGATGTTTTACGGTTATGAGGTATGTATATTATGACATATTAAGTACTGATCAAAAGTATATTACCTAAAAAACAAATGAGGTATTAGGAACTTCCACCGTACATTTTTACATCCATAGAAGGTCAAGTTTACTGTAAGAAGCTGTATCAGAGCCCAGGCAAACCAAAAACCATTGATCTTGCATCCAGCATCTTGGAACCCTTCCAAGTCACTACAAGTTTAGTTTAAAGTTATGACAATTTAAGATATAAAAAGCAATTTTTGATTATTTCAAATTCACGCTATCTTCCTCACACACTGCACATGCTACAGTAGCCCTTAAGGTGATAAAACTGATTAAAATACAATCAGAACTTCCAATTGTTACACCGACTTCTTCAAACTTCAAATGTAATTCTTGATAAGATTACCGTACTGACGAAAGTAATATCCCAAACAATATCAAACTCAGAATATAATTTTTAATATTGTCATATTAATATATGTCATCTTGGTATATATTAGCATATTATAATACTAAAACCAACCAATATAGCAATACTTGCACCCTACATTCAATAATACTTACAACAGACTGTTGATGGTAATGTTGTCGAAAGTAAAGCTGATTGTGTAGTTGTCGTCTATGACTTGCTCCAACTCACTGTCGAGTACAATGTTGCAGAGTCGAGCACTGATGTCAGGTAACACGGCTATCAACAGGAAACATATCACAAAGATCTCGACGATACTGAAGGTCACTGTGAAGGTCTTGACATGACAACAACACAACTTGTAGCGACGTCCATTTGGGTTGAAAGGCGGCGACGGCGACGCAGTTTCCTCAGTTGTTGGCGTCGCCTTTAAATTTTAATATTTTAGTTATTTAAATTTATTTTGACTATTTTAAACTTTTTAAATAATTATATTATATTTTGAAGCACAAGTTGTCTTTAAAATACGAAACATCCAAAATAAAATCGAAAAAGTTTTGTCGTCAGCGTATTTTCATATTAGCGTTAAAAACCGACAAAACTTTTACAACTACATATAAAACCTTAAGGTTTCTCTATACTTCTTGACCCCAGACAAAACGGTTAAACTCAAAGTGTGTAAATGTAGAACACAGTACGAGTCCACAAAACCTGTGAATACTTAATCACCGTGACATTTCTATAACTCGTAAATATTAAAACTGCCAACCTTTAATCCTTATTTAGCAAAATTTTAAAATGTCACTTGCAAAACAATATATTATACATAATATCATTATATTATTATTGTCTTTTGTATTTTAAGTATATTGTGAAAAATGTCATCTTTTGGGCAACTTTATCATTTACTGTATTATTAACTGCGGTAAATAATAAAGTAAAACCAAGTGTGTTTAAATTACTTTAAATTTAAATAAAATATCATTAAAACAGGTACTAAGGTGATTAAATAAACGTATGTTAAGGTAATCTTGGACCGTTCTATAGTATCTTGAAGTAATCTTAACAAAACGTTTCATCAATGTTATCTTAAACGAAAGAACGAGTTGCTCGACCTTCGCGAACCAAATGTAACCGTCTGTAACTTAAAACCTACCACGGTGACGAACTTGTACTATAAACCAAAGTAAAGCGATCGGATACGGTAATTATGTTAATAATGCGAGAGACTACGATAACTGAGTTAAAGAGTAGTTACTGTGCAGTAATAGAATTACAGTTCGGCTAAAGAATAAGGTATGTAAAGCAGTGTAATCCAATCGTAGTAACAATTGTTTACCGCCAATTTTAAGCCGAAGCCAATGTTGTCGCACGTCCTTTCATAATATAACTCTACTGCTTACTGTCCAAACATTGTAGTCAGGTAGTCAAGGCAACGCTCTCACATTAAACTGTTCTTACTCGTGTCTCATCCAGGTTCTCTTTTAATTGGCTCACAGTGCACTTTCCTCACTTCTTGTACTATTGCATTACTTATTTGGGTATTTTCGTGCCACCCACATAATTTTGTGTACAACATCGTATGACGCATTCTAAACTGTACGTTTAATTACAAAAGTCTAGGCAGAACAGTAACGTAACAAACTTTACCATTAAAACAGTAAAGGAACACAAGTTAGACTCATCCACAACAAGTAACATGTATAATATCTTAAAAAGTAATTCCACAAAACTATTATCCACGATACTACGACATTACAAAAACAATATATATAGTGTAACACTTCCAGACATGCCCATTAAGAGGTCATGAAATAAGGTACGACAATGTCTGTCAGTTAAGCGCTGATTATCCTTTACAGTAATGTAATTGAATAAGCTTATCCGAATCTAATTAGAAAATGACTTCCGGATTTAAATTTAATTACTTATAAGTAAGGTATAACATTAACAACAACCGTCTTATCTGCATACAATAATCACATATTACTTAATTCTCTGCAAACTCTAAAGTGCATATACGACCATAAGCAATTGACATAACAACTTTACTCAATCTTTCGGTAAACCATACTTAAGTATATGTAATGGTAAAAAATGCTTGTAAATTACTATAAAAATAGCTAAAAAACATACCTATATAGTAAAAAAGCATCACGTATACACATTACAATGCCTTAAGCTACTTGTAATATTTGTAATAACCTTAGATCTTATTACAATAAGACAGTTTTACTATAACACAATCCCGAGCATGATGTTTGATACCTTACTAAGTTTAATACAGGTTTAGAACATCGAGAATAATCCGAAATAGTACCTAAACCTTGTAATCATACTTATCGTAAGTCAGTGTTGTAAGGTTTAACTTCTCCCAAAGCTTATCCTCTACTTCGTACGTCAACAAGGTGACACATCTGGTTCTGCCACATGTTTACACTCACCATGGAGTAGTACTTCGTATGTGCAGATGATCCGAATGTTTGCTGTAAACGCGTTCTGCCTTACCGTTTAATCTCTTGCGCAGTTTTTATTGTCCAGTACTAGATGAGATTAGTGCTGTTTCTATCAACATACCCACGTCACAGTACATTAATAATATTTGATAGCAATGGATTCAAATACAATCCGCTTAAGAGCCGCGGGCACGCCCTAAGGCAGTAACATAAAGGGCCGTGGATTTCCATCCAAACTCATTTGAAAGAGTGGTTTACTGTAAACTGGCATAAACAGTAATTCTGTAACTTATTCTTCCTAACAGCTACATTCAGAAACTAACAGTACCATGGCCAAAGTGTACGGTACCAAATCGGTCGAAGAAGCCTTGAAACACTTGGCCAAAGTCGCCGAATCAAACCCAAACGACCCCTTTGCCTGGCAAGCAATTGGACTACAGTTCCATGCCATCAGATGCTACCAAGACGCCTTAACCTACTTCTTGAAGGCTGAACAGATTAAGGTAATATTTCGATAAGTTACGTATACTTTACTTTATTTACTGAAATCATTTCTTTTTTTTTTTTTTTTTTGTCATTTTAACACTTATAATTACTATTTTTACTATTATTACTGCAGTACCTGACAAAGTTACTGTGAAACCCCATGTTTTTAATTCTTGCAGCTTTAAGCTCTAATTACCACTATTATTTTTGCTTGTTAATCTTTTAATTTTCCACTGGAAATCTGTTTTTAACCATTACTTTTGCAGGCAAACATCTCTGCTTCCAACTTGTACTACATCGGGGACTGTTTACGAAGAATTGGTGCAATCGATGAAGCTCAGATCTACTTCAAAAGAGCTCTAACAGTACCAGTCAGGAACCGAGTCGACCAGAAAGGATTCGCAGCAGCCAAGAAATACCTATTAAGTCATGGATACACGGAAAGCGAATTTAAAAAACCAATACGAAAAATGTCATCAGTCAACTGATGCAAGCAATGCGTAGTAGTCATGTACATATTAATGTAAATACTGTAATAAATATTTAACTAAAGTACTAATAAGTATTAGCATGAATAATATAACTAAGGCATTATGCTGCCAAGTCATCGAAGTACCTATAGTAGCAAAACACATACCTCTATGTAGCAAAGTTTATTGTTTAAGAAGCAGACTTACAAACTGAGAATCATCAAGCAACAAAACAAGTTTAACAACTGAGTGGGTCTCTAGGCCTTGGTTTGTTTGGTCTTCAACTCCACCACGGTCTTCCTGACTTCCTCCATCTGTTTCGAACTCTTCTTGACACTGTCTTCAACTGTTTCTCTAAAACAACAAACAATAACAAAAATTTCAATGTGTTAAATCTATCATACTTTATGAACTCTTTCCAAAAACACTAATAATAATCATAATAGCAACTTACATAGCTTTTTTGATGTGATCTAGACGATGATCGATGTTTTGCTTGACTTCAGCTTGATCCTGCTTCAACAATGTAGGTCCAACAAGTTTGTAAACAGTTTCTCCTTCTTTAAGCAACTTCAATTCCTAGAAAACACATTTATAACTGTCGTTAACATAATATCAACACACCTCCAAACATATCTCTTATCTTTCTTAAAAAAAGCACGGCGGGTTTCATAAACTAACAAGCGTTTCACATTAGTCTAAAAAATTTCAAGTGGCCAAACAAAAGTTATATAGAGTTTTACAGATACTTAGTGTGCCACCAACTAAAGAGAAAACAAAAAGAATGTTACAGTACCTCTTCAACCATCTTGTTCTCGGTCAGCTGTGTTTCCAACATTGTCCTTTGCTTATGAAGAGCATTGAGTTCCTTCTCCAGTTGAGCACTCTTGGACAAGGCATTCGCCAGATCTCTTTCTATGTTCGGTAAAGCGGCCATAGCTAGACAGATCAAAATTTAATTTCAAGTATAACAACACATTAACCAGTTTGTACAAGTATATATATAATGTGAACAACATTAATAACAAATTCAAAAGTATCCAACTATAATTTAATGCTCAGATAAATAACTTTTCAATCAGTATATACAGGTAGATGACTAATAAATTAAGCAACAATCATTTCCTCCGCTTCTTAACGACCGTTCGACTAGGACTGTTCTTCGGAGACTTAAACACCCTCATTTCCAGATCCCAATACCGTGGTGGAGTCTTGTCGTAGTGATGAAGAGCTCGATGCTTCCCAACTTGCTGAATCCGCTTCTTGGTTTCTTCTTCAGAAAGCCCCAAAGCATCGTAGTAAGGTCGACAACAAGCACAGTCGTCTTTGGCATGCATCTTACATCTGCTTTCTCTGTCTTTGGCGTTGTACTTGACTTCCACCTTCATGATCTGCTCCGTTTCTTCTTCGATCTTCTTCTTGAAACTCGGCGATCTCAACCTGGCCTGAATCTCGGCCCATTTCGAGTTCGGAGAGTTGATCCTCCGTTTTACAGACGCTTTCGGTGGTGTACACAAAACTGAGGTTCTAGGTTTGAAATCATCTACCTAAACATACTAGAAATTAAACAATTAAACTTACATTCACAAGACCTTTTTCATTTTCCTTCTCTTCCGTTTTTATTCCAGTCTTTATCAGTCGACTGTTAAACATAACAATATCTAGGCTAATAAATAGAAAATACTAGTACTAATTAAAACTAAATAAAGGTATAAATGAGATCTTTTACAAACAAAATTCCGTCCAAAAAATTTCAGGTTTTGTGCCAAGTCTTCCGTTGAGTCAAGAGTTTCTCTCATCAAAAAGTGTTGCAAATTTGAACTGTAGACCAGATTACAAAGACTGCTGCTAAGAAATTACTTTTTTCTGGTGAAAATCGTAATGGAAATAGACATTGAGATGCAATTTTTTTCTTATTTTGCATTTCAAACCGTGGTAAGTGGTTTTTGTGACCATGAACTTTGATCAAAACCAATTTTTCAATCTAACCTTTATGTAAGTCATGATTTTATGAACAAAATATACATGTTCTGTACACAGTCGAGCAGTTTTATCTTATTCTACCAACTAAAGATTTTAATTTTAGAGGTAGACCGCCAGTTCAGCCTCGATTCCCAATTCAAATGCCTCTGGGCGCTTATTATGGCTACGATCCGTATGAGAATCCCAACGAAATACTGCTCCCAATCGACGACTCTTTCAGGCAAACCGTGCATCCAGTCGATGATAAAGGTCACATAATTTTTCAAGCTCCACAGCAACAACAAGGTCCAGCTGAAACTCTACAACATAATGTAGTAGACGATGGTGGAACGACGGCACCGACCAGGAACGTGCTCGATCCTAATGAAGATTTTGATCCGTATGGTGGAAACGAGCCAATTCAACTGGAGGAAAAAGTAAAAAACATTTCTCTGAAAGAAACTGGCATCAACGAGCTCGAATATCATCATGGGTACGGTAATATAGGTTGTTGTCAATTGTATAATATACTACATTAAAAACTCTAATTTACAATATAATATAGAATAGTTCTGGTTTTTTCAAGAATATAATTGTAGACTACTACCGCGTGAGGACATAAATCTTATGTTGAAAGAACCGGGCGACTTTCTGCTACGATGTACATCAACTTCAAGTCAGGGCCAACGCCAAACATGCTTATCAGTGATGGGAAACAATGGATATGTGGAACATTTTATGATCAGGAATGTTGGCGGACAGTTCTTTTTGACTGAGCAAGTGGGCTTTCCCTCTGTCATCAACCTTGCCAACCATTACCTTCTGAAGAAGCTACCTTTCGGCAGTCCTCCAGTCATGTTGAACAAGCCTGTCTGTAGACAAGACTGGGAGTTCCATCCAGAACAAGTTAATTGTGGAAAGGTGCTCGGGCAAGGAGCGTTTGGTCAAGTATTTCACGGCAAACTCAGAATAAAGCCTAATGAAGAAGTTGAGGTAGCTGTCAAAACGGTAAGTAGGTATAGTAGGGTGAAACAATGGGGGAGGGGCCTGTGTACCGTGCTGTAGATGGAAAAACTATTTGTTAAAATTTTCAGATGAAAGTGACCATGATGACAAAGGAGAAGATTGAAGAAATCATGAAGGAAGCCAGACTGATGAGAATGCTACGACACAAAAACATCATCAGATGCTACGGCGTGTCAGCCGACAGTGAGCCTCTCATGATTCTGATCGAGTTTTGTTCAGGTGGAAGTCTGGACACGTATCTCAGAGCGAACGGTGTTAAGATTACTATCGATGAGCGTGTTTCTATGTCGTATGATGCAGCTTGTGGTTTGAATCACATTCATCGTAGTCGTATCTTGCATCGGTAAGATTTATTTTTTACGTTGTTGTGTAAATTATTAACGATTTTATTATAAATTAACGTGTATATTGTTCTTGAACGTATTTTAGCGACATAGCAGCCCGGAATTGTCTCTACGGTAACAAAATACTCAAGATCAGCGACTTTGGTCTCTCTCGGTTGGCTACTCAAGTTAAGTTGGATCCCACGGAAAAGGCTCCACTAAAAGCGTTGGCTCCAGAAGTGTTTGCTACGCAATTGTACACGGCTGCAGCCGATGTTTGGGCATTTGGAGTGTTGTTGTGGGAGATATTTAACAACGGAGCCGAACCATATAATGGCTGGACGGGAGCCCAGGTCAAACAAGAGGTACCTTTGGCTTGTCGAACTACTGTTATATCAGTTAAATATACTGTAAATGTGTTAGGAGATAAAGAAAATACTAATAACATTGCTTTAGGTAATGAGGAAGGGAAATCGACTGGTAATTCCTGAGTGGACGCCACCCTTTATGAAAGATGTCATGAAGAAGATCTTCAATCCTCGAAGTGAACAAAGGCTTCTGATGTACGATGTGTTACGGGAGATCGACGCTGGGAGAAAAAAGTCAACTAGGTAAGGATTAATATATATTTGATAGTTCTCAAATTTTTATCAGAATAACATTGAGTGAAAGTATCAAGTGTTGATTTTTCAGTAAGAACAAGCACAAGAAGGGTAAAGCAGGTGGCAAAATGTCACAACAAGTATCGATGAGCAGAGAAGCGTTGGTAGGCCTTGACAAGAAGAACAAGAGACCCAACAACAAGACTACCTCCAAGGAACGAGGTCGTACTAAAACAAGCAAGAAGAGGTACGCCAGTCGAGAGAAGCCATCCAGAGAAACCATTTCCAAGACGCAGACCAATTCGAAGGAAGGCAGTTTTTCAAAAGAAGGTCGCACTTACAAACAATAGAGCCTTACAATAAAGTATTTATAATGGTTACTGTGTCACGTCTATTTTATAAGGGTTTCCAACCCCCATCTACATCTATTTAGATAAAACCCTTTTTGGTCTTTGATATTTCATAAAATGTGTTGGTGAAACCGCGAACTCGAGTTTAGGTTTAAAATCACGCATATGAAAGTAAAATTATGGTAACTAGAGAGGGAGCAGGAGTTTTCGGGTAGGACATTTCGGGTAATGGACTTTTCGGGTGGGGACTTTTCGGGTGATGGATATTTCGGGCAATCGTAATTTCGGGTAGCTACTTTTCGGGTT
This sequence comes from Bursaphelenchus okinawaensis, assembly GCA_904066225.2. Lineage (NCBI taxonomy): Eukaryota > Metazoa > Nematoda > Chromadorea > Rhabditida > Aphelenchoididae > Bursaphelenchus > Bursaphelenchus okinawaensis. The sequence continues at coordinate 5,219,318 of CAJFCW020000006.1, forward strand.
ATCGACATTTCGGGTAGGAACTTTTCGTATAATTTAAAATATTAAGTTATGGATAATTACAATAAAATTTCCAGACTTAAAATTATGACTTGCAATGTTAAAAATCGTAATTATAATTTTTTAAAAAAACTAAAAAATTAAATAATTATTATAATAATATATAAACCATGAATTATATAATTTTCATTTATTATGCACTAGAGAAGATTTAAGAAGAAAGGAAGACACTTAAAGATAAATTTTACATCAAACACTAAAATACGAATAGCCAGCAAAATCAGTTTTATTTGGTCAAACCATAGTCAATGCCAAAATGTCGCAGAAACTCGGTTCGACTGTATATCTGGTTGTTCCAGAAGAAGACTCTACGGTCATTGGCAACGTCTCCGTTAATCAGTTCCGTGGTCTTGGAGAAGGCTGCCGTAACACGAACGTTGCCTACATCAATATCAAGTGAAGCTGGTATCGCGGCTCTCCAGAATCCGAGCTGAAGCCGTAGTTTTCTACACACGGCACGACAATCACGGTAGAGAATCTCTCTGAGGTCGGGGGTGAAGGCTTCGTTGAAGGTGTTCTGAAGGGAATTCAGCTTCACCAAACGGTCGCCCACTCTCAGCATCTCTGATACGATGATGCACTCACAATGGTCGGGTAACATGGTAGAGATGACAGGAATATCCACCGTGTTTAGAGACTCCAGTGTCAACGTGCTCATGGATAACATGCTGGGGAAGTAGTGACTTATGTTGGATAAGGTGGTCATCTGAAATGACAGTGTTTGGCGTAAGTTTTTTTGAATTTATAGTTGGTGTAGTAGCTTTTTAATAGTTTGTAATGTCAAAAAAAGTGTAAGCAATACTATGACAAGCAAGAACCTAAGCTTACTCTCATCAGAGGTTTGGGATAGGAAACTGTCTCCAAAAAGGGCATCGAACACATCCATCTCCAGTACTCGTCGCCCTAAAGCAAGCATTGTAATCAACATTTATTTGAAACAACTTCGTTTTATAATGTCATTTACTTACCGTAAACTGTGACATTGGACTTTGTCGTACCACCAACGGCAGAAAGTTGAGGTTTACGGACAGCAACAAGTGCCTAAGGGTTTGTTGTACTGCCAAACACAATTTGCAAAAGTCCGAGTAGTCAAGATACTCTAAAGACAGCCGTATATCTTCAACTGAAGCCACTGGTACCAGGTTTCCAAAGATGAGGTTGTCTTCTCGGATGTGAATGACACGAATCTTGGGCAATGACAAGATGTCAGAGATGGTATAGTACAAACTAAATCAGTTATTAAAACAAATCATATATTATACATGAACTGCATGTTCCATCTTCATTCTACTCACCCCATGTTCTTCTTCACAGCGCAAAACTTGACAATCTCCAGATTCCTGAATTTCTGCAGAAAAGCAGAGTCCGGAGTAGCGAGGTTGACACGATTCAGACGAGATACAACAGATTCTTGCGAACTCTCCAATATCAACGTCGTTATCCGATCAAAGTAGGTATTCATGTTCTTGAAGTGATAGAACCTGATCACACCTGGAGGGGCGGAGTTGGTGATGGCTTGGTAACTGTGAGGAATTATCTAAATAACATGTAATGTATAGACAGTAAATAGTGAAAGATGCTGAAAGTTGAATTTTCAAACCAAAATTCATTTAAAAATTAAAAAGTAAAAAGCTAAAAGCTGGTATACTGTAACATACCGTACAATGATCTTGTTCGATGGAGTCGCTTCTGCGTACGTACAGATGCTTGACATCGTTCCAAACCTTGTAGCGGTGGTAAAAAGCTGTAGATGTCATACTAATAGCTATTCTGGTACGGTAGTCGCAGTAGAAGAAGATGATATCCATGAGTTCAGTATGTAACCATGGCACATCCTAAAAAATTCTTTTGAGCGCAATTTCTCGATCTATGTTAACATATTCTTACTGTAACATAGGCGATTAAATTTAGTTTTGAAATCAGTACTGTTACCTCATCCGCCTGCTCGTGCTCACTCTCAGCAGATCCCTTTATCGGTGTCAGATGCAATTTCCGGTGCACTTCCTTGTACTTCTTTACCAAGTGGTCCTTCTTGTTCAACTGGTTCTCTAAATCGCCTATCTTGGCCATCAACTCCAGTACGACCATGTTCTTGCCATCTAGACAGCGATCCCGCTCAGCCACAGCTTCTTTTAGTCCAGTCAGGGCCAGGTCTTGGATGTCATCATTAGTGTTGGAGTCAGTTGGATCGGGCATAAAAAGCGACCGGTCAGTGAGTCGGTGTTAGTGATAATGACATTTAGGTTAATTCTATTTTTTAAACTTTTTTGATTTGGTTGAAGGTGTACTCAGATGTTATATATGGTTGTTTACATGTATATTGTTTACAGTATGGTTTTGCATTCTTTAATGAACGCGTTGGTATTAAACTACATTATATTATGATAGCATTAAGAGTTCACAAACAATGTTAAGACTTCTATTTGTTTCAAATGTCATTGTAATTTTACAACATATGTTGCATTGGTATCTCTAATCACAGAGATTTAAGAACACAAATACCTTGACATTATAACAAGTGATATATAAAGACAAAGTCTATGATATCAGTCAAGTACAACAACATACAGTATGCAGTTGTACTTGTTTGTCATCGCCACAGTTGTTGGCTACGTCGCTTGTTACGATGTAAGTAATAGCTGAAAGTTATCAGTCATCCATATTACTATGTAATAAGTAGGTGACCGCTACTTTTTTACTTGTAGCCAAACTGGGAGTCACTGGACTCTTGCCCTTGTCCTGAATGGTTCGACAAGTCAAAGCCTGGTATCTTCGTACATTGGGGAATGTACTCAGTGCCAGCCTATGCTACAGAATGGATCTCCCGCTACTGGGCTGACAAACACAAAGACGTCCTGGACTTTATCAACAGAAACTTCCCAGGCCAAAGTTACGGTGATCTGGCCTCTAAAGTAAGATATCATTATAGGTTCTTTACTTTTCAATATAAGTTATAACATACATATAATAGATTGATAGTGAAAATTCAAAACCACTTTTTAGTTTTCTGCTGCTGATTTCACTGGAAAAGGATCCGCCGACATCGTGAAGGCATCTGGAGCAAAGTAAGTTTAGAATAGATACTGTACGTTATTGACTTCGTATGATTCAAAGCTAGAATAATACGACGTACAAAAATTGTATCAATGTTAACCTTCAGATACTTCGTCGTAACATCCAAACACCACGATGGCTACACCCTCTGGCCTTCCACGACCTCGCTGAACTGGAACGCTGTGGACATTGGAGCTCATCGTGACCTAATTCAAGAATTCAAAGAAGGAATCACTGAAGCTGGCATCCATTTCGGCCTCTACTTTTCTCAGATGGACTGGTTCCACCATCTTTACATCTCAGACCCACACAACAAGACTACCTTGTACACAGATCAGGTCTCCCTAGTTCAGATGAGGGAACTGATTCACAACTACGAACCTGACCTTCTGTGGAGCGACGGCGATTGGGAACGACCAGACACCTACTGGAAGGCTACTCAATTCATCGCTTGGTTGTTCAACGACAGGTATTCGTATTGTTTTAGGTAACACTCATCGCTTATGGTTAATTTAGCCCTGTGAAAGATAAGATTGTTGTAAACGATCGATGGGGAGCCGGTATTCCTGGTCATCACGGTAGCTACATCACTGGCACTGACAAGTTTATGCCAGGAAAGTTATTGAAACGGAAGTGGTAATGCTGTCTGCCATTGGACAGATACAGCTTCGGCTACCGTAGAAGGATGAATGTAAGTTGCCATTACCTTGTCTGCGTAACATATTATACTTTTCTAAACTAAATGATGACAATGTTGTTAGACTGGAGACGTTCTGTCAATGAAGGAAGTCCTGAACTACTTCGTCAGAATCCTGGCCTGGGGAGGAAACTTCTTGCTTAACATCGGCCCAAACTCCCTCGGGATCATCGATCCTCTCTTTGAAGAACGTCTCAGAGATCTGGGGTCGTTCACCAACGCCAACGGTGAAGCCATCTACGAGTCAAAACCATGGATTTACCAAAACGAATCGGATTACATTTGGTAGGTTACTGTGTACTCCATAAGACTGTTGTAGGAGCTGCGCGTAACGTCACATTAACGTTGTCAACTTCAGGTATACGAGTAAAACTACTGGAGTTGAACTTGACAAGAGCCGTGTCTACAATCCCCAGCTTGAAGAAGCAACTACGGTATACGCCTTCGTAACCAAATTTGAAGATAAAGTTGAGTTCAAACTTTCAAAACCTACTGATAAGGTAAGGTATTTTAATTTGAAACATTAACCTCAAGTGTGGTTAAACTGTACTCACATATACAATCTCCCAAGAATTATCATATTAATTACGTTGATTAACCTATGTTACCGTAATGTCACCTATAATAATCCTCGATTACTACAGACCAAGAATACATTGCTCGGCAAGAACACAGCGTTAAAGTTCAAGTACGAGAACAACGTTCTTACTGTATCTTTGCCATCGTTCAGAAACCTTCCTCGCCTAGATTGCATCGTACTGAAGCTGGAGAACTTGCAGGCAGACAACGTAAGTATAGAAACAAGTCTAACGTAATATTGTGTTACTTTTAGTACCGTCCAGTTCTTCATGACTATTAAACAGCTGATACTGGCAGTAACAACACCCCTTTTGCTCTGGTGTGTCATGTATTCTAATAAAATAAACCTTACACCTACTTTGGAACGTATAAATATCAAATTGACACAATATCATAGGGGTGAACAAATTGTTATACTTTTCCACCAGGTATATTACATATTTCGAAAACCAGCGGAAACAAAAATTTTTCGGCTGGTATATTTTGTGATACTTCGCTTACTTGCTATTGGAAAAGCGTTCTTGATCAGGATTTGCTTGAATCTTTTCATTTTAATATGAGAAACAACATAAAACAGTCGAACACAATATTTAACTTTTGATGTTATACCCAAAACAAGTTGTTTGTGGATATACCAATCCTCCAGGAACACTTTCCCTTTTACGTTGACGCTTGCTGCGGTATGCCAATCAAGGTCACACCACGAAAACATGGATCCTCGAGAAAAAAGAAAAGAAAAATTATAATCTGCTCTCTAGCTTACGTTGGAAACGTAGGCCCGTTGCTATCAAGCTTAACCTTGCAACAATAGGACTCGAGTTTTGTTACGTTTTGTCAGTTTTGTTTGAAGTTGCTTTCGTCTTGATTTCATTTCGTCTTGGTTTTTAGGTTTCTGTCGCGCAAAATGGATCGGGGACTTCTGGTTGAAGCCTATAAGGCTACAACAAACCCGGCTGGCCAGAAGGAAGCTACTAAATTTTTAACACAGGTATGTTTTAGGGTTTTATATGGTAAAGTTAGTATAATTGAGAACTTTGGTATTTTTATTATTGTGTTTTGTTTTAGAGCAGCACCATGATAGGGTTCACAACGTTTTCTCTTGATATTTTGAGCGACGACTCGTTGGACATGGCTGTGAGACAAGCTGCCGGCATCTTTCTTAAGAATCACATTCGTGATTATTGGGTTTTGGACTCTGACGATGTGGGAAAGAAGGTGCCTATTGCTGAACAAGATAAAGTAGCTATTCGTCAAGTTTTAATACCTAGAATTATTATGGCTCCAGAGGCTTTAAAGTAGGTTTCCATATTTTTTTTTGTTTTTAGGTATATGTTGGATTCTTGTGTTTGGCTTTATACGGCTTTGGAGTCTGTCAATGTAATTAAGTAATATTTTTTTTTAGGGTTCAACTTTGCATCTGCATGCAATTCATATTGCGACACGACTTTCCAGAAGTATGGCCAAGTATTGTAGATGAACTAACTCAACTTTATCAATCAAATGATGGCGCTTCTTGGTATGCCGCTCTTCTGGTCACTCACAGATTAGCCAAGATTTATGAGTACAAGCGACAAGTTGACAAACAGCCATTTTTGGTAGCCATGAACAGGTTTCTACCTATTCTATATCAACGATTTGTTGATATTATCGATGACCAAAGCCAAGAAGCCAATGTTTTGCAGAAACTTATGTTGAAGATCTTCTTCTGTTTAATTCAGGTAATATTTATTTTATTTTTAAAGAAACAAACTTTTTTAGTTTTCCTTGAGTACCGATGTCTTAACGGCTGAAGACTTTGGTCACTGGTTGGCTTTGTTTGTGAAAATAGTGGAACGAGACATTCCAGCTGAAGTAGAACAAGTTGATGTCGAAGAACGGGATGAAACTATTTGGTGGAAGTGCAAGAAATGGGCTTTGAAGATTATCGAACGTGTTTTTGAGCGATATGGATCCAAAGGACATGTAGAAGCTGCTTACAAGACTTTCGCCGAATATTACACTGCCAATTACTTGTCTCCTGTTGTGACAAGTGTTTTAAAGGTGTTGGAGAGGTATATTAAGAAGGAGTACGTTTCTAGTCGGGTTATGTACTTGAGTATCTGCCATATCGCTGAAGCTTTGAGTCACGGTTCGATTTGGAAGTTGGTCAAGCCTCACCTTGATGTAAGTGTCATTTCTCCAAAGTTTTATATTACTTTAAAAGAGGTTGTTAGATTTTGTTACGACTTTTGTTATTTTAGGTAATATTCTGCGATATTATGTTTCCTTTGCTTCAATTTTCCGAAGTTGACCAAGAACTGTGGGAAGATGATCCGGAAGCTTACCTTAGAGAGAAACAAGATTGCTTTGAGGAAGTCAGAAACCCAGCGGCAGCAGCCATTCGGTTTTTGAATGCTGCTGCTAAACGACAAGGGATCTTGATACCTATTTTGACTCAAGTCATTACCAAGCTTCAAACTTCAGATCTTGGTTCGAATGAAATTGATGGAAGTCTGCACGTTATCACGGCACTAGCTCCAACCCTTTGTGAAGATCGTCGCTACAAGAAAGAGGTTGAGAAACTTATCAGAGAACACGTAAAGCCTAGAATTACCCATCAAACTCCCTTTGTCAGAGCGAGAGCTCTGAATGTTATCAAGGAAGCTGCTGAAGCTCCATTCAAAGATCGTATATTCTTGGCTGATCTCATTGAGACTATAACTCAACGAATCAAAGATGAAAACGAAGAATTGCCCGTTAAATTCGAAGCTGCTGTTGCCATTCAAGCTTTGGTCAACAACCAAACGGAGAATGTAGCTGCTTTCATCAAGCCTAGGATTGGAGATTTGCTGAGGGAGGTGTTGAGGTTACTCGGAAAACATAATCTGGAAGACTTACCACCTGTTATTGAAAGTCTTATTGAAGCATATGCGGACGATGTTATACCAGTGGCAGAAGGTGTTGTGTTTGAATTGGTAAGTACTTTTACTTTCAAAGGTTGTCTGCTACAGAAGGAGAATATAATGTTTTTCTTATTTTAGATCCAAGTATTCCATCACTTGGTAATGGAAGAGGATGGAGCCGGACTCTTAGATGGAAGTATGACGGTAATGGGAGTGTTGGCTACACTGGAGACTATCCTCCAATTAATCCAAGACAACCAAGAAGCCCTTCAGAAGATCGAACCTATGGTAGCTGCTTTGGCGATGGAGATTCTGGATGTCTGTGTAACTGACTTCTTTGAAGAGGCTACATCGTTGATTGAGTGTTTGTTACAGTATGGTGTCTCACCCAAGATGTGGGAGGTGTACGAGAAATTGCTGGATGCCTTTGAACAAGATAACAGTCTTTTCTTTACAGGTAAACATCATATTCGATTAATTATTGGTTTTTAAGATTAATGTTTTATTTAATTTTATAAATCTTGTTTTAGATGCTATGCCGGCTCTGACTAGATTTGTGACTAAGGATCCAGCTGCTTTCATTTCGAAGCCCGAGAGACTGGTAAGGATGTTGTTATTGATTGAGCGGGTATTAAACGACGACGAGTGTGGAGAAGATGTCCACGTCTACGTCATCAAAATGCTGGAAATTTTGTTCAGTTACTACAGAGGTCACCTGGACCAATTTTACCCTCAGATGTTTGCACTAGTCATGAAAAAACTACTGGCAGATCAGGCTGAATTCGAAGAGATTCATGCTCAATGTTGTGTTGTGAGTTTCTTAATTCATATTTTCAATATGTGTTATTCGCAATAGATTTATCATGAAGTTAATTTCTTTATTTTCAGACTTTAATCGAAGCTTTCAACTATAATACACAGATGTTCATTCAACTTATTAACCAGTACGAGCCTTACCAAGCCAATAACTACAATTGGTTCTTCGAATACGTGTTCAACAACTTTACAAAGTTCAATGGTATCCACGACCGTTCCCTTCTTGTATATGCTTTATTGTTGCTGTTCAAAGTGGATCCGTCACTCAGGCCGACAATCGTCCAAACCCAACCCCAGAAGTTGATGGAAGTCATCATCAAATTGTTTGAAGACATTGAGAAATGCAAGAAGTTGATCAAAGAAGCAGATGATGATGATTCTGACGACGACGATTCCGATGAAGAAGGTGAAGGACACGACCCTGATTTGCAAGATTCTGATGACGATGTCACCGAGAACGACAGTGAATACTTGTTGTCATTGGAGAAGAAAATGGCAGCAGACACGGATTCAGAGTGCAGTGAAGACCGTTGTTCGTTTGTAGAAGTCACGGAGTTGGAAGAGTTTGAGACACGGTTTGATGGAGAACATCAAGTCTATAATGTTCACACTTTGTTCGTCGATATTATGAACGGTATGTTGTATGCGACATATTTCATCATTATGTTGCGTTGTCGTAAAGTTGTTACAATAATATAATGAGTTGGTTCCTCACTTTTCTGATTTCAGACATTGAATCCACGGATTCTGCCCTCTACCACCAACTCGTAGCGATTCCCGAAGAGAAGCAGGTTCAACTGAAAGAGCTGATCCAGCTATGCCATCAAGAAAAGGAAGCTATACGTTCGCGACATCTGAATGCCTCAGGCGGGTACAACTTTAATCAAGCTGGTGCTCCAGCCAACTTCTCTTTCCAATAAGCTTGTTATTTGATATTTACATTTTATTTTTGTTGGTTGTTACTGTTATACTATAAATTTACTTAGATATTGTGCCTAATAATGTCTTATATTGGATTAAACATTGATAAGCGGTATAGTATAGATGTACCTTAATTATTTTTGTATTTGAGTCGTAAATTTCTAAATTCGGTGAGGAGGTTGTGGTTTAATGAAAGATAATACCTTTTATGATATTATCTTATAAAACAGTAAATTATCCTGATTATTTACGGTATTTACTAGTGGTTTGAGAAATTAATTTCATAAAATCTCATTTATGTCGCCGCCTCGACAGGATTAGTTTTACAAGTAACGTGTTTTTACTGTTACCGGAAGTAGGGAGCTCAGGATGAGGATCTGACGAAAATGAGTGGTTACAAACAATCAAGGTTTACTTTTTTGTTAATGTGCAAACAAAGAGTTGTTGACAACCCGCTCTTTCATCAATTTCACTGATAAAACCTATTCTTCGATGATTAGGTTTACTGACAACGAATAAACGTTTCCGTTATAGTAAAGTATACATCGTGAAGAGTTACTTTCAAGATTCATTTATTTTTCGATCAAAAATGCTCCGATATATTTTCGTAACCGTAAATTTCGATCTACAACGTTGCGAAGTGTCACTTTTGAATAGCTTTGTTTCGATAAACAATTTTTTTGTTTTTTCGAATTTTTCGCGACAAAATACTGAAAATGTTCTAATTTCTTCTGTTTATCCCGTGTTTTTATTGTAAAGAATGGTTTATACGTACTAATACTTATTATATACGGTTAATTTTGATTTTTACGTGTTTTCATTGTAAATGTTCAATGTTATTTGATAATATTTTAATTTTTAGATAATAAAATTACAAACATCCATCCATGACACAGCTGCCAAGCGTTCAGTTCAGAGGACTGAACATATTATTTGAGCAAGATAACTTGCTGACGAGACGGGAAGAAGTCTACGTTGTTGCTTCTGATTCTACTTTTTCTCTGAATGCTGGAATTGGACGTAGTTTACTTAACACTTGTGGCTCTTCTTTCAAGGGCAGTGCTTTATGTTTCTTTTCTATTTTTAAGGTTAAGCTTGTGGAAACGTATAAGCATATGGTGGTCGAAAGGTTAAAAAACAGTTACTTGTTATCTTTCTTGAAGATCAACTTCTTGTTTTAGGCTCTGGTGGATGCTGAGGCTTCAAATCACGGACCAGTAAATGATCCTACGGTGTTATCAGTCCGAGCACCTGCTCAATTGTATTGTCAGCATGTTATTTTTGCACCATTGAGAAGACATTTTAAGTCAAAGATGGACAAAGTCTTTTCCAAAGTGTTATTGAAGGCGATTTCTCTACAAGCTCACAGTTTGGTAATGCCACCTTTGGGTACGGGAGGATTCAGGTTGAGTGTCCATGAGTGTGCAGATGCCATGAGGAAAGCGTTTGAAAGAATTCATGACTTTGGCTCTTTAACGGTAAGGTTTTCGTACTTATATTTTAAAATTATATCACAATACTATAGACAAGGCTTACTTTGTTATATATTAATTATTTTTTATAGGAAGTCGTTATCGTGGACAGAGCTCATCACTTAATTGACCATATTAGAAATATACTGGTGCAGATGGCGGTAGAAGAACTTGTAAATCAAGATGCGAACGATTCTGGTGTCCAGAGCCCTTCTACTTCTAATCCAGTGGCATCTCTTCCGAACGTGGATCCGAACCTTGATTTAGCATCGCCATTCTCTATGTTTTACACATTCCAAACACAAGAACAGTTGGACGAGATGAAAGAGAAACGACTGGTCGAGATGACGGAGAATCATCAGAACGACGACATTATTGAAGGATGTCCTATTTGTCTGTTGGATATGTGTGATGGAGATCCGATTAATGTTGGAGGAGCTAATGGAGTGGTCAAGTTGAACAGATGTCCACATTACTTTCACAGGAATTGTATTATTGTAAGTTGTCTTACTCATTACCATGATTTTAATGTATAATATACCAAAATATTGCGTGTTTTATATTATTATACTTTTTAGCAATGGTTTTCTACGAAACCACAATGTCCAGCGTGTAACACTTGGTACATGTTAACTCAGGGAAATCAACCGGGCGATGGTCGAATGGACATTGAAGTTGTCAGTCGAGGAAGATTGGAGGGCATGAGTGATGTCAGAGGCTACATCAGGATTAAATATTATTTTCCATCAGGAATTCAAAGTGTAAGATGACGGTTTCTTAATATTAAAGTATATATATATTGATTGCGTTATAGAAAAGCATACACTGACATATAACAGTATATTTACTGTGGTAATTATAGCATGCTCATCCTCGCCCTGGAGTGCCTTACCACGGTATGACTCGGACATGTTACCTACCAAACACAGATGACGGTCATGAGGTGGCAGATCTTCTGCAGTTGGCCTTTGAGAGAAGGCTTGTTTTTACTGTTGGAGATTCTGTTACGACCGGTCAAAGGAACGTTATTGTTTGGAACGGTATCCATCATAAAACGAGTCGACAAGGAGGTCCAACCAAGTAAGGGTTTGAGTAAATAATGTGTATTAATTGTTTTGTTTCTTCTTTTTATTTTTTATTTGTTTTGCTCTTGATATTAAAGTATTATTTTTAGTTTTGGATACCCAGACCCCACATATCTTGATCGTGTTCGCCGTGAACTTGCCGCCGTTGGTATCACCGAAGATACTTTAGAACAACAGAACAACCTCGATGTCTCGTTTTGATGGTATACCATCATAAGTCTTGTACTGAAGGCTTTGTATATTGTACTACTAATCAATGTTAATACAACTTTATTTACAAACATGTTATCCTTGTTGATGTTTCAAACTTATATTGTATAAAACACGGTGCTGAAATGTATGATACTTTATGTCACTTTCAAGTGGTAGTAACTTAATATTACTGTTAAATTTATAAGTTAAAGCTTATGGCACTTATCGATAGCGTGGCACACTTGGCAGATCTCTCATGGCTAGTCTAGTCTCGTAGGGGTCGAGGCCGTAGAAGTCGGCTGTGTTTGCCGTAGCCAAGCGGTAGTCATTGTTACTATCCTTGTTCATACGCTCTTGTATCACATACGCGATGGCCAGACACATGGAGATGAACAAAGACGCCATGGCAAACATTTCAATGTAAAACGAGTATCCCCAGTGTTTCTAAATTACAATTTTCTTTACAGTACTGTAAGTTTTGTATTTACATTGTTACAGGCAACACTTACCTCGTATATTCCACTGACACTAACGTGGTAAAAACGGTATTCTACCATTTGTGTGAATACGGCAAACGCCAACGTAGCTCCAGCATGGATTAAAACTAAGAAAATATTAATATAACGTGGTATTACTTCAAAAAAATTTTAAGAATATTTTCAAAATTTAAAAGTTTTTAATTTAGGTTGTACACGAACTTACACGTAATGGAAACCAGAACAGCAAAGGAAATGGCACTTAATCGTCGAGTTTTTTGACTAAGTGAGCAAAAGAACGATGAGAAGGAGAAGAACGTGATCAACTGGGCTATCAGGAACACTGCCAGTAAGTGTCTTTGCCATGCTGAAAAGTAATATCATTTATAATTCATGCTGCGTGAGAAGATATCATATCAGACATAACATTGTATAATTTAAACTAAGCTGAACCAAACTAACAAATTATAAATGAAAGAAACTATTTCAAAATACAAAATGTTAAAATTCTTACGGTAGAACGGAGGTGTCCTCAAGTTGATAGTCTCTGCACTCGTGTAGAAGTCGAAGTCATGTTCCGAGAAGCTGTACGTACAAGTGTACATTCCAGAAGGTCTAAAACTCAAATATTAACAAAGTTTATTATGTTTTACAATATAAGTTAATCTTGTAATTATTAATTTTACCTCGTCTGGCAGTTCAGCCACAGTCCACTTTGAATCCATTGCTGGATCTCTCTGGCGTACACAACTTGCCATGCGGGAGTTAAAAGTGCAGCAAATGTGACAAAGAAAGCGATTACTGCAAAGACTAGTGCTCCAATTTGTAACGGGCGAAGCGGTATCATTTTACTTCACAACTACTACAATATAAGGGAAAGTTTCAGAAATTTATCCGAGTTACCATCGATGCTCTTGTGGGTAATATAGTCAGCAGATTAGGTAATATTCGGAGCTTGTTCGAGCAAAATAAAAAATCTTTAGAAACCAGTCTAATAAGAAACAATGTTGTTTTAAGATTGCCAGAGGCAGAGACCGAACTTGAGGAACCTTCTTCCCCTGGTTTACCTGTCGCCGTCTCTCTGAAAGTGGCGATGTCTTCCGAAAGAGCGAGTGAGAAGTGCGCGTCGCTTTTCAGATGGCCTTGACGATCTCCCTCGCGCCTTGTATTTGCTACTGTCTTTGATGCCAGATTTATTCAAATTTATGGCAAATCACACTTTATATAAGAGTTTACTATATTAGCTAATATATTAGGTCAGAATTGTGCATAAGTTTCATCAGATTTTGCATCATGTATAATATTGAATTTAATTTTTAAAATAAAAAACGTTTTCAAAGTGATATAAAAACTAATTTATTACAATAATATAATACAAGCAAACACTACTTTTACACATGAAAAGTGACTACTTCCGAAAGGTTATATTAGTTTTGACAAAAAATGTATAAAAACCAATTCTACGCATTTTTCGACCAGTCTATTACAGTCTAAGATCGCCCGAGTTGAAGCGGTACGAAAGTACGGACCGTTATTAATTTGGAATTGGAGTAAAAGCTCTGAATGCTTCTACAGTATCAGACGAGGATACTGTAACGTCTTGGAGGCCAGCCGAAACAAATCCGACTTGTCCTGCTTTCAAAGTGATCGTGGTATCTCCCGACTTCAACGTGATTTCACCGTTGACTACTACTATGATGGACGAGCTGTTAGTGTTGGGCAGTTTCTTAGCGGCTTTCTGCAAAAATTAACTAACAGATTAAGTAACATTTTCTGAAGAAAATTACAATAATTTGCAATTACTGTGAAATCCCTAATAACAAAATAAAATGACGATACAAGATGAGATGTTGCACAACAAAAAACAAACTCTTACCGTGAGTTTTTGAACAGCAAATTCTGGTACAGGTGGAGCATACTCTAGTACACCATCTGCCACTTCTTTAGCGTGGAAGTACGGTGCAGAAGTCATGTTGTAGGTCAATGATTGGGTCAATGTCTCAACATCTTTGAACTTTGGAGTTAGTCCAGCTCGAATGGTGTTGTCAGAGCATGCCATACACTCGATGCAATCTATATCATTATACTATTAAAAACATATCAGACAATAAGGTGAATTACTAAGCAGAATACAAAAGACTTAGCTAGGGCACGCTTTCAGCAATTACTTACTTCCAGAAAGGTAAGCGTGTGGTTCGTTTGGTCCTAAGAAGGTGGATTCTCCAGCTTTCAAAGTGAAATAATTCAAAAATATGGGAGCGAGTACACCAACGTCTCCCCCAGGATATTGTCCATCAAGTCTGATCAACAGCTGGTCCAGCTCTGTCTTCTGATGGTGTTTCTTTATTCTCTCGATGATCTCCCCGACAACTTGAGCTATCTTCTCCTTGGGACTCTTCCATATTGTTGTGAATATCTGTCTCAAGATCTCCTTCTGTTTCGACTTGTCTTCATGAGTAAAGTCGCTTAGAAGGCCTTCGTCAAACAATTGAATCACTTCGTTGTAGTTCTTGATGTGTGCCAGAAGATCGTCGTTTTGTCTGAATCCACACAACAACTCGAAGTCGTCCAAAGCAATCGAGATCTCGGGTTTGTGGCGAGGGTCGGGGTAGTTCTTGGGGTCTTTCTTGTGCAATATCTGGGCTTGTTCCTATAAGAATATTGCATAAAAACACCACTACATCACGAAGAAAAAGTAACTTTTAAAAATATATAATAGAAACGTCTGTTGACATTCCTTCCCTTACATTAGTGGGATGACTTTGCACTGATAAAGCTGTATCAACTGACAGAACCTTGAACAGAAACTGGAGTTCTCCCTTTTCGTGATCTCCAAGCGTCTTAGGGTTCGATTTCAAATAATCAGCCAAACTGGTACCGTCTTCCAGTGCACTAGGACCATTTGGATGAACACCCATCCATAGCTCGGCATAATGAGCCTCAGGGTCTACCGTATCCTGAACATAGCGAGAGACTTCACTCTGAGCCCCCAATTTGCCCCACTGGTACTTTTGGACCTTGCACTTCAGTCGGAACATACTGTAACTACGACTTTAGCGCTTAATATGAAAACACCATTATCATAATTGATTCAAAATTTAAGTTTAGCAAAATGATATTCATACTTCATAGATAGTTGACACAAACAACTTTCTTATTAAAAACCCAAAACAATTTGATTTACATTTATTATGCTTCGACCTGAGAGTAAGAACAATAAAAACATTAGCCAACACTAAAATAAGTCATATTTACAATCTATTCAAACAACTATTTGAAACAGTAAGTTACTACAGTAAAGGATTAGTTACAGTACACTTCTAAGTTTGACAAAATAAGACGATGAGTATAAATACAGTAATTAGCGAGATCTGGTGTTATCTGAGATCCAATGTTCCACTACTCTACTCGCTTCTCTCAGCCCTGAGACATAAGCACCAGTCATAGTTTGGGGGAAGAAGCGGTTGGTACACTCTCCGGCAAAGTAAATCTTCCTGTCGACGGGGTCGGCCATGCCATCGTAGTCTTCTCCGTTGCCGTTCACCTTCACGTAGCTGTATGACATTCCTATGTTTGAGTCTTGACCCCAATGAGTCACAACGTGGCCTAAGGGCTTTGGAATGTCCTGAAAATGTAAAATATTAATCAAAGATAAATAAAAGGGTTCAGAAAATATTTTTTCACTTATAAATTAGTAAAATACCGTACAATATTTGGAAATAGTGCCTTCAGAGCATCGACGAAGATATCGACCACTTCTTCTTCCGTGTGCTTGTTAACAATGTCTACTGATTCTCCACACACATAAGACATCAGCACGTAGTATTCCTCATTCTTAACCTAAAGGTCAACAAAATTAAAGAAAATTTTGTAAACAACATTGAAAATCCTTCAAAACGTTAAAATGGTAACAAATCATCCTGCTACTAAATAAAATCAAAATTTAGTAGAAATGGGTTTCCTTGATCATTTAGACTTCTGATAACATTTCAACTATTACAAAAGCTTACCTTCGAAGAGAAGTCGTAGAACATGTTGAAAAGACCTCTGAACTTCTTTCCTTTTGGAACGTTCCCAAAGTAGTCTAGCGTACCATCCTTCTTCAACAAGCACTTCCAGAATCTGGTCGGAAACCTGACAGCCACCTTCTCGATCAGACCAGCACCCAGCTTCTTCAAACAGCCCACCTTCTTCTGAGGCAATGCGGGTTGGAACTTTATCGAGTTTTGCTGATAAACAGCCAGAGGGAGGCAAAACACAACCTTGTCAGCTTTGAACTCTTCCTCGTTCTCACAAGTCACCGTGACCTTGTTCTTGTTGTAGTCCACCTTCTTAACCTTGTAATTCAATTGTACGTCTAATCCTGTAGCCAATTCGTGAATAAACTTCTTGGAGCCGTTTTTCAGAAGGGCGTGGTCTCCGGCGAATTGGCCTACGGCTTCGTTTTGGTCCCAGTTTCTGGCCGAAACTTTAGATAGTGATGCTCCACATGAGAACTCAACGTTTCCGATCTGCCATTGAAGAAGACGGTCGTATTCTGGAGTCCATTCGAAAGGGAGAGCAGAGAGAAACTTCTGGTGGAAGTTATCGACCTGATCAGCAAGACTAGTGTCTCCTTTGCTCGTCACCTTCCTCCACTCTCCAATGGCGTCCAATATACAATTGAAATGTTCGTCGACGATTCTGTCAGCCGCTGAATTCACGGTTTTACCTGATCCAGCATCCACCAATGGGCATTCATCACTCAACGACCTGAAACACACTCAATAATACGTCATAAGTTTATATAAATCTTAACAAAGGTAAGAAATTTCATAAAGCTAAGCTTTTTAACCCTAATTCATCACTATAACCATTTAACTAAAACTCACTTGTAACCAGACCCAGTCTGTTCGCACAATAGTACTATCGGACTGTTCGTTAATCCAGTAATGAGCTGGGCTCCACATCCGACCGCTACACCCAATGAGAAGTCATCGTACATCCTTCCGCCAATCCTTTCAGTAGCTTCAAGTACAGTGACATCAGCACCGTGCCTTGTCAGTTGTCTTGCTGTAGCCAAGCCACTGATCCCAGCACCAACCACAATGACCTTTAGCTGCTTTGTCACATATTCTGAAATGATGTTGTGATCGGGGAAGGATAACACGCCGTAGTTGATCATGTTCTTGATGCACAAGTAGTTGTAGATCTGTTTCAGTTGTACTGAGTACCATACACGAGACAGACCGCGGCATACCAGATGACTCAAACACTTTTCGTAGGTTAGAAGTTCCTGAAAGTAATGATTATTAACCTGATATTGTATGAAGTATAACAACTAAACCAAATAATTCCTTGACTAAATCATATAAACTACCAGTTGTGATACAAAATCAACTTACAAAAGGATTCAGAGCCCATAAAGATACGACCAAATTCCGTAGTGCCAGGTACGGTATGCATTCGATTGAGAATTCTGGAAATCGTTCCAATTCATCGTACTCCATCCCATCTGGTCGTACACAAAAGGCTACAGATCCAGCGTTTGGAATGTTGAACGGAAACATGAACTTAGCCTGTGGCTTCGGAATCTTGGCGTCTTTCACTCTTGAAGGACTCATACCAACTTCATCACAGTAATATTCTTCCCTGAGATACTGTAACGCTGGAGAGTTGTGCAGAAACGAGGCCGCACTAGCCGATTGAATCCATTCAAGTTCTCTAGCAGCTTTTACTTTCTGAAACAAGTGTAATATTAAGTTTTTAAGAGCTAATATTATAGTTGTAAACCTTGTTTTTTTAACTCCTGAAGGGACTATAGTGCCAAAAAATAATTCAGATCTCTTGAAATCACGTTTAACCACCAAAAATAATACTACACTTAGGCTTAGACTTAGGATAGGGTTCAAACTGGAACTTACAATTGGGCTTAGGCTTAAGCTTAGGTTTAGTAGGATTAGGCTTAATGAGCTTAGGCTTAGTAGGCTTATGCTTTGTTCCAAGGTTACGCAAATGTATCGAAAGTAACAGAAATAGTGTTGAAATTAGAGTTAATAGTTAGTTGAATAAACATTTAAACAATATTAGTTTTTTGTTCCAGGTCTATATGACTAGTTTAAAGAAAGTTATGACCTCCGCCGATATTTTAAGCCGTCCGCCAGGGCTCCGCCAAACCTTTGCAATCATTTGAAACCCCGAATTTTTCAAACAAATTGAACAAAATGTAAACTTCAAAAGAACCAATTCCCAACCAAAAATATCTATCATTTCGGTGAAAATGCTGATTTTTGAAAATTCATAACGACCTTAAAGTGCAACTTTAAAATGCCAAAATTTGCACAAAAAAACGCACAGGTCTGGACTGCAACTGTGCCAAAAATCACAATTGCAGGATGCGTAGTTGCATAGATATAAATTATTTCTGACAACGGAATTTCGTGAAACACCCTGTACTCACCTCAGATTCTTTAGCTTTGCACGGATCACGTTCATTTTGAAGTGTTTCAACCTTGGAGCAATCAAATTCAGCAATCTTCTCGGCCTCCCAATCCGTGACGTCATCTTTTACCTTCCTGAACTTTCCACATTTACAGCACTGTAACCAGTACGGTAGCAGACAATCCATCGTAAACAGCCTCAATGATGGAGAACATCTGCTCTCCGTAAGCCACATGTTCTTCCACTCAATGTACTTCTGGTTACACTTCCGGCCAGCTCTGGCAATCTCTTCGTAGCAATGATAACATAAGTGTTCGTTGTTAGTTAAGTGAAAGTGTGTCACCGATACCTTGTCTTCTGTAGGGTTGACGTTTGAACAATTCGGCGACAACTGGACGCAACATTGTGTATCCAAGGAACAGACAGACTGTTCACACGAACCCTCGCGAGAATCATTTGACGTACTTTCACCGTGCAGCTACAAAACTCAATTTTAATATTGAAAAATAAATTTAAAACTAATTTTTAAATAAAAGCCTACAGAAATAAGCTTGTCGATCCTCCTCTTCTTGTGTTCTAAATTTTCTTCACGATGACGGCGATGTCGCAGCTGTCGTGGCTCTATTAAACTCTGATTACTTTCTTCTTCCGTATCTTCATTTAGGTCTTCTGACGTCTCGGTTACTGAGTTTTCTGTAGTCATGTTTGAGTCTTCGTTGTAAGCTTCCTAAAATTAATACACCTGTAGTTAAAAGCTAAACAGTGTATATGATGTAGTAGATAGTTATTGATCGTATCAACAACACATGTCTTTTTAATCAACATAAAAGATCCTTACCATATCGGGCAAAAACGATACACCCGATATTAACGCAATGACCCTGAAAAAAATGTATTTTTAGTGTTATCAAACTGAGCAACAATAACAATAAAAATTGAGGAAATTGGTGTAACTTCAAGTATCGCATGGAAATCCAAATAAGAACCGTCCATATTCAAAAACTTAAAAATTTATAAATACAAACAATAACAAGTCGAACAATCACATTAGGTATAAAGCTTAATCAGCTCGTCTCCAACAGCAGCTGGAGTGAAGATACCGAGATCAGTCACCAGTAGGTGAATGTACTCCGGAGGGGTGTAGTCGGTCAATGGATGTTCGTGCTTCAGTAGTTCAAGTTTCTTCAAGGTCGAGGCACGGTACTTAAACTTGTTTGGGATATCACTCTGATTCAACGGGTACTCTTTCACAAACTTGATACTTTCTGCCAAAACATATACTGGCTTGTTCATGGTATGAGCACAGATTGAAATACCAAGAGATCCAATCTAAAAATGACTACTATTAAAGAACATAACTCAAAGTTAACACTATTTTAGTACTACAGATACAAATAGAAACTGTAAATTATATGAAAAGAATAATAACGCCCACAAGCTACCTTATTAATAATGCCGCCAGTCTCCATGACACCTTCCGCTCCCAGTAAAACCAAGTCAATCCTCTCCATCAGATAGCCAGTAGCACTATCAAGTACTAGTGTAGCATCAATGTCAGCCTTCTTCAACTCCTCGATCATCTTCTTCCCTGAGGCATCTGGCTGACTTTCTGTCACAAAAACTTGAAAATCGTTGCCACATTTCTTCGCAGCCAAAAGAGCACCAAGTACCACTTGACTGAATGAGTGTACTAGAACCTTCTAGAAACATAATTAGTCAATTTGTGTCCTTATATAAAATTTAAAACACCTCTAATTAAGTTAAATTACTCACCACGTTATGTTGAATGAACCGAACCGAGAACTCGGCAATCATACGACGCGACATGGAAATACGCTTTATAAACAACGCGCCCCTCTCCTTGTAAGTCTGCATCAGCTTTTCAAAGTTGGGATCGTCTAACTGCTCGACGCTAATCAGTGATATGAACCTCAAGAACAACTCTGAAGCACTTTGGATGGAAGCGGCACTGTAATCCGTGTCCAACATGGCGTTAACTGCATTGTCTAAATCCTCAGTAAGACCTCGAACTGTCGTAGCTAAAAGCAAATATACGTGACCGTCTTTTCATAATTTATTTTATTGTTACGTTTTATCAGCACTTACTAGCCAAAACGGTAGAAATAAAAAAAAATAATAAAATTTGACAGTAATCTACTTCTTTAACCAAACTTCAGATTTGTAAATTACACCTATCATGCATAA
The DNA here is from genome assembly GCA_904066225.2 of Bursaphelenchus okinawaensis. Classification (NCBI taxonomy): domain Eukaryota; kingdom Metazoa; phylum Nematoda; class Chromadorea; order Rhabditida; family Aphelenchoididae; genus Bursaphelenchus; species Bursaphelenchus okinawaensis. The sequence continues at coordinate 5,240,174 of CAJFCW020000006.1, forward strand.
CTAACAGTATAAAATGCAATTTACTACACCACGCACCTTTAGACTTTCCCAACCGCATCATAAGAGTTTCGATAGCTGCTAAACCAGTCGACTTTTGTTTTCCACCTTCAGATTCTTGCAATGTACGACTAAAGTAGCACTGTGTCTCATCGTAGCTATCATCCATTTTTCTACAAATTCCCCCTATATTATCATTTGAATTCAGCCAGAAATATAAAAGTTAGAAAATACCTATTCAACATATAAAATAACCGAGGTTATTTATCACGTATTTAATTTGAAAAACAATTTTATGAACATCATAGCTGGAGAAATAAAGATCATTAATAAGTTCCGTAGAAGAATTAGATTCGTTGAAGGAAGTTGGAGGACTCGTAGAATGAATCTCCCGACCTTCTCCTTCTGTTCACAAATCGGCCGCGCTGAGTTGGTCGCTCGTTGACGTAGACAACACGTTGACGAGGTCGTTGTTCAACAAAGGTCTTGCGGACTGGTCGGTTCACCCTTCTTGGTTGTTCTTGGACAATCACCTCTCTGATGACACGAGGTTTCTGAACTGGACGCTGAATCTTCTTGACAATAACAGTCTCGGTTCGTGGTCCAGTCCTCTTCTTGATTACTCTGGAATTGGCGTTCACCTTTCTGAAAGGCTTCTTCACCGGCGATCCAGAGTTTCTGATTCCTCGTTTAGCCAGAGCTTGCTAAAGTTATAAATCATGAAAAATAAATATTAAAAAATCGTTTTTCAACAATTTCAAGAAATTATCCATATAAGGCTTATTAAATACTCACTTGAACAAGTTTGTTAACCAGTTGCTTTGTTGCAGGTGTCACTCTGGCCTCCTCCTTCTGTCCTTTAAAACCTCTCTGAAAACAAACCAATATTACACATACGAATTTGTTTAATGCGGTAAAACTTTGAAACGATCGAACATTAAATTCTCACTTTAAATTCAAACCATAAACTCACCTTCTTGATTGGTCCTGGCTTGGTACCTTTTTTTTTGAAGGTCCTTTTGTTGCTGACGCCGGGCTTAGCCTTAGAGCTCTTGATAATGTCATCTACAACAAAAGTAATTAAATACAAAAACTGATTCAAATACGTATTATCTAGACTTAAAAATGCTAAATTCGAAAACAAAACTGTATGTTTTACCTCAACAACAATATATTTTTTAAGTTTTTATAAAATTTTAAAACATTTCGTAATTGCATCATTAAAAAAACAACTCACCCAATGACATTTCAACTTTATTAGCAGCCATTATTGTCCTAAAAGTAGAGGTAGATATACTAGTAAGTTCCAAAAGTTCGAAGACGCGTTTAAATGTGCCATTTCGTCCGAAAACTTTTGGGAAAAACTAGGTTTTAAAACAATGAACCAAGACCAGAACGCGAATGAAGAAATGGTTGAACGAGCCGGGTGGAGGAGGTGGCCACTTATTTAACGGGGATTGTTTTCGTGGTGAGACTCAACCGTCCGGCAGATGAGGTAAAACATCACATCCAACATTAAAAACTCCCGTACAAAACATATTCTAACAACCTTAAAGAAATCAATTCAAAAGTTCAGGAAAGCTAAAAAAAAACATGCATTGATACCTAAAATATGAAATTGACGTATATAGTAAATCTTATCATAAAAAAAATAAGTAGCAACCATCTAAAGTATCACATTAATTCATACTGAGATGTTACAATAATAACATGAGCGTTTGCCAAACGCATATAGCCATTGACTTACGGAAACAACTCGTCTTCGAAGACAGAACCGCACAGAAATCGATCAGAGACAGAGAATAAAGCTTTTCGCGTTGGCTCTTTCTTCTATTGCGTATACTATTGTCTGCGGCTTGCAGGGACTTGGCCGCAGCCTGCGATCCTTTTGGAATGGAACAACTCGTTTTATTTTTACTGGGCGATCAAAACGTCGAATATTATAATTTGTACAAATCACAAGCTTGATCAAGTTTTGTGAAGCTTGTAGATAATCTTTTGGTACACATAATTAAAAAATTTGTTGGTATAGTATTTAAAGATGTCTGAAGACAAAAATGTAAGTTTTTATGTTTTTGATGTACACGTATGTTTAGAATCAAGTCTCTGCCATTATTAACAAGTGGGATGGCAACACTGTGAAGTATACTGTTGACGATTCGATTAGGAAGGTGATCAAGGAACAATATGTGTGGAAGGAGAAGCACACTTTGATGGATATTAGGCTTCTGATCTCTTTCATCGCTGTTGCCTTTGCTGGCATCGGCCTCTTGTACGACTACATGCATCCATATCCGGCTTCAGCTCACGTAAGTGTTATTTTTAAATGTATTTATGAGTTTAGGTTTAATCTGGCTGATAAACTGTGGTATTTCTATTAAAACTACCAATCTAGACATTAGTTCACATTTTTAAACAAGAAACAGTTAGTGTTTAAAGTAGAGTAAATTAACAGGAGTTTTAAATCTATGGGCTTACGTGTTAGAAGAAAAGAATATGTATGACGACCGTAATTTCAAACATTTTTAGGTATGTGCCTTTTGTTCCATTGCTTACTTTGTCATGATTTCTATCCTGCAAATATACATTATGTACATTGAGAAGAACATTTTCTACCAAGGAATTGAGAAGCAGAAGGCCGGCAACAGAACATGGTGTTTTGCCAGTGAAATGCACAGATACGACGACAAGTACACTCTCTCCGTATCTTTTCATCAAGGTAATCTATCTGGATCAGCTGAAGTGACAAAGTCTATTTCCCAGTACTTGACTGAAGATGGCGAGATTCTGGTGTCAGCGTTGAAGAAGGAGGTGAAGCAGTTGTGCGACAAGCTGTCCAGAAGAGAATGAACAATATCATTATCTAATTTATTGATGTCGTGTTTTAATAAACTTTTTAATATTGCTAGTACTACTTTGGTCTTAAAGTTGGCGTCTTAAACGTATTTTAAACATAATGTTTTTAATATTACTATTACAATGGATAATATTACCCTACTTTATTTATATAGTATCATATTATCTTACACTTCTTTTGCAGATATATGAGCGCGGTCCGGTCAAACGTGGTAGGAGTTGACGGAAGTTTTGTTCAAGTTGTTGCCGATACTATCAATGCCAAAGACTTTCACAGCCAGAATGCAGTAAAAGTGGCGATAACGGTAAATGAAGCCATCAGAGAGATTTTAACAATAGCTGGACGTTTCCAAAGACTGGGCCGGCGGAGACAATTAACACCGGAGGACTTGGATTGCGCTATCAGGTTAAAGGGGATTACGGTAAGCAAGGTTCTTTTTTTATTAAAGGGTTTTAGTGCGATCAAAAAATACCTACCACATTGGAAGTTTTATGATGTTCGTTATGACTGTTTTACTGATAAATGCACTTTTTTAGCCGCCATTTGGGTACGAAACAGGGAGCCAGCCCAGCTTCAAATATGCTGGGAATCTTGTCAGAGACATGTTTGTCAAAGAGGACCACGAGATCGACTTACAGAGCTTTATTCAAGCGCCTTTGCCTAGATTACCTTTAGCCCCATCGTTAAAAGGTATGGTTAGTTTGAAATAATTTTTTATTTTTATTCATTTATTACTTATATCGTATTTTTACAATCTTACCTTTTCAGCCCACTGGCTAGTCATTGACGGTGAACAACCAGCTATTCCTGAGAACCCTCAACCTGAAAAACCAAAGCTGATGCCAGTACAAAACCTTCCCTCAACTTCAATGGACGAGAGTCCGTTGTTGCTAAAACAGCTGGGAAAGAATGTGAGGAAGATCACTCAAGTTCAGATTAAGACAATATCTACACATCCCATCTCTCTGGAGCAACAAGTCTTCTTCAAAGAGGTAATGGAAGCAGCGATGGGGACTGATGACAACAAACGGAACGAAGCCTTAAGTGTCATTCAAACAGATTGTGGAATACAACTTCTACTGCCAAGGTTTTCTCTGGCTGTAGCTGAAGGTGTACGATGTAATGTAGCATTAAGGAACCTGGCCTTCTTGATCTATCACATGAGAGTGCTTCAGTCTCTGGCCAACAACAAAACCGTGAATCTAGAAGGCGTTGTGAGTTGTTTTTTTGTAGTTTATTTTGTTTTAGTTACATGAGATTCTGCCTGCCATACTAACGTGCATACTCAGTAAAACATTGTGTCCTACAGAGAAGGATAATAACAACTGGGTTCTGAGAAACTTCAGTTCAAAGTTGTTGGCTACTATTTATAAGTAAGTTTATTGTATTTGGCTGCTGGCTTATGACAACATTTTATTTTTTTAAAAGTGCTTTTGTTATGTTGTACATTTTTATTTTGTTTTTGAAAAGCAAAACAAGTATTGGTATTTTTTGTAATTATGTGGCTTTTTAGACAATACACATCAACGAATGTTCGTATACGGATCGTCAAGGTGTTGGCTGATGCCGTACGAAATTCGAATAACTCAATAACAACGATTGCAGCGGCAGCGACGTCGATTGCGGAGCTTGGTAATGAAGTAAGTCTAAAACTTAATTGAGGTATACAGTGTTTTGCCCGGACCGGTCCGGAGCGTTTTTCACCGGTCCGGTCCAGCGATTTTTTGGGTCCGGTCCAAACTTTAAATTTTTGGGTCCGGTCCGGACCGGTCCAAACCCAAAATTTTTGGGTCCGGTCCAGTCCGCAAAAAAATTTTTTTTAATTTTTAAAAAAAAGCAAGGAGCGCTAAAACTGCTTTCTTTTTTGCTTAAAAACTCCTAAAAAATATGTTTTATTTGCTATTTTTAAAACAGTTTTCTTAAAATAAAAAAAAAAATTTTTCCGGACCGGTCCGGAGCTTTTTCTTCGGTCCGGGTCCGCAGGTTTTTGGGTCCGGTCCGCAAAAATTTCTGTTTTGGTCCGTCCGCACCGGACCCGTCCGCGGACCGGACCGGTCCGGCAAAACACTGGAGGTATACAAAACAATTTTAAACAGGAGAAAGTGGTCACTATAAAAAATAAGCATTAAATTTTGATACAAAGGTAGCAAATTTAGGTAATGCAAGCGACGTTACTGCCATTAAAAGACCAACTTCAACAAATTGCTCAACGTATTTTAAGGTCAGCAGGGAAAACAACTGATAATCAGGTAAACGACGATCGCAGCGGTGCCGAGAAGTTGTTAGACGTGTTAAAGGTATGTACTTCAAAATTTTAGTTACTTTTTCATAAATTAGAGTTTATAAATGACATTACAGTAATAACAGTCATTGTGATTAACATTTGAATGCTGCAGAAGCTAAGTGTGATCGACGGATTCGATGACTTAAATACCTCAGTTCAGTTCGAACGGAACGACGTGATACATCGAAGACTACTGCCTCGTATGGATAACAATATGTGAATCTCATCTTACTTTTTGCCCATACTTTGGATAACTTATTAACCTGTAACAATGAAGACATTTATTTTTGTTAAATTCATAAAAGTTGTTTTCTATTGTTTGGCCAAGTACTGAACATTTTGATTTTTTGGTAAACATTTCATAATTATACCAGTATAAAATATTCTTGAAGGTACTACAGACATAAAATTAATTACCTAGGTCATTAAGTGCTAAAGGATCTAGGGCTAGGATAGTCAAACAACGAGTAAAGACAGTGAAAGTTAAAAAAATATTTTACTCCATCTGATGTTACTCTGACGTGCCATTCGAGTGTCGAAACAACTTTCCGTTCAGTTTGGCTCAAGTTCATTGTCTACCCGACTGGTTTAATATGTTTTCGTATTGTTGTTGTTCACGGAGCAATTATGCATGTTTAAAGATTCAAGTGTCTTTAGTCTAAATGATCCGCTTGAACTCGACGGCGACCAGTTACTCGCGTTTACCGCAAACCTTTACTCCAACATAAATTATTACTACAATATTGTAATTGTATTTACTGTAAGTAATTGTGGCATACAGAGTTGTCATTGTTAGTATTGTACTGTTGTTGTTTCGACAGTAGTCTATTTTGTATTATTTTATTATAATTAGCTTTAGTAGTGTTTACTATATCTGTAGTATTACTGTATTGCAATATCAGAGACTACGGTATTACCGTTCCTTCTGGCCAAATGAAATGCGGAGACTAATACTGATGCTTCTGCTACGCTCTACGCTGACGAATGGTGCCAGAAGCGAGTTTGACATGGGGTAGGTTTACAAATTGTAAACATTAAAATTTGTAATAAAATATATGACATGTATAATATTAATACTTTAGTATTGCTCGTGCCGCACCCAGCTGGAATCCAGAAGCTCAAGAGCGAACCACCAAAGAAGTAAGGCCGGATTCTTTACGTTTCACACCTCCAACTACACCTACTACCCCACCCTTACCCCCAATCGACCCAGATGAAGAGTTTCAAGGCGGTGGAAACCTGATTATCGACCGGACAGATCCCGTCAATCTACTTACTACAACTACATACACATCTGTTGTTCTACCTAAAGATCCTTTAGATACCAATGATGTCGAACCACCTGATCCAAGTAATGGTTTTTCATAGTAAAATCACAAAACAATAATAGAATGATGTAGGTAACAAACTAAGTTTCAGATGACAACGATGACTATAGAATACCGTCAGTGCTCGTAGTGATCACAGACGAACCACCCAACCCTGGGCCAGAACCACTCCCCTTGGCTCTTTCTTATACCCAAACAACATCAAAGGTACCATCTGCAATACATTGGACTCCACATTCCCATATCGCTCCACCGCACATACCCTCTCCACAACTCCATACACCATTACCACACCCTCCACCTCGTCAGCCTCCAATCGAATGGGTACCACCCCCAGTGCGACGACCCCCACCACCACCCCCTCCACCTTCACATTCATTTGCCCCACCAGAAGAAGCTCAGCCAAGACCTCCCGAACCTACAGTACACGTTCATCGACCAGTAATCACGAGAATACGACCGCCTGATGCTGTTCTAGTCAGATATACACCTAGACCAACATATCCACCTCGACCTTTGAATCTTCTGGAGTTAAATAATGTTGAGGATACTGTAGTTACACAACCACCCACCTTCATTGTGGTTACTACAACTCCAACAACTACTACAGAATTGACCACACAGGCTACGACAACTACAACTACGACTACTACAGTAGCTACAACTACACAGGCGGCTAGGAAGAAGATGTCTGGTCAGTTCCCAACCAGACAGACAAAGCCTCCACCGCCACGGCCAATGTAAGTGTGTCACAAGCTGTTGTTTAATGAAGGCTTTTGAATTTTAAATATTATTGATTTTTAGAAGGTTGATAAAAGGTCCAAAGCCATATAATGTTACCTATTCTTTTGTCACTCATAATATCCATTTCAGTCCATTCGAGCCCGTTCCTCCAGAAGCCCTCTTCTATCACGGTGGCCCGCTTCTGAGTCGATACCCGGAACGGAACGTTCGCTACGTTCCTGTCCATTACCGTATTCCTGTGTTTCGACCCCCTCCGCTATACGGTCCAGTCTATCAGTACTATCAGCCAGTACAATCGAGCTATCGACAGCGAGGCCAGTCCAGACTGAGAAGACGGTTCATTACCACACGACGTAACATGTTCCACCAACCTGCCAACTATCGACAACAGTCGAATCCGAGGTCTTATCAGAAGGGTGCTGTCAAATAAATTATTTGTCTGTGTTGGTGTTGACATTTGTTATAGTAGTATAGTAGCATTATGCATACTATGTTTCTACCGGCTGATTTACCTTGAGTACATAAAAAGAAGTTTTAAGTTGAGCAATTACTCAATACGATGACAATATTTAGAAGACGTAGATGTTTGTGTTTTGATTTCTTCGAGCGGACTGAAGTGAGGAGAAGATCTTCGCTCTCTCCCGACTCAAAAACAAGGTCATCTCGGGAAGATACGAACGGTTACCATGGAACACACCTGGTTAACTAAAGCATTATTGTAGTCTTTACATTGTTTTACAGGGTTAACGAGTTGAAAAATTGACTGTAAATCTATTTGGTTTACTGTGAGTTTATTGGGTTTTACTGTAAGTTGTGTAACTTGAGTTTACAGTAACCTGTAGTTATGTAAATTATATTATTTGGCCTCTTGGAAAGGTAGTATTTATTGAGTATTGCTAGTTTTTGTACGATTTCTTAACAATATTAAAATTAAAAAGTTATACTGTTATATGTATATTATATATTTAGTGCTAAAAGAAACGCGTAACCGATAGGTAATACGATACTCTAGGTATGGAAACAGTATCATGTCTTGCGTGACTTTACCATTTTACTGGTCTGTGAGACCACGTTTTGTCAGAGTAATATCCCAAGCTGCTTAGAAAATACATTTTAAAAATTTTTGTCAATAAATTAACTTACTGCTTCAGGTTTTGCAGATTTGACCTATTCGTGTGGTAAGGTTTTGGTCGTATCTTACTGTTTTTATTCCTTCGCAAAAGGTAAATGAAATATTTATTTATAATAACTACTGTTTTCAAGAAATACAGCAAAAACCAAGGTTATGTAATGCTGAACATCAGAATACGTTCCATCAGTTAGCTAGTTCTTCGAAACAAAGTTGTAAACACAGGTGTTTTCCCTATATAAAACAACTTTGAAGCTATTATCACACTAATTCTTATGTCATATTATAGTTCTTTAAAGCTTACATAGTATAATTCCTTTTACTTTTCGACCACATCATAATCACTTTTGAGAAATCATTTTTCCCTATATTATCTTAGACAAAACAGCATTATTTTTATAGAAATATGAAAGTAGATAGCCGAACTATGACTAATACCAGATCACGACCAGATATATTCGATTTCGAGGGTCACGAGAGTATTGTAACTATTAATTTGGCCGTTGTTTGCCCATCCTTTCGACTCATTCGATTCAAATCACTCACAAGCTAATTGCGCGGTTTTCTTCGCTTTTTCGAGAATTTGTCGCGAAAAGCAAAGTTTCTGGACCTTCAGCTTTCGGACCGGTCGTATGCGAGGTCAAGGATCATGAACGAGCATAATATGAACGAGGAGAAGGAGGTCAACTTCGGACAACTCTTCTCGGATGTGTCGCGAACTGTGGACAAGGTCAGGAGCATGTTCAACGGTGATGCCCCAGGCATTCATGTAGAAGCAGCCTCACCCATGGTCAACGACACCACTGCACACTCGAGAATGAGCTCCGGATCACCTTTGGCCGGGCTTTTCGGTGGGCAAAGCACTTGTTTTAAAACCTGCGGCATGGAGGATATTCAGATCGCCGCCAAGGTGGGTTTTTGCTTGCAGAATAGTAAAATACGCCTAGAATTTATCGAAACTTATAATTTTTTATTTCTTTCTGTTTCTTCTTTCCCGACCATAAAAACACAAGATTTGTTACCTAAAAACTAATTTTCAAACAGAAACATTGTCTTACTGTATATATTTCGAAATAATATTTTTGTGACATTTTTCTGCGTTTCAGAGAGCCGGAGACCTTTTCGTAACACTCCAGACCTGCACCATCATATTGACAGCAGTTGTCGTCACATGCATGGTCGTGACCATGTTAGTTGGGTTACTATGGTTCTATAGACACGAACGACGTCAATCCATAATGGAGATGGATCAGGAATGCTCGACCAGCAAGTCGACCGTCCTTCCGCGCTACTTCAAGGATCATATCTTTGGCAACGACAAAGACGACGATAACAACGAGAAACACAAAGAGTAATGTCACTTAACGGATTATATTGTACATAGTTTCGTAGCTATTTGGTCAATTTAATTGAATTTTACGGATTTATAAACTTTTAATATTTGTTTAGTGGTTTTGAGGAAGTGTTTGAATTCATTTTTTACGATATTTTCTATTATATTGTATGAAGCTGGTCCAGAAATACCTATCATTGTAACCAAGTAAGCACACAATTCTTTATATAACAAGATACGACATATCCTTTTGACTGTACTTTATGTTAAACATATAATAGTATGCTTTAAAAGTTGCCCATAGTCAACGTATCTTCTGTACACTATATAATATTTATCTCGACTCAATATTTGTTACAGTAATAGTTAATGTGATACTTTAAATGGACCCGCAGAAAGTTATTCGTTGCTACAGTTGAGTCTGGAGATTACGCTCTCATTTCCTGGATTTGTTTTATCAGATAGGCCTTTTCGTCGTTGAACTGCTCGTCTTCGGTTCGGTCGGTGTGGAAGTTGGTCAGGAACTCGACCAGTCGCTCTCGGTTTCTCAATAAAATCTCGGCGATCGGACGGGGTTTGTTGGGATTGGCGACGAACACCTGAAACGAGAAATTGTTACCTAAAAGTCTGCACGTTCTAAAATTATAGCTTGTGTAAAAATTCAAATGCGCCATGGTTAATATTCAGTTCTGCAAACTTTATGACTGAATTAGAAGTACTATTAAAGGTTCGTCTGTGAATCGACTACTTTATAAGCAAACACTCAGAACACCTTAACCTAGGTTTACCTTAAAGACATGGAAGGCTTCGAACTGGATGTTCCGACTCTTCTCTCGCAACATGTTCATCATCAACTTCAAGTTGTCGGGGTTGCTGATGTATCTCGTCATGACGTTGAAGTTGTGTCTGTCCAATAACAACTCTCCCAACAGCTTCAGACTCTGTCGTCGAACCACGTAGTTCTCGGAATGTAGCAGATTCTGGTAGCATCCAAAGAACCTGTCGTAGTTCTTTTCCAAGAACTCAGCACATAACGTCTTGTGCTTCGTGATCATGTCCTTAAAGGTAGAGAAGGCATCTGATGCTAGGTCAAACGAAGGCACCTCCACATAGGTGAAGAAGTCGTACAGGTGCTCAGAATACAAAATAACTTTAGCCAGATGTTCGTGTCTAATGCACTCTTTCAGCATCGTTCCACACGTTAGGGCAATATCTGGGCATTCGTATCTAAAATACTTATAATAAAGCAAGTTTGAGAAAAACAACCTTAAATAAGAAATATAACATCCCAAATTACACAAATTGTGAACTATTGAGTACGAAGTCTACCTCTACGGACTTTATATAATCTAGACAGTCAACCAGAAGTTTACCAAGAAAAATTCATGCCTGAAATTCAAAAAAAAGATAACTTACCCTTTAACCAAAGTAAACAATATCTCAGGCCTAGCACACAGATACTCGACAGTTGGAGATCTGGTACCTATTTGTCGACGTAAAAGGTTGTTGAATATCAAAGAAACATCCTTCTTCGACTCGAACTCCAACTTGGCCAAATTCTTGATTAAAAGAGGTAAAACGTTTGCATTATAAGTTTCCTGAGCAAGTTGGGCCACCTATAACACCATGAATAAGCTTAAAAACTATATAATTTTAGCAAACAATGAATCTAAAAGGTGTTTTTAACGTAAAGTTCTCCTAAAATATAACTTTTCTTTAAAAAATTTTAACTTTCTAACTTCTAATGCCCAGACCCATGCTTCGACTATCATGTTCTGATACCTAAAATAATAACAAAAACAAAAAATTACCTGTTCGGTATGCGGTTCTTGATTATCCTGGCCATAAATAATTAACTTCACTGCCTGTAGGTATCGATTAACCTCTTCCACTGCCTTATCTGACTTCTTATCACCTTTCTCAATCACCAACAACGCATCTCTGAGGTTCTTGATGATGTCTGGTGGAGATTTATGAGATTTACCAAACAAGGGCATCTAAAACGACATAAAAATAAATTTGAAAAACATTGGTTTGACAAAACCACAAACAATTTTACTTCAAAAACTAGCAAAACATGTAGTTTTGCACCCAAAAACAAGAATTTACAGAGTTTTCCTCGAAAATAAAAGATTTTCCAAAGAAACGAAATAATTAAAATTATTGTGTTATGCGTCGGAAAAACATAAATCTACTATCGATTCTTGTCCTTTCAAGAACCAACAGTAAACTATGAGTTTGTACTCCAAACTGTAGTTAAGTAGCCCTATTGAAAAGTATTGTCGCTTCAAGAGAAGCCAATTTATGCGAAAATCATGTAGTTCTCCGCCCTTTGTATTACTTTTTGATACCGACTTACTTTGAGCATGGTAGAAAGTCAGATACGACTTCGGAGGGCCCGAAGAACCCGATCGGAAGCTCCGAGCAGTGGTCGCCGACTTTAATGTGATGTGTCCTGCAGCGATCCGAGAGAATGCTTAAGTGACGAGAGAACACGCTGAACGAGGAGAATGGACAGACGACAAGAGAGTACGTAGAATGAAGAGAGCTAAACCGGTAAGAGGGTACGAAAAAAGGAGAGACCAGAGCAGATAGAGAGCATTAAAAAAGAGGAGAGTCCTCTTCTTGAGCTAGACATGCTGTGTCTCGAGAATAAAAACCCTGTTTCATATAACATTTGAGGCTGAAGACCTATTAAAACCACGAATTCCGATAGTGGGATTTGTAAATTTATTCCAGTAACAACATATTTTAGTATAACAACGAGGATTATAGCTGGGACGGTTCGAAAGTTCCCATCGAAAGATTGTTTAGGCTACAATATTCCACAATACAATCTCTTAACGAAACCACAAATTAATTAAAGCACAACAAAGCTCGACTTTAAATCGTTTTGTTTTCGAAAACAAATTGTTTACAATCAATTTGTGACCTCAGCAACAATCAAACAGAGCCTAGTAACAAAAATAAAGTAATATTTAAACCTAAGAAAACCTTGAGTCTAATATCAAAAAATATTAAATTTAAGCCTAATAACCTTTTGTGAGATTGTTTGTCATCAATACATGAGATCAAGTTGGTTTTGGATCTTCTGGAGGCGGAATATTGGCCGTCAACAATCTGAAGGCCTCCTTGTCGCTGTACTGCACTTCATCCAACAGCATTATCATAGGGTAATCCCCAACAAAGTTGGTGGCCAATGGAATCCACAGCGTCTGCATAGTTTCAGCTTTCTCTGCTACAACAACATCTGATGCCTTGAACTGTAAAGCTCGCTTTTGTAGTAGAAAGTTGTAATGTACTGAAGTAAAGGTACTTGTCTTCGGGTTATAGTAGATATCAGACACAAAACGCTTGGTCAAGGAATGGAGCAGCAGAGGCGTGAATGTTAAGATACCCAGAAAGCAGTTGGCTACCACCAAAAAGGCCATTACAGAAGGCTTTTCGGAAGCATTCTGGGCGATTTGTGATGACAGAACTGGTACCATGACCATGCCAGCTAAGGAACTGCCTAACGAACAAATCTGAAGATGAATATATTATACTTGCTGCTGTTGAGTGTTTATTAAACTTGCTTTTTTAGAGTAATGTCTGAACCAAATGTATTTTTATGTAAACCTACTTTGGCACACTTGATTCCAAACTCGAGAGTGTCTGTCGCAGTTGTTTCACCACATCTGGCCTTCCGTTGTAGAATTGGATGTCCAATGTCATCTTGTGGTATAGACGAAAACGGTAACAGTTTTGGCTTTAAGGCTGTTACGGTAAAGCTTATATGCCTCCTATTGGAATAGATCCTTAACTGCTGTAATATTTTTAGTGATATCATCTGAAATTGATATGATAAGAAAAATAAGGACCGCGACACTGTAATATTTCAAGCTACATAACCCCATATATAACGGGTCTTTACAAAAATTACTATTGTAAACATACACTTTCTGTTGTTTACCAAAGTAGATATAATGGATTGCCATAAAAACCAATAGTAACTTTACAAATACTTATTTATTACTTAAATAAAAGTAAATCAACACAAACTTTAGCACTTTAGGCAATTAACTAACCATTGCACCATTAACGAAACAAAAAATGCAAAATTTGAATTGAAACACTTGAGAATACATTAGAGATACCCATAAATAGAGTGTGGTAGAGTAGACACAGTATTCGTATGACAAGCAACAAAGACGTGTAAGTAACATAAGAATGCAGTTACTAAAACAAATATGGAATTATTAAAACAATACATTAAAAATAAAAAATATCTTATTATAAGACTAAAACACGAGTTAATCGTTACTTGAAGTAGCTGAGTTGAGTTTATTGTTCCTGATATCCAAATTCTTGGGTGGCCATCGGTTTTCCTCCGTGAACCTCCAAGTAGCCGTTGATGCTCTGTACAAGTTCGGCCGGCGATGGAACTCTGCCACTTTCCAGCTTAGACCAAATTAGTTCATTACCAACATAGATCTCGAAAGCTCCAGTCGACATCAACATGTTCTCGATACTGTTAGAGAAGATAAACAACATCATGCAAGCAGACAACTTGTTGCTCAACATCCAGTTGAAGAAAGTCGGGGTTGCCATGCCAAGAGCAGGGAAAGGATCTTTGCCAAGGATGATACATACAATCACAACAATTTTACCCAAACCAATAATCTGAAAATGATTTAGATTAAACAACTTCAATTCAAAACAATGTTTAAAAAAATTTTGAAACTAAAATAAATATTAACTTTAAGATCATCATTTTGATATATAAATGTTTTTTCCTATCAAATTCATCAAAAACAAACTTTACCTGAGCTCCCAAAGCCTTTGGATAGCTTGGTGGGTAGTTACCTCCTTCGATTTGAATTCCTGGATATTTCTCCTTCAACATAGTCGAGTATTGTTCAAAAGCATTTCGGTATCCACAAGAAACACTGTAAATGTAAAACACATGTTTATATGTCAATTGCAACCATTAGTAATGCTTTAAAGAACATTAAGAAAGTAAAACCCTAAAGGACAACAATAATAATATAATCTTACCAGAAAGCAAAGTTAACAGAAGGCATATCAATTGGCAGAGCGTATGTCTGACCTCCAGTAGCTGCACTTCCATCTCTAATTTCCAGTTCTTCCTTCTCTTCCGGCTCAATCTCCTCGTTAACATCAAACTTAGCGAACTCATCGTCCTCTACTTCATTCTGTTGTTGAGTCCTATGTTCGTGTTGAGTTGACGCTATTTCCAACAAAGAGATCACTGTTAAGGCCAAAACAAATATATGAATGTATGAGCCCATCGTATGCGACTAAAGCAATAGATAATAATTTTAAAGAACAATATTAAACAAAACTTCGCGATATTGTTAATCAATGTAAAATTCAATAATAACAATATAAACAAGTGTATTCTATGCTATATTTTGAAACAAAAGCAATTTCATAAACAAGGTACAGTTAAAAATGAAGTTTTATTACCAAAAATGTACTGTTTTATATAAAATACATCTGATAAGTATGTTGTGATCTAAAAACTTTAATTTCACAATAAACCAACGATAATTTAGCCAAAAAAACATAAAAATAATGTCCTTCACTCTCTTTATTTGGCACTTTTCTCGATCGAAGTGAAGTTCCGAACAAAAAATCGAGAGAATTTTCGGAATTATATTTGCGACGAAGTGTCAACTATTGATTGTTGCGGCTAATTATTGTGACATTTCATCGCGTAGCAAATTCAAACCAAATTTTGAAAAAATTAAAAAAAAACGTTTCCATGGAATTTAAAAGTTCTCAAAATCTTTTGTTTTAATGCACTTTTCAAATGTGTTTTTGTTTTATATTAGGATCTTGAAAAGTATGATAGTAGGTATTGTATAACACAAAAATATACACTTTGGTGACTATTTTCGAATAAAATCAAATATACATTTGAAGACTGAAATGTAGATTGTTGGAAGATGAATAATGTTGGTGTATGCTTCGAGAGTCTACCTGAAAAGAGAGAGACACCTTTACGTGAATAATTGCGACAAATCTAAATTCGGGAAAGTTTCATATATTAGAATAGGGTTTGGAGATCAAGAAACCAAAGGTTTTAGTTTTGTAACTTATATTTTTAGTTTAAAAATGTGTTAAAAATAAAAGCTTTTTTTTAAATTTAATTGATAAGAGTTATAACTGATGTTTGTTTTGGTCTTGGTAGTAATTATGCCTTTACGAGTTTTTAAAATACGTTTCTTTAACAGTTTTCGAAGTGATAACTCGGCTAATATGAGGTATTTTGAGTTACAGCTAGTTTAATTGCTATTTGTGTTCATAAACTGACCAATACTAAAAGTCTACAACAATATGGAAAGCTTGAAGGCGGATTATTTGAATTACAAAACAGATACATATCAACAAAGAGTAAGGTATAGTTGTAAAATATATACTGTTATTGCATTAGTAATTAGAATAATCATGGTATTATCACACCTAGTCGGTCTGACTGTATTCCTAATACAACTAGATACTGTAGTATTGGTCATGTTACAGTAATATTTTAGCTGCTGTTGATAACATCAGCACACTTGGTAGTTTACATAACACTGCTTATATGTACATACTGGGCAGCTCAAGCATTTACCGTATACTGTTTACCATCACTTTTTGGTATCTTTACTTGGAGTTTGGTTGTAATATGGGCGGTTACATTGTAGATTTGTGAGATATGCATATGTGGCTTTGAATGTGAGTTTTTTGTACCTAAATTAAACTTATTTTATATCTAAACTAAACATTTTTTAGTTTTATTTTAATATAATGTAAATATAAGTTTGTGAAAGTAGAAAAACATGTTATAGCAGTATATGTTAACACTGAAACAGTGTAAAGTTATAATATAGATGTCAATTTAGTTAGTTTTTATGTCGGTAATGATCGTGTTAACTTCAATTACCTTGGTAATCGCTGTTATGTCTGAGCCGTTTGGTGATATAATTCAGTCGGTAATTGTACTATCATTATGTGATGTACAATTCATTGTGGAGATTGCAGTAACATTGTATGTATATAACACTATGAAGTTGGTATCAGACCTGCTGATTGTTTGTAAATAAAGTTTATTCAAATTTTAGTGTATGTCATTTTTTTACAATATTGTTTGAGCTTTTTATAGGTAATGTAACATTTGGAAAAGTAATATCTGAAATCTTTGTGTTATCATTGTTAAGTAAATTGACGTATTATCTGAAAATGGCTATATGAATTTTAATCGATGCATAATTGCTCTCTAGTATTAATGCAATTACGGGATTACTGTATTTTTGTTACCCAAAAACAAACTAAAGAAAGGAATCGATCCGACTGTTGAGCGGGCATTTGGAAGGTAATAGAGAGGCGATTCTGGAGGACCGGAAGGAATTCTGAAGCCGGGAACTGTGTTATCCGCTTTGCTTTGGGCCGCTGGAAAGCCTGAGGGCGAGACTCTTCGGAATTCGGATCGATACGGCTTCGCGAAGCCGCTTAGGGGCGTTTAGAGCCCCACGGGCGGCTGGGACACACTCTTGGGGTCTGTTCGGAAACGGCACTCTGTAGCCGACCGTCTCGCTGTTTGCGGCACGGAAGGCGAAGCCAGAGAGCGGCGTCGCACTCGGCCTCGGGCACGGATTCGGGGAGAAAGCGAGCGGCCGGGGACCCTTGGCCTCTTTCCGCACGCTCTTTCGGTTGCGTGGGAATTCGGCGCTCATTTTGTCATAAACCTTTTCCCGGAGCCGCGCACCGATCCCTTGACGCCAAACCCCCCAGCAAACCGTTTCAACTGTTGGGGCGTCTCCCTGATTCCAGGCCCTCAGGGTGATTGGTGACAGCCGGTTGTCTCTTTTGTTTTCAGCGGGAGTATCATAGTGCATTCATTAGTAATATAGTTGTTGTTTGTGTAATTACACGGTTTGTTTTGTTTGTCATCGATGAACGTTCAATTATCACGGTTCACGTTTTGTACTCGGCCTGTTCACGTTTGTACTCGGCCTGTACTTTAGAGCCTGCTTTGTACTTTAAATTGTAGGTAATGTATGTACAATTAGGTATTCATTAGCAACGTTTTATAGTTGCAATTACAATATAAAAGTTTAATTAGTAATCTCCAATTATAGCTGGGAGGGGTGTTTAATTAAAGGGCAGGGATTAAGTGGTATTTTGTAAGTGTAAATAGCCAGTTTGTTTACTTTTGTAACATTTACAGCTTTGCGAGATACGTAGTATATTAATCTGGCTATGTTACATTACTGTATAGTACAATTGTCTCATAAGCTTTGATATACAATATCGTAGAAACATTACTGTAGATACAATTAGATTGTAGACATATTTTGACAGTTTACGATAACTGTGGTAGTGAAACAAGTCTAATGTAAAGTATCTACATCAACGTTGCAAGTTGGGGCCGTGTCTAACCGTATTACTAATGTTTCGGCCCCTTTTGGCCGCGCTTTGTGGCCCATGACCTCTGATATTGTTCTAGGCTCGCTTCTAATTATTTTGGCTTCAATCCCGAAGCTTTTGTTTTGCGATTCTAATTCTGAATTTATGGGTTTTGTGAATCCGGATTCGATTTGTGTTTGCACTTTGGCATTGTTTTATTAGATTTTTGTTTTAAATTCGTCATTACCTAGGGCAATATTATCTTTTTTGGTATTTGAGTTGTAGTTTTACACTTTTTGACCCCTTTGCTACTTATTTTGTTACTTTTTTTGTGATTTTAAGTTGAAAATGTACTACTTTTGACCGGCAAATTAACTTCTTTTGCTTTTTGATTACTTTTGGTCTTTAGGCATCGAATTTTGCTACTTCTAACAATTAATTTTATAAGGGCGGGGGAGTTATTTGTATTTTAAATGACTACTAGCTGCACTTTCGACCAAAATATTTACTGTTTGAGAGATAGGTTTGTGGGTAATGTACACTGACATCTCGGCTACATTACCTTCTTTTTTATAAGGATAATATTTTAATAAGTTTTGATTGAATTTGGCCTCAACGAAATGAAAATAAAGCCTCCAGGTCTTTTAAATGTTTTACAACTTTTTGAACTTAACGAATTACAGTAAAAAGCAACCATTTAAGGCCGAAGAAAACATTGTTTTTTGAGCAAAAAGTTTGGAGGATTTGTTTCAAAGTGTATTTCTGGAGGCAATTTAATTCACAACGTCAAGCGGCGTCTCCGTGCTTCACGTAGCACGGAGGTCCCGTGACGTGATGACCTAAGGCCATTACCCAATATCTGTCATCGACAAGATATTCTGCTCGGGATTTATGGCTTTCCCCTCGAGTTATTAATAATTTTCCCGAAATGGCCACAATCTGTCGGTTTCGAACCCAGTTGTCGGCTCTTTTTCGATACAAATTTGGGCCTTAATTTAGTAGAAATGTTTTGTAAAAGTGGATTTTGTTGAAAATGTTCTTTTATCGTGCTAAAAAGTGAGGTTTATTTGTTGTACATAGGTTTACATTAGTACTTTTGGTCAAAAAGTTTGTAGAATAACTATTTTGCAAGCTTGTACCTTTTGCAAATCTTATTATTGACCGGTTAATTATTTTTTTTAACTTTACAGTTCCTCCGTAAACTTTTTGGCCTTGAAATGTTTTGTGATTACTTTCTAACGACAAATTGTATGTGGATCTAGTTTTTAATCTCTTCTACGTCAACCTTCCACTTGGAAGGGATTAACAACCATTATCTGGCCACAAATGTCATAAATAGTCTCCACTTTTTATTCCACTGTAATTTAAGTTAACTAGTCTTTGAGTAATTGACATTTCCGATCATAATATACGTAGAAGTGATCTTTATATTGAAATAGGTTTCAATTTTATAAACTTTTGCACCAGTTTACATCATTTTTGTCTGAATTTAATACTTTTCATATCCCAAATTATTATTATAAATCATTTAAAGTCGCAGAAACTTTGCCTTTCATCTCTTTCTGAGCCTTAAAAGTTAGTGGAAAGCGTTATTAGGCTAATTAGATGGTGGTGAATATATTACAATCTCTTGGCTGTTTCCGCTCCATGACTTCTGAAACTCTAGGATTATGTACTTTTAAAAACAACCTGAGGCAATTGTCCGTCATTGTTGTACTGGAGGGCATTCTTTTTGCAAATTAAAACAAGGTTTTACTTTTCGTAAGTTAAGGCTGTGTGAATACGACTTTAACGGTAAAATTGAGCTTTTTTGTGATTTAGGTCAATAAATTAAAGTTATGAGTAGAGCAACATATTTTAGAACCTTTTTTAGGGGTGAGAAACGGGCCAGCCTTGAGCTAAAATTGAAACGGGCCGGGCTTGAAAATTGGGCCCGGGCCCGAAAAAAAATTTTTTAATTTTAATCCCCGTTAAAGTTCCGTTTATTTTTTAAGTTTTAAAATTTTTAAAATTTTTGAAACCGGCCGGCCCTAGAAATTTTCTGACCGCTCCGGGCCGGCCTGAGAGAAAATTGAAAACGGGCCGGGCCTAATCGTTGGGCCTAAAAACTGGGCCCGGCCCCTTTCTCACCCCTAACCTTTTTGACATCAATAATACTAAACTTGACGGAATGTCACATAAATTATTGATTTTTCCAAATTCTTTACCCATTTTTATAAAAACTGCAAAGGAATAAGATATCTTTCAACGTAAACTCATTATTATACGTATTATACTAACTAACACAAGTCCAATATACTAGTTCCAAGCCTTTATTCAGGTTTATTTCTTTTTGTTGCTGCCAGACTTTGAGTTAGACGAGGAGGAGAGGTTCTTAGAGGACTTCTTCTTCGCCGAGCTGGATCCCTTTTTCCTGGGTTTGGGGCTGGGCAGGGATCCTGGGTGGGCGCTGAGAGCTTCCCCATCAGAACCGGCGGCTTCGATCGTACCTTGGGATTGCTCCAGCTTCCTCAAGTAGCGCGATACTCTTTCCAGGCGAGATATTATCTGAAATTAGTCATCTTGTACCTTTATATGAAAAACTTGTCTTATAATTTTATTCGAGTTTAATTCAAAGTCTAGTTACCTGATCCATAGTCTTTCGCTTGGCCGGGTCTACATCCCAGCAATGAGACTTCACCGTGGCCGTGATTCTTTTGGGAGTTGTGGGAGGGAATTCGAGTCGATGTCCTTTTTCTGCCACCTAAAACAAGATAGATCAGAGGTTTATTCAGAAGGCTTCTTTCCAAATTTATATTAACTTACCATGAACCTGACCTCTGCCATTTTCTTCTCAGGGTACGGCTCCATCCCATCCGTGAAGATCTCCCACACCAGCACTCCAAAGGAGTAGACGTCCGTCTTTGTGGTGTACCTGTAGGTCGATAGGGTCTCCGGGGACAAATGCCTGAAGGGGATCTTGGTGTTCTCACTGATCTTGTACTCAGCACCTTCCCTGCTTAACCCGAAGTCCGTCAGGAGCACCTAAAACGGCATTATTAGGTTAAATTAGTGATTTTAGTCTCGAATAGTCATCAAAGTGTTATACTATACTGTAATGTCTGAAACGTCATGTTCTTTTAAAATTACCTTGTTCTTGTCAATGCTAATGAGTAGGTTTCTGGCCGCGATATCCCTGTGTATAATATTTTGGGAGTGAACGTAGGCTAGGCCACGAGCTGCTCCCAATGCCATGATGTCCAGCTTTTCATTTGGGCCGATCTGATCGCTGTTCTTCCTGAGGTAGTCTTGGAGAGAACCGCCTTCCACGTACTTCATGATTATCATCACAGGAGCATGATCAACGGCGACTCCCAGGAACTTGACTACGTTCACATGGTCCAGGCTTCTCATTATCCTGGCCTAAAGTTATTTTTACATTACTATGGTCTGTAAAACGTATTTTAGTCGTATGAATAATAGCCTTTTGTAATAAAACTGTCATATATAATAACAGGGACGTCGCTACGGTTTTTCTCTGGGGGGAGGGAGGTCGAAAAATTTTTTTGTAGCTACCTGTGGACCGATTTTTCAAAATTTTTTTTCGTTTTTCCGCGTACAGGTACGATTTTTTTTCGGATCGGCTCTGGGGGGGGGGAGTCACCCCGAACCACCCCCCCCAAACGACGTCCCTGTATAATAATACATCTACCTCATCCATCATTTCCTTGATCAGTACTTTGGTCAACTGGTCCTTGCATATCTTGACTGCCACCTTGGATTCCTCCTTTTTGGTCTTGAGCTTGGCGTAGAACACCAGTCCGAAGTTGCCACTGCCCACCTTCCTTTCCAGTATAATGTCCTTGTGGTGGGTCTGCCACTTCTGCCGACCCACTGCCACTGTCAACTTCGTACCAAGGAACTCGGTCTTGTGGGACTCGTAGTGCAGGATCAGCTGCTCGAAGATGCCAAACATTTTGTTCGGCTCCAAGAAGTAGGACAGTCCGCTCCGTTGGACGACGAAGTGGGCTGTCTGAAAACATACAAGTTGAAACTTTAAACTACTCAGTAAGACTATTAACATCACACAGTAACTGAACCTACGGTATCAACCATTGCTTATGCTGATGTTACTACAATATAAAACCTCTACAGACCAGCCCAACCCACCTGCCCCTCAGTGTTGACCGACAGAACGATCTGTGGCTTTCCGGCATCGTCTTCTGGAGACAGTCGAACCAAGTACGATCCAGATGACGTCAACAGAGAGTTGACATCGTCGCGGGGCAGAAGTCCGTGGTAGTACCCGAGCTTGAGGAAATCCTTGGTCAGTGGGTCGCCAAAGTGGATGTCGGGCAGCTTTTCGTCTTCATAGGTGGTTTTCTCGGTGGACAGGTCACGATGCTTGGACTCATCTTCGCCGCTGGTCGTATTCGTCGTCAGCGTACAGTCTTTCTTCGACATTCCGCCCGACTGTTCCCTGTGATGCTAGAAATTGTAAATGACCGATTTATGGAAAGCTTGCTTCTTGAAAATTGAAATTTTTCGAATTTTTAAAATTATTCAAATTTTATTCATTTTTGTGAAAATTAATATTTTTTTTTGATTTTCGAAATAGTATTTTAACGTTTTTTTGCTATATTTTTGCTTTTCAGCTAGCTTTATCTATTTTTTCTTTATTTGTGATACACAAATTTCATATTAGTTATTTAACTTTTTTTTTATTTTAAATTTTATTAAAATTCAAAATTACTGTATTTCCAGTAATTTAGTAGCCCAAACAAAGCGTATTCCCTCGTTTTATGGCCAAATTTCCTGTTGTTACATTACACATATTACTCATTACTATAATTCTTTTGACAGATTTCCGCCGCGATTCTATAAATAATGTCAGCGCGTGATAAATACTGTCAGCGGTCGATAAGCACTGCCAGAGTGGCATGAATAATGTCGTGTTTTGCAGGGTTTTGGTCGACTGAATTAGGGTTTTGGGTTTAGTAATTAACATAGTCTGCCACAACACAACCATCTGAATGGAGAAGAATGATCCCGGATGCGGCAGCTATGATGCCGGATTTGACTCATCTGAGTGCCGAAGAGCGAGCCATCATCGAGGAGGTCTTCCAACGACAACGAGCCGAGGAGGAGAAGGAGCAGGAGATCGCCGTGTAGGTCCATTACCTTTTTGAGGAATATTATCCTTGTCAAAGGAAGGTCAGAGTAGTATTAGAAGAGTTCTGATAATTACATTTTTTTGAATTTATATTACAGTAAAACAATTTGACTTTCAGAAAAGCCGACAAGGAGCTTGAAGACATCGAACGGCTGATCAACGAGCGCAAAGAGAACGCCCAGAAACTTGTAGGTACCCAAAGCGATGCCATCTGCCAAATCTGTCAAAAGACCAAGTTTGCTGACGGGATCGGCCACAAATGCTTCTACTGTCAACTACGATCGTGTGCACGATGTGGAGGCAAAACGACCAGTAAAAACAAAGTAAGTCGATAAACTTTACCAGAAAGGAAAGTTAATTCCTTATACTTCATTACAAGTACAACATCATTAAAAAGAAGTAGATGCTAAGACAACGTGCGTTTTTGAGTGTGAATTTCGAAATTTGTTCCAGTCAAACTTTAAGCCACTGTTTTCGTAAAATGATTAATGTTATAGAGTATTTGGGCGTGCTCAACGTGCCAGAAACGGCAGCAAATCCTCGCTAAGACCGGGAAATGGTTCCAATCAAATCAGCCGTAAGTCGAATGCAATGTTTTTAAATTTTATGTGGTATTACATTATATAATCTGTAGAGAACATTTTTTAACTGGCAGCCGCTTCCTAATATTATAAATAACCATTTTATTTACTTTACCAGATTTAAAACGTTTTAAATGCCGCAATAGTAAGTTGCCAACACTGCCTACAAAACCGTATTTTAGCCTAATGAGATTGGGGTTTGATAGTGCATCAGCAGCCCTCGGCCGTTAATTAAACGTCCAAATTGCGGCACTAAACGTGAAGAATAATTGTTTTGTTTTGCTCGCTTAATTATTTAATTTCAGCGACGGCGCGGAGGGCGCAGACATATCAGACGGTCAAAGCTTCGACGACCCGACTGGTGGTATGAAGCCGGCGATCAACGGGGGTACCTCACCCTCAAATGGTGCCATTTTGGAAGGGAATGGTCACGTGCAAAGCCAGCCTTCTATGGATGTAAGTCTTACTAACATAATATATTCTTTTACACGAAGGTAACCCCAATCTTACTGAATCTTTTTACTGTAGTTGTTGCTAATTGTCCTCAGAAAACTTGTGTCATGGGTCATTGGTCATCCGCTAATTCTTTTGTGATCCTAATTCCGGCTCCAGAATCAAATTAGAAAAAATAAAAACAGCGGAATTCCGGTCGTGCCGTACTCTCGCCGTCGTGCCTCCTTCTGGCGGTTTCGCAGTCTTCGTGGAGCATCTTGTCTAATCTCATTTGGTTTTAAGAGCCATCTTCTTGGGTTGTTGTTTGAGTGGGCGCCTAAAGGGTCGTTTTCCGTCTCATGAACACCCACCGTGTTATAAATACTTGGATTACAGAAAGAGCACAGTCCAGTGCCAAACGCTCACCAGGGGCCCGCGAATGTGGTCAGCAAGCCGGCTCAGCCCGTTCACAGTCAGCCGTCCACGTCGAACGCACAGATGCGACAGCAGGCTGCGCCCACCCCGGCTGTCTCTAACAACTCAACCCGGCGGCCGTCGGCGCAACAGCCACCGAGCCAGCAACAAGTTGCGCGACAAAATACGGGTCCCCAGCAACAAAACAGACTGTAAGTCGGTAAAAGCATGTCATAAGTACTTAAATAATCAAAAAGTATTTCCAAAATTTAATACTCGAGTACCCATCTTCATCACGTTTGTTTTGAGAAACTATCATAATAGTCCAACTAAAAATGATTTTGAATGACAAAACCGTGACTTCAAAGGAATTCGTCATAAATTCGAATTTTGCAACGCACTTTTGTTTTGGTGGTACTATAAATAACTGGTGCATTATGCGAGTACAAAAGATAATTAAAATTGAAGTTAACTGTTATCTCGTTAATTTCATCTTATTCATGAAGTACTTGAAGAGCGTTTAGGAATTCTGGAGGAAAGATACTACCCTTCCCCTTTCTCACTTAAACATCCATCCTCTTTCAGCACGCAACCCCCCTCTCAACAGCGTCGGCCTTCAGTTGAGAATCGGCCCACTTCGTCCAACCCGACGGCTTCACGTTTCCGTGGCGATTCCGGCGACACCTCCAGGATTCCGATGGATCAGAAAGTTAACAGTCCCAATGTGATGGGGCCGCAGAAGAAGCATCGCCAAGAACGAATAGGTAAGAGTCTAGAATTCAATATTTTAATGTTTTATGATTAGGTGATTGTAAAACAATCCAAATTCAGATATTTAATAATAGAAAATCCGGTCCATGTAGTAGTCAAACTTGTTTATATAATTGCCACACTACACCCTCAGAATCCTTGAAACCCCTCCTACCAGTAGCCATTTTCTGCTTCAATTACAGAGGGGTTTATTTACGTTATCAAACTACGTAATCCGCTGTTTTTTGAATATATCAATTACGCGCTACAGATGTTATTATTAACTTCCCCCTCAGTAAATACTCCGCCTTTGGGCCTCGTAATATTACACTTACCTCTTTCGGTCGCCAAAGTCATTACACTTTATGTTTTTATATCACTGCCCACACTGATGTATTCATACGCATACATAAATATGTGAACACCGTTTTTCTATTTCAGACTCGTCGCATTCGACCGTTCCGAGCGTTCCGCAAGTCCCTCCAGTACCTTTGGGAACGGAGACGCGGCCGCAAAAACCGGTTGGTCCCATCGTTTTGCATGGCGGATCCCGAGTCCGGCGAAATAAACTGTCAAGGTTGGTTTCTTACATTCGGTGGGAAAGTGGGTTGAGGACGAAACAGGTGCTGCATTTCAGTAATCAACAGTCTTATCAATTAGCTCCGGTAGCTCTGGCAACCGTGCTGTTTAGAGTAACATTGAAAACCCTCTTGAAGGCCATTACAACCGTCTTGAGTAAAATTAAAATTGTCTTAAGCAATACCATCTTGAGTAACCTCAAAACTGCTTTGAATAATATTATCTTGAGTAACCTTAACGCTATCTTGAATAATATAAGAGCTATTCTAGACAAATCCGTTCATTGTCTTCAAGTGAAGACGACGAAGGCGTCTCCTCAGCGGCCCGGAGGCATTCGGTTATCGAGCCCGACTTCTCGGAAAAAGGTAAATATTCATGACACCACTATATGCAGTATCTACTACGTTACTGTAAATAAAAACATTACAAAGAAAAACGACAAACGTTGTTCTATCTAATCCGACTTAATTTCAGAGCTTCTGAAGTACATATATGGCAAAAACAGATTCAACAAACATCCTCATGGTAGGTTTGGCATGAAAAGTAATCAAAGCCTGTCAGGTTTGAACAGTACGTCGCTTCCCGGGTCAAGGTTAGGGTTGTATGAAGTGCAATCAACTTCCACCCCAGCACTAAATCAATTCTCTGCTCCGATGAGTAGCCAGGCAGTGAACTCGCTAGCTACACGGATACGTTACTTCCTACAACAACCGGTATCATGGCAGCCTTCAGCAGATCAACGTCGTCTGATCGGTCATATCGTACTGCATCGACCAGAAGAAGACTCTGGAGATCTTGGTCTGAAAGTAATTGGAGGGCGACATTCCTCGACCGGTCGGTTGGGAGCTTTCATTACCGCTGTAAAACCAAACTCGGTTGCCGATTATGTAGGACAACTTCGAGCAGGTAAGAGTTTAATATGAAGACGTATACTTGCATATTTGAATATATTATAGTAGTAAGTTGCGTGGAGTAAAATCGTATTTTAGGAGATGAAGTGCTCGAATGGAATGGAGAAACCTTACAGAATCTGACTCACGATGGAGTATATCACATCATCAACAACTCCAAACATTGTCCCAAGATAGAACTGATCGTATCTCGACCCATTTACCCTGGTAATGACGACTTCCTGAACGTCGGTCGTAAAGTTTTGCCTACAATTCCTCACGCATCGCCAGTCGCTTTCTCTGATTACGGGCCTCCAAGTAAGTGACCCAAAGTAAACCACCCACAATATCACTCCTACATAAATGACTAGAGTAGACTTTTATTGTGCGTCACATAAAATTTTATTGTTCTGTGTAAAACTTGTGATATTATACTTAACTTAACCTTATTTCAGCCGGATCTCCGTATCCTCACATTCCAGACTATTACCGTATACCTCACTCAAAGTCCATGTTATCTCACAACCCTATTTACCCTATAGAATACGATCCTGGTAAGTGAATCTATCATATTTATATCGTTTTTAAGTGTACCACTAATAAAAATGAATTTCAGCATCTGCAGAAGTTCCCCTGCCTCCACGGGTTCCTTACGACAAACCGCTTCCTTCTGGCCAGCTGTTTGGCAAGATAGAAGTGTCGTTACTATACCTGAACCATGAACAAGAACTAGTTGTCACGGTGTACAACGCTATCGACCTCCCTCCTCGTCCTTCAGGCACAGCACGGAATCCCTTCGTCAAACTGTTTTTGCTCCCGGACCGAAGCGAAGAAAGTCGGCGACAATCTAAAGTAATATACGAAAGCCTGAATCCATCGTGGAACGAGTGCTTTTACTACTACTCGTTGACATCTACTGAGTTATCACGAAGATGTTTGGAATTGACAGTATGGGATTACGACCAATATAATGGCCACGACTTCCTCGGAGAGACAGTTATTGACCTTAATGACATTCTACTCGACAACCAACACTTCTCATATCCTTTGCTCGATATGGACGACGAGAATCCTATAAAAATGGTAAGTAGCTTATTTACTTTATTATGATTAGAAGATTTTTTGCATTTTTATGGTTAAAAACTAGCTAAACGGACACATTACAGAGGTTACGTCGAACAAAATTATCAACTTATCCACAAGATCGTTATCGCTCACATTCAGCCAACCACGACGATATACGACATCGCAGAGACTACGACTATCAACAGATGACTGGTGCTCAATATAGACATCCTCGTGACTTTGTCGACGACCAGATAGACGGTAGAAGACGAAAGGAACGACGAGATTATCCTGAATTCAACAATGGATACGCTTCTGACTACGGTCAATACTCACGGGTGGCACCGAATCACAACAGACGACCAAAATCTGCTACTGGGTTTAGGCACGGTGAGTAAAACTTTCAAACCAATATTAAATATAAAGCCAACTGTAATTTTATGAAGAATTGAATTTTATAATGAATTATTTTAGTTCACGATTACGAAGCTCGGAATCCGTACCGAAGTCAGCCGATCCACGAAGAAGGGCCCTACCCTCAGCATATGGATTCTGAATTGCCGCCAGATCAGCAAGAACAGCCACCAATTCCTCGCCATCAGAATTACCAAAAGTACCCAGAAAACCCGGAACAACAATATAAGAACCGACAATGTGAGACGGTCATGGAGCAGAGTGCCGCAGGCTACGGATCTGATGGGTCCGAGACTTTGAGTGCCAACTCAGCACAAAGTATGCAAAAGAAACGAGAAGAACAACAGTCCAGAGAACAACAGAACAACTACGACCAGCCAGAGATACAATCATATTCACCTAGGCATCACTTCTACGATAACCACGCCAGCTACAATCAGTCCAGAGGAGCGAACGGCCGAACAGTGAGAATGGACATGAGAGGATTGAATGACGTTGAAGACAATGGAGATCAAATGAATGGTGTGGATGACAGAGTCAGAAGCAATGGAGGCCCTCCCATGCAGGCCCAGTCTAACATCCAGCTAGCTATGAAGGAACGGAAGAAAAGCTTGATGACACGATTGATACCTGGCAGAAACGCTGTTAATGGTAATTTTTGATCCTATAAAGTTGTTGTTAACCTAGTCCTCTTTCAAAATTCCATTTCTTCAGATGCCAAACGAACTGGCTTCGCGAGATCAGAAGAAGTGGGTATCCCTGACTCGCTAGGCAATCCAAACGGAGATGTAGTTGGCGTTCCTTTCACGAAACAATCCAGTAAAGACTCCACTGACTCTTCTGACAAGTAAGTATTCATGTTATGACGGACAACTCCTCCACGTAATATTAAAATATTTTTTTTGTTTTGATTTACCATAATGATAACTTTTGCCCTATGTTAAACATCTAAAACCTTACTTTAGTTGGCAACCCATCATGCCAGACGCAATGTTAGGCCACTTTATGGAGGACCTCGGCCCAGGCCAGGTTGTTGGACGACAAGTCCTGGCTAGTCCAGTTCTGGGCGAGATAGAAGTTGGCTTGGGGATGAACGGAGGCTGCCTGATTGTGGATGTGATAAGGGCCAAAAACCTTGTCATTCGACCAGGATCTAAACTCAATCCAGGTAACTTACTTTGTTGTATTTCCGAATAATGATCAAGGATCCAGTATTTCTTCACGCTCATTAGAATTTCGTTAAATTGGTGTGACTAGTTGAAGATTTCCAAATTACTAACAATTAAAATTACAGCACCGTATGTGAAAGTGTACCTGATGCAAGGAAAACATTGCGTGGCAAAGGCAAAAACACAGCCGGCTAGGAAAACAACCGCTCCTCTATTTAACCAACAACTCTCGTTTGCCGAGAGCTTCAAGCATAAAATGCTTCAGGTAATTTAACTTTGGATAACATTATACTTAAAATTCATATTTAACTACAATAACATGCACTCAAACTCAACTTTAAGTTTTAAAACCATATTAACTTACATTGTTTTAGGTAACAGTGTTAGGAGATTACGGCCGAATGGAAAGAAAGGCCAACATGGGATGTGTCCTCATCAGACTAGACGACCTCAACTTGATGCAACAGCCCATCAAGAGCTGGTACAAACTGTTCCACAACAATTCCATTATGGGTGCTGCTCCAGTCCGCAAGGATTCGGAGACTTCGATCGCCGAAATGTAACAAAAACCTGTTCAAGAACGAAGTGTCACAACTGAATGTGACACTTCGTGCTCTTATCAAATGTAAAATATTTTTAGAATTTCGAGTCCTTTCACCATCTTTTTTTAGTTATTCTTCACCTGTTTCGGTTATATTTTGCATGATAGTATATTTTCTTTGATTATATTACACTTGTTCTTCAAACGCTGCTTTCGTCTGTTATCATAAACCGGTCATTTTACAAGAATTACTTTGGATTTCACTTTACATGCTCTCCCCACAACTACAACATGTTTTTTAGTAACTGTGTTTTGTGGTTGTGGTGGAGAAACATGAATTATCCCGTTGACTTTATCACTTTGTGTCTTTTATTTAGTAATAATAAATATTTGTGAATAATGTTACAGTAGAAGGGGTTAGAAACATTGAGAACAGCGATAGTTATTTCAAAAAAATATAAACACAGTTAAAGTTAAGTTTTGGCCATAAGGTTTTCTATAATGCTGCGCGCTATAAATATCTGAAACTGCAGCTTTTGCCTTTTGCTATACTGCACCTTTAGTCCAATATTAAACTTGTAGAAGTTTACAAAAGATTTGACATAAACATTTGCAAGGTCTTTCAACCGTTCGTGTCCAAAAAATCATCTACATTATATTGTTATAGACCGGAGAAGCCGACTTGGTTCATAGTTGGCCAGGGATTGGGAGGGAGCAGGCTGGAGACGCTCTCGAGATGGGCATTGTGCTCCATCTGCGAGAAGTTGTGAGGGAGAGATAGCATTTCATTGGCCGGCTTCGGCTCCATTTTCGTGCGGAATGACATGTATTCTCTTCGGTTTCGCTTGTGTTGAACTTCTGAAGTGGATATCGGATAGATAAAGCAGAGATCAGTATGGGAATAATAACTTATTCAATATTAGATCACATTATTATAGGTACCTTATTTTAATTTGAAATAAACTCACTTTCTGGCGACATTCCGATCTCCAAACATCGTTTCATCCTACAATTCCGACAGATCTTCCTGTAACCAGCAGCTAAAACAAGCTTTAACCAGAAGGATGGGTAACTTACTCTCAGAGAACTTGACATTACATCGTTGAGGTCGTTTGCAGATGTACTTCTTCTGATCGCTGACTGTCCGCCTGAAGAAGGCGGCACAAGCTGCACATGTTCGTGGAGCTCCAAAGTGTAGTCCATTGGACGGTCCAGACAAACATACTTGACATACTGGAGGGCTGTTGTTTCGAGAATCTTTGCCTGATCTGAAGTTATATTGAATATAATGTTGTAGTAGGAAAGGAAGAGTCATGTAATAGAAAGAACTTACAGTTTCTCCCTCTGGAAATGTTCTTCTTTCACTTTCTTCCTGTCGAACGCCATCTTCTCGTGATTCCGTAGCATTTCCTTGTCATTCGTTATATCTTTCGCCCCAAACCCATGATCTATCTCGTGTATGTTACCTTGAGGTGGCTGTGACATGTGGTTTAACATCATATCTATCTGGTTCACTAACGGTGCTTGAGACTCGAAGGGATTCAAGGAAAAGATCGGACTGATAACGTTCTCTGCTTCTGAGGACGGCGGTTGTAGTGTGTTCTGCTGCATGTTATTGGCGTTTTGAGATGACTGTTCTTCGTTTATTGGCATATGTGACAGTTCAGGCATGTCAGAATTGTTGGAGTGGGCTCTGGACTGGCTCAGCAGCCGGTCCAGGTCTTGGTTCACTTGGTTCCTGTTACTTGTAGTGTTTATCTGATGGTCGAGGTCGAACATGGCTACAGGCGAATGTCGTGTGACTTGTGCTTCTGTGGTATTGTACTCTTTGGCACACGCTGCAGCAGCTGCGTGGAGATTGAGGTGCATGAATGAGGACGGAAGGGCTATAACAGCAATGTTCTTGGTTTTTTAAAGTGATCAAGTAAACTTTTTGTTAAGGATTGTAATAGGAAAAGATAACACAAAGTGAAAAAGCAGTAATATAAGAAGTAAAAGTTAACGCTAGTCTCACGAATTAAAAAAATTTTAAATGTTATGTGTCATGTTAAGTTGTCTTAAAACTGAAAACATACCAGAATGCTGAAAGTTGCTCAAGTTGTGATGTTGAATACCAGCTAGGAGTTGGGCAGCGGATGAAGCAGCATCCATCCCCATCATCTGAAAGGTGTTGAACTGAGCTTGCTGTTGTTCGTTATGACATCCATTGAAGATATTTTCGGGCAGAAACGAGTTGTTCGCTTGGCCGTGATTCTGAGCGTTCTCCATTGAAGGTCGCTGCTCTGGAAATGTTGTAATAGCATTTTAATTACAATTTTATAGCTTAATATGTACTCAAGCTTCAAACTATGTTATAAAGTAATATTATGATGAAAATGAAATACTAGAAACACCTACATTAAAAACCACCTCAAAAAACAATAAAAATTACCATACCTTCTTCGCTGGGTCTGATTAAATTGTTCTGGTTCTCGGCAAACGTCATGTTGAGGTTGTTGTTATTGTTGTTGTGGTAGAAGAGGGATGACGCATGATTGGGAGGCCAGAACTCGCTGAACTCGTGGCCATTCATTTCTGAAATCACACATTTGCATATTTATGTTTTGAATACCGACTCATTATAACTGGAACCGAGAGTAATTGTAATTAGCCAATTGGTCCCTCAGGCGAATAACAAACCTGAGACAAATGCGTGACTTTGATTCGGGATAATAAATAAGCAATATGGTAGCAGTAAATATAATATACACAACGTAAATAGGTATCGAGTCAGCATGGGGTACAATTCGTAACTATACGATCTTTATTACTTGTCTAATACCTACTCTAATGTCATGACAGTTAGATATACTACAGATGTCATTTTGACTTATACAACACCCACTCCGAGCGTTACATTGCCAGCTACAACAAATTATGCGGAAGTGGACGACAACTGTACAACTATAAACCCTGCTGTAAAGTATGTATATACGAGATCGTTGCTATCGACCATCAACTGGCAGACCGCGATGTAATTGTATATAAACAACAATTACTTTCAATTTCGACAATAATTACTGACAAATAATGTTTGGCAACGAGATTACAACTACACTCGCCTGTGGCAATGAAAGGCCCTGAGGCAAATAATGTGAAGAGCCCATCCTTCTCTTACCACGCTCTCTCGTCGCGGGTACGGTAAGGATGGTCAGGTGGCTACCACATCAAGAGAGTATAAGAAACGGAATTGTAGTCGAGAAAACTTAAAGAAATACGAAAAACAAGTTACATTTCTACAATTCGGTAATTACGGAAACAGTATCATGTTGGTATTGTTGGTATGTTAAACTGCGTTACACATTCGGTTTTACAATTTAAGAATTTTAAGGCAAAGTTTGGCACACAAGTTGAGGAATACACTATAGAAGTGTGGTTGAAAGGGGACATCTTTTAGGTATATTTCTTTCACTGACATAACAAGTGGCACTGAAAGGTTTTAAATATAACTTATACTAATATATAAAGATATTCGACTAGTACACCTGAATTCGGGTAACATAGCCGGCTGTTCCTAATTAACGAGAGATGCGCTTCCCTTTCACCTGTCTCGGCCCAAATGTTAATGATCTTGTTGAAGTACACGTCTTCGATGGCTAATGAGGGGTCGAGTAAAACAAGTTATAGTACTTTATACATTCCGATCTTTGAATAACATCTTTCACAATTTGCATGTGAATCCAACTGCTTTTGTAACTCTTTTATTGAAGTTGGAGTAATGCTTTTTGTAAATAAGGAAAGATTTTTGAAATTAGGTAAATTTGGTGCCAAATGAAGGTACGACCATATAAGGCTTGGACACAGCACAGGGCGTTTTAAGCCGTTACAGGACATTTTGTGAGGAAAGCAGGGAATTGACGCTCTGCCTTTGACTTGTAGCTCATTTTTTAAAAATGCTTAATGTCCTGAAGGATCTACTGGTTCAACATGCCGTGCCCTTCCATAGATCAAAGTTCTGTGTCCTGCCCTATGCCAGGGCATGGGGTACCTAAAATCATTCTCTACATAAATTTGTGCAATACCTAAAA
This sequence comes from Bursaphelenchus okinawaensis, assembly GCA_904066225.2. NCBI lineage: Eukaryota > Metazoa > Nematoda > Chromadorea > Rhabditida > Aphelenchoididae > Bursaphelenchus > Bursaphelenchus okinawaensis. The sequence goes on from CAJFCW020000006.1 coordinate 5,274,294, forward strand.
AATGTTATATATAAAAGTAAAACATTATAAATACACTTTTTAATTTCAACTTTACTTTTTTAATTTTAAATAACGTAAGTGTGCACAACGTGAATTTTTCATCATTGTATTGAACTTTATGTTAATTCAATGTTTACAGAGGGACAATGTTATAAGCGACACCGCATAAACAAATATAGTGATTTGCTTTTCACCTTCTCAACAATAACCAAGACACACCATCAAAGAGGCAATCCAGTTTTGTATAATCCATGTTATCATTGATTGCAAACTCCAAACTTCAGTTCGCAAATCGGAGCCAATGGCTAAGACTTTTTTGTACTTTTATTGGGAAAATCAAGCTTGGTACCCGACCTTTTGTATGATTCATTGCAGATCCAGCTTAGAACAAACATTCTGGTTCTCTTACCATAAAACTTTTAGTATATCCAATAAAAGTTTTTTTGAAATTAGATTCTTATGAAGCTCAAAAAACGATTTTATTTTTGGGCAAGACGGTTTATAAGAGTAATTATACTAAAATTTTATATTTTTAAGTGGTGATCAAAATGATATATTCTTTTCGCAAAACAACTTTTAAAATTGTATTTCTAAGTTTCTAAGAAATTTTTTAATTTTTATGATTTTTAATTTTTATGGTTTTTAATTTTATTAGATTCTTTTTCAACTTCCATTGTTTTTAGTTGAAAGTGTTTTCTGATGTTACTTCACAGTTTTTACTTTTCTTTTTTCTTACATTTTCAAATCTATCATCAATTTCTTTTCAAAAAACTTTAAACTTTATGCATTTTAATGTCTATTCAAATTATTTGTTGTTTCCTTCAAGTTTGGATAGCATGGTACTTTAATATCGGATTAACTCGTTGTGATGACATAACAGTCGCGGAAAGGGCATGCCATTCCCAGTGGACTAGCTCGCATCGCGCGGCACTTAGCCGGGGATTAAGAGCGTTGGATCATAAACTAATGAAAATGTGGCCAACTGTCCGACTGTAATTGAATCCCATCTTCCGCGCATTTGAGTTTCGCGGCACTTGTTACCTCGATGACTTTACAACGACCGGTCGAGGCGTGATCACCACATCTGTCATTGTGTAAATGTTTTGTTCGAATTAGTCGTAAACGCATTACTGAGGTATAGAGGGAGATATTTTATGTATATCGGCATCCTGTGATGCCATTTTAGTAATATATAGGTATATGACTCGTTTAAAAACACTTTGTACAATATACAAAGCTACTACAACACAATATTTCCGGATGAAACTACTTTTTGATGATTACCTTCACAGAAGAGATCAAGAGATGCTGTTATGTTTGAATTTGATATGATCTTACGCTTCTGATTATTGATCGATTCAGTAAATAAAGTAAAGTGAAGCTACTACACCACAATATTTACGAGTGACACTACTTTTTGAGCATGTCACCATAACTTTGCACAACCCAACAACAACTGTTGTAAAGCTCAGTTACTGTATGACAATTTGCCCGGTAATTATGTAAATTGGGAGATGATAGGCCAAGAAGTCCAGACGAAAATAACATAATTTGTTTTTCTTGGATGTCATTTACACCATTACCGTCTTAGCGACAGGCCATAACACGGTCGTTATCGAGAAGCAATTATTGATTCTGTCAACTTTTGTGATTATTCTGTGTACTTGTCATCGTTAATTACCGCTTCTTAGGTTGGTACTGTAAAAAGATCTTCAGAAGGCGTTACTGTAGGTAGATATTGTACTTGATACATATGAAAAAAAATTATAAATATTTAAGTCATATACAATGCTATTTCTTATTACAATGACAGGCCAAACAGTGTGTTGTATCATAATCAGTGCCTCAATGTTAACAAGCCTAATAAAATCACACAGTAAGTTCAGTTTTGATAGCTAGTAATTAACCAGTCGATCCCCTTCTCCGACCCCAAATTAGTCCCCCGAGGCGAGTTTGCTGGTTTGACCCACCGTAGCCTTCTTCGTGAGTGGCGTACAAGATTCGCGGGATTCAATTTTCGACGGAATGCTGCGAGGTAACCTCGTTAAAGCCCTCCGGCTTTTTAGAGACCGGCACTCGGCCGCGCACCCATCTGAGCATGGGCCAAATTGAAAGGAGAAGAGGTTATTCCGCCCTTTCTTGGTGCCGCTGGCCACAAATCTGATTAACGTTTTATTGCGACACAAACGGCCGAAAGGGATATTCTGACGGATGAACCAGCCCATCCGGGCGATGCCCGTCTCACCTGTGTACACTTCCTTCCGGCAGTCGTTTTGTGACATTTAATGCAGTTATTAGGTTACATGGTCGTAAAATTACATTGAAAAGTTATCCTGGCAAAATTTGATTACAATTCCTGACCTCTTTCAGTACTTATCACATAGTAATTCACACTATTAATTTACAAAAAAAATAATTGTGAATCTTCAGAATGAGTCAAAATTATAAAACTAAAGAAGAAAAAAGCTCAGATTGCTTAAATCTAACATAACTACAATAAGACAGTCATATCGAACCTCCAAATTCACTCAAAATTTCAAAAACTTCGCAGCTTCAAATTTTCGCAAAAAATTTTACAAATTTCTCAGCAACTTTCAAAGAATCCGCAAACAAGCACACGTAATCGATCAAATGTGACATTTTTTGCACGACACTGCCCGAGGTCAAACAACGAAAAGTCAGGTAATTAATGTGCGTGATTCAGACCGACAATCCTGACGTCGCAAATGTCGCATTCGAATTGCGTGTAGCAAGATGAAAAATTAAATGGCTTTAATAAACAGAAGTCGTTCGTGGCGTCACAAGTTACGTACAACAGCTTCTACGAGGCTCTATATAGGTATTACAACAGCATCGGTTTCAAATGAGGGGGTGACTTATTATTGAGATAGAAGTTTTTATAGTACTGTAAAGTGGCAATATTAAAAGAATTTCTAAAAAAATTAATCTGATTAAGACGGCTTTTGATTGTAAGGTATTTATGTAGAAGAAGGTAACAGTTCAATTAAAAAAATAGTTAGCGTAAGCTTTTTGATGACTTAAATGTATGAATAACTAGCTTATTTCAGTTCCTTACAAAGTAATTACAAAAAGAATCCAAACTCTACTCTTTAAAACATAAAACCTTAAAATAAACCTTATTTTGAAATAACTTTTACTATAGTAAATCCTACAATTCATACATTGTTGACTAAACATTTGTGATACACAAATAGTATTGTAAGATAGCATGCCAGCTTTACTATTTACACAACAATAAGAGAATAGTTCGTAGTCAATGTCACGATCACACCGACTATTGTTGACATTTCACATTACCACAGTTTCCGGGATTACGGTCAAAAATCGCGGCATGCTTTCGTTAAAGCACCCCCTAAAGAGGGCGGGGCCACTTCCGGAGCCAATGAGGGCGCGGCAAACGCCAACTCAGAAGGGGAGGTTTTTTGTGTTTTGGCCTTTGAGAAGGCCCGAACGGATACCCCAATTTGTGTCTACGAACCAAACACCCCTGAGGGCAAGCCAGCCATCCCTGAGGCGCTTCTTGTTTTTGTGGATTCAGTTTTTGAATTTTAGAGCCTTTTGGAGTGGCGGACCGTCTTCGGCCGGCTTCTCTTGGCTTTCAATTTTTGTTGGTTACGTCGCTTCCGGAAGCCAGATCCCCCACGGTTACGGTATATGGCGGAGGATCAGGAGAAGCCGCTCAACTTCTCGCTCAAGCATCTCACTGACGGTAAGCCTCGTCTACTTCATTTTACCTATCGTAAATTTTAATTCTGTCTTTAAAACTAATTCTTAAAATTGTTGACATCTATTTTTACATCGTCAGTAAATAAAATCTTACCACACACATTACACATTCAGTGGCAGTCATAACATGATTACCTTTACTCTGTAAATCCACAGAAATCAAAAGAACTCACCCTCGACGTCACGGCAATCCCTTAATTGGTCTTTCTTGAGCCGAAGACGTTTGAGGCCTGAGGAGACCCCCTCCGGCACCAGAATCATTACCTCTTAATCCCAAAATTCGAAAGATTACTTTTTAATTTCCTTCAGAGAAGACGACGCCAGCCAGTCCAGTCAACATGGGCTTCACGGAGCAGTCTTCAGAATCCCCCCACATCGACTCCGTGTCTCCAAGTCGAGAATCTGGAGGCGATCGACGGTCGTCGTCTCCAGAAGACGGGTCTGATCCTCAGATCTCGGCCGCCATTAGTGCCATGTTCAGTTCGTCGCCTTTCATGAACAGCAACTTGAGGATACCCCCGCCCAACTATTCTCAACTTTTCGGCGGATCCATGCCTTTCTTCAACCAAGGTAACTAGTTTTGTGTAATGCAAATAACTTTATCTTACAGTAAACTTATGATTGTAGTTCTTTCTTTACAAAGTATTTTCAGCATCGTACATGCAAAACATAGCCGCCATGTCAGCTGCAGTAAATGCCTACAATCAGAAGAGCGGATGGTAAGTACCGTTTACGTTTATTAATCGTAAAAAGACTACTACTATAGTAATTTATTTGACAGTAAACGTTAGAAATACGTATACAATAGCAAAGTCGCAACAAAAGTTTGTAAATAATCACATTTCCTTGGAATGACATTACTATTTAGTAGTGTAAATGACGGCACCACAATCTCCGTGAACTCTTTCAACGCCAGCTCACCCCGCTCCCGTTCCCCCACTCCAGTCAATGCTTCTGGAGCCCAGTTATCGTGCGCCGTCTGTGGCGACGTCTCTAGTGGCAAGCATTACGGTATTCTAGCCTGTAACGGGTGTTCTGGATTCTTCAAAAGAAGTGTCCGACGACGTCTGATCTACCGTTGTCAAGCCGGGACTGGCCAATGTGTAGTAGATAAAGCCCATCGGAACCAATGTCAGGCATGCCGTCTGAAGAAGTGTCTGGCCAAAGGGATGAACAAGGACGGTAAGTGCACGGTAACCAACCCATGCATCCTCAGTTGTGTCTGTTCCAGCTGTACAAAACGAACGACAACCCAGAAACACGGCCACAATCCAGAATCCGGTGGAAGCGGACTTCTACAACTCCAACTTCCTACAAGAGTGCCCGAGTGTGTTATCGACCACGGTCGACCTGAACAATGTCAACTTCGACTTGAATTCGAAAAGTTGCAAGAGTTCGCTGGATTCAGAATTGAAAGAGCTCAGTGCAAACACCAATCCCGAAGTATCCTCGAGGTTACTGTTTATGGCCATCAAATGGGCCAAAGCACTGCCCAGCTTCGCGCAACTCCAATTGCAAGATCAGGTAAAGAAGAGGCTGTTTGAGGAGATAGCGAATTACCCTAGCATACTTATTTATACCATGATATAACAAAGTTTGAAATCAAAAAGTGTTTTGACCAGTAACCATAAGTACTCTTTCAGAATACCTTATTGGAGAACGCGTGGCCTGAACTGTTTCTTTTGAGTGCCTTCCAATGGTCAATGGAGATGGACAAGTGTCCTTTGTTCGAAGGAACGGCCCAGTCCAGTTTGATAAAACCGCTAGTCACTCTCTTTGAACTGTTTAAAACAAGATCACCAGATCAAGCTGAACTTGCTTGTCTGAAAGCATTGGTACTATTCAAACCAGGTAAGCAAACAAAACATAAGAAACCCCCTTGTAATAAGCTCTGACAATATTACACTTTACTGAAAACACCGTACCTAAAGTTTACAATAAAAATTACAGAAATCAGAGGTCTCCGAAACAACGCTCAAGTTGAACGACTCCAAGACCAAGCTCAAGCCATGCTACAACAACATAGTTGTAACAAGGAAGGCACTTCTCCCAGATTTGGGAAGCTGCTACTGCTTCTACCGCCGCTTCGAACCGCTTCTGTACCCAAACTCATGGAGAAAGTCTTTCTAAATGGTGCTCTAAATGGCAAAACCGTGGCCTCAGTGATCGATGATATCGGAAAATAGATCTCGCTACTGTAATAATGAGATTACAGTACTTTTTGTAAATATATAACATTTACCTTGATATTTCTGTACATATTTTAAATTTACAGAAAGTTATATTAATTATAGGCGTTGCTGTTTGGTACAATCTGGAGTGTTAAGTCTTTCAATTAATGACAAAAAACTTAAAGACAGTAGCACAATTATGTAAAACAAAAATATAAACCAAAGGTTATATGTTGCCATGATGTACGAAGTGTTAATAATATATATCTAAATCAATAAATAAGCTAGAATAAAAATAGCATACATCATAAAGTAGAAATGACTAGATGGTTGGACCACCTGTGTCGCGCAGCACTCTTGACAAAAATAAAAAATTGTATCCCAAATTTACGGAAAAGAGTGATATATAACACGAACAGTTGTGATTTTGATAATTCTGTGGAGTGTCGCACAAATTGAAATTTCACAAAACCGTAATTTCTTTCGTAAAATAAAATTTCTGCCATTTTTGTATAACAAACTCCATGACTACGGTCGATTTCCCGGTAGTTTTGCGTCCATTGGTAATTCAGGATGTAGAGGCCGTGAAAGCGTAATACTTTTTGACATAACCTGCTTTTTAAACAATTATATGTTTATAATTAACATTATCAACGTATCATTTTTTGTTATATTGTACTTGTTTTTGTCGCCATTCTGTTTTAAATACCTTTCTCCTAATTTTAATAATTTGAAATTTTTAATTGAACGAGCAAGAAGCTTTTGGTAATAGTAAGATAAATAATAAAAAGCTATTTACAGACTGAGCGATATAGTATTTCCGATAAATTACCCATTAGGATACTTTTGTGAATGCATTACCCAAGGAGAGCATGATCACTTGAGCATTTTCGGCCCAATTGGACTGAACGGCTTTGTCTTTATCATCAAGAACTACCACTCTCCTTTGTACGGCTTACGGTACACTCCAGAAGACGCGGAGGTTGCCAAGCTCAGCAACTATAAGGTAATACTTTGCACTTACTTTCAACATATCCTACTTTGATACACTTACCTTTTCAGTGCGCTTATATCTCCACCATCGCCATCCAACCTTCACATCAACGTCGCGGACTAGCTTCATTCATGATGGCACAAATTATGTATCAAATGAGCAAGTCCGAGAAACCTCCAGACGTCCTTTACCTTCATGTCATGACGACCAACGAGAAAGCCATCAGGTTCTACCGCAAAATGGGATTCGAAAAGTTCAAAAAAGTGAAAAACTTTTACAAAAGCTGCTCCATCTATCCAGATGCCTACATCATGATCAAAAAACTCGACTTTAACAAACCACAAAGTGTTTCTAGTGCTGAAAAATAAAGTGACTGTCTTTTGATTGGAGATTTAAATATATTATTTATAGTTATTGAATATTATATTCGAATATATTATCTATAGTTATTGGATATTATATTCGAAATGCGTCGCGGTAAAATCACGATATTTCAAATAAAAAACTTACGAAATGATTACAACAATATAATCATAAAGTATTAAACTTTCAAAGATGCCTAAATTTTTTTCCGATCAAAATTTCCCCCAAAAAAATCTATTCCCTAAAAATTTTTGCAAAATTCGACAAAATTTCGTTTTCTCTGTTTTGTTCCGCGCTCTTTGGCATTGGGAAAACATTGTGGCATTCCGTTGCAAACAAAAACGTATATTTGTTAGATTTTACTCGCAAACTTCTATTTATTGTTTTTTAAAGTGTAATTTATTGTTTTTATATTGTATATGGATTATTTAAATAAGTTTAAGTCGACTGTTAGTTCAGTGGCAGCTCAGGTAACACAAGCTTTGCCTGGAAATCCAATATTTCGAGAATATGATGTTCAAGGCCAGATTGCGACCGCCGGGCCTGGGTTATGCTGGAAAATATTCGCTGGCACAAAGAATAGCACAAAACAGGTATGTTTGTATTGTGGTGTCTTTCTCAGTAGGACCACATTGTTTTATTGATGTTATTTTGTGTTTAGGCAGTCGCAATCTGGTTATTTGAGAAGAAAACTGTAGATAAATGGCCAAAACTAGACAAAGAAGCGTTTGCCGAGTTGTTGAAGAAAGGTGTGAGTCAACTAACAAGACTACGACATCCTCGGCTTCTAGTTGTAGAAAGGGTTTTAGAAGAAAGTCGAGATAACATTGCTTTCTGCACCGAACCTATATTCTCTTCTCTGTCTAACTTGTGTGGGGATACCGAGAATTTAAATGAAAGGCCAGATCACTTAGAGAATTTTATTTTTGAGAATATTGAAGTAGAACACGGGTTGTTTCAGGTAAAGTTTTATAGCACAATATTGTCAAGTTTTACGTTAAGGTCTAGATGATATTTTTCAAATATAGCTTGAACTGAACATTCATGTTATTAAACGTTACTTTTTTCAAATGTGATAAGTGATTTGGTTTTAGCTCTCAGAAGCCTTGACATTTCTTCATAACGACGCAAAGATACTTCATCGTAATTTATGTCCTAACTCTGTCATAATTAACGCTAAAGGTGCTTGGAAGTTGGCCGGGTTTGATTTCTGTATAAACGGTGTATCAGACGGGCAGGGTAAAGTTGTATGTGAGCCTTTCGAGTGGAACAGAAGCCTGAATTCAGCTTTTCTACCGAATCTAGACTTTGCTTCACCTGAGACTGTGAATGGTATGAAATTTGATCAAAGTGCTGATATTTTTTCATTTGGATTGTTAGCGGCGACAGTATTTAACAAGAATAAAAGCGTTATTAAATCACGAGGGAATATGGACACTTACAAGAAGGACATTGACAAGGTAAGTATAAGAATTATTGCTTTTTTTGATAATTTAGGTATAAAATCTTATTGTTTTTAAGGTTTTTAAAAGCCATAAACGGTGCTTTTTTTGTAAAAAGTTTATTTTTTCTATTTTAGCTCAGTGGAACTCCTTATTGGCTATCGAACGTTCCAGAAGTCTACAAAGATGATTTGAAAAGTTGTCTCAATATAAACCAACAACTTCGACCAGACACTTTTCAACTTTCAAAGGTAACTTTGTTAAGTGCTCATTACATTTAATACTAAAACCGAAGAATTAAATTTAGTGACAATATTGTTTTAGTCCCGATTGTTCGAACACGCGTCTTTGAAGACCTTAAACTACCTAGAGTCGTTGATGCAGATGGATAACGCTCAGAAGATGACATTCTTCAAAGGCCTTCCTAATGTGCTTATCAGTTTTTCAAAAAGACCGCTTGTCCAAAAAGTTCTCCCATGTCTTTCAGAACAATTTGGTACTGTTGAATTGGTACCCTTTATCTTACCGAGTGTGTTTTATATTAGTCAACAAGTTAGTGATAAAGAGTTTGCTGATACCATATTACCTTGTCTTATTCCGGTGTTTCAAATGCAACGACCATATCAAGTAAGACATTGTTGATTATCGCCTTAAATTTACTTTTGTTTGATCATGTTTTAGATAGGATTTACGTTATCTTATATATATTTTAACGGTTGCCAAGTTCTAAGCGATCTAATGATAGAAGTGTTTATAAAGTTCTTTCCAGATTGTATTACTACTTCTACAACAAATGCCATTACTTTTGCAAAAGACACCAGAAGCCGAGGTCAAGAAACATGTGTTGCCTATGATATATAACTCATTATCTAATGACAATCCACGAATTCAGGTATGGAATTGCATTTGTTGACTATATTGTTTACGAAAACATGTTTACTATATTTATTACCTATTTTATTCAAATTTAATTAATATTGTTTAGGAATTGTGTTTGTCAATTGTACCAACGATAGGAAAACTGGTCGATCGAGATGCGATGAGAGCCAATTTGTTACCTAAACTGCTGAAGTTGATATTGGAAGGCAGCGTTTTGGCGGTGAGTTTCTTTGATTTAGTTAACTTTCAAATTGAAAATATTTTTCGAAGCGACTGGTCAATCTTTTGAATACTGAAAAAGGATGTTATGCTTAGTTTTGCATCAAAATATTATGTAGTTTAGTTAAAAAAATAATTCTAGGATAACGTTTTTTTACTCTGCTACCATAGTACACTGTTGCTCTTTACCATAGTATATTCTAAAAGTGCCAAAGTTAATAGCTGGTTGCCTAAGGCAACACCAATTCTAATTATAAGAAAGTTTGCAAAATAGGTGTACTTACTCATTTTAATGTCAACCCTTTTGTAAGCCAGCCCATGACCGGGGTTGTGACATTTGAGGGGGTCTGAGGCCACATCATGATCGTATCTGGCCATAGTCTGGCGGTCGTGACTCAGGCTACAGTATCCACAGGATTTTCTGCAAACCCTAAAGGCAAAGGGCACATTGCCACAATGGTAGCGTTTATACTGTGGATTACTCCAAAATCCCAATCTAAATGCGGCGGGGATTTAAGAGGTCAGCTTTAATATCGTTTTAATAGCGAACAGTTGTGTGTACGTTAATAACTGCCCATAGTATTTAACATTAACTACGTTGATATAAAAAATAATATTAGAGTGGTAGAGGTAAGAATAATGTTAAGCATGGTGGAGAAGCACAAAGGTTAAGTACATTGTGACGTGAACGTTGTATCATTACATACCACAAATACGAACACTGATATGTTAATACCTTTTGACGAATGATTCACACCACTGGTCGGGTCTTCTGTCCAGACAAAACTTTTCCGAAGACATCAGGGCATTGTCAACATTGGTACTGTAGTCCAAGAAGTATCCCGAGCTTTGGCTGTTGTCGAAACTTAAATTAAGCTTTATGTACAGATCTATGAAATTATTTTATACCTAAAGGGTTAACTTTTCGACAGAATAATGTTGTTTGTTTGAGATTTGGTTTCAAAATTAGTTTAAAATTAGTTCGAAATTAATTAAAAATTAATTTTGCGAAATTACCATGTTCTACAACATTGAATGAGCGCGAAATCCGGATTATTGAGGCATTTGTCGAGGAAATTGGCTTTGTTCTTGAGTTTTATTTTGGTGCACACTCGCTCGGTAATCCTATCAAAACAGCACGGCGTTTGGCCTATTATTGGCCCTTTACCGCCGTAAAAACCCGAATCTAAATTACAATTAATTAGCTAATTCGAAGTGAGTAAACAATACTAATACGACTTTACTTTTAGCTAAACTGTTCGAAATTTAAAGTCTTTAAAGCCACTTTTACAACAAATCGACCACAATCGGCGTCACTTATATCTAGTGAATTTTGTTATAAACGCCGTTTTAATTTCTTTTATGATATCTACTGTAGTCAGTAGTTTACAGTCCCTACTGTGGTGATACTCGGAAGTAAGATACCAAAGATTTCAAAAACAATTTTACGATCAAAATACTAACAACACACGTGTGTCGCCACTTTCTGCAGCTTAAAGCATTTTAAAACAGCTAAATTGGGCGGTTGAGGTAATGGGTTCATGTGAACATTAATGTGTAATAGCTGTGTGTAAAAATAGGTATATATTACATCTTTTTCAAACATTTGAGAGCTACAATTGTAAATGACATGACAATTTCTGTAAACGTTCATGACACAGTAAATGAAATCTCACGGAAATGCAAAAGTAATGACATGACAAAGCAAAATATTGTTATGCAAATTAAGCAAAACACCTTGACATTAACAATGACCCACCTGAATAGCAAACTCCAAACACAAGGAACAGAGAGGCCAAAAACATTGTGATTACGTTCGATTCTGTAATTAGAGTAATTTATTAAATGTTTGAGCACGCCTAACCACTTGATCGCGGTTCGTTACAGATTCGGGTACAGACCTTGATATGTTTGTCCAAACTGCTCCCGACCTTGGAACCTTGGATGGTGAACGACCAGATCCTGCCAGCTCTTCCCAAGATCAACAGCAAAGAGCCTGGCGTACTGATGGCAGTACTAGGCATCTACAAGTTGACATTTGAAAGTGAAAAGTTTGGAGTGACAAAAGAATTGTGTGCCAAGAGTGTTCTGCCATTCCTTATATCCACCATGGTCGAGAACACTTTGAACTTGAGTCAGTTCGAACAGTACGTAGCACTGACCAAGGTTATGTTGAAAAAGGTGGAAGGAGAACAACGAACTCGGCTTGAGCAGTTAAGTGCTGGACAGGAGGAACAACGGTATGTTAGTTTATTAGAACATTGTAGTGTAAGCTACAATAATGTTTAGTTTATTACGGTGGATTTATAGTGATTTCTGTTCAAATTGTTTTGTTCTTGTTTTCGATTGCATTACAGTAGCTGTTTTTGTAAGATAACACGCAATCTCAAACGTTTTAATAATGTCATATTTCACATTTTCAAAGTTTCGTTAATTAGTAAATGTAAAAGTCCGAGTTTTTCTGTAACTACGTCCGGTTTTGGCCTTTTTTAGTATTGTTTATGCTTACAAAACTATTTTCTTCATGTCGTAATACGTGCACAACATGATGATTAAAAATCTTTTTTGACATACGACTTTACAATATATCATAGCTTAAAGTTTTATGGTCGGACGTAACTTTGACGAAACGTATGTTCATATACGATCTTTTCAACTTTGCGTATTTTCTGAAACTTTTACAATCAAGCCTCGAACGTAGGGTATTGTAGCCTTATTTTCATGTTTTATTATACTTATCCGCTTATTTACAGGAACATCGGGGACTTCAATGACATCTTCAACAAGACGGATTCGATTAAACTGGATGATCTCGCCTCAACCTTCCCTAAACCCAATAGCACTGTCAGCCGTCCTAATCCATCTCCTTCGCCAATGTCTAATCATCAAACCACAAAACCGGATGTTCACATGGATCTGTTCAGTGGCAAGATGTCAACGTCTACTGTACAGCCGGCTGGCAACATCACAGAGCCGATGGGCATGAATAAACAGAAGAGTAATGTCTTTGATGGTCTGGATGACTTTGATCCTTTCAAATCAACCAAATCCTCATTTTCATCGACAAGCAGTACACCATTCTCATCAGGACCCTCAGCTAATATGTCTTCGTTCCCAGCCCCACCAGCGTCGAATAACGCATACCAGAACAGCTTCATGCCACCTCCACCAAGCACTTCGAATCCTGTCAATAGAATGAATAATATGACAGCCTTTAATGGCAACAACTCGAAGGCAGATCCCTTCGCAGACCTTCTATCTTCCAACATTAACAGTCTAACCGGCAACAGAACTAACCCCATGATGAACATGTCTGGTACTAACCCATCGATGGTCGGTAATAACGTCCCATTGGGAATGTCCACAACCAATCAGCCGATGATGAACATCCCCGGTAGCCAATTCAAGAGCATGTCCAACCCTCCGAGCATGAATAACATGACAAGTCAAAGCAAACCCCAAACTGACAACTTGTTGGACTTTCTGAACTAATTTATTCCGTTATGCTTAATATAAATTGGCTTCCTTGACAATTGGGATAAGTTGTTATACGAAAAACAAAAAATAAACGTTTAGCGGATTAGAAAATTTATTTTAAATTGTTCCCGGAAGTGAGGATTAACTTGTTTGCAGTACCGGAGGGTCAATCTGTCTGTTTTGATGAATAATGGATGAACAGGTTTGGAGGGATTTTCTTCAGCTCGAGTATCAGCACAAACCCCTCACCTCGTTACAGTAAGTTATTACAGATTTAAATAAAAAATTAGTGAGAACTTTATAGGGTAGTAAGAGTAAGAGTTGTCAAAGTAAGGATCTTAACATTAAGTTCAAGTAATTCTGTGCCCATCTTAATGCCAATTTTCGGGGTTAGGGGCACAGAATTATTTTAACAACCTAATAGAAACTGGTTTAATTTGGTCAAAAAGTACTTAAAAGCGATTTTGGTTAAAATTGTTTCAATTTTTTTACAACTTTTTAGGATTACAAGTTACATTGGCTTGCCTTGACAAATACAAGGTACAGTTAAGCACAGCACATTTATATTCCTCTCATTTGTTTTAAAATTCCACTGTAAGTAGTAATTAAAATAACTTTACGAACAAATCCTAGACAATTACGCAGTTAACGTAAATAATGGCAGGTTACTCAGGTTATCCTTAATTTAAGTTCAAAACCTTACTGTAAAAGTTCAAATCCTACAAAGATATAATATAATGTCACAGATTTTTCTCAAAGATAGACTGAAAACAAATCCTAGATTCTACTTACTGTAACAGTTTACTTTCAGAACATTGGTGGCCATTGCATCAACTGTGTTTGTAGTAGCCGTGCCTGCCATCCCAATCATCCTATGCGTCATCGCATACTTCAAGAGAAGGCAAAACAACGCGACAGAGTAAACTACAATGATGTAATTTGCAGTATTTTAAAAGTAAATTAGGTATATAAAAAACTACAAAAGTAGAAATACTTTGTGTTTAAAAAGTAAACTAGAGATTTCCACGTAAAACCTATATTTGACATTTCAATTTAATTTTTTATTCAAACATTAACTATAATTCAAAGTAAACATTACAAATAGTTGTGCCTTTATTAAGAGTAGCCAAGTACATAAATATAAGAGTTATTAGGTCTCATTTTCTTCTCCCAAACTTTATTCCCAGCTCGTATGGGTCCATCTGGTAAATGTCGTCGATGTCGCGCTTCTGTAGGAATTCAGAACTGCGACGGTAGCCACTGAACAAACCGTTCGCTGGCTGGAAGTTGAAGGACGAGATGAGCGGGGTTCGGGCGTTTGTAGGTAACGCCGTTAAGAGTAGCACGTTCAGCGACAACACCAGACAATACACTGAGATTCGCGACATTCCCATTATAACAACTGTTTGAAACTGAAACGGGGACGCGTCTTAATAAGTACTCGGATGGGCGGGGTGCATATTCCTGTACACGAAGGTTTACATTACCTTTGGGAAAGTAATCACAAAAGTCGTCACCGCCGAGGCCAAGAAAATGGAACGGTAGAAGGGAACGCCCACTTTACGTCACGATTTAACAAACATATCGCCCGCCATTTAGCGCCACGGATAAGACTGAGTTTAATTCGGTGCAAAAGGTCATTGCACGAAAGCTGAACATACCATTTAGGTAACATCCACAAGGGGTTTTAAACTAGGTACGCTAAACTAATCAGTGTTCAGTTTTAATGTCATTAAACTGTTAATGCCATTTCGACATCCAGATCTTAACGTTAAGCAGCTCTCATATGTCTTAAAGTAAGGGTACTTGCACTATCTAAACTATTAGAAGTTTAAACTCGAATACCAAAAGAGATATCGTTTTAAACTATAATCACTATCACTCATTCTCGTAAAATTTTCTATTTGCCCGACTCGTGGAACAAAACTTAACACAAACTCCCACCCCAAAATCGTAACAGGTATAACCAATATCATAACAACCTGAAATCATGGCAACATGCTCCAGACAGGAATTGCAGGACGCGGTAGTAAAACCCGAAAATAGAGATACGGAGAACAGTTTATGGAAACAACAAATTTTAAATTCTATATAACAATCTATTGTGAGTCGAACAGCTCGTCGAGCTTGTCCTGACGATTATGTTGGACAATGAAAGGCTGCCACGTGAATGCGGGGTCATTCAGCACCGAGTGTGGGATGGTATCAGGCTCTTGCAGCGATATACCCGCGGTTTCTAGAGCCGAGAAAAACGCCTTTTTCTGTAAATAACAAGAAAACTAATTACGGCACAGCACTGCTCACCCTTGAACTTCGCTCCAGTTCCTCAGGTTCCACGCCCATTATGCAACTTTTAATCCCCGAATCCGTTAGTTTCTTGGCCAAAGCGCGGCCAATGTTGTAAGCGGCCGCCGTGTCTACATTACTGTACAACTGGTTCGAAATGCCCGCATCTTTGGTGGAAACACTTAACACAACACCGTTTTCATTGTGGATCAGTGCTCCTGACGTTTGCTGGGATGATGAAGTGAGAACGGCTCTGTCAAAACAGTCATGATGTATTATTTATAAATAACAAGAATAACATGCCTATTATACATGGTGTCATAAAATTCGTTTTAACATATTTACTTGCATATTTTAGTGGTTTAGACACTCCAAAACACCATTCATATGCACTTATACATGATTAACTGGTTTAATTCAGTTAAAACGGATTGAAACACCAAATACTGTATTAAGCCAACAATACAAATTGTTACAAATTGCTAATTGGTTTCTCTAATCTAAACATCCGGGGATTAATAACAATAATACTCACTTGTAAATGAAACTTCTTTTCTCATTGTTCTTTTCCAATCCATATCCAGTGTCCTTGCGTTTTAATTGAAGAAACTCCAGATTTCGTGGATTCCGGTTAAAAAATACTTTGGCTGCTTTGGACATCTGAAATGGAACAGAAACATTATCAACTTCCATCATTATTTTTGCACGAATATTGAAAAAAAAGATTTAAAGCTAAAATAAACATTTAATAAGAATTTCAAAACAGGTAAATGATATAAAACGTACGTTTTCTATGTTATTAATAATATATTTTTACTTTTTCTTGAATTTTATAATTTCTTG
This sequence comes from Bursaphelenchus okinawaensis, assembly GCA_904066225.2. NCBI lineage: Eukaryota > Metazoa > Nematoda > Chromadorea > Rhabditida > Aphelenchoididae > Bursaphelenchus > Bursaphelenchus okinawaensis. The sequence goes on from CAJFCW020000006.1 coordinate 5,290,715, forward strand.
CGAGAATTTCTGAAAAATAAAATATTTAATTTGGTCTCGAAGCGAAAACGTTTCAACGAATTTTTGATTTTTGTTCGACGAAAAAACCGAAAAATATTGAAATTTTACAATAACAGCGAACAAAATGTTTATTTTACCACTTTGTAAATAGTAATTCGTATTTTAAGTAATTTTTATTCATTTCAAAGTTATCTTTCTTGTTTTAGATGGCTCAAGAAGGGGCGCCAGATGTTTCCCACTCAATTGCGCAGGTGGACATGATCAATGCTACCAGTAAGCTGCAAATTGAGGCGGCTGAAGTCAGAAGCGCATCCAACAAACCCAACTGGAGCAGTTATTTGAGAAGCCAGCTGATTCCCCAAGATGATTACAACTTTATTACTGCTTACGAAAACTGCAAGACCAAACAAGAGCGAGATGACCTTTTGGCCAGGGACCCAAATACGTCGGCGAAGTGCTTTATTACTTTGATCACGGACGTGGCCAAAGATCAGCTGATTAGATACGTCTTGACTATGCTTGACGACCTACTCCAAGAAGATCGTACCAGAGTCGATATCTTCCATTCTTATGCCAAGAAGCAGAAGAGAACAATCTGGTCCTGGTTCCAGAGTCTTCTAACTCGCCAAGACAGCTTCATCGCTAACCAGGTAAATTAATGATTGTTATTACGTTTTCATAAGACTGCCTTTCGCGTACATTTTGGAATTTGTTACTTAAAAACACTAATTCATGAACTTTAAGACGGCCAGTGTATTTGCCAAGTTCGCATGCTTTGGTGAAGAACGAATGGAAGGCAAAGAGTTGTCATATTACTTTAGCATCTTGAAGGAAGGAGTTCGTAATCAAGTAAGTTAAATACACATAGGTTAATTCTTTCTTTAGAGTAACGAATACATCAACACCAGTGTTCGATGCCTCCAGATGTTGTTAAGAATCGATGAATACAGAGAGGAGTTTGTGAAGACTGATGGTGTATCGTACATAATGTCAGCTTTAAGTGGAAAGACGAACTTCCAGCTACAGTATCAACTAGTTTTCTGTGTCTGGTGCTTGACATTCAACCCAGAAATTGCCAACCATATTCAAAGCAGCGGTATCATCCAAGTTTTAGGAGATATACTGTCAGAATGCTCTAAAGAGAAAGTAATCAGAATCATTCTGGCTACATTCAGGAACCTTCTGGAGAAGATCGACGACCGTGAATTAGTTAGAGAGTCCGCTTTACAAATGGTACAATGTAAAACACTGAAGACTTTGGAACTGATGGATGCTAAAAAGTTCGACGACCCAGACCTTCAAGAAGACATTGAATTCTTGATGGAACGTCTTCACATGAGCGTGCAAGACTTGAGTTCTTTCGATGAATATTGCACCGAGTTGAGGTCAGGAAGACTTCAGTGGAGTCCAGTTCACAAATCAGAGAAATTTTGGAGAGAAAACGCCCAGAGATTCAACGAAAAGAATTTTGAATTGATCAAGTAAGTTATATTACAATTTTAAACATTCCACAATTTTTAAATGTATTAATGCCACTATTATTTTTAGGCAACTAATCAGTATTCTGGAAAAGAGTAAAGACGCCCTAGTTCTCTGTGTTGCAGCTCATGACGTTGGAGAATACGTTAGGCACTACCCCCGAGGAAAAAAGTAAGTTAAAGTAATTTAAAAACATAAATTATTGAATTTTTATGCAATCTCTACCTTCCGAAACTTCTAAACTGATACTCGTTTTAGTGTGATCGAACAAAACCACGGAAAGCAAGCTGTAATGAAGTTGTTGAGCGCCGAAGACCCAAATGTAAGATACCACGCACTGTTGGCCGTGCAAAAGCTAATGGTACATAACTGGGAATATCTTGGCAAACAACTCGACGTTGAAAAAGAGAAACCTGCTGTATCGGCCAACTAATTCACTTACTAACAGAGTTATTCCAATTTTTTAGCCTAGTGTGATATGTATAAGATATATAAAATGTAAATGCTTTGAATAAATTTTATTGCTAAAAAAGTGGTATTTGATTAACAAATCGTAAAAAAGGTAACAAGAATTATTATTGAAACTAGGCAACTTTTACACACATAGTCATAGTGTAACTCATCTAATGTTTAATAATTGCAATGTGTAAAAAATTTCAAAGATACTTTACCAACTAAATAAATACTTACAGTTTTATACAAATAAGTCCAGAAATTTTTTATAAAAAAAAATTTTTAAAGAGCATCGCGAAAAATTTTTGCTAAGAATTTTAACACGGAGGTATTATTTAGGTCCCGCAACGAAAACGAAGAACGCTAGACTTACGGTATGAAAAATAGAAGAGGTTATTTCTCTTTAAAATATTTTTTCTTATTTTGGTACAAAAAATGTTTTAAAAAGTATAACTTGCCGTACAGAACTTATTTTCGTGTTTATTGTATAACGTGATGTTATTATAGATGTATAAATTTTATTTTTAAGGGTTAAATTTGCAGGGAAAATGGCTGACGACAAGAAAGCCGAGACTAAGGAGAAGAAGCTCGCCAACCCTATGCGCGAGCTCAAGATCCAGAAGCTCTGTCTTAACATCTGTGTTGGAGAATCTGGTGACAGGCTTACCCGTGCCGCTAAGGTATTTTGTTTGTTTTTGTTTGATTTACTTCTGGGTTTAGGTATTGGAACAACTGACCGGTCAAACTCCAGTCTTCTCAAAGGCCAGATACACCGTGAGATCTTTCGGTATCCGTCGTAATGAAAAGATCGCTGTCCACTGCACCGTTCGTGGCCCAAAGGCTGAGGAGATCATCGACCGTGGTCTTAAGGCAAGTTGATTTTTTACTACTTTTCAAAATTAGCAAGGATAATTTTTGTGTAAAAATAGTTTTCTATAGGAACTTTTGATTAAATGGGCTAGATGCTTTATAACGTTTAGATTTTTTTCATTGGGAGTAATTTTTTGACGTAATACCGTGCACACTTCATGTTTCAACGCGAAGAGACGTACTTTGTGAACTTATATTTCTGTTTTTAGGTAAAGGAATACGAATTGTACCGTGAGAATTTCTCCAACACCGGTAGCTTCGGATTCGGTATTCAAGAACACATCGATTTGGGATTGAAATACGACCCAAGCATTGGTATTTATGGTATGGACTTCTACGTCGTGCTTGACCGTGCTGGAAGACGTGTTGCCAAGCGCAGACGCGCCAAGGGAACCGTTGGAAACTCTCACCGTGTACACAGAGAAGAATCGATCAAATGGTTCCAACAAAAGGTAATTTTACGACACAATACGAGCTACATCTTCATTTTTATGACAAATCTTGTAAATGTAAAAAGAAACTTTAATAATATTCAACAATATTGTGGAACTCCCGTATAACGAATTTCTCGAGGATTTTAATATTTTACGTTGTACAGCAGTTTGTTATACAGGAGTTCCAATGTGTAAAAACACGAAACTGTTTTTAACAGTTTGTTGTTTTGGATATGAAAATAATATTTTTTGTTATTTTTAGTTCGACGGAGTCATCCTTCCACCCAAACCCAAGGAAGCTCGCAGAAACCAATACCGCAAGAGAAAGTGAACAGTGGTTATATAATTGTTTTGTTATTGAAATAAATTTTTTGTTGTCTTACTTTGAGTTAGTTGTTGGAATAGTGGGATTGTAATAATATGGAGTGCAGTGGTTGTTTTGCCGTTGAAGAGTTTTATTTCCGGTTGAAAACTCGTATAATTTATTGTGTTGATATAAATTTTGAAGAAAATATCCATTACATTTGCTAGGTAACTTGTTTAATGTGGTAACAGCAACCTATTTTATAAAAATATTTCAAAATTCATGTTTTCTACATTTTTCGGCGTTTGCCGCCAGCGATGACAATTTTCGCCTGTAGGAATTAGTTTGAAATCGGATAAATTGGCCGAAAAAATATTTTATAACTTTTTCCTCTAATAAAATGAGTCTTGAACCTTTGAAAAATATAAGTGATTTGCAAGATAAATACTTCTTCCATGTTCCCCATGCCCATCTTATCGCTGACTATGTCTGGCCTGGACTTATCATGTCTCCAAAGCGTGTTATCGACTTGCGTAAAGAAGAATTCACCGAAAATGATGTGTTGATTGCTACGTATCCAAAATCAGGTATCATTTGTTACGTTTGTTTTTACTGTGTTTTAGGAACAACATGGATGACAGAAATCATATCAGCATTGCATTATGGTGGGGATACCGAAGCGTTAAAGAAGGTCCGGCAAGATGAACGTGTCCCATGGTTGGAGTTGGAGCATAGTTACTGGTGGGTCAAGATGTTCTACGAGTACCACAGAAGCGAGGCTGAGAAGTGCAAGAACCGAACCAGACGAGTGGCCTTCACACATCTGCCATTGGAAATGTTACCTAAATCAGTTCTGAATGGAAAGTGCAAGATAGTCTACGTCGCTCGCAACCCTAAGGACAACGCTGTGAGCTTCTACCACTTCCACCGAATGGCCAGATTCCTCGGGCTACAGAAGAATCTACAATGGAACGAGTTCTTTGCCATGTATATGAGTGGAAGCAGTAAGTTGAAAAAATTAACCTTGTATCTGTGTGTGTTAAACTCTTACAGAATAATGTTTTTTGTTGTTCTTTTTATTTAAACCTAAAGATTCTTGTGTTAAAAAGTTGTTACACTTGATGTTTTAGTTTACTGTGGTTCATGGTTCGAACATGTTATTGGCTACTGGAACTTCTCCCAAAAGTTGCCGGACAGAGTGTTGTTCTGCAAGTACGAAGACATGAAAAGGGACCTCAAAGGATCAATCGATCAGATCGCCAGCTTTGTCAATATGAAGCTGTCCCCAGAGATGATGCAGAAGGTGTACGATCATTGTACTTTCGATTCAATGAAAAAGAACCCTATGGCCAACAGGAATAGTCGCATGTTGTTGGACCAAACCGTGGTCAAGTTCATGAGAAAGGGTCAAGTCGGAGACTGGAAGAACTACTTCACCTTTGCTCAAAGCGAATTCTTCGATGAAGTCTACGAGGAGAAGATGGCGGGGACAGGCTTAACTTTCGAATTCGAACAATAATCATAAACCTCACTTTCTGTATCTATTTTTGTCAGCTAACTGTGAATCCAATAAATATAACGCGACAAGTGTTTCTCTTGGCATTGTGTTTTATATTTTTCATTTTTTTCTTATTCTGATTTTATTTTCCGGTTATTTTTTGTCTGACTTTAGAAATGGGAATCTTTGGCGACAACACGTCTCCGTACGATGAAAGTGTAGAAAAGGTTACGGCCGAGACTCTGACTAATGAGAACTGGGCCCTGATGATGGATGTTTCTGACAGAGTCGCTTCACAAGGTCAGAAAGGCGCTAAACAAGCTCTATACGCAATTAAGAAGCGACTCAACCATCGTGATCCCCACGTGGTGCTACTGGCATTGTCTTTGTTGGACTGCGTCTGGAACAATGCTGGTCAATTCTTCAGACGAGAAGTTTCTTCCAACGATTTTATCAACGAATTGAGTTACAGAGCGACAAGTGTAAGTTAATAGCATTGTTTAAATAGGTTTAGATAAAAAGTCTATAATAAAAAAAGATATATTGAAAATTGAAACCAAAATGTGGTAAAAGGTAAAATGAGTCATTTCACAAAGAGTTATGTTAATGTTTACAGAGTAATCGATTGATTGGAGAGAAGACCCGCCACATGATCAAGAAATGGGTGGAGAACGAATGCAAGAAGGACGCATCACTCTCGCTAATAGAGAGCCTTTATCGTGATCTCCGAGGAGAAGGATACAGCTTCGAATCCAGCGAGCCGACTAAGAACACTAAAATCATGTACAGCAATGACCCCAACGTCGTGTCGACTGAGCAAGAGGAAGCTGATATTGCTAAAGGTTAGTGCCATTTTTGCCAATTCTTTAATTTTTAGTACAAAACAATTTCAATGTGACAACTTTTCATGTTGTTATGTGATGTGTTATTTATTATTCCTCTTTAATTAATTTTCCTTTAGCTATTGCATTGTCACTTACGGAGTCAGAAAAGAAGAGCAGTTTTTCAGTACCTTCATTTAACGACATCAAGCCAGTGGCCAAGTGAGTTATAGTATTAACATTACGTTCTCTGTTTAGAAATGTTGTCATCAGACAAGTCAAGGCGATGTATGACTTTGAAGCGGCCGAAGACAACGAGCTGTCGTTTAAAGTTGGTGATCTCATTAATGTCTACGATGAAAGGTAAGCTATGTCATATAAATTAGGTTTTCTTTTGTCTAACTACCAATAATTAGGTATTCATTGTTTAATATCATTTAGTGATTCGAACTGGTGGAGAGGTCAGCTTATAACTGGCAACAAGGCCGGTCTCTTTCCAGCCAGTTTTGTGACAGCCGACTTGAGAGAGAAATGTGAAGAAATTGCACCAGCTCAATCGCAAGTCGTGTCGGAAGAAGCCAAGATTAACGAGGATGTTCTGAAGAAGTGTCTTGACCTTCTGAAGCAATGCGACCCAACTGGAATAGTACCAGACGACCCAGAACTGGCCTACTTTGAACAAATGAGCATGGCCCAGATACCATTGGTTAATCAGAAGCTTGCTCAGATTGACAAACAACACAACATGTTGGCCAAGGTTGATGTGGCGATCCGAGATGTTCTAGCACAGTACGACCAAGCTGTCCAACAAGCTTCGTCCGCTCCACCTCATCAGCTACAGCCTCAAGGATATCCTGTTTCATACCAAAACCAGATGGGACACAACGATGCCCTACAAGATCCCCGCCTGGCCAATGACTCGAACCAACAACAATATCAGGCGTATCATGACTCCGGCTATCAACAATCTCATAGCAAATACCCTCAATGAATCCCTTGTACATGTTCATGTTTATCACTAAACAACTGATTTCTATTTATTTTGGGCTACTTGCTTGTTGATCCACTCGAGATACGGTTCGTGGCCTTGTTCGATCTAAATTGTACAGAAATAAATTATTGCATTACTGAACATTTAAAAGTAATACGTATACAATACAAGCACAGTATTTTAACAAAAAGTTAATGTAACAATTGCTACTATACATGTCATCATATAAACCACTAGGTCTTTCATTATTAAACATACTGGAAGAGTTATGATCTCAGGCACGTCATATGGGTGATGTTTCAGTACCAACTCTTTGAGGTCTTTGATAGCCCCAGTCTTTGTTTTGATTATTAACATGGATTCATCATCTTCTTGGACAACGCCATCCCACTCGTATCTAAACTCAACAGTAATCCTAACATACAAACTTACATTGAAGTCAATTGTGGAATTATATTGACACAGGCCGCCAGTTTGGAGTTAATTATTTCTCTAAATTAAGAAGTGGTTTTACGTTTAAGCGTTTTAATTGAAATTCAAAATTAAGCAGCTTTTTGACCCAAATTTCGATGCACTTAAGTATATACGTTATTACCTTGCAATGGATTTTCCGACTTCCTTTGACGGTACAGTAACATACACGACGGAAAACAATGATGCTATTTTAGCACAAGCTTGCATTTCTCCTACAAATAATATCCCAAAATTAAACCTCAACAATAACTTTATCCGTATTCAATACAGTACATCTGCCGAACAAAAACAGATAGTCAAAGACTTTCAAGTCATCATCAAACTTTACACAACAATAACAAAAACAACAAAGTAACAAGTGAATTAGAGCTCCATTCCCTTCTCGAGACGCTCCTTCTCTCTGGCTGCTCGATTCTGGGCCTGGAATATCTTCTTTGCCTTCTTCTTGGATATTCTTCTGGCCGACACCATGCCCGTAGACTTGGATTCTTTCTGTATGGCTGCCAGTCGTTTCTTGTCTTTGGCATTCAACACAATCGGCAGGTCAGCCTTCTTTAGCCGGTTTTCGTTTACTTTCGGTTTTGTCTTTTCTGGTACTTCTTCAGATGCTTCTGATGCCGCGGCTTCCATATTGTCCGGATTGGTGGCTTTTGTCTTCTGAATCTTCTTCTTCAAGAAACTCCTCATTTTGTCTTTCCGTTCTTGTCTCATCACCCTCTTCTTGGTGGTTTTGTCTGTTTTAGGCTTTGTGGTCTTTGGAATGTCCTAAAGACAAAGATTATTTCGGACCATTTTGTAAATTGTAAAAACATTGAATTACATTATAGAAAAGCATGATAATTACTGAGGAGAACTATAAAATAATTTATGCTTACAATTTCCATTTCTTGAATGTAGTCTTCCACCATTTCCACGTCAACATTCTTTTTGGCTGGTTTGGCAGATTTTTTGAACTGAACTGCCTTCTTTTTAGACATCTTGAGACCAGTCTGTTTGACATTCTATAACTTCAACAATTAATGAAACCAATTATTAAACAAGTCTATAAGAAACAAAAACTTACCTTGCTTCGTTTTGTAGATAACGGCATTCTGTGGACTAACTATAAACGATAAAAGTTATATAATAACATGTAAGAAAAGCCAAACAACACGTATAATAATACTTGTTATATAATAAGTGATGACACGAACATCCAATAAAAATAGCCGCCCTCCATAAAAATAATATTTATAAAAATCCCAACAATTAAACAATAATAACATGACCCGATTAAGGCTTCTCGACTTCTTGGACTTGTTTTTCGATCTGGTCCAAGACTTCTTTCCTGTAGTCGTCGAAGTCACCGTCAATTTCAGCAATATCTTGATTTTCTACAATAAACAGACGACAATCCGTCGCCCTGATTAGCCGTTCGTCGTGAGTAACCATACAAACGCCTCCATCGTACTCTTCAATGGCTTCGGCCAAAGCTTGGATACTCTCAATATCGAGGTTGTTTGTGGGTTCATCAAGTAACAGTATATCTGGTTCTCCTAAAGCCAGCTCAGCTAACGCAACTCGAGACTTCTGTCCTCCGGACAAGTCCTTGATCTTGACAGTATGGGCATGTCCAGCCAGTCCACACCGGCCAAGGTTTTTCCTAGCTTCCTTAAAAAGAAGTAGTAAATATATATATTTTAGAATAAAAATGACCTAAAATATATTTATAAAATGACTACCAATAAATAAAAAAAGTAGTATCCTTACTTGATAGTCAATTTGGAATTTAGATGACAAGTACTCAATAGGAGACGCTTCTCCATTTAAAGCTTCATTGGAATGCTGATCGAACCATCCTACTTTTAACTGTCGGTGTCGTCGACATTCTCCTTCGTTCTGAAGACAAAATTATTGTAATTTAGTTGTGTGACTTACCGGTTGTAGTCTACCATATAACAATTTCATCAAAGTAGATTTTCCCACTCCGTTTGGACCCACAATGGTTATACGAGAGGTCATGTCCACACTGAAGTCGACGTTTTTAAACAAAACTGAATCGCCGAAACCAAAGGTGACATCTGAAAGATTATATAAATAAGCGTCTTAAATCAAAATGTCAAAGCATTTATAAATTATTGAAATTACTATTAAAAACGTTGACTTACTGTATAACCCCAACAAAGGTGGCTGTAATGGAGTTGTTGGTGGAAAGACAAACTTGACACTGTACTCCTTTGCCTTTTTAAGCAAATCGGGAGTTAATTCATCGTCTGAAAAAAGTAAAATCTACATAAAACAGTCTTACCATCATCGTCATGTTGCCCTTTCTTTCCTTTTTTGCCCTGCTTGTTCTTCATCTTCCCTTTCACTTCTTCTACAGCTTGTTTCCCACTCTTCCCACCCTTTTTCAAAGCAGTAAGTTGCTTCTGTTGTTGATCAAAAGCTTTGTTGTGTTCTCGCAGCTTCTGTTCGTACATGGCCTTGAATTTAGCTAAAAGACGACATTATAGTAACATGCATCAAAGTTTAAATAAACAAGAATTAATATACTTACTATAGTTTCCCTTGTAGTAGTACAACTTTTGGTCATCCAAGTGAACAATGTCAGTACAAATATTATCCAAGAACGACTGGTCGTGAGATACTACGAGCAAAGTCTTTTTCCAGTTTTGCAGATAACTAAAATAATCAAATTTATGAAACAATATCAGTTTATAAATAATTTACTGCCACAATAGAAAATCCAACCTACTTGTCAAGCCAAATAACAGCATTCAGATCCAAGTGGTTGGTAGGTTCATCAAGTAACAACAAAGTCGGCTCCAAGAACAAAGCTCTCGCCAACGAGATTCTCATTCTCCATCCTCCAGAAAAGTCACAGACCCGTTTTTCCTGCATTTCCTTGCTAAAACCTAAACCAGCCAAGATGCGACGAGCTTTTGCTTCTACTGAGTAAGCACCAATATTCCTCAGTTCATCGTGCACTTCTTGTAGCCTTTCGTTAACTTCTTCACCGTTTTCTAACTTCTTGGTCAAGTCTTCTTCCTCTTCTAGCAACTTCAGTCTCACTTTATCTGACTTTATCACCGTCTCGATAGCAGAAGTTTCGTCCACAGCAATTTCTAAAGGCAATATAACTTTAATTGCAATTAAAATTCAAAAAATATGATAAAAGAAATATAAACTCTTCTTACCTTGTTCACAATACAAAATATCAATGTTTGGAGGAATGTTCAGCTTTCTTGAAGCAATGTGTTTTAGCAATGTTGTTTTACCCATTCCATTAGGACCAACAAGACCGTATCTTCTACCAAAAGCTATTGTCAGTTCGGCATTTGAAAATAGCTGCCGTCCACTAGCAGCAATATCAAACTTCTCCACCTTAATATCAACTGCATTCTCCAACAATGCGTTCTGGGCATCAGTTTTGTCTTGCTGAGAGACTGTGAACTGATCTCCTAGCTCAACACCAGCTCCAATACCCCCACCTTCTAAAAAATAATGTAAAATAAAGCATTATGATGAACTACTTACCAGCAAATTCCTCACCAGAAGCCACCTCCTTCTCGAAAGCCTTTGATCCCATTGCCTTCAACTCATTTTCATATTCCTTTTGTTTTTGAAGCTTCTTCAACTCCTTCCTAGTTAGCTTCTTATCTAAAAATGCAATCAACGTAAACTATTATAACATACCTTTCAGGTTCAAGTCCTGAAGCTGATCTTCGACGTCAGACATCTCGGAGAACCCTAAAAATAAATTAATGTTTTATAGTTCCAAATGAAAAAATAAGAAAAAGCACGATAGAGTAAAAGGTTAACGTAAAATTATTATCCTAACTATATAAAGCTGCAAAAGTTTATCAGTCGATGATACAGCACTAGACATGAGAAACGGGCCGGCCTTGAGCAAAATTCCGATCGGGCCGGGCCTGAAAAACAAGCCGGGCCCGGCCCGTTTCCACGTAAAAAAAAATTTAGGCCCGGGCCGGGCCTACCATCGAGCCGGGCCGGCCTTGAGCAAAATTTCGATCAGGCCGGGCCTAACATTCAGGCCCGGCCCGTTTCTCATGTCTATACAGCACAACATTTTTCCATAAAATCCTATTTTATTTTTATTTCTTCCATCATTTCGTTTTTTAAATCAATAGTAGCGTTTCGTTTCAAAAAGAGTAGTTTCTCTCTTTCTTTGTCGCACGACGAACCCAACCGAAAAGCAAGTGAACCTCTGAGACGCTGTATAAAACGGAGGTCAGACCGCAGTTTACCGGCAGGCACTTTGAGAGCCTAGGTCTCCTAAAAGACGGAATCCGGCGCCGGGGCTCCAGCCCTGCTGCGACGTTGAGTCCGCAACAAATGTTTCTAAAAGATTCTCCAAAAAATAAGGACGAGTTAAAAATTGAGTCTGCCGGGTGAGGCCTTCGTAAGAAGGTTATTTTTGCTATTTTTATTGTAGCTATGACATGTTTTGTAATGAGGGTTTGGGTAATATTTTTGGTTTTGTATTTCGAATTGTTTATGCTTTCTTTTTTATATATATTTTAGTTTTATTTATTTAAAATATATTTACTACGTTGTATTTTAATGCCGGTCGAAATTGTTTCATGGCATTATGCTATTTGGTGTCAAATTTTCTTATAAATTTTCAGAAAATCGGAGTATAAACTCAAGCAAAAGATACACACCATATAAGTTTATAAAAAGTCGAGCGTCTAAACTTGAGTACATTTTATGTTATTTTAGAACACAACAGTAAATGTTGTCCTTGTAGTAGGGTAAATGTTTGTTTAGTAGCCGACCGTATTCTGATCTCTCCTTATCAACATTCGTTTCGTTTAGCAAAGATACTTTACAATGTCTTTACAGTTTTCGACGCCGTTAATTATTCTCTTGTTATTGATGCACACTACTTTGTAATTAATTTCTTGCACGAAATATAAAAATATCTTTACGTGAGAGGAGGGGGTTTCATATCTCTTCACCTTTATAACGTCACACTCTTCAGCAAACTCCCGATCTATAAAAGGCGATTGATCTCTTGCTCGAACACTACTGCCGTATATAAATAGTTTTAAACTAGTGTAAGATGTTCGTATGTTACTTTAAACATGTTTACGGTTTTTTAAAATAATTTTGTCGCCGTTAAAACCATTGTTTATCAGTGTACAATGTTACTGTGTAAGCTTTGTTGATTACTATTTGATCAGTGAAGTGATTGTTTCATATCTAATGTCACATCGTGACTTCCAGTAGATTTCAAAACTGTCAACGTCAACCGTAGCCGATTAAACGCTTAGGTTCAGGTGCATTACAAGTATGTTGGTTTAGTTTGGTGGGGAAATAATATTTACCGCGGCCGTGTCAGTCTCAGTTCTCGTGATTTCACTCTAAATTTATGCAAATTCCGTCGGAGGACAGGGTATAAAGGCTGGGTCCAGAATTCCACTTTCAGAGTCTACTGACTTAACCACTACTACTAATACAACACAGCGTTCCTCTTCCATTTGCCCTCAGGGACCGTCGAATTGAAACGGTCCATTAACTCTACGAGGTTGGCTAACCTTCGATTACTGCGTCGGTTGATTTCCTGTAACCTCGACGAGAACGGCTAGTACTAGTCGTTCTGAAGTGCATCGTACTCGTTCCTCTAATCGCTTTGATTGCCCACACGCACATCGTTTTTTCTGTTTTAACCGAATGAGAGAGTAAATCTACTGTTCAGTCGGCTCCACACCGAGAAAGTCACAAAATTTGCATATCTGGTCTAAAGGAGTCGCTTCACAACTACTCCACCTTCAACAACATTCACAACTTCAGCAACTTCAACAACCTTCACATCCACAACAAGATGGTCTTCCCATTGACTAAAGTCTTCGAACGCCGCTTGGAGCACAACCTTCACCGTCACCGTCTCGACGCTTCTTTGGTTGCAAGTAAGTCTCTAGTAAATATCTTTTGACAAACGTTTTACAGAATTCGAAAAGCTGACCTTAACCATGACACCATTTTCAGAGAGACCCCAACCGTGCTGCAAGCCCACCATCTTCAAACAGGCATCTGAATCCAGCCAAATGCCGGTGAAGACCGCTGACCAAGAACTCATGGACAGATTCATCGAGCAAGTCACCGTCCAGCCGGCTCCAGTCATCGTGGAGCCAGAAATCGTGAAGCCCGAGATTCTGAAGCCGGCCTTCAACCAGGGCCAGAAGGCCTTGAACAAGGATCTGGACAAGGACTACTTCCAGCCCCAACACCTTCATCGTGTCGGATCCGTGGAGTCGAACGTCTACACCGAGTCCGAATCCGACTGTTCCATCTGAAGCCGGCTTCGATTCCTTTCCGTGTGTGAGCCGGAGCCACCAAACGAACGAAAACTAATCAGAATTCGATGATCCGCTTTGCTTTCGCTTAATAAATCGCTGCAATATCAGTGTCGTATGTTAGTCCTCAATCGTATATACGTGGAAGACACAATCGTATGTGTGCATGATAATTCATAATCGTATGTTAGTTAAGTTATGGACATTTTAATACTAAAATATAAGTTGTGGTATCGTGGTCAAACTGTATTCATATTACCAAAAAAAGATGCGTTTTGGTATATAAAGGTAGATACGTGCTAATGGACAGCCGGGTGTTGATTCAGTTGGTCACTGGAGGTACGAAAAGAGCACCAAATGGACTAGACTGAAATTGAGAGTGTTAATTTGGTTCACAAGATCACTTTTAGTTGTTTTCAGACGTACTGACAGTTGAAAAATGACAATTTAACTTTGAAGACCTACCAAAAGGTCAGAGTAATCTCCAAAACTTTTTTCGTCGTCGTTCTTCTGAAGCTGCTCCTCGACGTCATTCTGAATCTGACCATCGTCCTTCTTCAGAACTTGTTCACCCTCAATCTTCTGGATCTGTTCATCCTCACCCTTTTGAATCTGCTCTTCTTCGACCGGTTGAATCCCTGACTTCTGATCCTCCACTTTTTCTGTTTTCACGGATTCTGTAGACGGTGTAGTCTCACATACGGAATCAGACTTCTTGGTTTCCTTATCTGGAGCGGTCGATTCCACTCCGGGCGATTCCTGTGCTCCAGACGACTTCTTTTTCTCTGACGTCTCTTCTTTTCTCTCTCTCTTTTCCTTCTTTTCTTTCTTTTGCTTTTTACTCTTTTTACTGGTCGATTTCTTGGCTTTTACCTTTTTCGAAGACCGGCTAAAAGCTGTGGTATATTAATATTGTGAAAAATGATGCAAGTACCAATAGTATAAAGGCTCCAATAGTACTAATTGTGGTACCAAGACTTACTTTGGTTTAGATCGTTTGGTACTCTTAGTCTTAGCCTTACTAGTCTTAGGTTTACTGACAGCCGGCTTCTTATTCACAGCTTTTGCTTTCTTTGGTGGCATAATCGACCGGTCTTCGTCAAATTGTTCAAACTTTATTTTAAAATTCAAAATTTACATTTTACTTAAAATCTGGCATTCTTTACAATACGTAAAACAAAAAAAATACACAAGAGCAGTCTTTAGAGACGTATTAACATTATTTTATTTAATTTTAACTTTAAGAAGTGATAAGTGTTACTCAATGAACATAAAAGAACATAATACAAACTGCGCCCGAGGTTTGCAGGCTGCACCGATGAAGAAATAAAAAATCAGGAATTCTTGGTGGATTTGGTGAAATACCGAGGAAAGAATGGTGAAAACGGAGATCTTGAACATAGTTAAGGTAAATGACATGTCGATACACAAAGTATTGGGTTTAAAGTGGTGTTACGTAGGATATTGTTATCTATATATTGTTATCGAAGAAGGTTTGGCTGTTTTTAGTTATTGTTTACAACGAACAGTGTCCCAGCTTTTTGGAGCACTCTAATTTACATGGCCTTAGGGTAAAAGACAAGATGAATTTTGTTTTGTTCTCAAAAAGTTATCGGACTGACATCTTGTTTTTGAAATTTGAAAAAGTGTCCGAGAACTTTTGGGAAATCTAGAATTTGAGTGTTATGGCCTTATAAGACAATATATTTTAAGATTATGGTTTGTATTGTTTAGTTTCAGGCAACTTGCAGTAGTCTCATGGTGTTAGACACGAAAACATACGGTCAGGCGCGTTTGGGACATTATTCTGGTTTTGTTGGGACACTTGTGCCAACAACAACAACACTTGGGCCCTGATGATGTTGTGTATGGGTGGAGGTAGTTTGTCGAGTTCGTTGGCTACCAAGCGGCCGAAGAGAGCGTTGGGGGAGTCGTCAGCCGGCTGTTGGAGGTAGGCGGCCGCAGCTGCCGCCATCGCTGAGTTCAGGTCTTCCTGGGGTGAAGGAAACAAGGAGTTGAGGACGTCTTTGGAGCTGCTACTGGACGTGGAGGTGTTGGAAGCCGAGACGTTGGACTTCTTGAGTTGGGGAGAAGCTCGGGACTGGGTTGGAGATCGTGGAGGGGATTCTGGTTGTTCAAGGAAATTGTTCTTGAACATGAAGGATGAGGTGTCGAACTTCATTCTTTTCTGACCAATTAGCATGTCTAGGGCTGATGGGGCACTGAAATTTTAAAACTGTACTTTTGTTAACTTAGAGCATCTCATTTGTTCGGTTATGAAAGTGTATTTAAATTTAATATTCCACTGAATAATAATATTCCACTGATGTTTACCTGTAAGGCTCGTCTTCTTGTGGAGCGTATCTATCGTCATCGCTTTCGTCTTCTTCAATGTTCATACCTGTATATTCTTCTGCCTTTCGTTTGTTCGCGGTTTTACACCTAAAACAAAATTTTTCGATGTTTGTTGTGTTCGGAATAAAAAATCTTGGAAATTTCTGAGAAAAATTAATTTTAAGATGAGTTACATTTTGTAGACTTCACAATAAGGAATGAGGAACTTGAGGGATTCGAAGTAGGGGAAGGAACACGATGCTTCCCTGGAGTCTTCGCTCTTCGGTTTGAAGTATTCGACTCGGAACTTTCGCTTCAATGATATCCACTTCTTGTAGGTACCTTGCACTGCAACACATTACTTTTACTAGTTTTATTTAACTTTCTCTTTCATATCATTGTAATTGAGTACAATATAGTTTGTGTTTCAGGATGTCCTACCTTGATTCTCAGAGCATCCGGCTGATCTCATCACGTTCTGAACCTCCTTGAACGCCTCGCCCTTCTTGTTTTTGTTCTTGTAATCGAGTAGATGCACATTGTAGAGCACTGGTCGTTTCTCTACAGCTGCTATCAGATGCTGAATGTAGGCATCTTCACTCAGACCTATGTTGTTGTTGATGTTATGGTCTTTGTGATCGGGAATGACCATCGACGGAGAGCTGGAGAACAACAAACTGTGGTTGGTCATTTCTGAAAAGTTTTGTTTTAGCTTTTAAAGTTTATTTCACAGTAGTATTGTTATAGTAATTGTAAAACAAGATACGATCGATCACGATAATGTTATATTAAGTATGTCAACACGGGTTTGTCTAGTTTATTGCTTTTAAAATAGTTTTTAGGTGTCAAGATGGGTTAAAACATAAAAGAAGTATTGCCAATAGGTTTAATCGAGTTTGTAAAAATGATATAAAGACATACGATGGTGATATTCCGAGAGACAGGCGATAGTGACATAGAGTAAAGTGTGGGGATCGAGAGATGATTGAGGCCACTTGGTTTCACGGGAATGTAATTATGGAACTGGTTACAACAAGGATCCGATTACAAAACAAGGTAACCCGGTCATGACAAACACTTGACTTAATTACTGTAACAAAGGCTGGTGCTTGGGTTGGCTAGCTTTTACATAATTTTAGTCTGGCTGTTATTTTAGCCGGTAGACAATGTCAATTAGGTTTAGAGAGCATTATAGTACAATGTTACATTTGTTATAACTGAGTAATTAAATTTTTAGGTACATACTGTCTTGTTTTAATAAAAAAGATTGTACACGAATATAAAATTACATTACTATCACTCTCGAATTGACAGCCGGCTGTCTTGAGATCGAAAAGGTAGATATTAGTCAAACTATTGATCTCAGAACACCTTTACCTTCAGACATATATACGAATGTAAAAACCATCAAACTGAAATATACTACAATCTTCGCAATGTTACAGTACCCCGGATCGCCCTCACTCTCGAATTGACAGCCGGGTGTTAATGAGATCGGAAGGTCCCCGAGGCGAGGGCGGTAAATCGGGGATCAAAGCTGCGATCAGATAGATACCTGATGCAATCAGTCCTTTGATGGCACGACAATAAGCGGGTCATTCCCTCCTTCCCGAGGCTTCTGATGGAAGCGACCGGAACGGAGATCCGACGCACGATAGCGAGAAAGGAATCTGGAGGCGAATTAGTGCAGTTGCCGCGTCTGAACAAGGACGATCTGTGCCCCGCCGTGCCGCCTCCTCATCATTTGATTACAACAAACGACAAGCGATCTCGAGGTAAACAGATGAGGGACACCAACTAGGTCAGACGCTAAACTATCTTCACGTATATCAAGGGTTCGAGTGAGGTAATCAAGAAATGGTATCGATAGGTTTCAAGGCATGGTAACGATATGTTAAAGGAGTCAATAATAGTTAGATAGGCAGTATATTAAGGTTTAAGACAAAGTCTTTCATTTACACGTTAGGGGGTCAAAAAGTTTTGTCGTTGTTCGAGTTGGAAACTTTATTAAATAAACGACAAGACTTTTCAATTTAACTATTATAGACTTATATTGTTATAATGAGAACTTCAAAACGAATACCGACAGATGCCAACGGTCTCAAAGTACAGATGCTAGCGTTCTTCACGGTAAAGTACAGGTGTCAACGTGATGAACGAAACGTATTTTATAATTGAGTAAGAAAAGCCGGCTGCCTCCGGAAACGGTACTGGAATGCGGATGGACTCAATAATTGGGGATGGCATTGTTTGGTTTGGGTGTTTCTCATTAGAAAGGCCCGCAGGGTGTCGACCTTTTGGGACATCCTTTCGTATGCAGAGCACGTTAGATCGACAATATATTTGGCACTCATCAAATTTCACGAAAATGAGGTTTTAACCGAGGCACGGGGTTACGGTAGGAGTGGGGGAATTGCCGTATTTTACTTTTTGACTAATAGTTTTAAAAATTTTATCGAAAAGTTATGAATAATATGTATGTAAATAGTACGGTTTAGTAATAGTAAAAAAGGTAGTATATAGGGAAATACGGTACAGTTACTTAAGTATAGATTACTGTAATATATTGATATAAAACTTGACTTTCGACATGTGTTTGTGAGCATATTTTAGATTATAAGTATAATATAGTTATTAGAAACATTTTAAAGCCTATTGAGTGGTACAAAGATAGACGAAATTACTACTAAAAATAAAAAATGATAAGATTTTACAGTTTTAAACCACTTTTATCACTTTCAAATTACAGTAACCCTGTCAGAAGACGTTCAAACCCTCCAATACCACAGAAGGATGTGTTATGCCATAGCCACTTGTACGATGAGCACATGACGGCATGGTATATAAAACCTATATGGAAGTCGCCTGTCGTTTCAACGAATTAAACCCGTCACAGTGCCCTCAGGGCCGACTGACATTTCTTTTATTAAAAAGAGAGATCGCGCGAATGACAGGAAGCCGGCTCGTTCTGTCCCCAAAGCTTGGCCAAGCCTAATTAGGAGGGCCAAGGACAGGTGTTTCTGAGCGTTTCAATCGCATAACACTTCTCTTTCCTTACCGTAGGGCACTCGTATGTTGGACACGTTGCTAACGAACACGTTGTAATGTACATGACCGGCTATTACATTGTACTTGGTGCGTTATAGTAATAGGTAAGGGCATAATTAGGTAGAGTAATATGTATATAGGTATTTTGAGTTGGTATGGTAAAGGTATTTGGTATAATAAGGGCAAAACTGTTTGAACTAAGCAAAATGTAAGTGTATGTAAGAACATATATCTTGTTACGAAGACACAAGAAGTCTTGTCGTATGTTAGGGTTATAACCATTAAGGTACTGCGTTCTTACTTTGCTAAGTATAAAAAGCTGAAACAATTATAATAAAGTAAAATGTAACTTTGAAAGAACATAATAGTATACGATGTAAAAATCTACATCACAAGACATATGTAGCTTCGGATGTAATGATATGTAAGTGTAGATGGGCATAAGTAATCTGTTTAGACCATGTTTATGTCGCTTTAAACGAGTTGCAATCACGCTTTATGCCTCAGTAGGAATACGACACACATAACATACGAACATAACAACACATATACTACTTTTTACAGTATCGTTAAAATGGTAGCTTAGGTAATGTCACAGTAATACTAAGACTATGTAAGTAAGTGTTAATATAAAGGTAACAACAATAATAGTTAATACCCATTTTATTAGAAGTCCTACACGCTATTTTACATTATTATATTATAGTATATACATGGATGTTATAGATCAAGCCTCTTGACTACCCTCTCTTATCATCGTATGTTCCTTCCGTAATACATTTGGCGAAGACACGGTCTTCTGAGAAACCACGGAGGAATCAGAAGACAAGAACGTTGAGATGGACGGTGACGTGTGTTGTGGTATCTTGGCACATATGTCAGCACATTGTTGTCGCACGTCCTTGTTACACTTCAACGTGCCTTCAAGGCTGTGAAAACTGAGGGCATCTGAAGGCTGGTCGTAGCCTCCATCAATCGTTCGAGCTAGAGTCTCCTGATGGTATTCTACATCGTTCTGTGGCCATATCTTCTTGATTAAGATTCCAAACACAAGAAGACTTGCCAGGGGGATTACTGCCGTCTAAAATAATGTAAAAATACATTTTTTTATATTATTGTGAGATACTCACAATATAAAACCATCTTCCTATCCTTGATTGTAATTTAGTACAATCTTCTGCTATCAAATTTACTGTATACCATGATAAACAGGAATGTGTAGTATAATATAAGAAGATAACATACCTGCGTTTCATACCATAAAATCTGAGAAAAGTTTGAAGAATTACTGTAGTCTTGACCAAACAATGACAAGATGATACGTAAGAAACTGTCATCGAGTACGATACTCGTGACATACAAAGTTACAGTAACACATACCAACGGAAATGTAACTTCTGAGTATGTCACATTCTCGTATAGTACTTTGTTTACTTTCTCTAGTCGCTTCAGAATCTACAAAAACAGAGTTTATCTTAAGTATAGGCTATCTTTAACTTTTTTAAAATCCTACAATAAGATTACTTTACCTACTAAAGTAAATTATGTAATAACATCAACTTTAGAAATTACTAGTAAAGTAATTTAGATATAATGTAAAACACAACCCACCTTTTTGCGGTTGATATACACAACGAAGAAGGTGTACACGAACAGGGTGAAGATGTGTAATGTCATGAGAGGAAAGAAGAGCGACCTGAACTGAGTTGGAGTAGGTACCAGAGCCGAGCAGTGAGGCTGGTGCACCTTTGGCTGGACTGACTTGTCGAAGAATCCATTGACATCTAAGCCGATTACTGTAGCTACTACCCAATGTATACATATCAAGGCCAATGTCAGATATTTTTTGCTATTTTTCTTTAGTTTTAAACCCCAAATCAGAAGTGACTTCAGCGTGAACACGGTGGACGATGTGAATATGGCTACGGCCGAGATGTTGAATAGCAATCGGAGGGCTGAATTGCAAATATAGTCTTTAAAATAAGTTAATAATGTCAAGGTACAGCAATACTAATTCTATAATCGTATCCAGATTATATTGTACAATTAGGTCAAAAAGTTTGTAGAACCTTGATATTAAAGGACTGAAATTGTTTAAAAACCTATTTCAACAAAACCATTTGCATTATCTCAGAAAGGATATTTACTTTTTGAACAAACTGAAAGTACTACAATACCGTAAGCGTTTTACTGTAATATACATACCATGACAGTCTTTATAAGTGTAGCTAAACCAGTAGCAACGAGAATCTAGAGGTCGGAAGAGAAGGACTTGTAGTTGATATACACTCGTTAATAACACGCCTAAAGGCGTTTAATCAATTTTTAAATAACTTATACATGTAACGATTACAATTTCTACAATAATTTAAAATTACATTGCACTACACCCCCTTACCAATATCAGCAAACAAAAAGGCAGCCAAGAACGAGAGCAACATCAGCCTCGTATGTAGCGTGTAACATCGCCACAACGACAACAACAACCCCAAACACACCAAACAGATCAAGGAGAAGCTGGCGAAGAAGAACTGGACCAGTAAGAGGAACCTGAAGGACCAGTTGGAGTCAAACAGCTGGCTGATCACTCTGCACAGCATGTTCGACAGCAAGTGGCGATTATCAGATACGACGACTAAAGTGGAACAACATCCGGATTAAGTGAAAGCGGAGCGAAGAAGAAAGTTGTAATAAGGTCGAGAGAGAGGTGAGTCGAGAGTTTCGAACGGTCTTCCTGAATCCGCGCGCAATTAAGGGGAAGAGCGTTTATTCAGTTCATGTTGAGTGTGATCAGAGTCATGAAGACGCCCAGCATGATCAACAGCGACTGGAAGTAGCCGATTCCCGAGTGAGTGCATCGCTCCCGACAAACGTACAGTTCCGACACCTAAATTGGTTCATTAAGAGAGTGTAACGCAATAATAACATGGGATGTATTGTCAATTATAATATAATATGAAAAGGTTATTAGAAAACTACTTATTTCGACTTTTTAAAGGTAAAAACAGCTAAAAAGAAGTAGAAAACCGAGAAATTTAAACAAAATATAATTTTCAAAAATAAATTGTTACCTAAATTTAAACCTTTCATAACATAAATTAATTTTACTATATTATGAACAAAAATAAGAACACATTCCTAAAGCTACAAAGTAAAATTGACATTAATAATAACTTACTTCTTGAACAGCCACAACTTCAGAAGCCGAACATCCCATTTCCTGTCTAGCATTCTAGAATCCACAATATTAAAAAGATCTTTTACAAAATTACGTTTACTGCCATAAAAAGCATTGTTTTGTTTTTGTTGTACAATATGATTGTATTCAACCAAGCATATTGCACAAAACCGGAAATACCTAGAATTATATTGTAGTAGACTTACCCGTAACAGATCCCTCCATTGTGAAGCCTTCATGTAGTTGAACACCTCGTCCATTGGTGGAGCTGGAGAACAAGTCGAGTTGTGAGAGTTGCCAACAGACAGACAAGCCATCGGCCAATGGTCCGATTCGTTGTTGAACAAGAAGCCGCCTGTGTTTATGTCGGCACAAAGCTGGTTTCTGGCTTCCAAGACATTCAGATTCTCTCTAAATATTCAAACAATAAAAATAGCTTATATTTTTTGTCAAAAGTATTGTAAATCCGTGCAAATTACGCCTTTATTCACAAGAATTGATGAATACATATAAACCGTCATTGACAGAAATCAATATTAGAATCGACAAAAAAATGTTTTCCTTTTTTGTGGCAAATCGTTCCAAAAAACAGTGAAAAACCTACTTCAAAACATATGCACCAATCTTGCTGATCTCGATAAGTCTTCGAATTCTTTTGGCTTGGTCGCGCTTCTGAAGCCATAGCTGACGGTCCGCTTCTGAACACAGATAAGTGGAGTTACAGGCTAGCCGAGGACTGGAGGTAACCGCATCATGACCATAACATAGCTGGGACAGTAATAGAATGCCTAGAATCGGCAACATCCTTGCCTTCCGACCGGTTTGTTATCCAAATAATCGAAATTTTTTAAAATTTTGATTTTTGAAATTTTTCGAATTTTAAATTTTGCAAATTTTTAGTTTCGAGTTGGCCAAACATAAGTTTTTACAATTTTATTGATTCAAATCGAAAAGAAAACACTGTAACAAGAAAGCTACTGTAACAAAAGACGCGGTGATGTGTTTTAGTAGTTCAGGTTCTCTACATTCGAGCTTTGGCCTTCCATCAGCCAGGGATCGGTCTGGACTGACGTCACGGTGATCCTGGAACGTTGTTTGGCGTGCTGAGCGAGCTGTTTTCTGTTGGAGTCGCCCATGACATGGTAGAGGAAGCGGTTCTTCAAAGGCATACGCTTCACTACCTCGTCCAGGGATCTGTCCTTCTTCTTGTTCTCTAGAATCAAAGAGATTGCATTCCATTTGAATGTTATGTTATCTTGTGTTTTCTTTTTTTGTTATTTATGTTTTTAACAAATATTTTAGGTATTAAATCCCATATTATTGTAACTTACTCTTCTTTTTGCCCTTCTTGTCGCCCTTCTCAACGTCGCCACCGTTGCTAATAGCTTCGTCTTCAGCGTCCAACTGTTCAGACACTTGTTCTAACGCCGCCAGGTATTCTTTGTCAATAGAATCCTTCATGTTTGTGGCCACGGCCTCGATTTGCTTCTGAATAATGGTGAGAACGGTGGATACCAATGCCAATCCGATCAAGATGAGACATCCCACAGGGATGATGTATTTGGACTTGGACACGATAACATCACCGAAGCCGATGGTGGTGAAAGAGATGAGGACAAAGTAGAGGGAAGTGCCGTAGTCCCAGGTATCTTCCCACAACAAGAAGATGTAGGCACAGAGGAAGATCCACAAGATGGTCAGGAATATGAGGAAGGTCACGGGGAAGTTCAGGAGCTCTTCTTGGTTTTCTTCTTCCGATTCAGACTTAGTCTCGTCTGGGCCGAGCGTCTTCATCTGTAAGTTTATGTTTATATTGAGTTACTTTCATAATAGCAGGATAGTTATCTCTTACGTGAGATAATTTGAAAATTGTGCATTTCTTGATAACATATATTAATAATAATTAAAGGTTTATACGACAAGCCAACAAACAAGGTAAAGATTGGGCTTACCTTTTTCTCGAGATCCTTTGAGAAGCAACCGAACGTTCTGATGATGAAGTTCCACAAGAACATGCAGACCTTGGCGAAGAAGGAACCCAAGGCGATAAGCGAGATCAAAGCGAGTGGGATTCCGATGAAAGCGTAGATGATGGTTAACACTCTGCCAGTGGTGGTGGCTGGAGTGATGTTACCGTACCCAATGGTGGTGTAGATGGTCATGGCGTAGTAGATGGAGCCCCAGATGTTCCACTTGGTGTCGTTTAAGTGCACCTCGCCTACACCGAGCTTGTTCCTGTAGGTAACCAGGGTGTCGATGGTGTGGTTGTAGGCTTGAATGGGGTTCATGTTCTTGATAGTGTTTAGTCTGAAGGCCGTGTCCTGAAATGATGTTGTTCAAAAATATAAAGGATGTTGGAAATGACGACGTGTAATATACTTACCTCCAACAACTTCTCGCGCTCCATCTTCAGCTGCTCCAACTGGTACTTCTCGTTTGGTCCTTCCACCGACAGGAACATGAAGGCTCCGACGATGGTGAAGACCAGCAAGATGATGACCGGCAGCACGGACCGTACCCCTTGTTTGACGTTGCCCATCAGATTGGCAATGTGCTGCGCAATCATGATGGAGGTATTAGGTCTGGAAACAAAAGATTTGTGCAAATGTGCAGATCCCACTCCCGATCAAACAGTTGGCCGAACAACTGTCGAGAATGAAACGTTCCGAGATGTATCGTGATAAGAAAAGGAAGCACGTTCACCAGCAATTACTAAAACAATATAAGACTGGCTGACTACCGTCTAATTGGTTATTGATTTGTGACATCGATCAAGCAGTACTACACGTGTTCGAAGGCAATATAGACCTAATACACGATGATATATGTGGTATATCATCAAGTACCCAGCTGTTTTACACACCAAAAGTAACTTTCGAGTTTAAAGTTGAGCCCTGAGGCAACTTCAACAAAAGTCATAAAGAAGTAATGTTCTCTTTTATATATTAAAGTAACAAACAAAAGTGTCAGGATGACGGATAAACGGTGGAGGAGGCTATGACATATGACATTCCAGTTCAAGGGGATCGTTACGTAGAGGTAAGGGCAACAGTAAGCAATGTTACAAAATATCTACAAATTTCAAAAAATTATAAAATACTTTATGAGGTCATAAAAATAAGAATAATAGGAAACCTAAAATACGTTTAGTTTTGTCAGTTTTGGTACGAAGAAGTAGAGACAAATTGGCCAAGCCTAAATAATAGCCTAGCTATTTTATGCTGCCTATGGTCATAATGGTAATATAATAATTTGTTTTATTAGCCTTTTTACGTAAAAGCATGCAATAACTATACAAATCTTCTGAACAGCAAGCTATAACAATATAACATATATCAATACCACTATATGTAATAACAATAAATTTACAAAACAATTAAAAAATAACCCAATTACAACATCAAGAAAGAGAGTTCTGAACTCTAGAAACATGTGACTACGTATATACACAAGTCATAACAATAGTACGAGACTCTGGCAGCCGACTTCCGGTCAGTTTCGTGCTCGACTTGACTTGAAATGTGTTTCATATAGGACATTGCTTGATCATCTTCCCGAGAGCGGGCCCTGAGATGGCCGGAGGGGGAAATGATCTATTCTCGAAACCTTTCCCAACACTTTGACATAGCTGGGGTGAGTGATGGCCGCTCACCATCTGACAGATTCGTTTTCGCGTACATTCGGCTTCGCACGGTCCGTTGTCGCGGCGATACACGTTCCTGAAATTACATATACTGGTGTTAGTATGGTGTTCTTGTACTGTGTATGGAATTTTAAATCACTGTAGCTTACGGTTTAATGTTTTTAAACAAAGTTAAACACAATGCCAAAAACTGCGCTAAAACAAAAATTCAAAAAGGAAGATTCCTTGCCCCATATCTAATGACTTTCAAAATCTTTTAAGTTGTATCCTCTAAATTGGGGATATCCAAACTTCTCTATCAAAGCGGTGGTTCAGCCGCTTGTCACAATTAACCCAAAAAGCGTCTTCCAACAACTTATTGGTGCGAAGCCTCAAACTCGGGTTAATAAGCCTTATAAAATTAAAATATACAATAATCACGAAGACGAAAACAAGAAAAATTAAAGGTTAACAATCTTATACTAAAAACTAAATAATATCAAATATTTAAGGTCACTTAAGAAAAGGGGTAGCCTTCCCCCGAACGGTTAATTTGACTAAAGGAGAAGGAATCGGACGATCTGGCCGTCCCCATTCTTTTTGTTGTCATATTCCTTCTCCTTCTTTTGCCTTCCGTGGACAAGTTTTAATCTCCCCACATTACAGGACTTTTTATATTGTACTTACTTTTCAAACTTCCTCATCAGCTCTTTGTCTTCGGCCAGTCGATCTATCAGGCCTTTCCAGTCTTCTGGCTCCAGAGAATTCAAGTTGTACTCCTTCTTTACTGATGTATATAAGGGTTTCCAAGGCGCGGTATCTTTGTAAGCGTACTTCTCATTGGCTTCTTCCAGGTCGAGGTAATAGTCGGCATAGTCTATTATTTTCTGAAATCGTATCTTGTCAAAACTTTAAATGAGAATTAAAAAGCTCAGTTTAAAGGTATTACTACGATATTTTTGCAATATGGCCATAAATATTCTTGTACTTAAAGTTTTAAAGTTCAATAGTGATTGTAACATCAGAAGCCTAAACTAAAAGTCCTTACATAAGTACTATTCGGTCGATTACCATCCACCGTGTATATCCTGTAGGCCGGGTAAGAGTCGGTATAACTGGTAACACTGGGTCCACTGTACATGACAGAAGTAGGACGAGACTGAGCACTCTCCATGTCCTTGAATGTCATCCACAACACATTGGTGTGGGTGTGCCCCACGAACTGAGCCACAATCGTATCTTCGTATCTGTTGATGAGGTTGTAGTAGTTGATGGCCCATTGTTCAAAGGTTTCTCCACTGCCTGAGGGTAAGTGGGCCAGGACCTGGACTTTTTCCTTGTTCTTCTCGGCCTTGGCCAACTCGTTGGCGAACCAGGACATGGCACCGTCTGGGTCTGTTTGGTTTAGGTACAAAAAGCTAAAGTACAGTAATTGAAGTCTAAAACCTTAGGGTTACGATACGTTTTTATATGTCGTACAAAGTACGATTGACTTCTGAAGATACAGTACAAACTGAAAATATACTATGTCAGTAAACTCACAAGTTCATTTTGTCTCCAAGGATCGTGTTCAAGGATATTACTCTCAGATTCGGAGCTACCAAAGTTGAGAAACATGCATTACTGTAAAATATTTAAATTAACAATTAAAATACTATTAATAAACTTATGAATATGTTTTAAGTGATATACTGTAACTTACTACAAAAAGGTTTCCTTCTCAGCTTGTGACAGCCATCTGCCAAACTGATCCAACATAGCCTCGTACAACCACGTCATCTGGAACTTTTCTGGAGCTGAATGTGGGGCTACACTAAAACAATATGATTATATCTTGATTATATTACCGTAATATTAAACTATATACATCTTTAAAATGACACATAAAAAGGCTTTGAAGCTGAAGTAAACCTACTTATCTACTGGGTATCCTTCATGATTGCCAAGAGCAAAGTACAATGGAGTGTAAGGAAAGTACTTGTTGAACAGTGAGAACAACGACTTTACAGTATCTAGGTGCTCTTCCTTACTGTAGTCCCAATCAGCGTGACTCTCCAGATCTCCAGTTACCACAATGTAATCAATCTACAATCAGAAGCCATATTATGTATGCCGATAGTTCTTACAAAAAACTTTCAGTAACCCGTCATTGATAACATCACTTACTGGGCCATGTTGTGTAGAAGCACTGCGCAACATGTCTTCCACCGTCCACAGTGGTATGTCACAGTTGCCAACACTGCCCCAGTAGCCAGCCGGCTTCTTAATCTTCTGAAGAATGAATATTTTAAATTTAAAGGGTAACTTCTTTGTATCTAATAGTTAAAAGATTTAAGGTAACTTTAGTACACGTGGATAAGATGTTACAGTAGTCAAACATACATCGACACGTTGTTTGGGCCATCTACAACATTGAGGTTCTCCACAGTCCGATTCTGTTCCGACGGCGTAGTCAAGGTCGACGTGAATGTCAGTTATGTGTAACACTTTCAACGTAGGACCATTACTGTTCTGAAAGTAATAACCACGGTAACTATAAAAACGTATACAACAATATACGTTTTTATAATTTACATTGACAAGTTGTGATAATAAAGCCCTAAATCCATTGCATTACTCAGCTTGTGCCACTCTATATTGTACTACTGACCTCTGGTGGATGTTCCCTTCTCTTCGGAGGTTTCCCCCCAGGAATAGGTATCGTCCAGTTACTGTAGAGTGGATTATCTTCCTTATCACAATCCGGTAACAGTAACCCACAAAGATGCGCAGGCTTTGTGGTCAGTTGCTTCACAACATACAGGAACTCGTCTTTGAACTGGGATACGATCCCTTTGCATACCGTATGACTCTGGATCTTGAACGTCTCACAAAGATACGATACCAACGGTACTATACATTCTTTCATCAGGTCCTTATCAAACATCTTCTCCAGCTCATGAACAAAATACTTGCAACTACTACACAACAAATCGTCCTCATTAATATAACCATGGTCACCTGTCACAATGTCTCCATCGTTGACATTACTATGAGCTTCTACGTTTACCGTACGGAAGTCATCTCCTTCTATCGTGCGAAGATCTTTACCGTGACATGCCACAACAAACAAAAATAGAATCAGAAGCCAGCGCATCGTATGTACAGAAGATAGTGATGAAATAAGCTGATTTATAAGGCTACTGATAAGAGCTGATAACGGAGTATTTACTTCCACAGCACGTGTGATTAGAACAGTTGAATTAATCAAAACTTTGCAGCAACCTTTCCCCTTGGAGGCTGCTATTGTCCGCGACATTCTGCTTGTTATCAAGAGAAATTAACCTTTAGCTACATCAACATAAATAACATTCAATTTATTACAAAAACAACCTTTATATAACATATATTATCACTGATGTCAGACCACATACATAGTCAACATGTGACTTAATAATTAAAAAACCTCCGAATCCTGGCTTCCGTCTTCATCGACGTAGCCGAGACCACGGATTCCCTCGAGTCGGTCGACAAGTTCGAATCCATGGAATTCTTTCGTGCCAGTCGGTTGGCTTCTTCAGGAGATGCAATCGGAGCTTTCCTTCGACCGAACTTGTTCACAAACTGTTGTTGTAGGTAGATTTGTTGTTCGGCGTCTACGTTATCGTAGAAAGATGTAGCCAGATCCATCGGCGACTTCAGACGCTTAACATCGCCTTTTACCAACTTCCGTGGAGATCCAGGCCCTGGGGGTAAATTCGACTTTAATCCTGAAGATAAAGACGCATTAGGTGGTACACTTGACCCTAAAGGCACGTTTTGTCCAAGAGAAACGTTGGATTTGGGCCCAGAAGGCAAATTAGATGGTCGTCGAAGTTGAGAAGTGTTCGGAGAAGTTAGAGTTGGTTGACCGGTCGGTAAATTTAGAATATTCTTAAGAGATGCAAGTGAATCCTCAGCTAAAGCAGGCTTCGACAAGTTTGCTTTAGCCAAGTTTTGAGCTGAAGAAGAAGGTACCTTGGACAACGATAACCCTTGAGAGGATTGTCCTCTTGACGTTAATGTGTTCTGAGAAGCTCCTTTAGAAAACGCTGAATTCTGACGTCTTAGTGGAGTCGGTGAAGACGGCAGGGACGGCACGTTTTGAGCAAAAACACTGCCTGAGGGGTTGATCGAAGCATAAGTGTTGGAGGCATAGGTATTCCTATTGATCGACTGATATGAATGATCGATTGACGGATTCGAGGAACCGACTGATAGATACCGTGACTGCCCATTATTGTACTCGAACGACGATGAAGGCCCTTGTAGATGGTAATCGTTCGAATCCCTCAGATACGAATGACCATTGGTATTAGAAGAATTCAAACTGGGGTTACTGTAGTCGTTGAGAAACATTCTTTGGGTATTCAGAAGCTCATCGTCAAGTCTGTCCAGAGATCCGGGCAGCAGCCGGCTGAAGGGACCGTGATTCGTCTCCTTCACAGGCGATGATGGAGAAGATCGTGAGGTGTTGTAGGACTTGTTGGCTGGAGAAAAGGCTCGAGAAGCAAACGTTTTTGAAGGAGACGGTCGATCTGTAGCCGAAGGTGTCGTAGGCCTATCTGATGGTAGAAATGCGGGCCTTTCAGGAGATGAATACAAGACAGGCCGTTCTGAAGAGGATATTGTGTTACACAAATCTCGTGTTGGAGATGAAATCTTGGACGACAAAGGCGATATCTGGGACGCTGCAGGCGATAGTTGAGGTGCTGAAGGCAAGATCTTTGACGGAGAAGGCGGCTTGATAAAGGACGAATTCGGATACGCTGGTTGAGGTTTTAAAGGTGACAATGACCTTCTGGTTGGAGGTACGGGCCTGGAGGTCGTGCTTTCGGTCTGGTTTTGAGAAGAACCATTGTTCAGAACTTGTTTTGATGGAGAAATCGGCCTAAAATATGAAAATATTTTTATTTTTATTGAAAAATACAGTTATTTGTGACACTTCGTTTCTTTGAGTTTTCAACGAAATGTCACAAAATGTATCGAAAACAATTTTTTGTACAAATTTCGGAAGGAAAGACATTTTTGGTCAACGATGGAAGTTTTAAACAAATATTAGGTAAGAACTGCTTCAAATCAACTTACGTTCCACTTTCAGGTTTAAATTTAGTCGAGGATCCTTCGTTTACATCCAGATTCAACGTTTGATTGGCTGGAGGTTTCGCCTGAACTTCACGTTTGTCAAGAGAACTCTGTCTACTCAATGTTGTGGCATTGCTTCGAGGATTGGAAGGTGAAGGTAGGTTTGTATTCCTAGGATTTGAACTTAAGCTTGGAATTTGCTGAGAAGGATACAAAACATTGGAAGAATCAGAAGCCACGGAGATGAAGGCAGATGGGTCAGGTAAGGGAGGTGGACTAGGAGCCACTTCTGCGTCGTCGACCGAGTTCTGAGGATAATCGTCGGAATCTGGGTTTCGGAATGCAACAGGAGGAGAAGGGTCCTTCGAAGTCTCACGGCTGGGGACGTACATCGACTGTAACATTATCCATTCCTCGTCGCTCATCCAGTCTGGTCGCTCTCTGGTCTCGTCGTAAACAAGGTCCAGGTTCAGCGACGGAGAGCTTCGGAGATCTTCTCGAATAGGCTGGAGAAGATTCTGCATGGGATTGAGGATCTCGTTGTTGTTCTCCATCTGGATCTTCCACCCGTTCTTGAACAAGGTATCCTTGATCAGCTGGAAGTTTGGGTTGGAGGAGTCGAAGCCGTTGTAGTGATCTTTGCGCTCGATCTCGTTGATCTCAACCTGAAGTTATTGTTTTTAGGTATTAAGAAATGGTGCACAACTGAGTTTTCAAGAGTATTGGTGGCCCTTTAGTGTATGATATCAGAGTTTTCAAAGAAAAAGCCAGCTAGAACCTACAATAATATAACGAAAAAGTAACTTCAGCCATACCTTATCATTGAACGTAACACTTTTTGGAACGTTTGATCCGCGACTGCTATCGCTTTGAGAAGATTCTCGACGTTCCAGTATGGAAGACATTGGAATCGCATTCTCTGACGTTGTTCTAGGTACCCGTGGCGTTTGATATGATGAACTGGAAGGCGGAGGGAGGCGGTCTTCTCGTTGAGGAATGAAGCGATTCTAGAAAAGATTACTGTAAGTTTTTATAGAAAAGGTGGTGTACTTTACAGGAGAGCATAAAATCTAGGCTAAAGGTTGCCCTAAAATTGCATTATCATATTGTTTTAGGTTCTAATCGCAACATACGATTCTTTTTTTTGTGTATAGTATTGTTTGGAGTGTTCTAATAGACTTACTTTGTCCCTGACTTTGTTTCTGTCTGATAAGCAATTGGCGGAGTCGGGAATCCGTGGCTGGATTCTGTTGGCTAACGCGGTTTTAAGCAATGTTGACTTAGGGTCATTTCGAGGTATACGGCAGTTGGCTGAACCTAAAGTTATATTAAGCTAACGTAAAATTATTATTGTTATTAAGACTTGTTAGTAAAGAATGGTTTTCTGGTACAGCTCAATAGTTTAAAATTTATGACTATTCAAATCAGATGTTTTAGGCATATATTAATCATTAAAACCCTTCTAACAACTAGTACCAGTATTGAACTCAAAGTTCTTCAAAAATAGCTTGCAAATGTCGTAAATCTTGTAGTGACAACTGTTCTATGAAAACAGATTATTAAAGGTTTTGAAGTATCTGACTAACCCTATCATATACCTTGAGGTTGGAAAGTAATGTCATCGCTCGTTAACAACTCACTTACTCGGATGGGATTCGTCGGCTCCAGAAGTTGATTGTTGGTACGACGAATCCTTCATGCTGAAACAACACCATCTATAACAACTTACAGAACCCACAACTACAAAATACAAAGTTCAAAATACCGACCAGTCGAGTTCGTCTTTGGAAATGGGGATCTGGACCGAATTCTTGCGAATACAGGCCATTTTGGGGCACGGCTGCGGCATCAGATGCCTGAAGTGATAAGCGCCTCAGGGGATATAAAAACCTCTGATCAGGCCGAGAGGAAGCTGTCACTCGGCCCGGCTCGCGATGACAAAATCCGTCATAGTTCGAATGAAAATATGTCACGGATATTAGAATAAAAACATTTAATGGGAGGCTTATCAGGCCGTTATCACTTCATTCATCTCTCGCAACAAAACAACTGTTAAAAACGGAATGCCCGCAGGGCCGAGTACTTTTGGAATGCTTATACATTTAGACTTTTGTTCGTCTTGGGACGGATAAAAGATAAATCTACTCAAATTACCTTCAGACACAGGACAGCGGATATCATACACGACCGTTATCAGCAGACTAGTACTAATTTGGTGCTATATTGTGGTAGAGGCGATAGTTATTCTTCTGTCTAATAACTAAGTTTTCATTTTTTTTAAAAAAGTTTGAAAGTAAGGTTTCTAAATTACTTTTGAATAATCTAGGTATACCTAGGTATCATTTAAAAAATTTTTTTGATTTTTTACAAAAAATAATTTTTTCAGAACATAAAAAGTAGTTTATATCCTTAAAGTTTCAAGGGCATTCTGATTAATGGCACACTTTATTTCGCTAAAAAGATTAATTTTCTATTGACAATCCAACTCTTTGTTTTTCAAATTTGAAGTTTTACTGTTCTGAAACTTGCAAAAGGTAGCATTTATCTATGTAGGTTTACTATAAGTTAAATATAAGTTAAATTGAACCTATTTTACAAAAAACTCATATTAAAACAGCAGTTCTCTATTCTACTATGATAAAAAGAGTTTCCGATAGTGCTATCGAGACGCTGCATGACAATATAATACTATGGGGAACTGCCCATCAGATAAAACACTCCTCCGGTCGTAGTTGTTACGAGTTGGTCGTACTTTAAAAAACGCAAACAAATGGTTGACACTTTAAACCTGACCCACCCTCAGTCTGACCTCTTTTGTTCGCGCACTGACGAGCTGCTGGCCATGTTCTGGACCCATTCCGGATACTTATACACACAGCACGACCGAATGCGGCGGGCACTTGGCGGCGTCTCGGGCCTTCAAAACAAAACAATAATGCAAATTTTAAAACATTTATTCGAATACATTAATTGGTTTGAACAACGCCGCAGGCAAGGGACCGTCCAGCACAATCAAGCCGCTTTACCATCACTAGAACGAAGCAGGTAAGCATTATAACTGGTAGATCGTGTAAAAAAGTCTACACAACATCATCAACTACATTCTCAAATGGCAACTACAATACGATAAAGCAAATCAACCAGAGAACCTACGCCTTTGGGACCGGTCGATGGAGGAAGGAGCTGAGCAAATCGATCGGGAGGGGGAAGATAATGGTCGAGTTTTTCTCCGCACTGAAACAGATGTGTAACTTCAAACAAACATAGCACAAAAAGCAATATACGTACAATCTGTTAGTTTTCTTAACGTATCTACTCAACCTGACCTACCTTATCGAGATAATCCCCAGCCTACCTTATTGAGTTTAGCGTCTGAAGGTACCGAAGCTGCAGCGCTGACGGTGATTCAGCGATCACTTCTGCAGCTTCTTTCAACGCCTTCGAAGCCTTCTGTTCTCCTTCGGCTACAATAACCTTGGCACGCGCTTCTCGAGCGGCCTCGGCTTCTGCCGCCATAGCCCGTTGTAGCTGGACTGGCAGCCTGATGTCCTTGACTTCAACTCTCTCTACCTTGACTCCCCACGGTTCTGTAGCGTCATCTAGAGTGGCCTGGATCTGTAGTGATATGGCTTCGCGATCTGATAACATCTCGGCTAGGGTCTTGGTTCCTAAAATGTTCCTCAAGGTGGTCTGGGCTAGCAGTTTCGTAGAGCGACTGGCATCCTCCACGTTGGTTACTGATATTGTAGCATTAGAGATACGAAAGTATACGACGGCGTCTACTGCTACGGTCACCGAGTCTTTTGATAAAATCTGCAACAAGATTATTTTATGTCACAGTTTATAGGTAACTATTATATGTAACAAATTTTCTTAGAAAGTTTAAACTCACTTCTTGAGGTGGCACTTCAAATGACAAAACTCTTAAGTCAACTTTGCGATATGTGTCGATACATGGGACAATAAAAAAGATACCTGCAAAGTAAAATTTAATATTTTTTTAATAATATTTTTATAATCAAGCTTTTATGACAAAATAACAAACCTGGTCCTTTTGCGCCTCCGGGCATTAAGCGACCGAGTCGAAATATAACAGCTCTTTCGTATTCTTGTACTACTTTTATGCACATACACAGGGAAATAGGTAATGTGAAGAAAATAAGTATAAAAGAAAGACCGGTCAATATCCATCCACATATTCCGAACTCGTTCTGTATGTTAGCTGAAAAAAATAAAATTAAAAAACGCCAAAAAGGTGTTCGCAGCCTGCAGGATTCGAACCTGCGCGGGCAAAGCCCATCAGATTTCGAGTCTGACTCCTTAACCACTCGGACAAAGCTGCACAGCCGTCCGCTCTCTTCTTTTTCTCCCCATTCCTTTTCCCTCAAACTAATACCGTTTTCCTTTTGGCTCTCTTTCGTTTCGCCCTTTTCCGAGTTCGCTACCAGAAAGTCGGGCTGCAAGTTGCCTGGGGGACAGACTTTGGAGTTGCCGGGTTGCTAAACTCATGAAAACGTTATTAGACGAACACCTAACTCACGGTCTCGGGAAAATGCTCGAGAGTCTTCAGAGCCATCTGCTCTACCTCATCACTCGAATCCGATAACCCATCATCGTCTTTGGAGCTGGAGGACGGTAAGGTCATGATTCCTTCGTCTTCGACAAGCTTTGTCTCGACCTGAGGCAGGTCTTCCACCCCATGTGAGATCAACGAAACAACCGAATTCCTAGCGCTCATCTAGCCTACGGATGGACTGATGTGAAGGACTCTATGAATAAAGTGCCAGACGATTGGATATGCATGCGTTTTTAAGGAAAGTCATCTTTCTTAAGTTTATGGACACGAAGGTCAACTGAGACGAGCGAGGGGGTGTAGGCTCGAGGTCTGTGGTCGATTAGGAAAGTGCTACAAAAAATTAAAAAAAGATAGACAAATGGCGGTTTTTGCATTCGTAACTGTTACCAAATCTTTTATAGTTTCTTGAGAGTTTGAGCCTTAAAAAAGCAACAAACACAATAGCTTCTGTCCCGAAATGAGATTCATTTTGGCTGATAAACATTTTTGAGCTAAAAATAATTATTATCAAGTTGCGAGCCGAAAGCTAATCTACTAACGTTTAGAAAAGTCAGTGAACTACTAGTTCTATAAGAAATTCTCCATTTTGATGAAAACCTATATTTCCCCCAAAGTATCAAAAGCATCCGGCCGTACTGCAATCTCACCTGCCATCAAGTCGATCCGTGCCGACCGTGTGTGTTTGGGGATGGTGGGGACCTGACGTCGTCGTTGGGCGGCCAATGCTTCCAGCTCACTCATACAGGACCGCATCGACCGTTTCCGCGACATCATCGGGGTGTGGCTGTCGAGGCTGACGAAGGTGGATTTGCGACGGTTCGTCACAGCCAGCCCCATGTTCGAATCCAGAAGATGGAAAGACTCTCGTTTCTCGTCGAAGGTCGGAGCAGATTGCTGAATACTTGAATAGGGGGGACGGATACTCGACGTTGAGGTGGCCGCAGAAACAAGGGCCGCCTGTTCTTCCATCCAACATGCTACTTGTTCGGTCGACTGCGCACCTGGCTGACTTTCTTCGTCGGAGTTGGGCTCGGTCGTAATCAGGCCATCGGGCGTCGAGACGAGTATCCGGTCGGGTATGCGCGGCTCCATGAGGTGATGACAGGCCTTCACATGTTGCTTCTTAATCGGTTATCTCGCTTCGGGCCTCTGGTAATTATACGCAATGAAGAGGCGAGAAGTTGTTTAGCCAGCCTTAATTTAAATTAAAAGAAGACGGCCTGCTCTGGCGGAACTTTTAATTCTTCAAGCTTTTTGTAGTACGAGAGTAAGTTGAATATTAGAAGTAGAATCAGTATTTGTAGATTCAGCTACCGTAATATCAAAAGCTGCGCAGCAAGAAGAATTAGAAGTTTGATACGTAGAATTTCTATTTTTTGTAGCTTTCAGTAGAAGATCGTCGTACAAGTACAATACGACCTCAGGTAGACAAAGTTCCCTTTTTGAGACGAAACTTCAAATGAATGGCCAACTGATTAGTGATCCCAGCCGGCTGTCGTTTTGTTTCCCCAACCACTCAAAAGACGGCTCGAAACAGGGCTTTATTAGCAGCTCGTTAGTCATATAACACGAATGATACACGAGTCCCGTAAATCATACCCATACATAATAAATAACTGTGGATAACAACCTCCATTTAACAAAAGTGGCAAAGAACCGGAAAAATAGAATTGAACACGAAAACAGGATGAGTCGCCTGGAGATGCTTAATATGTTACATTCCGCCTCAATTACAACCATCCTTGTTAGTCTGTCTGTACTTTGGCGGGGCCAAGTACGTTGACATACGATGACTTCCGTACTTATAACAAAGCCAATTAAAACTGTATTTTGGAAATACCCTAAAGGGTTTATGTACTGGAGAAAAGGTTTGGTGAATTGGAGAAAAGATTGTTTACAATAGCCAGTTTCCACCGAGAAAACAACACAACTCTGCAGCTGAATACCTAATTCGGCCGATTCCAAAGGCCTAATTTGGCATGACGGAATCCTCTGACCTTGAAAACAAGCCTATGTTTGCCAAAAACAATAACGGAAACAATAAATCGTGGCAATCAAGAAATGTTTCTACTACGTGGACAAACATTGCAATGTCATAATGCATTGGCATAACTATTCAATTCATTTTGAAACATTATGACATTAGTCATGAAATGGATCAAACCGGGTTAAACATTAAGTATTACCTTCGTTGTACTCCTGGTACACATTGTAGTACTTGGTGGGGTAGTGGCGGAACTTCTCGACCCTGATAGCCGGCTCCTGAATCGGCATGGGCGGGTTGCGCGGCTAGTCTGACATAGGATGATCCCGCTCTGGTCGGGTGGTGTCAGATTGCGGTCAGGGAAGCATGTGTGCCGCAAAAATCAAGTCCCAAACTTAATGTCCTCAGGCCCTCCAAATCGAATCTCTGTAGTTTGTCCCCTCAGGCAAACGTTTTAAGCATCCGGTTTTGCAAATGCGATTTGAGGAACGGGCTTAAACCGTCGGTTTCGGATATTAGGGCTACGGAAGAATTCAGACACTTGAAGTCGTAAGAGGACAAAGTTGGACGTTTATGTCATAAAAGTGCAAGGTCATAATATATGTAAACCTAGTAAACTTTTATCGATAATCATCAGCTCGCAGACTTATATTGTAGCAACTAGCTATTCGTCCTCACTTTTTAATGCCTAATATATACATAAACAACCATTAACAGCAGCTAATAGGTCTAAGCAAAGTTTTAAACCTACCTCCAAACACCTCGATGCCATTCTTTATCGTGTACGATCGGGCTGTGTACTTGTTCAGATCTCCTCCCTTAAATTCGCTGAATTTACTGTCCGCTGTCCTCTTTTTTTGTCATGAACACCTACAATCATTTTTGATTAACCAAAGTACAACAACGTCAAGAGACTTGTCACTCAAAAAGAAAATATATCAGCAGGACAACAACAACAGGTATATTAATAGAACAATAGTTTACAATCACAAGTATACTAATCGTTTACTGAAAATTGTGAGAAAGGACATACTTCAGTGAATGATTCAAAAAATACTATCATATGGCACGTAGAACACAAACTAAAACATTGAAATTACCAAAACCAACATATAAAAAGTAGAATATTATAGTAAACCAGAAGATCACCACGAAAGTTTAAATAATACTCAGTAAACAAGCAAAAGCAACATCAAATTACAGGTTCGAAGCCATATTGTTCTTGGAACATTCGTATCCTGAAACTCTCGTGAGCCATCTTGAACTTGCTCTTGGGCTTCTCGAATGGAGCTGCTGACGATGAAGTGCCGGCTTCGCGCAACGATCCCCTTGATGCTTTCGGAGTAAGTGGACCAGCCGGAGTACCAGACGTTGGACTAGCGCATGGTGCCACCGGAGTGCCAGCGCCCGCATTGACTGGACTATGGAGGTTGGTGTCCTCCATAAGCGGCGTACTGTACTTTTTCTGCTTGTAGCTGCCGGTACTTGCAGTTCGGTTGACGCGCGGCTTGAAGATGGAGTCGGAGTCGAAGCCGAGCTTAGTAGGAGTGTGCGGAGGGGTCCCTTTCTTCTTCTTGCTTAAATACAACATGTACAATACGGTTTGGCACAAAGACTTCCGTTTACAAGTATCTAATCCTGCCTGTCTTGGCAATTATGTGAAAAAACATATATTTATATTGGGTTAAGTCTTCACCCAGATCGTGGATCTCGCAGGTCTTCCCCATAATTGCCACAAAAACAAATTACGTACCTACTCGTACTGAGCACCTTGCTCAAGTCCAGGGCTGGTGGCGGTTCCTTGGAGGTGCCGGCGGCGGGTGAGGTCGGGTCGGACTTGGGGGCATGGTGGAACTGGAACTTGCGCAACTTCTTGTCCTTGTCCTTCATACCGAGAGCCAATATACGACAAGAACGATGGTCAATGTGCCGAGGAGCGCTTTCCCAAATTGTAATAGGGCCAAAGCCAATCTCGACCACAGATTTCGGGATTAGCGACTGAGGATTATATGGCCACAAAAAGAGGAAAACCTTGCCCATTACATGCACACAACATACCGTGACGTTACAAGGATTACATTAACTATACAACATTGTGCAAGTTGCCACTTTACATACGAAATGTGCACTACAGTGCAAAGCTGACTGTAAGTTGTGATTAAAATATAAAGGTATGGAACTGAAATGACGTTTCGAACCTACCGGTTCCGCGATGGGAGCGTGTTGTTCTTGTAGCATCCGAAGCCGAAAACTAGCGTGCGCGGCTCTGAAGCGGCCAGGCTTCAAATTAGGCGCCGAACTCATCTTACTATGTTACTGTAGAAGATGTAAAGGATACGACGAATTAGATCAAAGATACGACGAGGTCTCTTATTCTGGTGCCTTGTTCGAATATTTAGAAGCTTTTAAGGGAATGAGACCACCACCAGTGACCGGATTAAGACACTGACTGCCAATTTGCTTGTGCCTTGTACAAACATGGTAACTCTCTATTTAGTTAAGGAACATACAATTGCGTTGAAAACAATTTAACTGCTTTACAATCACAAAAATAGGTAATTAGACTACAGAAGGATGACAGTTTTAATCATAAAAATGCAAAAAATATTCAATTTCATTTTAAAATCATTTTTTCAAAATTATTGTTACTTTGGTACGGAATGGTCGATAAACCAAAAGAAGTCGTTTCAGAGGCGGAAGCCAAACAGCTCAAGACCAAGTTGACAGATGTAGAAGGCAAACTATCCAAGTTCATTTTGAACACCGTCAAACGCCAAATACTCCATGATATCCGTTACCTGGAGAAACTAGCTCCTGCCAGAGCGGAGTCGACCTTCTACTCCCTGTTGGTATTGGCCATCTTGTACTTCACTCATACTATCGCGTAAGTTATCAACCTCTTGTTTATGTTTAATCCAAATATGTTCTTTATTAGAATAATCACTGACATTGTCATAGCAAGATCTTCCGTGATATTATATTTAAAATATTTTTTTCATTTTCAGTATGCTTACAGTACTATACCAGACCTGTATGACATGGTACTTCCATCTTCAACCTATTAAGGATGTAATGGACTTGTTATTCAAGAAAGGTTTTGTTCTGGAACCTACCGTACTCATGATGGTACTCAAATTCTCGGCCAAATTCATAATATTCCTGATGGTAATAACGATACTGGTACACTTTATGTTGCTCTACGTTACGGCTGGAGGTAATACTCGAAACTTTTCAATTTTATTTGGAACGTCCAGACTATTAAACTCGATGTCCATGCTCTTCTTTACCGTTATCCGTAAGTTCGACATGTCTTAAAATTGTGTCAATTTATAATATATCGACCTTCTCCCGTTAGTTTGGTACAATTTTTGACCATACCAAATAGTACATGACCAGTAAGTTTTAATTACCGTTGACAAAAGTCTATGTGTACTTTATAATGTTGTATCTCCATAAGGCATCCTTTCAGTTGTTGTCCTACAGTTCCGCAGCTCTATTTCAAATACCTTAATCGGACATATCGCTTTACATGGTATCGATGCTAACGAGGTAAACGCATACGACATAATACAGTACGAATTGGAATGTTGTGGATTCCAGAAGAACGCCCTGGATTGGCAGAAGCCTGTTCTCATGAACTGGACCGACTCTGTAAGTAAGACCATACTATACAGTACAATTTAAACTATAATGGGTCAAACTTAGTTTAAGACAACCTTTACCGTTTCCTTTGAAGTAAAACGTTTCAGTTTGATATCAAAAAGTTTGAAATAACAAATAACAAGGAGTACGAAAGCAACTGCAAGACCAAGGATTCTCAATGCCTAGTACCCAAAAGCTGTTGTACCAACTACAACCCTTCAAAGACACAAGGCTCCTTATGTAACAACTACCATTCTCTTACGCGAGCTCTCGAGTATGCCAAAACCAAGAATAAAGACCTGACATACCAAGAGCTGATACACTCAGATGGATGTATCAATGTTCTACAAAACTCCATGGACCGATGGTTCATCGTCTTAATCTCTGGACTAGTCTACCTGTTGGTTACAATCGTTGTGACAACTTGTATAGCAGCCAATTCTATTAGTGGCTCTAACGGACTAGGCATTGTAGATCCGGTCACGGAAGTGGTAAGTTCTTTGCATTTTCATGATATCATTTTCAAAATTTAATTTCAGCCATTACCAAAACATAAGGGATTGAGACTGGCAGAAGGACTAGACGCTCCCAACTTGAAACGACCGATATTC
Organism: Bursaphelenchus okinawaensis; assembly: GCA_904066225.2. Taxonomy (NCBI): domain Eukaryota; kingdom Metazoa; phylum Nematoda; class Chromadorea; order Rhabditida; family Aphelenchoididae; genus Bursaphelenchus; species Bursaphelenchus okinawaensis. Next base: position 5,332,436 of record CAJFCW020000006.1, read on the forward strand.
ACCTTGAATAACTCTTCTTCCGAGTAAGTCATCATTGTATTTAATTTACTATTTAAGCCACATATGATAATCGTAGTACCGTAGATGTGCACAGCAATTTAATGTTTCAGAGACAATCAGCAAGAACAAGTCGTGCACGATGCCATTCAAGGAAAACGAAACCGGCATCTGAATCCGGAAGATTCGAGCGACGACGGTCTCGATATGAATCAAGAAGCCAGTTACCTTTCTCTCGGCCTATGATTACTTTACTGCGACGACTTTACGTCATCTCCAGATATATATTGAACACCGTGTTCTGTGGGTCGTTTGTAGGCATTCAACTCAAGGTTAGATTGGAGTTGGTCGCAGACTGTTTTATGCGTTTTCCAATCTAGTTTTTGGCAGTTTGAAGAACAATAAATTACCTATAATATTGTCTTTGTATTGTTTTTATATATTATATTGTTACAAATTTTACTGAATCAATACTACACAACTAACCTTACACTTGGAACACCCAAAATCAGATTTCGGCTTCCCACACAAACTGCAAAACCCAGAAGTGACAACGAACCGTTGACCAAATAGCACGCTGCAAATCACGGTGAATACGTTTGGGAATCTACCAGGAGAAACTTCTTTCAAAGACCTTCCCATGGCCTTGAAGATTAAGGAATGCTTGTAAGGAAAACCCAGAGATGTGGAGAACAATACCCGTTCCACAAAACATCTTCTTATCACACCATCTACAGTCTTCCACGCTGACAAGGCTCTAATGTAGCCTTTCAATACCTTTTGGAGATCTGATTCCAATGACCTCGACTTTATAAATTCATCTAGTTTCCGAAGTCCTCCCAAGACAAACCACAGCTTCATAGACAGTACCTATAAAATAGCTTTTGATAGAAGCTAGAGTAATATTGTTTCACTTTTAATATTCAAAAACGTATTTGTATATTAAAACTAGCTAAACGCATGACCGTTACATATTAGATACAAAATTGTCAGTGTTATTCCTTACCTCATTAGGCTCTTTTGAACGTAACTGTCTCTCGAATAACATGTCAACCACGTATATAATCTTCTTCAGGTACTGTATGCAGTCAGGTCTGTTGTACAACTCAATAGAGATCAAGATAGGATGAATAAGATGACGTCTGGTCAATAAATGGATGAAATCGACCAATTCATCTGGAAAGACTTCTCTGCTCTCTTTTCCTTGAGGATGTAGAATAGAGTTGACGTCGTCTCGACTTATGTAACTGTTTATTATAGATACACATTCGTGATTATTCACTAGAGCTGCCATTTCGGTGGCAGTCTTGTTCATTTTGGTCACAGCATGAGCACGTGCACCATGTGTTAGTAACAGATCACACAAATCTGGGTTTCCTAAAGTTAATATAAGTTTAAGTATACCTGTTTTTAAATATTAATGTAATTAAATTAAGAATTAGCCTACCCCGTAAAGCGGCAAACATCAAACAAGTGAATCCATCGTTCTGTGCACGGTTGTCAACGTTCGCTCCACGATCGATGAGCTTCTGAACAAAATTGACATCTCCTTTGTGTGAACCCTGATCTAACAAGTTCATTCCACTCTTATCCAAACAGTTAACTCTTACTCTGCCATCATCAATCAGCCGTATAATTTCATCGTAACGTTCTACAAAAAGCTCATGAAAAGAGAAGTCCACAAACTATTATCATTAATCTTTGTACTTAATTTTGTATTTTTAATGTATATCGACACCAAAGTATGCCTTTTTAGCTTACCGCACAATTTTTAAAAACACTAATCCTTATCTTCTACTTACCTTCAATAACCATCAGAAAGGCCTTCTCCTCGTCACAATTAAGTTGTCTAAGTTCATTTGTAAACGCCATTGCTAAAGATGTATTGTAAAACGACTAATTGCTGCTTGAATGTTGTGACGTTACTATAACAACGTAAATCTAATCCTTCTGATGGATTTACAGCACGAAATCATTTCTGGAATATTAATCATAACTCAGAGCTTGGTTCAAGTCCAATTTTTAAAATTATCACTAAAATCAAACAATAAATACAAACTACTTTAAACAAACAAAGAACCGTTCAAAAGAATATAAATTTTAGATAACAATCTTTTATGAATAAACATATGTTATACTAAAAAACACTTCAACACTAAACATACAGTCAATCGAAAGATGTCCTAAACTTCGTGGATTAAATTCCATTATTTTTGATGTATTCAAATTAAGAAGCACTTTCCCATATACTGCAATTGCTCGTCGATGCATAAATGAAAAACATTTGCGGCACGAGCCAAGACTTCCTCTGTAAACGGGTCAAGTGTTATTGTGTTAACGCGCTTTTGTTTTTCTCTGTTTTCCAAGTCGGTTTTTGGTATTTTTTGAATAAAGTGTAAGATACAGTGTGATAGTTGCTATTCTATTGTTTAGAGCTTAAATTAATGTTCTTTTAAAACTTCTACATGGTCTGAAAGTGAAAAGAATTTCGATGCTGGCTGAAACCCCAATCTACATGGATAATTTGGGTGAGAACTTTGTTTTGTGCCACTTTTTTCTAATAAATTTATTGGCAAGACTAATTAGTGTATATTCTGGGAAGAAAGAAGATTTTTTAAAAATTAATGCGTGTTTTAATAATCATATTGTTTTAGTTATGCCAACGGATTCGAAGCCGAGTAATTCATTTTCGAATTCGCCGGTTTCCGATGAATCCAATTGCCTGTCGCGACCGAATGTCTCGCCAGAATTGGAGCTTCCAGTGGTGGAAGAGAAGCCAGGTAATTGTAATTTGTAGTTTTAATATTTAATTTTTAGAAGTTATGCAACCTCCGCCAACATCAAAGAAGAAGTCCCAGAAGCGGTCGATTGTGTGCGAATTCGAAGAAGAAGGAAAACCTCAGGTAGGCATTATTACTTAGTTATTTATATTTTTAGTGTAAACAACGGGCTATATTGTCATATCGGTACTGTATCAGGCATATTTTGAATGATCTCGAAGCTCCATACAAAAGATGCGAATTCATAATTAGAAACAAAAGTAAGGTTTTGATGCTTTACAGAATTTAAACCTTGAAGAGGATGCGAGTTTTAATACTTTCATGAGTTTAATTATATTTAAAACACAAAACTTCTTTATTTTAAACATTAAGTTTGTTTTAGGTAATACACAAAACTTCTTGTGTAAAATTTAGTTATTTTAAGTATAAAAATATTGTTTAGTTCAATGTACAAATGCCATCAAAAAGGACCTGAACAGTATATACTGTAGTACGCATTTGATCAAACGTGGTGAGAAAGAAGCCAAACGACGAAAAAAGCCGGAGCCGGTTGTCGTTCCGGACAGCCAGAATTCGATCGGATCTAATGTAACTTCGCCGAGTCTGCAAGGTAGGTTATCACAAGTTTTTTAATTTGTTCTTGCTTTTTTAGTTCTAAATTTTTGTTACCTAAATTATTTTTTTGCTTAAAATTGAAACGTTGACTTCTTAGTTAATGTAATTTTTAGACGATGTCCTGAACTCGTCTTTCGATTCGCTAGAACAATCTAAACCCGTGGAACCTATCAACTTTATCCCAAACAGACCTGTCATTCGACCAGTCGATAATGGATACCATGTTGATCAGTACCCTCAAACTTCTCGTGGATTCGTATCGGATCAACGTATAATGGAGGTGGACTCTCATGGTCATCCTCTGCCGTACAGTGAGATACGAAGAGCGTACGAACATAATGTTGTACTGAACAAGTTCATGCCCGAGAATGGAGTACCAGTACCAAGAGTACGAAACGTGCAATCGAGAAAGTGTCCGGTTAAACTCATGAACTGTAAAGTAGCCCCGGTTTACTACGATTCGGCGATATTAGATGTAGGAGAAGATATGGACGAGATAGAGAAGCTGAAACGAGACTACCTTAACGATACGACGGCGGAAAAGAGTACCAAACCACAGAAGAGGGAGATTCAATTGGCACACAAGTGCAGGAACATCAGGATAAAGGGATCGTTCCGTTCCATAGGGCTTATAGACACAATGTGCAATCAAATAGAAGGCATGGACTTTGACAACGCGGATCTCTTTCCTTTGGGTGAGTTGGGTACTTAAATTATCTAATCAAATTCATTTTTGTTTGATCATTTTTGAAAACAACATACATTCGAAACTAGAATTTTATGTTTGACAGTTTTTAATATTGTTTATCATAGAAATTTAAATTTTGTTTTGAAGTTTACGTAATTTTAATGCAACTTCAGGGTTTGAACCATCTGACAGTGAAAGCAGCTCTGATGAATCAAGTATAGACCAGTACAACACGATGAACTTGAATCCCAAGGATTACCGTCAATGTCGTCTGGAGTTGTATCTTCTGAAGAAACGACTAAAACGTGAATCTGAAAAGTTACAGTGGAATGCGAGGCTGTCTGTCAACGTGATAGCGGCGGCACGGTCGTATCCAGATCAAGTTGGAGCAGCATTCAAGACCAGAGTAACGACCAAGAAAAGGTACAATGACACGAAGAGCTCCAGAAGCAGATGCGGCTACACAGATCAGACCACCAAGATCAAGTGTGACAACATATCAGTGCCCCGATCGTTGCTATGTGTAGACCACATTGGCTACAGCGTCGAACAGACTGCATTCGTCTTCTGTTGTTCCCCTTGTTGTGGGAAGCCGGTTCTGAAGTTGCATGCCTTACTTTTCAATGGGAGGTGTGAAGAACATTACTTTGCAGCCAAACATCCGCCGGATTCTGTCACAAGCAACGGCATCTGTAATGGGAACGGTGTGGGAAGCCTACACGACATACCCAAAATGAATGGTCATCAGAACCGAGGAATGCACCACAACAACAATCACGATGAACCAATAAGGATGGCCGAGCCTGATCACGACTCCAGCACTGATCACCAGCTGATCAACTCGCTGACCATGGATGACTTTAATGTGACAGATGGTAAGTTCTTTCGCTTTTTAGATCTATAAAATATCAGGTTAGTTATATCTAAAATTTACAAATATTTCTATTCCTACTTACAATCTAATTTTAGTTGTGGACGGAGATGTGTCGTTGTCGTCGGTGGCCAACGAGCTCCTTTTCGATAACCACGAACTTAACGACATGTTATCACAATTCCCGTCGGTGGACGATCCTCCTTCTGAAAGTGCCGGAGATCTGGATGGTAACGATGAGCTTCTGAATGTGTTTACAAGTAAGAGTCGCTTCCCTTTATTGTTATTTCGAGTTTTAGATCCCGGCGACGACAGTGACGAAGCCATGGGGCATTCTTGGGCCGACATCCACGAGTTCTTGAGGTCTGAAGGGTACCAAGCCGGCTCACCCTCTCACGTACACCCCTCCCCAGGTCAGTAACTAGAGCAGCAGATGTTAGAACAGTCATTTTGTAACCAAAACATTTTGTACCAAAGTTTATATAGTCTACAACTTTCGCATATTAGCGGGAACTATGATCTCCTTTTTCTAAACAAATAAATATGAATATGAGATCTCTCGGTTTATTTGATTTGCTTTCTTTGATATAACAACATAAAAGCTCAGTCCTTTGGGAAGTTTGTACAACCTATGCTAATGTATAAATAAGGTGCGAATTCAATGGCATGCATCTGATGCAAAGGCATCTTGTTTCTCCGCCAGCGACGGTTGAATCTGGATTAGAGCAAACAGCCAGTGGCCGAATCCAGCTCCAATCACGACCATAGCAGTCAAGTAGACGTTGTAGGTCATGGCAATCAACATAAGCCAATAAGCGACGGTCAGTTGAAGACAGTAGAGAAATGTTTGTAGAAGACGAAACGATGAGAACGGCGAAGGATTGTGGACATCGATGTGCTTCAGGAAACGGTCGAGACCTCTGAAAACGTTAATAGTGGGACAAAAAGTAAAAAAAAATTTTTTAAATATATAAAACGATAATTGTTACCTAAAATTGCAATAATGCGACTCACCTCACTTTCGGTCTAGCTTCTCGAGTTACCGTGCTTTTGTAGACATCGTCAGACTTCAAGGTCGCCGTGTTGTCATTATTCTTGGAGATTAAGGCGTCTTCTGTTGTAGCGTTATTCTCTTTCAACTCGATATGATGACACTTCTGTTTACTGCTCGCATATGTTTGGAGATATACACGTACCCATTTCAAGCCTTCGTATAACGCAGCCATAATAAATATGATGAGAGATGAGAATAGAATACCTAAAAAGAAAATACACAAAAGTGAGATTAAATTATTTTAGTCTAATTTTATTAATAGAAGCATCAATATTAATACCACTTTTGCATAATAATGTCAAAGACAACAGTAGAAATAAAACTACTTACCAACAAAAGAATCTGTTCTCCAGAAGTCAAACAAAATAACTTCTTCAAACCCAAAATGGAAGTACATCTTCATGGTATGTTCATGGTGCATATGTTGTGAATGGTCCATTAATGGAGCTGCGGTCGCAGAGTCGTGTTGATGATGACCATGATGTGCATGGTCCATTACGGGAGCTGCTGTCGTAGAATCGGGTTGATGATGACCATGATGAGAATGGTCCATCTGAAATTTATTTGTAAATAAAAGTAGAAAACAATATAGTAAAATATACCGGCCACGACATTATGACCAATATAAACCATGCCCGCAACATTAAAGTGAACCAAATTAGTTAAATTAGCAACCAAGTTTCATATGAAAAGTCACAACCGTAATAATTATAATGGAATATATTATACTAGACTATTTATAGGTGTGAATTATGGTAATAAGAAACAAATTACAATAAATAAGACAGGAATCCAAAGTGGTATGCATGATAAAAGACCCGAAACTTCCAAATAATATAAATGAATCAAGCAAACTCAAGCCCCTCGAATTTATACGCGCCCTCGAGGCGACTTTCGGTCATCAGAAGTGTGCGATCGGAAATGCGGAATACGGAAATGTACGAAGCAACAGATCGACCTTCTCTTTCTTCTGACTTCAGCGCCACAATAACATCGTCGTTGGTGTTGGGAACAAACTGGAATGCACTGAAGCCTCGAGTTCCGTCTCCTCGATCACCAATTTCCAGCTTCTTGACATTAGCAAAGTTCTCTGAAGCCATTAGTACAATGTTAGAGCCTTTGAATTCGTCTTTGTTCTCGTCATACGGTTCTTCTGAGACTCTCCTAAACAGAAAATACAATAACATACGAACACAACACTACCTAGGCAAGAAAAACCATTTCTGATGAACCTTCGACCACTGACAGCTCTCATGGATAAGATAGGCAGGGAAGCCGATGCCCAAACTCTTCCTGATCATCTTGTAATTGTGAGTCCAATTCAGATGCACCACTTCTCCATTAAAAGAAACTCTCTTCACCCACATCGGATAGTCATTTACGTACTCTCCTGAAGCTGTCGTCCACTCCTTCCCCAGACCACCAATATAAAGGTAGTCGTCTTTTACTGTCATCCACTCTGCTTTGAAAGCCTTGGTCGTATTTCCTGGTCCATCGTTCAGAAATACCCATGGCACAATCTGATCTCCCATAATCTTGTAGATCAAGCCAGTCCTATCGTCCACACTCAACAATTGACCATCAAACACCACCAGATCTGATAACTCCATAGCTCGGCCTTTCGCTGCCATATCTGATTTGAGGACAACATCAGGTCGACTCCAATGAACTGATGCTTTAGTGGCTGTCTCATCCATTACCAAGAATCCTCTCTTCAAATACGAGTGCCAGTGATTGCCGTTTTTACTCAAATGATCCAAATCTGTCACTACCACAATGTTGTATTTGATATCTCCGCTTGGTAAACGTTGAGGCCGCACAAGTAACGATTCATTGTATACATAACGATGGTGAATGTCCTTACTAGGCAAATTATAAACCAGAAGCGTGAACGACAAGAACACCATGCCCAAGTTTAGGTAAATAAACCAAGCCTTAGACAGGATCCCATCCCTGAGACATGGTGAACATGTCTGGCTGACCATCTTAAAGAAAAATATTAACTGTCACCTACAGGAGTTAATTAACCATGCAACAAGATATTAAAAATGTTTTACATGCCAAAGTGAAATAAAATCTTTCTAAAGCAATTAGTCCGTGCGGGACCTAGTTTCTTGGCCAAGTGTTCCTTGTCTTTAGCGCTAATAAACTTTTCGAAACAACAAAACTTGTAAATTGTGAAATTGATAACTTTGCGTTGCGTTTAGGCTGTTATTTTTATATTTCAGCTGGTAATAATATAGAATGCATATTGTGAATGTTGTGTTCCGTCGCATAGATAAGATAACAAGGTTCATGTGTTTCATAAAAACTTTAATATTCCGAAGCCGAAAACTCTTGGCTCGTAAAATCTCTACGTATGTTTATTGTTATGTCCTCGCGGCTTTTTCCCACAAGTTTTTATAAAACTTGGCATAAGAAAAGCGGCTCTAAACTATAGCTTTTAATCCAGAACAAAGGTACAATTACAACGTATTTTTACTATAAATACGAGAAAGTGCGATTTATTGTTATTTAAAAACAATATATAGGCTTTTAATTTTAACTTCGGATGTGAAAAAGCTCCAGATACAGGTTTTAGCTCAAAAATACCCAAATTTAACGTCTTTGCGTGTACAAAACAATCAATATCACATAAATTTTTCGTTTTATTTTAATTTAAAATCACAGAAATGGTGCTACGAAAACAGTATTGAAAGTAGTTATTGTCTAAAGTAGGATACAATGAGCTTTGGCACGTCAAAGACCATTTGGCGACCGGAGTATACATAATATTAGTGAACATTGGCAGCGGTTTACTAGTCGTCTTTCTTCATGAAGGCGCCAAACATCTCCACAGGCACAGGGAATACGATCGTTGAGTTGTGTTCAGCTCTGTAAAGTATTTTAATTTATATTTGGCATGATATGGCCGAGGGAATAAACAATATTAACATGTATTGTGATAGGGGCTATGCTAACATATTTTCTGAGGATTTGGGACATTAGCTTGTGTGCATTTTTGTAGGAATATTTTCGTAAATAGCTTGTATAAAGTGCGTAAAAATAGTTATTTATCAATATTTTTTATGCTTTTTATTGACATAAATGGTCTGTATGAGTCCATTTGTCATAATTTTATTCAAATTAACTTACGCAATGCTGTTCAACGCTTGGAGATGACGGAGTTGAAGCGCTACTGGGTTGGCCTGAAAATTTATGTGTTACTTTAGGATTCTCATCTTTCTATAAAATTGTCTGTTCTGTACGGTTCTTTCCCGTTTTGAATTCTAATTTCTCATTTTTGATAAATTTGAAAGGCGGATCTGGTTATTGTGAAGGCAAATTTCCGCTTTCTATTTGGGAAGGCTGTGAACGTACTTGAATAACATCGGCAGCTTCTTTCAATGCCCTCGAGGCTTTTTGTTCTCCTTCGGCCGCGACTACCTTGGCACGGGCTTCACGCGCGGCCTCGGCTTCGGCAGCCATGGCTCGAGTGAGTTGTTGTGGCAATCTGATATCCTTGACTTCGACTCGTTCCACCTTGACTCCCCAGTGCTCGGTGCCTTCGTCGAGGATGGTCTCGCAGAGTTGGGCGATGGCTTCTCTCTCCGTCAACATCTCCGTCAACGTCTTCATACCCAGGGCGTTACGCAGCGTGGTCTGGGCGAGGAGCTTGGTGGAGTAGATGGCGTCGTCCACATTGTTTACAGAGGCAATGGGGTCTGAGGTACGGAAATAAACGACGGCGTCTACGCTGACAGTTACCGAATCTTTGGACAGAATTTCCTGAGGCGGAACAGCGTATGACACCACTCTAAAACAACAAATTTGGTTGGAATATGCAGATTATGTGTAATATACAAGGAATGGGAACTTTAAAATTATATTGTTAAACAGCTAAAGGTATAATCATAAACACATGATATGTGCACGATGCTCTATCATATACTTAAGTTAAAGCTCTTAATATAAACTATACACAATCTACTGGCTTACCTGAGATCGATCTTTCTGTAGGTATCCACACAGGGGATGACGAAGATCATACCCGGCCCTCGAGCCCCACCGAAGACCAGTCGACCGATTCGGAAGATTACTACCCTTTCGTATTCCTTGATTACCTTGAGACATAGGCACATCGAAAAGGGGAAGGTCACCACGATCAACAGCCATGACAGTGCCAGTAAGGCGTACCCGAACAGAGTACCAATTGTCTCGTAGTCTGGTGGCACATCCTAAACAGTATAGTAAATAGGAAGTACGAAGATTGGCTGAACTCAATTATAACATGTTGTTTACAAGTCGACTGTCACAAGATGTTCGTATCTCAATATTTACAAGTCAAATATTTACCATTGGTCGGGTACATGTCCGTGAAGTGGACATTTACCCAACTACAATATACCCAAATGGACGTTGGTTACGCTCAACTGTGACATGTTGACTACAACTCAACTATACTCGAAAAACAATTGCCAGTGCAATAAAGTCGTACTATACGAAACAAAATACAGTGATAAACGAATGTGTGTGGCTGACAGAGAGCTGTAACTCAGTAATGTAAACAAGGAAGAAATATCACGCACTTGTGCTTGTACCTGAGTCGATGAAGGAGCGACCCATTGGGGCTCGTTGCGCTCGTTGCCGGTCATCCCGACCTTGGAGTAGGACTGTTGAATGGTGGACTAGTGCTGGACAAGTTTGATTTCCATGCTGAAAGTGGTTGTTTCAGGTTACAGTGATAAGGATATTCGCGAAAGAATGGCAAAATTTAAAAATTTTGTATTAAAAGAATGGTACTACTTCAAGGATTTATACTCAACGTGCACAAAATTTTGCAAAAAAGTTACGATGACGTATACTGTTAAGACAACTACACTGCTCGACATCACCTTTTCATGTCTTCAGCACGATGATAAAATCAAATTGATAAAACGGTTTCTTGCAGTTAACAAAGCACAATATCAGTAGTACCAGTAAGTCAAAAAGGCCCTATACCCGTGCTAAGCTCAGAACCTTAACAACCATGATGCAGGTACTCCCATGCCTTGACTGTAAAGTCTAAAAGGTACTATACTCGTTTGAACACGGCAGTCATGTCCTTGCATCCAGCCTCCCCTCTTTCCGGCTGACTCAATAATCGCCCATACGCACTTTACTCGGTCCTCTTCGGCCTCCTCTTAGGCCGCTTTTTTAGGCCTGGCGGAAACACTCCGACCCTGTGGAATGTTGTCGACTTGAAAAGAAGCCATTTTCGCTTCATTGTTCCCGCGCCTAACGTGTTCCTAACGAGAACATTAGTGGCCGGATATTCAAGTTTGCCGAAGGGCAGGAGTGCGGGCGCAAATTTCGATTCCTGTGCAAACAAGGCCGAAAGGGATATTTTAGGACAGAAACGGCACAAAAGCCATATTGTAGTAGATGGACGGCAGTTTTTCGAAAATAATGGTCGAAAAGTCACAGTTTGGGGAACAAGTAACTGTTGCTGTCTTGTTAAAATAATTTGCCATTACTAATATGCCCCACACTAACCGCTTAGGAAGTCCAATACCAAATGCGACCCCCATCCAAACCTGACTTATAAAAGCGCCTGGGGCGATGATCGAAATGGCTCGTTTTCCTCATTTGCGGCCGCAAAATCGCGGCCCTATGACAAGACTACGGCGAGGGAAAAACTAAGACTTGAAGGAAGGGAAAGACGAGCAGCCCTCGCCCCAACAAGAAAGGCAGACTTTTGGCCATTCAAAACTGGACGCCGTGGGGACAGTGCCGCAGGGCTGTGAGAAGGCGTTAAGACAAGCCTCACTCGCCTTCCCGCGCCCCACACTCTCTCCGGGCATGACAGTAATTGTTGAATTAAGGGGATCCTGAACCCAATTGTTGTTGTTATGAGGTACGATTGGCGGCGACGTCGGTGCGGCTACAAAAATAGCCGGTGTGCAGATGTAATACGTTTATTGAACGCCTCGTTAGCCGCGATTAGGCCGATAATCCGGCTTAAAATAACAAGAAAAACGGTGTCAAAAACTTTCGAGGACAATATAACAGCGGGATATTCTTGTGGCCAAAAGTCGGCCCAAGGGGTTTTCATGCTTATGGCCGTATCCCACAAATCTGGCCGCAGAGACGCCGGCTTATGGCACAATGAGATTCTTCTTCTGGCCGAATGTAGCTGGAGCTGCACTTCCGAATGCAACGAAAATGGCATTCGTGCTCAGCAGTAGCACCACGTACAGGACGAACACGTGCTTCCACTCGTCGAACGTCGAGTCAGGAACGATGACGGGCACAGTCAACGAGCTGATTAAGAAGCTGGTGCATAATACTACCTAAAATGTCATGGTTTATAAGGCTGAGAATTTGTAGAACATTATTTGCTATCTTCTTACTTAAGAATGTAAAGTTAAGTCAGCTTAAGTTATTACACAAAGATATAACATCAATAGCTAGAATTAGCTTCTTTGCTCAGAAATACTGTCATAAAAAAAGAATTCTAACAATCATACGTTCTGAATAAAACCATAAATCACCTACTTGGAACAGTGCCATCACAGTTGGAGCTTCTTGTCCACTTATGAGCATGGCACTTCTCGGAAACCCTCCCCCATTTGCTCCAAGGAGAACATACGGTAAAGAGATAGCTACAATAGCTACAGGGTGATTCCATTTTGGTGGTACTATTGAGGCTACCGAAAGGAACAAAGCGGTACCACAAAAAGCGATCGAGTTGCACCATTTTATCTAAAAAGTAATCCCAATATTGGTTTATGACAATGTAAAACATACCTTAACCTCATCGCTAGTCCCAGTAAGTCTATCAGTGATAAGTCCAGTGACTATCTTGACAATAAACTGTAGTAATAGCACCAAGGTAACAATTAGCGCAGCATCCAACGACGAGAACCCAAACAAACTGTTCAGATACGATGGAAAGAAAGTATTCGCAAAGTTGAAGGTCATAAAGTTGCCAAACACAGCGACAAACACGGCCAACACACTCGGGGTGGATAATATTCTCCAGATTGAGACCTAAAGGTGCTACAGTAAGACACGTTTATTTAACAGTAAAGGCATTCGTAGAGCAACCTTTTATGAAGACAGAATAACTAGTATACGTAAGATATTGTCACAATAACATAAGATACTTACTCTTTGAACAGGGGTGGGTACTCCTTTTTTATGCTGAATGATACCAAGCTCTGTCTTTGATAAGAACATGTTATCTTTGGGGTGATCAGTAAAGAAGATGAACCACAAAACATACATTAAGAAGGCTACCACGCCGTGGACATAAAATACGATTGGCCAGTTCACTAAAACAACAATAATATACGATTCATAGGGTCTAACATTAGAAGGAATAACCTTGTAAAAGTTGTAATATACTAAATAATAACTTTCATTGACCTCAATAACTACAGTTTACATTCCGAACTTACAATACTGCACCAAAGCACCAGCCAACGGCATAGCAATGATACATGATATTTGGAGGTAACCAGTCAAGGTAGACAAGAAGAAACCCTTTTCAGATGCCGGACTCCATCTGGCTACAACAACTCCAATCACTGGGTACAAGTTGGCCAAGGCCGCCCCCTAAATTAACTTTACTGAACACAAAGACAGCAAATACATCAAAGTTCACTACATATCACACTGAATAGCTTGATATACCTAGTCAGAACTTATATATAATAAAAACAAATATGAAAAATGTAACTTATATTAATTTTTAATACATTACTAACTCTTACAGTACAACCAACAAATTTTAACGAAGTATATTACACACATATACCGTATGAACTTACTTGAAATGTTCGAATAATGACAAACAGCCAAACAGGCAGTCCAGACAACGTCCACGGTGTGATTACGGTCACAACAGAACTCAGAATGCCAACTAAAATCTGAGTATACCTTGTGCCAATTACAGACATCATCCACGCTACTGGTACTGCGAAGACACATGCACCCAGGAATGGAGCTGAAATAAGATAGCAAAATTTTGCGAACTTGTTGTTACTTTATGTTGCTTTATTGAGTTCACAATTTTAAAAATAAAAAAACATATTCGCCAGCTAGCGCCCTACAAAAGCGCCAACTGCGGAATAAATGCATTTTTTTGCTTTTCTATTTAGGCTTAAGCATTAGATGTAAATTAAGAAAACCTGCTTAAATACCTGCATATATCCATGCCCTTTCAAAATTACTCAAATCGAAACGACGGTCATGTAGAGGTATGTCGAGACTACTGTAATACGAAGGGTCAAGTTGACTTTCATTGTAATACGGCGACGAACTGAGGTTGGTCATTTGGACAACCGACACGTTGAAACATATGAAACTAAACATTACTTTATGTATTTACATTGTAAAGACTGTATTATTGTAGTAAAACATTTGTATTTTAGTGAGTTACATCACCAGAAACAAGATTAGATAATACACTAGCAGCTGATAAGGAAAAACAACTTAAAAACATCTTACTTTATAAACATTACTAGTACTACATTATAAAAACTACAACATCAAACAACCAAAAATACTGTAACATAAGATCTCAAACTTCAAAAGTGATTTTAAATTACAGTATCCACTTACCATGACAAACTGATGGCTAAGGTCAGTAGTGTGAGAGTGAGTATAAAGTAGCGGAATACTGTAAGTGGAAGCTTCATAAGATTACTGTTAACCTTGATCCCGACAAGCTCCATTCCGCGGCTTCGAACGGTTTGAAACGGCTTCAAACAGTTCGAAACTGTAGTCGGAGAGAGGTAACCCAACACCGTTGCTTGATCTGGAGTGTTTGCTTAATCAATATTTGTGTTTGAATGTTTAATTGTCTCGACTGTGTCTCAATTAAATGCCCTCCGGGAAGCCTGAGGCTTTGTTTTACCAGAAGCGGCTTCAGAATTGAGGTGTGTAAGACTTGAAGTTGTAGTTGCTCTTGGTTTTACGTTGTTCATTGGAAGTGTTTGTAATCTTTTTAAACTTTTGTTTCAAAACCTCGAGATATTGATACTCTCTCTACCTATTGATCTAATGAATCATGTATTTGTTTTAATAACGGCCGAAGAGTGCAAACCATATTAACCAAAATGCAAAACGCCTGAGGCTGTGGTCCCTCTGTCAGGTTTACTCGAGTTTTGTGGCCAAGAAACGAAGGGGAAAGCAGTGCATTCTCGTTGTTAGGCCAATTTGGTTTCTTTGAAATTCCGGCTTTGAACACAAAGCGGCCGACGCTGAGATTGGAAAGTCGGCGTAGATTGTTGGGGGGAAGGAGATGAAGAACAGAGCCTGCAAATCAACTAAAAGTGTTGCGCGCCGGCCGTCTGCGTGTCTGCGGGCCGCGGTGTTTCGGCCGCTTCGCCGTCGGGGCTAGCCGCACCGCCAGCCTGGGAGCGGGATGTTTCGGCGGCTTCTTAAAGAATCTGGCGCCTTTCCGTCCGACCCTCCCTTCTCTTTCGCCCCACTATGACGATCCGCGTTCCAAGTCCTGGGGGGAAATGGCGGCCCTGAGCGTCTTCCTCTTTTCAGAAGACAGCCTAAAAGCGGGAACACAGTTCCTCCTGAAGAAGCCGCAGTACGAGCTTCTTTTTGCGAGTACGGCCGGGGGCTTCGGACTCTTCTCCCCTCTCCTAATACGGCCCCTTTTTTGCGCGTGTCCCTCTGGCCAAAACCTACACAGCCGGTGCTTGGTTGACTGGCTTTCGCAGAAACAGCGCCACTTGTGAATTTCGGTCCAAAAAACTTAAATCTAGCCGAACAAAAAGCGGACACGCCACAACGGCTGAGGCCGCGCGACCCACCCTATCAGCTATCAGCTGCACTCTCTCTCAGATCTGTCCTTTTCCGGCCTGCAGCCCACCACCCTCTCGCCGGCCCCCCTCCCCCCTCCCCCCCCATCGAATCCTGAGGATTGTTTTTCGCTCGGTTGATTAAGTCGTTTAAAGAGCCAAGAGATAGGTTCGAACCAACAAAAGGGATTTCCTGGGGGTGTTCGTGGTGGTCTTTTGATGCAACAACATCTGGCGAGTAATCAGGACAGACCTGAAGTCTTTTTCCTTATCTTCCGCCCAAGCTACGACCGACCCCATTAGCGTAATGGCCAGAAAATTGGCCGTCGGCTGCCGTTTTCATAAGCTGTATATGGCCGTTACCTTTCCGATACTGCGTGTGTGGTACTGCTGGGACTGCAAAGTTTGCTTTCGGGTCTTCAGTTAGTATTCCAAGCCTTATCTTACTTTTTCGCTTCAAGTGGAGTACGTTACATTGAGTTTGCTTTAATTGCACTTGACTTACTTTAATCGTGTTTGACCCTAGCTGACCAGCTCCCGAGTTTGTCTGTCTGTTACCCGATTGTTTTGGAATGTTATTTTTACGTTTTCAGGAGAACGTGGCCCTTTAATCCCCCACCCATAACACAGTGCAAGATTGCACGGCGCCGGCAGAGGCGCCTTCTCCGACAACATCGCACCAGGCTGGCTGACCTCAGGAGGTCCCTGTCTGCGCACCCAAACTGAAGACGTCGGGATTGCAGGCTGCAGTCGACATTCTGGTCTCTACATCAACTTAAGTAGCGCTAGCTCGTCGGCCAAGCCGCTTGGCCACGGGCGCCATAGCCAGAAGACGCGATGCGTTCGATCCCGGCAATGCACTGGCGTCGCAAGCGACGGAAACCCACAACACGGCTACAGAAGGCGGAATCCGAAGCCATCAAGGCACGGTCGAATACAATTGAATACGGAGGACGAATCGACCGGTCTTCACACTACAAATATGCTACACACAGGATATTCGTCTCCCTATGTGCTACAGACAACTACCAGAACGCTACACAGAATAGACGGTTCGCTACACAAAACTACCAAAACGACAACAGAGACCGTGCCTTCAGAAGCAGATCGTCGTCTGTCGTCGGCGACCTCCTGCCCCCACAACGGTCTTGACGACGGGTCGTTGTGCCGTGAATGTGCAGAGACGTACTGCATGTTGCACAACACCACGGAGACGAAGAGGGTCTCCGTGCTGGCTGTCTGTCTTGAACGGGTCAAGATGAGTCTGAACTGTCGAAACGCCCTGCTGCCTTTCCTTTACCTGTTTTTGATCAATCTTCTCAACTTTGCTCAATGCCTTAGGATTTCAGTTTTTCACAGATTTGTAAGTTTTAAGCATGGTACCCTTTTGGTACTCAAGATGGTACCCTTTTATTACTCATGTAGTACTAGTTTTAGTATTAGCCAAATGCAGTAACTTAACTCTTAAATTGAAAAAAACTGCGACATAACTAGTGGATCCCAGCATAACTTAACAAGTTTACTCTTTTACGACCTCGGTCCCTAATCTCTGACATATTTTTATTGTTGTCGGTGTAGTTGTCCCAAGTTTTATGTATTGTCAGCGGAAACGAGCCCGCCACACAAATCGTACTAAAGCCATTAAATGTCATGGTTTATTATGGGCGTTAATAATTTATGGCATCGTATTTAAATTCAATTTGACTAGACAAAGATGACATTTAAACTCCGTATTTTAGGCTTATTTCTGACTTAATTTTATTTAAATTTCCAGCTTCTTCAACGCCACGGCCGTTTGTCTACGCGTTGGGCAATACGGAATCTAATCTTCACCTTCAACCTCGTGTCACTGCTCACCTTCGCTTCGTGCTCCGCCGTCATGGCCGTAGCATCGTCAGATACGGGCGCCCGAAGCGACCTCGACCCCGGCAAAAGCGGGGGTATCACACCCTTCCCCGACAACCCGTTGCTACGGTCGCCGAGGAACAACAAGTTTGACGATGTAGGTTCTTTAGCCTATGTCATTTCATAGAAGTTTCTGATAAAAAATTGAGAAATCTTGGATCTATTTAGCTAACAGGATAGTTATCATACTGACAAAACAAATCAGAGTTTCAGTCTTGTGGCATTTTCAGAAACGTTTTAATCAAAAAGTTGATGAAAAGCAGAATTCTAGTCGTATTTTACATTTTTTTGTGTCGGACCATCATTATTTGGCCAAAAAACCCAGAAACTTTTAAATTTGTCAATTTTTCGTTTAAAATGTTTTCATTTTCCAACTTCAGATGAAAGCCGAGTTTTAGATTTTACTTTACAGCTTTTCGTTTCATATGTTGTTGCTTTCGGCACAATTTCTTCTATTCATGCCACAAAAGGCTTCTATTACAATCAAATTTTGATAGCTCAACTCTCAAGTGCTCTCATTATAACACATTATTTGTACTTTAATCACAGTTTTAATAGAACAGCATTAGATCTGTTCTAAAAATGCGTAGTGCTACTTTGTTGTGTAACGATAGCTATTCAAGTTAGCTTTTCTATCAATCCCTAACTAAACCAGTTTTAAATTCAATTTTTGATACAAATCTGTATGTGAAACCCGCATATCCTGTCATTTCGAATAATTGTCATATTATCATGCCTTTTCAGAAGTCGAACATGTGCCATATTTGGACGCGACACACGCCTCGCGACCTCTGCGAACGCGGGTTGTGGGCGCGACTCAAGTATCTTCGCGACATTTCACTTTTCTCCAAAGACTGTGATATTGAGGATGATAACATCCAGCTGGGCCAGTTCCTGCGCTTGGAGTGGAAGCTCCTCAAGTCTGCCAACGATCTGGTCACGCACTCTGAGCATCTGAAGGACGGGGTTCAAGGCCGAAGCTGTCTTCTGGGTGCCATCAACTCGGACGAGTGCCTCAAGTGCTTTGATCGGATCGATAAGGGCCTTCAGTTGGTGGATCAGGCCTACCAAGCGTTCGCTAAGATCCTGAAGCGCTTCGACTGCCTTCTGGCGGTGGATTCGGACTCGGCTACACGCCCCTTCTCTCCAAACGGAACATGTAGCGATTGCAAGGTGAGTAACTGTTAACAATAACAAAGTATACTAACATTATAATGTGTTGAGACAATATAAAACACTTCTGATGATAGATAAGACAATGCTAGACTAAGCACATGGCAGACAAAGTAATGTTTACAAATAGTACGAGTAGAGTTTAGAGCACGAAATAAGTAAAGTTTTGTGTGTTTGTGCCGTCTGTGGGCTCTTAAGATTGAGTGTTGGGGGAAATCTTTGTTTTTGTCATCCTGACGTTATTTTTTGCACATCCCTGTAAACAATAAAAAAGCACTGCACAGAACAGAACAGCACGTTGAGAGCCAGGTTCGAAGCAAAACAATACAAAATCAATAATAGGGATTCGTCTATTTGATTATGAATACTTAAGTGGCAATCCCAACTCCATACTCAGCACAATTGTCCAATTAAGAAATGAGCTTTGAAATGGCAACAAAGTACAAAACATAAAATTGGTATTTATCACCCTTTTGTTAGTAGGCAGCGCACATTTTGAAAGTAGCTTAGGTAACAAGTTAACAAAAACTAGTGATTAACAGTTACCACCTCAATTAAGCAACGTTAATATAAAACTGATTGTTTCCAGAGGTGGTACCGCAAATGGGCGCTAGTTCAATTGATACAAGTGTGGAAAGATCCACCTTGCATCAACTGGTGCTACTACGCCCAACTGGCATGTCCCCACTTGGCCACGAACAGAGTCGTCGACTTCGGTGGCCATCCAGCATTTCTGTGTCGCGGTAAGGACTTTTTTAAGAAAACCAACAGTTTGAAAATCATATTCTACTGACGATGGTCATCAAAATGCAATAATTGCAACATTTGACATAAATATCTAGGTATAGGCATACATATTATATTATAATACAAACAGTACTAAACTAAACCAACCTCGACTTCAGATTTGGACATTCCTCAAAGCCAGTCAGGTCACGAGGAGGTGATGAACCGTGATGGAGTGTCATCCTGTTCGTGTGTCCATCCCTGCGATCTGGAGACATCGGCCAGTGGCACCAGTGCACTATCGGCTCATGGGGCCGAGAAGTCGTTCGACTTCTTCGCCGATCCAGAACACTGTCGCCAGCGATTAGAACGCTGCGAGACGGCGAATCGCAAGTCGGCCATGTTCTCGACCCTCGACCGCGACGATCCAGCAGTGACGGGTACCAAAAAGCGGAAGAAGCGACGTCGCCGCCACAACGACGACGAGGCCACCACCAGCCGGGAGAGCCCATCCCCCGCCCTTAGCTGGCTGGCCGTGCTCGGAGCGGGCATTTTTCTGCGAAATTAGGGTCTTTTCCTTGTGTTTGTGTAGACGAAAGCTCAGGTTTTGTTTTGTAATCCTCATGTAAAGTAAGGTCAGGTCGTCGTACTATAATAGTACCAAGTTATAGTATCTTCCATCCCCAGTTCCTATAGTGCTACGACGACATAATCCCCCGTCTAGGGCATTCCGAATCCTGTAATTGATCATCAATTTGTAATCAGAGGCGATTGCACTTTTGTTATGTCCATTTATGCAAATGTTCTTCTTCGTCTTGACCTCGTTTTCACTGTTTTTGTTACAAGATTACATTAAAGATGGTGCTACCTAATTTTCAGGTATCTTTAACAGATAAAACTATAATTATTCAGTTTCTATAAACGGAATTCTAACACAATCATGAGAATTTAATAGACAATCGATTAGTTTACAAAACTTGAGATTACTGGGGTTTTGAGCCGCCACGAAGAGTGACCAACTCTTCAGCACTAGTTGGGTGGAGGGCTACACACTCGTCGAACTGCTTCTTGGTGGCTCCCATCTTGACAGCGACACCAAATCCTTGGAGAATCTCATCTGCACCTTGACCAAGGATGTGGACACCGACCACCTTCTCTTCTGGACCAGCACAGATCAGCTTGAACAGAGCTGGCTCCTTGTGTTTGCAGACAGCGTAGTACATGGGGTTGAACTTGGAGCGGTAGATGGTGATGTTGTCCTTGCCATACCGGTCGATAGCTTCCTTCTCGGTTAATCCGGTGGTTCCGAGTGGTGGATGAGAGAAGACGACGGTCGGAATGTTCTCGTACGACAAACGGTTTTCTGTTTCACCGTTAAACAAGCGATGAGCGAGACGACGACCAGCAGCAATAGCAACTGAAAAGTAATTTTAAATACCATAAATTTGTAAAAGCACTAATTTTAAAATGACTGATAGTTGGACATTCCACATTAAAACAAACTTATTTTCCTTTAGAATAAACTCAAGCTAAAACAATTGTATACCTGGTGTAAGCAAGAATTTGCCGCATACATCTCCCAAGGAATAGATGTTGGCACGAGAAGTGTTCTGGTATTCGTCGACCTTGATGTGACCTCCTTCATCAACGTTAACACCAGCCTTGTCTAATCCCAAGTCCTTGGTCAAAGGATCTCTTCCGATGGCCCAGATCAGCTTAGTAACTCCATCAATCTTTCCAGTAGTAGTGTGGACAGTCAACGTACCATCGGCTTCTTTCTCTACCTTCTCCACCTGAAATAATCGTGTGAATATCATAATAACCAAAAAGTGGAGCTTTACGCATTAGATAGATAAAGAAAAGTAACAAAAAAAACTTACCTGCGTTCTCTTATGAAGCTTCAATGGACCCTTTTCGATGGTTTCGGTCAATGTCTCACTCAAAGACTGATCGAACGTTCTGAGGACGTGATCGTAGCGGATCAAGAGATGAGCATCAGATCCCAAAGCAGCCAATACTCCAGCGATCTCGACGGCGATGTATCCAGCACCAACGACGACTGACTTCCTAAACACAAACTAACAAAAGGTAACAGCACTTACTTTGGAAGGTCCTCGAATTCAAAGAATCCATCGCTGTCTGTTCCCAACTCGGCACCAGGAAGCTGAGGGATTCTGGGATGGCCACCAACCGCGATCAGAGTATGCTTTCCCTTGTATTTTACTCCATCAACTTCGACTGTACCGTCTTCAGCGAGTTTGGCACGGCCACGGATCAGTTCGACTCCGGACTGAAAAAAATTAGGTAACAAAGTTCAGCCCCCGTCTAAATAAAAGAAAATATGATTGAAATTCAATAAATAACGTGTAAAAGCAATATAACTCACGTTCTTAAGGTTGGTTTCGTAGATTCCGTTGAGTCGTCGGATGTAGGCATCACGAGATTGCTTGATCTTGCTAAAACAAGGAAAATTAACACCAAATCAACAAAAAACAACATATCGTCTATATTGTTCATACTACCTTGTGTTCTCAACATGATATATAAACTGACCTCCATTCGAACTTGTTAACAGTCACATCAAAGCCATAATCAGCGTGATCTCTGATGAATTCAGCGTGAACGGCGGTATTGTACATGACCTTCTTTGGCACACATCCAACATTGACACAAGTTCCTCCAAGTCGAGTGAACTCGACCAATCCTACGGAAACATTGAACTCGCGAGCTCTTCTGGCCGAAGCGATTCCACCAGAACCTCCACCAACCACAAGGTAATCAAACTCCTTGGCAATCGACATGCTGCGACTAAAACAACAACAATAATTCAATTTAAATTCGCTTTAACACATTATCCCGTAGTGTGTTAATAAATTAGAAAACCATTTAAATGACTTTAAATTGCTAGAAAACAGCTTTTAGACATTTACTACAAAACTCTGTGCTACAGATCATGCTACGAGAAGTATGACACGAACAAATGTGAGTAATTCGGCGTGAGACCAAATCATTCCCAACAAAAATAACACTCCCGTGGCCAAACGTCAAAAACAGACCCAAAATAACGCCTGAGAACCCAAATAAATGTCTTTGAACTCAAAAAAAGTATAATCGTTCTTTTTGCGATCAAACGAAACTTTGTCGAACTCCCGCCCTCTCGAAACGATGACAAATGTTAACAGATCCAATGATATCATAGGGCATGATGTAATTTTAGAAATAAGTACATGATCGCTTTGTTCATGTTTTTGCCAATTTTCCTTTGTTTTGAAGGGCGGAATGATTGTTTCCAGCCATTTACCTAACTTTATATAGCGAAAAATGTTTCGAAAAATTATAAAAAGATTTAAAACATTTCTATTTTGTTGTGTTAGCTATTTAACTTAAGGATAGGCAGTTGTATTCCATCAAATTATGGGGCAAAACATAAAACACAAGGTTGAAACTCGCCATCTGATTCCGTTTTCAAACAAAAAGAATCGAATGCGCTTTCAGAACATGGTTTAGTTAAAATTACATAATTTTTATTATCGTAAACTCTACTCTATACCCAAAAACCCTGCTTTTTATAACTATTTGAACAAAAAACGTATCTAAAATCGGTTTAAAATTTATGTTTTCTGCTTTTTAAATTTAACAAAAAACTGAAAAAATTTTTACAAGGTCGTTCTTTTAAACAAAAACCTTTTAAAACCCTTTTTCACTCCGTTTTCCCGCTGACCATTCTACAACACTAATCAAAAAGTGCATAGATCAAAGAAATAAAAGGTTTTAAACACTTTCTGTGGAGATAATACACGATTAGGTAATAATAAAGTATAAAAAACATTCTCGGCTAAACTAGTAATAAAGTAACAATTACCTAACTATTTTGGTGACAGTTGACTGCATGTGAGTACGAAACTGACTAAAGAGCCCATATTACTCGTTAAATCAGTAAAAATCAAAATATCTTTATGAATAATATGCATCATTGTATCAACTCCAAACATATCAGCGGTATTTTATTACAATAATCAAATAAATACTATAAATATCATATTAACATATCACAGTCAAAAGATGAAGAACCGAAGGAATAAGAAAATGGCTCCCGCAATTCCGATACCCATAAATATCTTGATCATGGCACTTCGACGATTCAGTTGTCGTGCATCTTCCCTGTACTTTTTAGAAAGGTCAGACAGATCAGAGGCTCTCGTCTCCAAAACTAGAAAAAATATTATTACTTATTATATATTACCCACGAAAGTATTATATGCGATATTAGAACAACAGATCTACAACAATATTATTAAACAAACTTACTGTTTAAAGCTTCTCCTCTATGAATAACATCTTCAATATTAGACACCATAATTCGAGTGACATCTTGTAGCTCTGTACTTACTGCTGACATCGCATATCTGTTTCTATCTCCGTATTTTCTCTTGGCCTGTTGAATGTATGAGTCTAAAACAATATAACATGCAAACCTTATAAAAAACTTTGAATTATAGAGTTTAACCTGGCTGTGGTATTTAATATCCTCACTTAAAATCAAGGTAAAATTATTCTAATAAGTTATAATTAAAAACGAGGTATATCTAAAATAATATAAAATCTTACCAAACTCCAAGAAATGATAAGGTCGGGTAATTCTATCAATCTGAGCACCATACTGTCCAATGAACTCGTTTGCTACGTCTTCTAAGAAACTGAAGGCTGATTGACGAGGGAAGTTCCGCTCACAAAGAGCTAAGGCACAGATCGGACCTTTAACAATATAACTAAAACATGAAATACTCAAATATAACACTTACTAGAACAAATACGGACCACTTTCAACAATCTGAGGATTCGGTGTGCCCTGCGTGTTTAATTTCCTGAACAACTTCTTGGCTTGAGTCGTGTATTTGACCATATCTGGCTAAAAACATGTTATACACAGCCAAATGAACATACGTCATCGGCTCCTTCAATTGATGTGGCAAGAATAAGGCCATCGCTGACTCTGGCGATCAGATTCTGTAGAACCATCGTCGTGTAGATGCTGGAGACAGAATTTCGTCAAAATCTCCACTATTTTTTTTCTTATTGCGTTATGCCAAATATACGTGTTATTAGGTCCCAAACGGAAAATATTTATAAACATTTCGGGTTTGAATGAGGCTGATTTTTGTGATTTTGTATTCTATTTTATGGCCTATAAACAAAGTGTTTTTTTAATTTGAGCATTATGATAACTGAGAACAAAATACAATTTAAAAAAGCATGGACGAGTTATTAAAAATCAACAGTAAAATGCCTTGTGTTTCGATTTGAGCAACGAACCGGGCACAATTTTCAGCCCTTTTTTTGAAATTTGCAAAATTTATGAAGCGACACACATAAATCTATTGTGGTATGACTGTTCGGCCGAATGTTATTACGCAATGAGAACAAATACCGAGTAATGTTTGTTCAAGTTGCGGTCATTTTGCTCAGGAAGTTGGACTGACTTAACAAACGCTTCCGCCGCTTGAAATAAACCCTGTAAATGATACTGTAACTGATACTACTTACTGCTACGTTTACTCAGTAACACGCTAGTTGTAATTTGAAGTAAGCCTGTCTTTTTAACGAAAATCTGAGTGAAAGGCATTGTGTTTATGTTGTAGTAGAGAAGATGGTTGAAGATTGGGGCTCTTTTGAAGAATTTTAAGCATAAACTGCTGCTATACTAATGGGCTAGGCATTTCCTTTTGCTTTGTACTATTATTTGTTGATTTTGCGATAGATTCGAATATAAAATGGCATTTTTTACATAACTATATGATTATTGGAAAAGAGACCTGGAACATTGCTTAATTCATTATTGGTTAGTAGGAACATTTTAGTGAAAGTTGTATCGTGTCAAAATATTTTTATTAGAACACTCAAACTTTGTTAAAGCTTTATGATTAATTCAATCTTATCAAATCAGTTATCGTCTATTTCCACCAAACCTATACCTGAAGTACCTGGCTCGCTTTCCGAGTAATCGACCAGGTTTTTTATGTTTTTGACGTAATCAAGACTGGGTATTAAGCTGTTGCGCGCGTATTGTTTGCAAAATAACGTGAACATGGGAGGCGTTTGTTCTGTTTCGATGACATGAACATAGAGAGCGGACTCTTGTTAGACTGGCCGCTATTCAGCGCGTTGAGTGGACACTGCACGGTCATATGTCTATTTCCTTTGTCCATTATTATTAATTTTGTACAGATTTATGCAACGCCGGAGGGCCAACCAGCTAAATAAGGCCAAGAACAGTTTTAGCGAGGACGTGTGGACGGATGTCAACACCTTTATATTGGTATGTCATTTGGCTATAGTGGGGTTGTTTCGAGCTTGATATTGTTGTAGTAGTTGCTCTACTAAATTTTTAGTTTATAAATCTAAGTTTTTGATACTTTATGCATTATTTATTGTTGAAGGCTTATTGTAACTGATCTAACTCATTATTTTAAAAGTAGACAATAATTTAAGTTTTGGTAGCATAGATTAATGGCGTGTTTAGGACAATGTAAACGAAGTCTTAGTCCGTTTACAAGATGGGTCATTGGATGATGACATTTGGGGTAAGATAATATTGATGGAGAAGGGCAGACGGCTGGCCAAGGCTTATTTGAGGCAGTCGACTTTGATTGTTGATGGTGGAGATGAGGAGTTCGATGGCAAAACATTGGGTTTCAATTATTTTGCTTCAACACACGCTGATCACCAGATTCAGGAGTTCCGGGAAAAGATCGGCGATGTAAGTTAAAAATGTTGGCTAAGACTTGTGCCAAATTTGAATAAACATTTTGTGAAAAAATATCTAAACTCACTTTTAGTAATGTTTTACTAACATTATCATTAACTTTTAAAGCTTATCCTTTAATTTTTTAAATTTAAGGGGGTCATAATCAAAATGGACAATGGCAATCTGAAGGCGATGGCCGGTGGATCTACCCCAGTCATCGTGCAGAATGTGAGAGATTCTGTAGGAAGGAATGTTTGTATGTCAGAAGGCTTGATTCAGTCTCACGGGAGGTTGCCATGTCGCTCGAATGACTACAATAGCAAAGAGAATAACGTAGTAAAAGTAAGTTTACCTTCATTTTTTTTATTTTTGTTAACATTGGCATTATGTTTCATTTTCTTACAAAAGAATAGAAATTTTTTAATGTTTATACTGCAAAAGGCAACTTTTATGTCTTTTTTTAACTTTTTCTACTGATTAATGACATATTTTTTAGATTTTTGACATAAAAAAGTTCGAAAGGTATGTAAAGTCATTGAAGCTGGAATCTGAATCCGAGAAACAACACTTGCTTGGCAGAAGTTGTGTTAGAATAGCACTAGTTAAAGACGGCCAAGAGATGGCCAAGACCCCTTGTTGGTTTATGATCATCAATATCATAGCAGTTGACATGATCAAAGGTGCGTTATTCTTTACTACAGTGTAATCTTTTACAACTTTAAGATAATCTTCGTGAATCTTATATAAACCTTTTTTTGTTATACTGTAACATTTACAGACAGAATATCGGAGTTGTCGTCAGTCCCACAAGTGTTACCTCAACTACAACAACAGTTTTCGACTGCTGATCTGACGCAACTTTTGTTATCAGCTATGCAACGTCAGCAACTTTCTCAACTGGCTTCTTCCACTTCTATCGACCTACTACAACTTGCATCGTTAGCTGGTTCTCTCGCTCCGTCCGGCGCACAAACACCAGTACTAGCACCAAAAGCTTCAAAACGGTCGAAAAGGCTTCTAAATCGACTGAAAAGTCAGGATTCTGAAGAGAGCGACGTCGAGCAGTCGTCTGGATGCTCATCGGAGCCTTCCGAGAAAGAAAGTTGTTGTAGTTCAAGTATAAGTTCAGATGGTGAGGCTCTGAAGAGGTCGTTTGACAAGCTGCATGTATCTTCCGACCGAAAAGCTTATCGACCGAGATTGGATACGGTACTCAAGATGTACGACAAACAGAAGAGCGCTTCAGTGACGTCTGGTTACAGTAGTCCAGTGGAGAACTTTGATTCTTGGGGTAGTTCTAAAACTAAAAGTGAAACTGTAAGTTTTCGTAACTAATTGTACTTTAAGTTACAGTAAGCTTAATGTGATTAGAAGGTTAAATTGAAACTTTATGTATGGTATTATTAGTAATGCATTTTAATGTTTTTACAGTATGAAGGAGATGGTGGAGAGCTGGTAGAATTCCAAGAAAAGCCAGAGAGTCGTCCAAGTAAGAAATAGAACCCACTTGCTTACCGTAACCCTCGCTTTACCCTTTTTAGCTTCGGTGGCGGACAAAGATTACTCTATTTACAACTGGACCAATGGTACCATATACAAAGGTTCAGAATCCGGCTTCGAAGCCAGTAACACTTCGGTCGCTTTTACCAAGTACGATATTAATTTAGTTTTCTTTATGTTGCCATCGCTTTTTACGTTATATCATCTGAGATTTTGGTTATATGATTTACAGTTTACCACTTTATCTTGTAACAGGACTCTTGCTTATTATTATTTATGCCATTTTACCTTATAACCTCTGATACCGTACCTTTTAAGCTTTGCTTGTTTCCCCGCTTCATCGTTACAACCAGCCGACCACGCCCAACACTCCTCGGTATATCCTCATCCTCTATATAACCTGCTCTTATCGTATTTTAGGCAAACTATGTCGATCGGCCAAGACCACCGACTTCAAGCAGCTGCTCGAGGCATCCAACCATAATGGCGGAAGCGATGCGAGATTCAGAAGATTCAAGTAAGTTTACACAGCGCGTTAAGTAATCCATTAAGCAGCTTCGAACAAATTCATTTGGCCCCGGAGAAAGCAAAATGGCCTCAGGACAAGAAACAGCGACTGGCCTCGCGGGTAAGCTACAGTACTCTTCGGTAAACATTGTCGTTGGGGGTGAACATCCCTAACATACGGGATTTAAGGGAGACTGTGTTCAGAATATAGTGTTTTACCGATGAACCATTGATAATAAAATCTTAGTTACTCAATATACTTCATACAACCACCTATAACAATATAATCAGTATGACAATCTAATATACTCTTCAGTTTCTTAATCAATCGGACTCGCGAATCCGACAACCGCTCGGTCGTTTACTGCACGGCATGTCATCTGGTCGTCGCAAACTGTCAGTGTCATCGGAGGTCGGTTCTCACAGCACGTCCGACGTTCCGACAGCGTTCGGTCGGCCTGCTCGGGCGACTTCGGCGGTCGGTCGGCGGACAAACAACAGAGAAATGAGGCCTGTATTCAATTAATTATTTTCGGGTTGTTAAGTTACTTTAATATCTTCATCCTAATAAATCGTCATCCTCAAGTATTTTTGAATAAGCTTTTTGATAGCGAAGCAAAAGTTAAGCTTAATGTGTTAAAAAAGCTATCTATAAAGAAATCATAAACCACTCGGAACCACCGGATTAACCGAGAAGGAAGCTATCGACCGGTATGGCAAGGACAACATCACCATCTACCGCTCCAAGTTCAACCCCATGTACTACGCTGTCTGCAAACACAAGGAGCCAGCTCTGTTCAAGCTGATCTGTGCTGGTCCAGAAGAGAAGGTGGTCGGTGTCCACATCCTTGGTCAAGGTGCAGATGAGATTCTCCAAGGATTTGGTGTCGCTGTCAAGATGGGAGCCACCAAGAAGCAGTTCGACGAGTGTGTAGCCCTCCACCCAACTAGTGCTGAAGAGTTGGTCACTCTTCGTGGCGGCTCAAAACCCCAGTAATCTCAAGTTTTGTAAACTAATCGATTGTCTATTAAATTCTCATGATTGTGTTAGAATTCCGTTTATAGAAACTTTTTTTTCTTGAAATTTTTTCATACACGGTAGCCCAACACAGGTGTCTTGGCGTAAAAAAAACAATTATTGCTAACAACTTTCTTTTTTCGAGGCAGGGGCAGGGCGCATGTCGGAAAAATTGCAATGGGAAATGCCATTCTTTGTCCATACGCAAAACTTAATATAGCTCAAGTCAAAGTAAAACTCTATTCTAAATCTACTTTCAATGCTCTTTCGGCCGATGTATATGACAATACATATGGTAGTCCCGTTTTTCGAAACCTTGGCTCAAAAAGTACCGACCTATGTATCTTTGACGAAAATTTAAACAAAAAATTGACATTCTTATTTGCTACGTAATAAGATCGCTCAAAACAAGGTGAAACTGTATTTAATTTCTAATTTTCATGATTTTTTTAAAACACAGACATAAAAATAAAACCTAATTTTATGCAAGATTTACTTTTATGGTATTTTCTTTTATTTATAGAGTGCATGATTTGTCGTATGACTTGTCATTCGCAAAAAGCCTAACCATCAGTGTTTTGCTTATTTGTATTTTGATTTATTACAGTACGAAGATGATGGAGAAATTGTGAAATTGGAAGAAAAGGCAGAGGGTCTTTTAATTTAAAATAAGAAATATAACCCCAACATAAATTGTGGGGATTGTAGTACCAAGTCTTCAATAATAATTGACCATAAATGTTTTTATATTGGTCAAAAAGTGAATAGAAAATGACAAGCAATACATAATTAATGTGCAGTACTACAACTGTATCACTACTTTTTTTAAAATAAATGAGAAAAAGAAAGGTAGAGCACTAAAATGCATACAAAACTTTGAAACATTAACCAAGGAGCGACCCATTAGCCTTTGGATATGTGATCCTTCGGCCAAGATCTCAGTCGGGAGCTGACATGACCGCTGGCAGTTTGGATCAGAGTAATTACCTATTCTTTTGTAACCTTTTTCATGCCGTGGTAAGTGATTCGGTAGTAGTGATGGCAACGATATTGGCATTTTAATGTTGCCGGATGCTATTTTAACATAGTTTGGAATACTTTACCTTTTCAGCACATATCCAAGGTGTTAGATGTAGTCATCTTCGTATCTCTCATCACCGTAACCTTCGTATCAACATCCCACTTTGACATAGCTACAACACCGCCCATGTTTATATTAGGTACGATCGCATTGATCATTGTACTTGCTCATCTGTTTGGTATCTTGTTGGAAAGTCACAACTTTATGTATCCTATGGTGTTTATGTCGGTGCGTATGTTTTACCGTAATAAGCGCAAAGTTTTTTAAAATAAAACTTATGGGTTTCGTATATAAATATTATATAACACAAACATTTTGATATTGATGTAAAATGACTTTCTTCCAAAGTTTTCTTTCTCAGGGTATCTTTACAATGTGTTACAGGGTTGTGTTATGGTATTCGCCATGGTGACACTGCTGATATTTGTTTTTATGGGATCAGCTACCAATATCTTCAAGAAAATGCACGAAGAGCAATGGCTACTGACCATATACTTGGAGTACAACCTTGACATAAATGATTACAAAAGTAAGTTCACATTGTGATACTTAAAGGCGTTTGTTACCTAAAATTACTGAATTGTTGCCTCATTTTACTGTTCATAAAAACGTTTAAAGTAATTGTAGATATAGCAATACTTTTTCAGTCATTCGAATCTTGTGCTTTATAATACTGTTTGGAATCAGCATGGTGGTAGGCATAACTACGTTCATCTATGTCATATACTACTTGTCTTTTGATTGGGTTCGACTCAAAAACAGTACCAACAAGAGTTCGGACGCCAGCACCAGTTTGTTAGAATCTCAATTACTTTACAAGAAAATAGCGGCTAAATAAAGTTTGAATAATTTTAAAAACATTTAAAACTAAAGGCAAACAGATACTACAGACAGTAATAAACGCAAAAACATTTTTACTACTGTAATAAAAGTAACCAAATAATACACAATAGTTTACTGTGATGTTACTGTAGCTAAATGGAACAAAAGTGATTCAAGCATCTTTCTTGGTAATCAGAAGTTCGCCTTCGAAGCCACTGTTCATGAACTGAGATGGGAACGATTGAAGGAACATTCGGGTGAACGGAGTCTCTCCCAGCACGTTGTAAACGAAAGAACGGCGCTGATAAGAATCTTTGACGTACTCGTTGACGACGTCTTCCCTTTTCATGCCTATGTCCTCGGCTTTGGCCATGATCACTGCTACGGGGTACTGTAAAATGTAACTTACTGTAACATTATTAAAAATCTTTTAAAAAACTCGTTAAAAATATAATATAATTCACGTTCTGACGCAATATTATGTTTACACAACTTTCCAATTACATAACTTACAGTACTGAACCTGCACGTTCTTGTTAAGGCGTGACTGCACGTGCTGATACTGTTCCGCACTTCCATCATGGTGGTACTGAAACTTGCGTCGTAGATTAAGTACCCGATAATTACCAGTACGATAAGATTTGATACAACAATGAATGCCATGGCTTGAATTACCTAAAAGGATGGCATTAAAAACTGTAAAATTAAACAAAAACAAAACTTTATATAAAGCTGTATTATAGATAGCAAGACTTGAATTTGACAAATATTTGTAAAAATTTTAAATCCAATGTTATTTGTCTATCCAATTTAAATGCCAAAAAACTTACAGCATTCTGCGAGTAGACACAGTACTGTAGAGGTATATCTGTGTCTGATGACCATGTAGTGTTCAAGTACTCTTCACCAGGTAACGTTTCGTTGCTGAAGTTAGCCATTTTGAACACAATCGACCAGTTGATTACTCGGTAAAGAAAACAATGCTTTTCATTTTAAAATTTGATGCTGTAATACTTAACAGTTTTTTTACCAAAAAATGGTAATAAACTAATTTATAATTTTTTACTTAATTGTCAAACTTTTATTATCATAGATATATAAATGGATACGTGATGGTGTTTATGATTACTTTATGGTCAAGTTTTGTTTTATTTCTAGGATGCTCATTTCAGTAGAATCAATTATATTATTCGTTTTATAGCCTCAACTATATATTAGAAGCATCAATGTAAATTGAGAACCCAGCTGTAACTTTGTTGTTCTTCAAAAATAAACAAATAACATCTTCTGAATACAATGCCGTCGTTAGCGAAGCCACATGTTCTGCCTTCACTGCCATGATCAGAATTACGACAAATTTTAAGTTTAATCAGAGAATTTAAGTAATTTTAAAATTTTAAAACGTATTCGAAACTAAACAAAACTTTTTAATATTGATTGTTTTAAAAAACTAAACCAAATGTCTTTGACCAATAAGTAAAAAATCATTTCTTAACTTTACATTCAAGATTAAAAAAATTACTATAAGTCCCATCCTGCAAGTATAATATTATACATAGTAAATATAAGAACAAAAACTAACTTTACAACCCAAATTATGCAAATTAAAGTTTGGTCTGCAAACACCTGTCAATACGAACAATTGTTATATTATCTTTGTATATTGGGGATGTTTTGAGGTGAAAGGTGAAGAAGAGTGCAGTCTTAAAGACTTGGAGATTTCGCGGCCAAGCTGATCTCGAGCCTCCCGAGATCTCCCTCTCGAGCTTATTTTTCGAATTCAAATCTGAGCAAATAACTTTTTTGTTTTAATGGTGTACAACAGAGATTAAAAAGGACACGCCCGTAACATGATCTCATCATGTTCTTGCTCAGGAACTGTCAGTCTTGTCTTTAATACTTGATATTGCACTGCAACTAATCGATCGTTTTATGGTTATGTTGTGTTTGGCAATGGTAAGTGGTCTGTTTTGGGTCTTTTTGTTCTTTTATCTTGTCATACTGACATGTTTTTTAAACTTTTGTTACTTTTTAAAATTTTTACGTCTATGATAACATTATGGACGTATAATGTGATTTCCAACATGTTTTTATGCAAATTTGTATCATTCCTATTAGCAAAACCTAGCAAATACCCAAATCCCAGCCAATATCATTATGTTATGTTTGCGCTCTACTGTTTTATTTTGGGAACACTTATAATAGCTTCGTTAGATTAGAAACTACCTCGGGAATGTAGTGACAAGAACATGGTCGTATGTAATAATTAGATCAAAGCCCTTTTTCGACTGTCATTTTGACGCGTTTTTATTCTTTATGCCCCGAGGGAATGGGCCGGGAGCTGTGCCGTTTTATTCGAACAAACGTCCCGAGGCTCGGGAAATTTGGCGACTAATAGTTTGGCCACGAAAATGCCTCAGGGCTTGGCACTTCTCAAAATTGAAGATTGACCTCTCGCAAAGTTAATTTGTTTATAATCTCGCAGAACACAAAAACAGTAGCATACTAACATTGGGGGATTCGCATCATAGTAATTACTCGCCCAATTTTTGTAGAAATTCTAAAAATTAGTTTACTTCAAGTATTTGCAACAATTTAATACCTTCATAAGCTTGGTAGCCTCAAAGGCCCAGTAGATTTATAAATCCCCGCAGCTTTAAAATCAAACAAAATTAAAAACCAAGTTGCCCCAAAAAACTAGTCTCAAAACGCTTGTCGTACCCGAAAATGCCTGAGGGGTTTCGTCGGCCGCTTTATATTTTTCGATTCATCAACTATTACCTGCGATTATTTCCGGCCGATTAGGGACTTTTGGCAACTCTAAACGCAAGGTAAAACAATGTGAGGCCGGATGTAGCGTCTTTCACATCAGAAGCCCCCAGGCCGATAAAGCGCCTCCCAAAAACAACCACAATCTCTATCCCCCCACTTCCGGACATCCCATATTTGGTGATGGTTCGGAACCCCATAGCTATGTTATCAGCCCATTATAACTTGAAGGCGCTCCGTAAGTTTTAACGCGAAGGAAACGAAGTTTCTGTTGTTGAACATGACGTTTTGCTTCGTCTTCCCACTTTGTCTTTTGCCATAACGCTGCGTATTCAGTAGGCATTGTCATGTCCGATGGCGTATGCACAGGATTCGAGCCGCAGAACTATCTGCGTGATCGGTGTCGCAAGTGTTTCCGTCTGAGGATCAAGCACGATCTCCCAGCCTCGGTGTCGCCAACGCCACGTAGCCCTGCCATGTCGTCTCCAGAAAATGTGTCATCAGTGTCGCCCCCCAGCTCGTTGAGTGCAGAGAAAGCGGAACGACGTCGTTCCTGGAGAGACCGTAACCCCGACGAAGGACCAGACAATGAAAGTAGGATCTTTAAATTCAATTTTGACATCAAACGCAATCTTGTTTAACAAATCCTAAAAGGATCTGAATCCGAGAAAAAACGAATCCTTTAAAAGAATCTTCAAGAATCTGCATCCTTTAGCTACCTTAACCCATCTGATTTCAGTTCCCGATAACATAACAGAAACCTCATCCGTCGTGTCTTTCAAATCAGCTCGGTCCAAGTTGTTGCCTAATGCCAAGTCGATGGAAAGCATCTCGTCCATCGTCGACGACCGCTCCATGGTCACTGCCGCTTCAGGATCTCTAGAATTCGAAAACGACGACGACAGATGCATTACGCCTACAGAAATGGACTTTGTAAGACATGTAGCACTTGATAACATGACATTAGTAGATAACTAACGAACCATTAGTTAACAAAGCCATTATAACAACAATTGTTGTCAAGGATATGCCTTTACGCCCACGATATTGCAGGATTCTCGACAGCTACGATCCGAAAACATACGATTGCAAGAACAAGTGAGCAAATTGAAAGAAGAACGGAAGAGATGGACCCTCAAACGCCCTCCCAAAACCGACTCACATCAAGATGAAACCCTCGTCCAGATTCTGGAAGAACGACTGGCAGAAGCCGAGAGCCTCATTCAAGATTACCGCGATGAGAACACCAGCCTGAAATGTGAATTGCGTGAAATCAACGAGGGACTCAAGACCAAAGAAATGGATTCAAAGCTACGGTCCGCCGAAGACTTGTGCGACGAACTCATGGTCGAGAACGAGCAGCTCAAGAACGAGGTTCGGGACCTCCAACAAGAAGTGGAAGAGATGCAAGATCAGTACCGTGAAGAAGAGATCGAAGAGTTCCGTGAACTTCAACGAGAACTCGAACAGAATGCCAAAAACTGCCGTGTTCTGCAATTCAAACTTAAGAAGGCAGAACGAGCGAAAGAACAGTACAAAACAGAAAACGAAGTGCTAACGATGAAGATGAGAGAGCAAGGCAGGTCTGGCAACGTTGGGGACAACGACGGCAATGAAAGCGACGAGAACTCGATCACTTCAGATTCTACCGTGCACAGTCAGTCAGTCAAAGTTAGAGAACTAGAGTCAGAGCTGAGAATCGCAAAGGAAGTCAGCTTTAGATTACACAAGGAGCTAGAAACAGCCGAAGAAAAAAGGTACGATAACCACGTTTTGATGAAATTATAAAGAAATACATATACATAAAGCCAATTCACAAAATTTTAAGCCACATATATCATTAAAAACTTTAAAACACTGTTTTAGGTACAAGTTAGAAGATGAAGTGTTCTACTACAAGGAAAAGACTAGAGAGCTACAAACCCAAAGCAAATGGAGGGATAACAGAAACAAAACAGACTATTCAGCAGTACGTTTTAAAAAAGTATTTTAATTATAAATTTAGAGAAGATTATCGACCGAGTTACTGTCAGAAATGTCAAAGGAAGACCTCCAGATTCTGATAGAAAGAGAAAGCGATCTGAGAGATCAGCTAAAGTTTGCAGAAGAAGACTTGAAGAGGACCAGGAATCAGATGCAGGAGCTGGAGAACGAAAACGAAGAGTTGATGCAGAAGTTGGCCAAGCTCAACGAGGTCACCAACAGCAGAGGCTCGTTGAGCAAGAAACCTGTTATTACAAGAAGCTCAAGGTACGGTCACAAGAATAGTGTCATCATTTGTCACGCGCCACGGTTTGTCCATATTCTACGTATTTTATGTCCACAAAGCACTCAAAAGCTACATTTAGTTGCACAAAAACACTTTTTCAATGTGAAGCACGATAAAAGCTTCAGGCACAATAATCAGCCTTCTTATTAACAGTTAGCGAGCACTTTTTACACTTTGACTTTAAAATTTCTGAAAAACCTTGTTTTAGTGACAGTCATGATGACATCCTTCTTCAAAAACTGGACCTGACCTTAAAAGGGGAGCAGCGCTGTAATAACTCTTTTCCCTTAATGTGAGGCTTCTTATTCTATCATGAACCAACTTTTTAAAAATACGACCTAACCTTTACTTTCAGGTTGAATGACATTGACAACGATGCTGTGAAAAGACTTCAGGATCTAGACATAGTATCCAGTAATGTAAGTACAGTATAATATTTTATGTACTGTTAATGTTTAGGGGTCCGCAAAATTGAACGCGGAGGTCGAAAAAGACATCACGAGGCTGATTGTGAAGATTCAAGAGCTTGAGAAACAGAACAGTGAACTTCAGATTCAGCTACGACGACAAGCCATTAATGGTGATAATTCGTCGAGAGACAAAGGTAACGCAAGAATTAAATTCAAAATAGTATATCACTAAACCACCGTAGATAACAAAAAGTTGTTCATTATACGTTTAACTTTCAGCCACGTCCGTAGAACTTCGTCAAGAACGACAACAACGTAAAGAGTTGGAGGCCGAGTTGACAGAGTTCAAACAGCTAATTGCTAAATCAGACAACTCAAAACTAATAGCAATGGCTACAAAAGTTGAACTGCTCACAAACCAACTAAACATGGCCACAGAAAGAGCGAATGCCTTACACAAAAAGACAGCAAAAGAATCTGGAGCCGAAGAAAGCTATGTCGATCAACTGAAAAAGCAAATAGAGACGTTAGAGAAACAGACTAGTGAACTGATAGCTAAAGAAACCTTCAAAGTCCCAAATAAACAAGACCTCGACTCTCCCTCAATGGCTACGGCAGATGAAGTAAGATTACAAACTTTAATCATCATATCAATCAATCCTTTCACTTTTCTCTGATAGAACTAAGAGAATAGAAACATAATCGACTAACCAATAACATAACATTTCAGATTGAACACTGCTGTGTTGTGCTGGCCTCTGTAGAAGCACAGACCACCAGAATATGCAAGCAACTCGACAGAATCGACAACTCCCAGAAGGAGGAACGTCGTCGTTCCTTATCAAAAGAAAGCAGTGCCAGTATAGCTGCTGATCTGGTCGGAGTAATGGCTGAACTCAAAGTAATCCGCCAAGCCCTAAAAACACACAAACTCTCCGATGTCAACGACGATTCTGAATCTCACAATGAGGACGGTGTAGCCAAAGAACCTCAAGAGTGCAGTTTCTGTGCCGAGAGAGAGAAAGGCTTGGAGACGTTGAGAGAAGAAGTTGGATTCTACAAGAAGAAGAACAAAGAACTGACCAAACAAGTTTTGCAAACAGAAAACCGATGGACCGTGGAAATAGAGAATAAAACTCATAATTACAAAACGGAGGTGAGATATACGCATCTAGCAAGCCCCCCTCTTAAATCTTACATTAGCAACTTGTTCTTTTTAGATCCGTCGTTTGGAAAATGAGCTGGGAGAGTTGAAGAGTGGACTGAAAGAACAAGAAGAAGTTGCCAATGCACGGATGGTCACATTGATTGAGAAACAAAAGACCATCGAAGAGCAAACTGCCCGAATGAACCGACTGGAAGATGAGATACATCAGAAGCAAAAAATCATACAGGTAAAACATGTTCTGCATAACAAATAACAATGTATCATAACTTCAAGCTCAGAAGATATGTTTATCTTATACTAAAGCGGCAATTTTAGGATTATGAAAAAGAACAAAAAGCCCTCAAAGAGTTCGAGATCAAGTACAGGAAGATGGAAGACATGTATAACAAAGAAAAAGAGAAGTACGACAGAGAAAGATCGAAAATAAAGTCAGACATGGCTACGGCAAAGAAAAAGGCCGACGAAGCAACAAATGAGCTCGGTAAGGAAAAACCTTGACAAAAATGTAAAACATGCCAAAACAGCTGCGCCCAAACATAGGCAGCCTGCACATTCTTTAAACAACAAATTGTCCAATCTCTGAAACTTTTTAAAATTTAGGGTTCTAATTATGGAATAATTAAAAAAGTCAACAATTAACGAAATATTTATTTCAGAAACGACAAGAAGGGATGTTGAGCAAAAAGAAAACGAATGGAACGATCAGAAACAGAACCTCCAAAACGAAATCAACTCATTGAAGAAGAAAAAGAACAGCGAAGAAAGCGAAGAGGAGGAGGAAGAAGAAGATGGTCCGTCAATCAGTCCTCGACCTGTCATCAGAACAATCAACTACAGAGTCACTAAAATAAACGAATTAGGAGTGCCTGAACTAAAAGAAAAGCTGGCTGATCAACAACAAAAATACAGTGAACTAGATGGGAGATTCAACAAGCTACAATTGGCAAAAGAAACCGTTGACAGCGAGCTACAACGGCTGAAAGATGTAGTAGAAAGAGAAAGGAATGATTCACAACATAGGCTACGGCAGAACGAGAAGATACGATCGTTCGAGATGGATGCGTTACAGCAGAAGTTTACCAGTCGAATGAACATTATGGAGAACACGAATAAATCATTGCATACCCAAGTAAGTTACGTTAAAATATATACGTAAACTACCTTATTATAAGTAAAAAGCGTAAAAAAATCCATGTAACAGAGATTAGATAATTTTGAACCCTTTCAAATATTAATTTTTGCTCCATTTTACAGCTGGTTCAAATTAGACGAGAACGTGACAGGTTCAGAGAAGGCATGAATGTTACAGAACAAAAGTTGCTGGACGAACAGCGGCGTTGTGAAGAAGAACGGAGGAAGAATGTCTTACTTGCCAATAGTAATAGCGAAAACGTATGTTTGATATTAAAAGTTAAAATATAAAAAATTAAAATAATTAAAGTTAAACAATATAAATGTTACCTAAAATAACATCTCACAATGTTATAGGAGAAAAAGATCAAGACCCTGAAGGCCGAGATAGACCGTATTAGTCATGAACTTAAACTGAAGATAGAAGCTCACCGTGCTGACTGTGCCTTGTGGGATATTCAGAAGAAGCATCTAGAATCTAATAAAGGAAATACAGACAGTAAAGATGTACGAATAACTGAAGATGCGCTGAATGCGGCCGAAGCCGTTCAGAAACAGTACGCAGAGTATCAGAAGTTCTACACGAAAGAAGTAGCTCGGTTGAACAAAAAGATCAAGGAGATGGGCACGATGCTGACCAACAAAGAGTACGAGTTTGAGAAGAAGACAAACGAGGTAAGACTCTAATAAGTTCATAAACCAAACCACAAAGAAT
Organism: Bursaphelenchus okinawaensis; assembly: GCA_904066225.2. Classification (NCBI taxonomy): domain Eukaryota; kingdom Metazoa; phylum Nematoda; class Chromadorea; order Rhabditida; family Aphelenchoididae; genus Bursaphelenchus; species Bursaphelenchus okinawaensis. The sequence goes on from CAJFCW020000006.1 coordinate 5,372,162, forward strand.
GGTATCATAACAATAACTTTTCAGCTTGACGAACAAATAAAGATTCTGGAGATCGACCAGAAGAACCTCCTACAGGCAAAACAAATGCAAGTTAATACGACAGAGATATTGAGGGCTGATCAAGACCGACTGATGCAAGTAGTTCAACAAGCAGAAGTTCAAAAACTGACAAGGAAGTACAAGATAACGGCAGTCGTTGACAGAGTAAGTGCATAAATTGAAAATGTAATGGTGCTTAATGCACAGTACACATCTATATTAACAAATTCAACCACTGTTACTAAAAAATTGCTTTCAGCTTCAAACCATCCGGAATTTGACAGAAGACACCGAGATCTCCCACATCATAAACCAGTTGAACACCATCAAAGAAGACGACAATCACACGGCATTCACATCCAGCGATCTCAATAGTTATGAAGTGGATTCTGCGTTGTCATCTGCTAGGACAGTCAACTCTATCTGTGGCAGCACCTACAGTACCAATCCCATATTCCTACCCAATCAGCGGTCTCTGAGTATCGAGAGTACTTCCACTTGGGACAGTCGCTTCCAAGACTACACCAACCGGTCGATATCCCCAGTGAAGAAGATGGTCAATTATCCCGATCCTCCCCCGACATTTATGCTCAGTAAAGACACCAAAGTAGAGTACGATAGAGAAGGCAAACTACATTATGTCCCCAAAACAATATCGCGCAGTTTGTTATATGACAACGCCACGGCACCAATCGTCACAAAAAGTACGGGTACCTTAACAGACGACACGGACGCCGACAACGATTCCCTGGCATCGCACAGTAGAATGGGTAGTGCCGGTACAAACATACTGTACAAGATACGAAGGGAGGAGTTGGCCAAGGGAAAGGCTCCTTCAGTAAGGACGATTGCCAAAGCGTTCGAAACCCTGGACCGACCCAAGACCAAGAGAGGCTTTTTCAATATTCGGAAGTCAAGATCGGTTGACACGGGCGAGGACAAGCCCTCGGCGGTAAGTAAAACTAATACGTACATGATGATAGGCAAACATTTATAAGTTTTGCTACATGAGAATAATATTAAAACCGTTTTTTAGGGAATGATGGCATATTTTGTAAAATATAGGCTCTTTTACACGTAATAATAAGCATTCTTTTCGTTTCAGAACTTCCTCAAGCCCTCAGCACTAACCAGAAACACTGAGAGTATGAGTAAGATAGAGTCAGATCTACCTTCCAATAGTGTTATAAACAAGTCTTCTACAACAAACCCGGCTTCCCACTACGGCACGCTAACACGTGGAGGTCGGAATCCTTTCAAAAACATGGGATCCAAGCTGGTTGACCGAGTTCGACGGTCTTTGTCAAAGTCAGGACGAACAAGTCGTGACCAGACTCCCGAAAGAGCTCCATTGGCACCAAATGAAGATATATCGCCATTGGATGAGAACGCTCCCACGGCGACCGAGAAGACAAAGGTAAACAGATAAATCTCTTTTAATGTCATTTCCAAACTGTTATCTAAAAGCCTGGATTTCAAGTGTTATCCAATGATATTTGATAACGATTTAACGCCTCGACCTTACTTTAGGTTGTCCGGAAAATACGAGTTAAGAAATCAGCGGACGGAGAAGCTACTAAGACTCGGAAAAAGCCCACGGCTGTTTAAATTCTCCTAGTTAATATTATTGTTATTTATTGTTAAGCCCCAATAAATTCCTTAATGTTATTAAACCCGACAGAAAACAGATTAACATGAACGCACTCGAATTAATATCTGGAAATTAAAACATAAGATGAGAGTAAGCTGCGTCTATAAAAGATTACATCCAAGTTTGTTAATGATTTTGGTCAAGAAAGTGCACTTTTCATCGAAATCTGCACGGTGCGGCAAAGAAAACCATGCACTTTTAGAACAAAATAAATATTTCATTACTTTTTCTTAATATTTACTTTGTTACAATATCAATCACTACTTTGAACGAACTTTACTATCCAGTTGTTTATTGTTTTGGTCAAAAAGTAAGTGGAACTATTTCAACGGAACGTGCAAATTCCAGAGTCAAGGGTTAATTTACTTTGCGAACTTTGATTGCATTGGAGTTTGTTAATAATGTTTGTATAATTCCAATACAAAATAAACGTTTTGTACGAACTCTACAAGACCTTTGTTTATTGTCAAAGACGTTTTTCTCGCGGTTTTTGTAACTATTGACTCATGTTCTCTTTGAAACTGAAAAAAAGGTTGTAATTCGTTCCAAGGTTTAAATCACAATTCCTTTCAACTACAACTATTCTGATTCCGTTCATTTACACTTTATCAGTCACAGGAAAGTGCACAAGGACAATGGTCCCACTTTTAAATGATTGCGGCGGGTGTTTTTTTATTGGAGGGGTGGAACATTTTATGAGTAAAATATTCAAATTTTTGAAAAATCCTATAAGTTATATACATTACAGTGCAGTATTAACCTTGTGTAAATCCAAAAAAGATCCTCGATTTTAAACTCTCGGATCTTCTTGATAGTTTCAATGGTGAACAGTATTTTATTGTTATATCGCTAATTAAAACGAAATTCCAATGTCAAAAATAATCTCTAATGTTTTGAAAACATAGTCTTTTGTTACTCATCTCCCTCCAACACCAAACCTCACGAGAACAGATAAATAAAAAACCAAAAATGCTCTCCAAATCTATTTATTTGCATCGCGCTGACGTGTTTTTTTGGAAGAAACCCTTTTTTCGAGGAAAGACATTTTGGCGATCAGCTCGTTTGGGGTTTATGTTTATATTTTACACTAACCACATAAACGTATGTGTTTTCGTCAGCTGATCTTATCTTTCCAAAAAGAATTGCGACAATTATAACATTATCTTGCAGTTTTATTGTTAGATGCACTTTTCAGAGGCGAACAAAGTTTGTTTTACCTGGACTGGGTGGTCGCTACGGATCGACAGTTAGTGGCGCCACTTAAACTTTAAAACCTTTTTATTTGAAATTCGAAAAGGTTTGAACTTAATTGAATTGGCGACCTTACATTAGTTATTAGTCGACAGATGCCTGGAGTTCACACATTCTACGATGGCTCTCGAATATTGGAGCCTGTGGCCGAAGGGATTGGAGTCGAGGTGGATATAGTAGGTTTTTAAAGGTTACTTACGTTACTCTAGTTACAAATATTAACTTTGAAGAAAAACTAATTTGTTTAAAATTTGGGCGAAAGTGCTAAAATGTACCCAAAAATAAGTGTTTTGATATCTCAATATACAAATGAACGTATATTTTAATGGCCAAGTGTTTTTTAATCTTTTTTTGCCAGTTATCTTGCCATGTTTATTGTTACAACGTAGTAATAACGTTATTATTACAACGTGTTTCAGCTAAATTTGGTTTTCTGCCAAATAATCTCGATTCCAATGGCCATATTGTACAGAAACTATCTTGGACCAGAAACAGTCTCACGGAACATACGATTATGGTCCTCAACAGTTGTAGGCTTGGTACTTTGTTATTTCTGTTATGGAAAGTAAGTTGTTTAGTATATAATAGTGTTCTAATTGTTTAGTTTTATTCAGTTTTATTCAAAAAGTGAGGGTTTTGTGACAAGAAATCTTTCAAATAGTTTGTTTACTTAATTTTTGATGAAGATTGTAATTTAGACATTTAAACTTACAATTATGAAGACACTTTTTGGCTTCAACTTTTGAATCCTATACCTAAATTAATATAAATCATGTTTTAGTGCCATAAAACATCCCATAGCTTTAATCGCGGCATCGTATTCGATTATGCGATGGTCCCCATCTGTATATGTACATAAATTGGTGTTTTGTTTTTCTATGGGATACTTAATATTTATTCACTGGTTCCGATGGTACGTACTAACTAGTTATTCAATAGACATCACTGGTCCCATGATGGTGCTAACCCAGAAGGTGACTACAATGGCGTTCTCATTACATGATGGAAAGGTCAAGAAGACCGACGAACTTACTCCTATTCAGAAGAGAGAGGCCTTAAAGTAGGTATTTTATTAATCTTCGTCGTAATATAACAGTTTATTTATAAATTGTTTGGAGAATAACTTATCCTTAATGTAATATTATAATATTGTCGTTTAGTGAGATGCCATCGGTATTGGAATACATGAGTTATCTGTTTCACTTCCAAACCATTCTCACAGGCCCCTTGTGCTTCTACGCTGATTACATCGACTTCGTTGATGGTAAAGAAATGTCAGAAGAAGAAAGGAGGGTAAGTCATCGTGTTTTGGTATAATAGCTGAATTTAGAAGATCAATGTGTGGCAAGGTGCTCTACCAAAATTACTGACATCTCTCGTCTTGATGATCATCGTGGCCATCTTCCAAAATGACTACAAGCCAGAAATCATCGTTCAACCAGACAAGCTGTTAATGCCGGCGTATAGATGGTGGATGTTGTACTGGTTCGTCATCTTCCTGAAGCGCGTACAATATTACTATGCTTGGACGGTCGCTGATGGAATCGCGAATCTGAGTGGATTCGGATTCAATGGTTACGATGAAGACCACCGACCCAAATGGGACTTGATCAGTAACGTGCACATCATGAAATTCGAGGTATTGATATTTATTAAAAATATCATTTGGCGTTAAGAGAATATCATTTGTGAAGCTCCCATTTATTCTTACAGGCTTAACTTTAATGCTTTTAGCTGGCCTTTAATTTCAAAGAAAGCCTTGACAATTGGAACATAACTACAATGTATTGGCTACGGAGGGTAGCCTACGAAAGAGTACCCAAGAAATATGGTACTGTAGCAACGTACATGTTGTCCGCAATGTGGCACGGTTTCTTCTTAGGGTACTACATGACCTTCTTGACTGGAGCACTTATGACTTTGGCCGCCAGAACTGTAAGTTTGAGTTAGCTTCTTTTATCCCTAGGCGAATGTATAATGCTGATAATGTGTTCTTGTCTGCATTAGTGTTATGTACACGCTTTCAGGCCCGACGTTGTCTGCGATACAGATTCCAACAAACATTATTCTGGAGCCGTACTTACGACGTTATCACGTTTTTAGTAACCAAAACCTCGATGGCCTACACTACATTCCCCTTCGTCACCCTACACTTGTATCCAGCTCTGTACCTTTACAAGTAAGTCGATTGACAGTTTTCCTCAAGTACATTTCAGGCAGCTTAACTTCTCTTATCACATATTGGCCTTGTCCATCATATTTTTGCTACCTCTTATCTTGCCACCTCAACGTCGATCGAATGTCGTCGAAGCCAGGAAAATAGAGTAAATTAATATTTTGTGCATCTCTCCCAACCTCTAATAATAACACCGGTAAGAAAACACTAACACATGGATCATGAATATATTGCCTTAAAATTTTAATTTTATTGTTCAACAATTAACGCATAAACAATTCAATACCTACTTGTACTTGGCGTTTCGTATCTTGAGATTACTTTAGAAAACTTAAGGCATCCTCAATATTTTTGACAGCCAGTTCAGGGTTATCTTTGTGAATCAGAAGGTATCCTTGTAGCCATGCTGGTGAAACAGATTTACCAGATGACAAAACTTTGTTGGTAAATCTATCACATATACTGTCATCAGCATTTTCGTAAAACCGAATGAAGAACTGAAAATTTAAATGAAAGTAGCAATACACTAAGAATCTTATTATAGTTAGCATTCTAATACTTAAAAATGTAGTACTTACTGCTCTAACAACATCCTTCGTGCAGTTATCAAGTTTATATTGCACATCTATCCTTCCTGGCCTCACCAACGCGTCATCCAGTCTTTCTCTGTAGTTGGTTGTCATGAACAATATCCTTTCATCACTGCTAGCTACGCCATCAATCGCATTCAGAAGACCAGAGAACGTTACTCTAGTCATACCTTCATATGCTTTATGCTGAGAGTTTTCAAAGGCATCCCGACTCACAAAAGCGGCATCAACATCTTCCAATAGGATAAAACAATTGGGTGGTGTGTTATTCAAAAGATACGACAAACGATCGTCATCTAAGGTCCTCTCACTCAAAGATAAGATGCATATTGAATATCCGAAATGACCAGCCAAAGATGATATTAGACTGCTTTTGCCTGTGCCTGGGGGTCCATAGAACAAATAACCCCGTCGATAAGGAATACCTCGTGAAATGTACCTGGAATCACATTTTATATTAAATTTGATGTTTTTATCCATATCTATAATAATTTAACCAAATACGTTATAATTTGACATATTTTTGAAAAATTACCATTCTGAACTGTCGATGAACTCTTCGATGTCTTTTATAATGTTGTCAACGATTCCTTCAGCCAATATTACTGATTCTATCGGCCGTTTCCTCCTCGGATTTCCCATTCGATGCCATTCTGGTCCTATGGCGTTGTAGACAACAGTACCCGTTTCTTCCTAAAAGTGATCAAAGTTAGATGGAAACAAACAACTTTTTAGTTTAATAGGTATTACTTTTAAATATTGATCAACAAAAACATTTTGAAACAAACTCCCTTACCTTTTCCAATGCTTCGACAGTAGCTTTATGCAAAAAATCTTTCCAGATCAGAGGACTACCAAATGTCGTCAATGTGACAGTTTCCAATGCTGTTCTCACTCCGTTCTTCTGAATCTGATGCTTTTCTCTCGACCTCTCCACTTGAATGAATCTGTAGTCGTAGCTGAAGTAATGTGTTCCATAACCTGGCAACAAGTAAAACGAGGATGACACTTTTCCACTTTCAGTTTGGCTGATAACCGACGAGGCCGAGATTGAACGGGCTTTATGTTTGCTATACTTGTTGATAAAGTCCAATACCCATGGATATGACCTAAAAATAAAGTACGAAAAATAGTAGAACTTACGCATCTTCGTTGTTTAGGGTCAAAGAAGTCACAAAGCGCCTTCTGAACAAAAGATTACCTAAAAACTGAAGATTATGAACATAATAAACAAATGCAAAGCATAAAATAAAATTTTTGCCAAAATAAACTACCTATAATTAAAAAACGTTTTCCTAACTGAGCGGCCATTCCAAGTCCAGCCAGCCCAAGTCCAGCATTGAAGTATGGGTTCTTTGTGTAAGTCTCAAGCAATCCGCCTTGAGAACTGGCAGAGTCAGGAACTGGCAGCGCCGGTACAGCGTTATCCATGGCTATTAGGTGTTAAAACTTTAAATCCAATTTGTGTGGGAATTAGCTTTGTTATTTTATGGATATACTTCTACAGAAAACTATGAAAAACATTTTCACAATTATTTTATCTTTTTCTAATTGACAGAATGCCAAATAATTATTGGCGTTACAAGAATCGTAGGTTCTGTAACGAAAAGCACGACAAAATCTGCATGTTTGGTGGAATTTGTGAAACCTTGTGTCCCAAAGAAATATATAGGAAGTATTGAAATCAGTTATCTTATTAATTCTATATCAAGTTTTTTGTTCGAAAAGACTTTATTTACAAAATTAACACAAGTAAATCTTATAACGAAAACAAGATTGCTTGTTTTTTTGGCAAACTTCGGCCAACTAAATTCTTTGGTAGTTTTATGTTTAGACAAAAGTCGAGAAGATATTTTGCAGTGTAGTTATCGTACCTGATTGAAAACATTATTCAAGACATATTATTTTGTCAATTTATCTAGGCTTTGGTGTTTGTTTATAGAAAGGGCTTTGTCCCTGACGGAAAACGATTTTTTGCCGTTTCAATTGATTTTCTATACCTATTTTTGTACGGTTCGACATAATATATCTTTTGTTTTTGGAACAGTATATTTATATATTATTATTTCTAGGTAATTTGGATGAGTGATCACAAGCAGTTGTTTCTTTTTGGCAGAGCGTTTCCATCAAAAGTAGACGATAATGCTTTTATTGAACGGTAAGGGTATTGTTTTAGTTTTTATTTGTTTTAGGTTAATTGATTCTGCAAATTCACGTAACAAGTATGGGGCAGCCCCAACATCAGCTATTGCTTCGATACCTGCTAACGAAATTGTCGAAATGATTGTTGGGCCAAGCAGTATTGGATTTTTGTTCAAGGTAGGAATCACGAGGAATATTTCTGTTATACTGGGTTATGTTCTGAAACTTAATATATTTCAATGTATACGTTAATATTAAAATAGGTTTACAAGGTATTTTTCAGAACCACAGAATCGCTCGATTGGATTTTGACATCACGTCAAACCCTGTGTCCAATGAGTCAGCAGAATCTACGTCGTTTAACAATCAAGGTGCGACCGATCCAGGAAGTTCAGTCAGTGCTGCTTCAGCTGCCACAGGTAGCTCTTCTACAGCAATATCTGGCTCTGGTAGTAGTGGAATTGGTTTTGGAAGCTCGGCTTCAGCCAGTCGAAATGCTAAACTTCGTCGAATGATGATTGCCGCCCGCAGACCGGGAGCCATCTTAAACAGAACTGGCGTGATTGTTGATAGGTCTAGAGCAATGTTACCTGCTTCTTCTATTCCAGAAGAACTTATTGCACAAGCTCAAGTCGTTTTACAAGGAAAGAGTCGCGAATTGATTGTCAGGGAGCTACAGAGGACGAATTTGAATGTAAATGAAGCCGTTAATAACTTGTTGAGTCGTGATGACGATGAAGGTAACTATTTTAAAAAACTTTTTAAATTAAATGGGGTTTTTATTTGAAGTGTTACATTTAAATGTTGCAGATGAAATGGACGATCAGAATGATTCATATTTACACGAAGAGCTTCTGTCTTTGCTCGATGCTGGATTACGCGGAGATGGAGCTGCTGCAGTGATAGATGGAGAAGGTTTATACAGTGGAGCTGAATACGAGTATATGCTAAGGGATTCGCGGAGAAGAGACGAAGCAAAGGCTAAAGAACGGAAAGGAGAAGCTCAACAAGGCTCGGAATTGACTCAGCAGAATTTCAAGTTTGCTGATGAGTTGTATTACTGGCACGATGTTAACGGGGACGACTTTCCAGCTGGCGTCACGAAGTTCTTGCAGATCGGCTCTTCTTACACGGGTTTATTTGCTCTTGGTGACAATGGAAAGCTGTATCAGTGGCGATGGAAAGATCGACTACCGGTTAACGAACCACACGAGATTAATTTCAAGATTTTGAACAGTAAGTATAGTATCCTTGATTATTATGGTTTTAGGTAATGAACGAATTGTTAACTTTGCTGCATCTTCTTGGAGAATTGCATACCTCACCAACAACAGACGTGTCGGTACTTTTATGGATGATTATTGTGGACCTCATGTTTCTGATGGCTTTAACACAGCTCCAATCGAATTGCCGGAAAAAGTTGTTGTGGAGAAGCTGATGGTTTGCTCATTATACGCTGCTATTCAGACTGCAAACAAGTTGTACTGGTGGGGAATCCATCCGTTTACCGACCGGGTCTTGATGTTTGAAAATGCAAAAAGAAAAACCCGAGAAGAGCCGTTGACGAAACCGAAGGAAATTACAGTAGGATCAGAAGTGAGGACTAGGGCGATTCCGATTTACGCAGCTAGTTCAGTGGGAGTGAGCTTTGTCAATGGTGTTATCATGGTAAGATTTGTTTAAAAAAGGCATTGCTTGATAAGTTAGTTGATAAAAAAATTTAAATGACGTTTATGTGAATTTAGGTAGGTGTGTTGATGGAAGCAGCGTGGACGATGAATGAAACGTGCAGGTTTCGAGTAATGACTCCAGATCAATACGAAATCTATGTTAAGAACGTTCCAGAATCAGAAAATACGAACGTGAACCGTAAGTTTTTTACCATATTAGTTTTTGGTTTAAAGGGTCGTATTGTAATGCTTTTATTGGGGCCTTTTTATTTCGGGAATACGTAGTATGGCCCTTTTAGTAACTGTTCGCAAAAGAGCCGCTCCTTCAGATGACAATCTGAGTGAAACCGGGGGCGGTGCTCAGGTGACAGCACAGTACAGAGAGACCGCGTGGAATCTGAAGGATGTTACTTTCATCTATGAGGAGCCAGTTTGTGACACTGCTATTGTCAAAATTGTAAGTTTTTCAAATGTTTTTAAGTTAACTTGGTGTTTGAATTATTTCGTATACAATGTTTTGGATTTTTAAAACGTAATGACATTTCAAGGTGGATGGAAGTTACGCTGGAATAGTTTACAAGTCAGCTATTGAGCAATCGGAAAAGGAAAATAACGGAGTTGCGAACGAAGTAGAACTTTTGAGATCGCACCTTCGTTTGATGAGAAAAGACGAACTTGTTTTGGTGCCATCTTTGCGTCTGTCTAGGTCTCCACAGACTTTTCAGAAGAAGTTGGTCGAAGTAAAGTTGCCAAAGAATGTTAGGAAGGTCATTTCGTCTGCAGTTGACAACAATTGTAAGTTGTACATTTTAAATTTATTGTTCGAAATTTAGGTTTCCGTTTACTAGTTGAAAAGACTGATGGAGAAGCTGCTTTGGTACAGACAAATGGGTATGCCACTGATATTTGCTCACAATACATGCCTATCGACATTAATGTTTTGAATCAGGCGCGCGACAAAACGGCCAAAGCTTGGCTAGACAACCACGGAGACGTAAGTGGTTTTTTAGGTATTAAATTTATGTAAAACTAAAATTATAAAGATATTGTATTATGAGTTTTTTATTTTCAGGAGAACGCATTGGTATTGTGTGATGCAAATGGAAGTTTGTTGCCTGTTATTCCAGACTCGACGAATGGCATTAAAGATCCAGTTTACTTGGCGTTTGGTGCAGCTAAACACGTGGGAGTCGGAATTAGATATCTAAATAACGGTGAAGTCACAAACACTATAATCACGTCTCATCAGCTGTGTAATGAAGCATTGGCCAAGAACAACGATGCGCCAAAGACCGTTCAGAAAATGGCACTTTACGCTCTTCTCATTTCCCCAGAAACTAGAACTACCGAACCAAAGATCGATTCACTCATTCAGAATATTCAATACTGTAGCTTGAACTCTGTAAAGCGAATTCTGAAGGAGTTGGAAGAAGCCAGTGAAGACGAAAGGAAGTACCAACTTCTGAACGCTCACACTAACGGTAACAGAAATATATTCCACACGGCCATCATGAACGCGTTCTCGACTAACAACAAGGATCAGGCAGATGACTTCAAACAGATCAGATTCGAAAACGGACACATTGTTCTCATCGAAAACGCTCCAAGTTCGAAGAAATCGGCCGAAAAGTTGGATACTACTGAAGCCGAAGCTCATGGACAAAAGTTTGATCAGAGATGGAAAGACATGATTGGGGCAGCTTCTGATTCTGCGAAGGGTGTTTTAAAGTCCAAGAGCAGTGAACAAGCTATGGAGATATCAGAAAGGAGTGCTGATCGACCAGTCAGTGCAAGACAACGACAAAAGAATGCCATTATGATCTTGGGAGAGTTGGTTTCGTCTCCAATAATGGCATCTTACTTTGATGAACTCATGAAACAGAAGGACATCCATGGTCACACTCCGTTCTACTCAGCTGTCCATTTGAGAGCTTATTCTGCTGCTGTTATCTTGTGGCACAAGGTCAGAGACCTGAAGTTGCATGAAACTGACTCTCTGACTAAAATTTGCATGAATAACACGGGAGTAGATTCTCCACTGTTCATTCTTTGCTACAATGACACTTGTTCGTTTACATGGACGGGAGAAGAACACATCAACCAGGACATTTTTGAGTGTAAGACATGCGATTTGGTGGGATCACTTTGTTGCTGTACAGAATGTGCCTACACATGCCACAGGGATCACGACTGCAAGTAAGTAGAAACTGTTTTATAGTTGTCTCATTGAAATTTACTGTCATTATAAACTTTATGTAATATTTCAATATATTTTAGGTTGAAGCGTACGTCGCCTACAGCTTACTGTGATTGTTGGGAAAAGTGTGGATGCAAGGCTTTGGTGTCAGGAAACGTCGATCAAAGAGAGGAGTTGTTGAAGTTGCTTTTGAAGGAGACAAATCTCATTAACTTGTTGAGTTCCAAAGGAGAACATCTGACCTTGTTCTTGGCTCGAGCTCTCGGTCGACAAACAGTGGAACAGGAAAACTTTCCAAGACGTGCAAAACTTCGTGCAGCTACTCAAAACACTAACGAAAATATACCGGAACATGATCTAGATCCACCCAAGTTCAGTGGAGTTGCTTTGAATCTTCTGCTGACAAAGTGGGAGTCGGTAAAAAGTGTTTTGCAAGTCGGAATCAAGTACAGAACTGGAGAAACACCAATAAGCGAGGACCTGTTCCAACTGAACGAACAAGATGGTGTTAATCACTTGGACAGATTTGTCTTCACATTGATTGCCAGATGTCCTGAAAGTGTAAGTTGATTGTTGTCATGTTGTGATATGTGTTACTTGTTTCATATTTTTTATGTTTATTTATTTTAGCATTTGGACACGCTGCTGAACACGTTGATTTCTCAAGCCAACAAAAAAAGTGGAAGAGATCCAGAAGTGAACAGAATCATTGCCAGATTCACTCGTTCTGTGGTACGATTGTTTGTCTTCTTGTGCATTTCATCTCCGATGGCTACTGGTTCAAGTTTGAATGTGATTGCAGCTACATTGGGGTCCATGGTGGAGTTGAGGAAGAGAGGGTCTTCTGACCCGAAACTCAATATTGCTACATCTTTACCATCTTCAACATCAGCTGTTTCCAAGAGTTTGATGCCCAATTACCGTGCCATTACAGTATCTGGAGTGTTATCGTTGGTTCGAACTTCTCTTCCATTTTCGTCAAATGGAGGAGCAAAAGAGTCTAAGAAGAAGGCGATCAACGGATTTGTTTTGAAATGTCATCGTGTGTTCCAGGTAGGGTTAGATTGTTTGATTTAAATATTGTTTTAGGTTTTACTTTCTCATTCTATCACCGAGTTGGTCAATGTTGCCGATGCTTTGATCGCGCCAGTACGATTGGGAGTAGCCAGACAAACCATACCTATTCACAAGAGTGTTGGTCCAAATGATGTATTAGACATGATCGAGCGTTACCTTAACAGCGAAACTGACCTTACAAGTCTGCTCACTGGTGTCACCTCAAGTCCGAAACGGAAAAGAATCCGTCGTATATCAATGCATCGGGATGCCCGAGGGAGTGACAATTCTGACTCCGATGACTCGGACAGCGACGACAACCCCGGACCGAACAACAACTATTCTGCTGCTGCTGTGGAAACTGCCAGAAGAACAGTTGACAACGTGATGAGAGAAACAGTTGGCGCACAAGCTTTGGATTACTCTTTCAATGTTCATGACGGTTACAGCTCTTCAAACAACAGTGACGACGATGATGAAAACGAAGACGAAGATGACTTTGATGGAGAAGATGAAGAAGTTGCTGAGATTTCTAATGCTAGACGAGAAGTCGATGAAATGAACGATGACGAACAACGACCAGAAGATGATCCATCTATGGATGAAGAGGAAGGAGAAGATGAAGAGGAGGAGGAAGAAAGATTTGTAGAAGGAGAAGATGCCGAATTCTACCGAATGGAAGACGAAATTGTGGACGAGAGTGGTGAAGAATATTCGGACGAGGACCATTATGACTACAGCAGTGAAGGAGAACACTCCATCTTCCAAGAACCGTACGACGAAGTTGTTGACATTGATGGGTCTAGCGCTGGAGAAGTGAATCAAGCTAACGCTGCCATCCGGAGAGAACGACGGAAAGCAGCACGACGAGCAGCTCGAAGAGGAAGAAACGAGACAGCTAACAGTGAAGGGAACGCTGCTGGAGCTCAACGAGCAGCGGAGTCGATGGATATCATTGCTGAGGGGAGTCATGACGAGGAAGTCAATGTTGAACCGGTTGTTGAAGTAAGAATATTTAATGCCAAAGTGCGACTTCCATTTTTTGAAAAATTTTATTTTTTTAATTTTAGAGCCAATCAAGTAATGCCGTGTCTAATGCTCAGCCTGATTCTCAGTCTACCGCGACGGAACCTTCTGACAACGGTGCTTTAGTATCGTTCAGGCCTATCTACAACGCGGATTCTTCTTCTAGAAGACTTACAGGACGACAATTGTTCACAACACAATGTAGGTATTTGAAAATTAATAGAATTTCGATCAAATATCTTTTTTATTACTTAAAAACTTATTTTAGCTCCATCTGTTGGTTGGGCCGTCAGAAGAGTTCGGCAGCAGAATGTTGACAGCAGTGCCACCCCATCGACTACAGTACCTGATACATCAAGTGCAGCCACTCACGACCGTACAGCAACGAACACAGACAACAACAACGCTACCGAGTCATCTACTTTGGCTACTCCAAGAGCAGCTCCCAAAAAGTCGCCTGCAGCGACAACTTCTGATGTTGACATCTATCAAACTAAACTCCAACTGTCTGCTTGCTTTGCATTGGTGGTAAAAGTAATTGACGAGCTGATGCTGAGGTTGCTGGAGTACAAACAATATCAGAAACAGTCGTTTAGTGGAATCAATGGTTTTCTAGATTTGAATTCGGACGTTTTGTTCTCACAGTTAAAGGTTGGTTGACACTTAACATAGCTGAATTAAAATAATTATGAAAAATTATTTTTTCTTATTTTCAGGATTTGGTGAATGATCGTTTGGAATTGACTTGGACTTGGTTCCAAAAGATAATGGACAGAATTGAAGCCATGCTCAGGTTTGGCAACGCTTTATTGAAGAGCCCGGCATACGCCGATATCTCCTTCGACTCATCATCCAGCAAATCAAGCAAGAAGGAGAAGAAGAAAGAAGCCGTTTCTTCTCCCGTCTCTAACAAACGAGACTTCTACAACTACTTCATGGCCTTGATGAGATCACATTCTTCTGAAAACGGAGATGAAATGCCTGTCATTGAATCTACGCCGTTCCGCCACGTTTCGTTGATTGCAGAAGGATACCTTTATCACGTTAACATATCCGAACTCTTTCACGACAACTTGTCGGAGATCGAAGACGTAAGTTTTGAATATTGGAATTATATTCTGGGTTTAGGAGCTACAGCCAAGCACAATGGAACGTGCTCGGGGTCTACGCAAGTTCTACAAAAGATCTGAATCCATTAGTTATCCATCATTGACAACGGCCGATCCTCACAATGCCTTCAAGTATCCTGTTGGAGAATGTGTTCCTTTGGCTGTAAGGTCTTCACTTCTAAAGCCAGAAAGTGACAAAGCTGACATGTTCTTGATCCCTGTGCCTGAGAGGACTGTTGATGAACATTTGGTAAATTTTTAATTATTTGTGGCCGTTATAATAAGTTTATAGTGTTTTCATGACAAAGTATATTTAAAATCGCGTTTTTAGCGTATTGCCCGTGAACACGGCTTAGAAAATCCAACATATCAAAGTTTGGCAGCACCACCTCTTGTTCATCCAATAGACGATGCAAAAGAAGAACCCATGCAAGTAGACGAGGAAACGAATGAGAAGGACCCTGAGAAGGAATTGTACGAAGAGATTCTATCATTGAAAATGAATCCAGCCAGAATGCAGCTACAGAAGACCCTAGGAAGATGGGGAAATGCCATGATATATTTGGCTAAGGTTCGTTAAATTTTGTTTACTTATTAATATTGTTTTAGGCTTTTAAAGAGGACATTGTTGAATACAGTGGACAAGATTCATTTAATTCTTTGCTTCTGAACGAATTGGGAGGTTTTACGATGAAGCACTCACAATTCAAGGCCAGAATTGACAAGTACCGAGCGTCGTTATCATCATCGAAAGACTTGAGCTTTATGGTAAGGAAATATTCTTTTTAACTGAATATTTGTAGAACATGACTCGTGAAAAGCATGCGCTGATTTCTGATGTCTTCACTCATCTGAATCATCAGTACAATCGTCGTCTTCCATCCAACGGTCAAGAACCAACGAAGCCGGTTTTGGGTGTCGGCAGAGTTAAAGCGACATTCAGAGAAGAACCTGGAGAAGGATCTGGAGTTGTGAGATCATTCTACTCAGCCCTAGCCGATGCTCTGGTTGAGATGGACTACTTACCTAAAGAAGGAGAAGGGGTTATGGAAAGCGGAACCTCTAGCAGCAACCTTGGCTCGACTCCGTCTATCAAAACTTCTTATACTGGATTTTGTACTTTGAAGGCTCCAGGCCAATTGGAGTACACAGCTAAGCGTAAAAACGGGGCTGGACTAGGTCATTCATCAGGTGGTCTTGCTGCTGCAGCTGGACTAAGTTCTTCAGACCGTGGTGTACGAACCCGAGCACAACAACGTGCTGCCTCACAATTACCTCCTATGGGTGGCTCTGCCGGATCAAAAAGAAGTTATTCAGATTAGTGAGTTCATTTTTTATTATTTACTTTTTTGTGTTCGTTATGTTGTAACTTATGCATTAATGTGGGCTTTGTTTTAGCCAAAAGTTCTTGTTCAACTTGGATACCGCGCCATACAATCCTCGTGGTATGAACGTCGAGTCACCAGCTCGTGTGTCAGAACCGCCACCATCAAGTGGAATCAACATAGCCGAGGCTCCAATTCACTCATCGTCAGCTGGAAACTTGGGGAGCGGATCATCGCGAAGTCAACGACAGTCAGAAACCAACTCAATGCTTCTCGGTGAAAGGTTCTACGAAAGGATTCTGAGCATTAATGCTGACTATTCAAAACGGATTGCTGGGTTGATTGTGAACGGCTTACCTTTGGTAGAACAACTGACACTTATTGCTAACGATGAATTACTTACTCATCTTGTCTTAACGCTGACCGAATACTTTGCCAAAGCCGACGGAGTTGATGGCAACGAGAAGAGTACCGCTGATGCCCAGAGACTGGAATCATTGCCCTTGTTCATGAAAATTTCATCAGAGCTGCTAACTCCAATACCTGGCAACAACTCTCACACTCGTTTGAATGCGTTCCGAAATGTGGGAAGGTGAGTTATATTACTGTAGTTTTGTTCTTTCTTTTGAATATCATTTCACTTATTGATTTCAGAATGATAGGCCTTTGTCTGTTACAACTCGAGATCTTCCCCCTGAAGTTGTGTAGGCATGTTATGAAGTACATATTGGGCCGTCCAATCACATGGTACGATCTCGCTTTCTTCGATCCCGTTATGTTTGATTCGCTTCGTTCCATTGCCTACAACGAAGCCGAAAACCGACCGCACGATGACGCTTTCTACGAGAGTTTGGGACTGACGTTTGTTGTTGACCTGCCACCAGAAGAAGTAAGTCGTTCCCCAATTTGATATTTTATGTTTTTAGGGAGGTGGAGTAATCGAGTTGTTGCCTAATGGAGAGAGTCAAAGTGTGACCAAAGACAATGTTTTGGAGTACATCTATTTGTTCGTGGAAAAGCGACTTTTGGGCGAGCATATTGCCTGTTTGGACTCGATAAAACAAGGTGTGTTTGACGTTATCCCTCCAACGGCGTTACAAGGGCTGACAGCAGAAGACGTTCGACTGATCCTATGCGGGTCTGAGCAAATCTCTATTAAACTGCTGGAAAGCTTCACCACCTTCATGGATGAAAGTTCTTCGAAACCAGAGTCTGTCAACAAAATAAAACGCTGGTTCTACAGCGTGATCTCAAAGTTCAGTGACGAAGAGAAACAAGTATGTCTACATTATTTGTGGATATTTAGTATATTTATTGTATCGGTTAATTATTATTCGATTGTAAATTTGAAATTTTGTTTTCAGGACCTTTTGTTCTTCTGGACAGGCTCACCGTCACTTCCATCGGCCGAGGAAGCCTTCACTCCACTCCCGACAGTCATGATTCGTCCTCACGACGATCATCATCTGCCTACTGCAAATACATGTATCTCTCGGTTGTATTTACCATTCTATTCATCTAAGAAAATCCTGCGTGCTAAGTTATTGGTAGCCATCCAGACCCGCGACTTCGGCTTTGTTTAAAATACGAGTTCTTTTGGGGGATTGCCCCATATCTGTTTTTATTGTATTTTGATAAATTTCAAGAATATTTGATTTGGCTTTGCTAAGTATTTGATTGTTTTTTCAATACTTTATCTTGATTCGAGATTTTTTTATTTGTTAGGGTTGGGTAGAACTGTTCTGACTGGTCGTTGCCAACGGTTGTATGGCCAACCTTGTAGAGTTGAGATATTTTAAGATGTTCGCGTGTAAATAATTTACATCGCTTGATGTCAGAAATGTTCTTAATTGTTTATATTTCTTAAATTCAAAACACTTTATTACCTCTAAAGCAATTTTAATATTAATATTGCTTTGTAAACCAGTTATGATCCGCTCATATTAACGGCCAGGAAAGCAGTGTCTAATAAAGTACCCAACCCTATTCTTTTTTGGTTTTTAACGTGTAGTTATAATTATCTTTTTCAGGTCATAAAGTCTTAAAATGTTTAACCAGAACGGTAAGTTGCGAGAAATAAAACTTTTGTTTTTATAAACGAGTATTTTGTATACTCAAGTTGTTATTAGTTTTTGGAAAGAAATTTGTTTAATTTTGGAATAGGAAAGTCTTTCATTTTTTAAATATAGCGTACGGTTACGGCTTTAACGCCACGGTGCCCCAATCGGCATATTACAATGTTCCCGGTGGATACCAAGCTGCTAATGGTTACGGTATGCCCATGGCTTATCCGGAGCCAGCAACCTCCAGTAGAGTCGAGAGTCCACCAAGATCAAGTTCAAAGCACAGGAACAGTAAGATCAGTACGGACACGAGTTCCAAAGACCCTACTGCTTTAGCGTATGTCAATTTCGCTTAAGTTATTTGATATAATAATTTTTTATAATGATTTCAAATTTTTCAGAAGTCGTATTTTCATTGGTAACGTCAGCACGTCTACCACAAGGGACGAAATCATCGATACATGTAGACCTTTTGGTCGCCTGAGGGCGGTTTCTTTGTTCAAAGGATTCTCGTTTGTCCAATATTCGGCTCCAGAAGAAGCAGCTCTCGCCGTACAGGCTCTAGAATCCTACACTCTAAATGGCTCCAAACTTGATGTCCGAGCAGTGTCCGTAGCCGCTGTGAAGGGAAGCGTTTTGAATTCTGGGTATGTATAACAAATTCTTAAAAGAACTTCAATATTAATATTATAAGACTTCTTGATAAATACAGTCTAAACGTTTAATGAAGCTTATGTTTCAGGCAGGTCAAACGTCCAAAGACCGACTTTTTCTTTGGAGGTGTAAAAGTGCGTCCAGATGTAGTCAACGGACGCAACAGGTCCTTTGCCGAAGACATTTCTCCCAGCTTAAAGACACTTCAATTCCATGATCATCAACAGAAAGATACTCTTATTTGCGGTTCTTGCAGAAGCACTTTTACCGACATTGTGGACTACATTAGACATCGCAGACAACCAAACTGCCTCTACTTTGAAAAAGGTGTGTTTTATTTATAAATTATTGATTTACTGCTAAAAAATGTACGATTTCTTTGTAGATACTTGTATTAACCACATTTTATTTCAGAAGTGTGTCCAAAGACCATGAGTTGCTTCACGTGCAATGCAGAATTCAAAGATCCCTGGATCTTCACTCAACACTTAATCCATCGTCACAGCATAAACTTGTTCAAAGGACAGCCAAAGAGCGATCCAATCCAGTTCGAGGCCAAGTACGGTCAATTTGAACAAGCACCTGCAGAATCTGATGATTCTGACTCTGAAGAGAAAACAAATAATGACCAGAGTGAGTACGAAAACGGTAATGGCGAGCCATCAGCAAAGAAGCAGCGACAATGGACCGAAGCCTTCAACGACTTCCGTGAAGTGCGAGAAATGGATGGAAGAGCTCGATCTTCTCGTAGTCCGTCTCCTCCTCACAGACCTGTCGAACCTCTCGACTTTGTTAAGGCATTTCGCGACACTTCTCGGCCCATGCAAAACACAAATCCGGCCCCAGAACCCGCTTTTCACCTTCCTCAGAATCCGATAAAACTCGCTTCAGCCAACAGCAGCGCCTTGACCGACGAAGAGCAGTTGAGGATGCTAGCAGAGTTTGATTCTTCAGGATTTTAACAATGTTTTTATCACTATTTAAGGTAATAAATGTTATTATTCAATTTTTGTAAATGGGATTGGTGAAAAAGAAATCTTTCAACAAAAACACTCAATACTGTTAAAACCCAACTTTTGCTGAATCGTCCGAAATGTGCAATAACCCAGAAAAACCATTTTACTTTGATATAAAAATTCTTTGAACAACAGTTTTTTATCGATGATGGGTTACGTACAAACTAAAGATGGTCAGTTTGTTCAGTACTCATAAACAGATAGATATCTTGAGGATAGTAAACAAAAATGAGAAGGATAAAGGAAATGGCTTCCGCTGCCAAAAGACCAATTAGACTGAAAAAAGAGCTCCGTCGTAGAATTTGAGGCCGTTCTTGGAGAAACGTCCTTTAGTGTTATAATGTTATGGTTGGATGCCAAGAGTAGACGGGCTCTTCGCTTAGGATTTACCACATTTTGTTATCTAGTATTCGGTGGACTAGGCTTTGGCTTCTTTGAGCACGATGCTGACGACGAGCTTCGGAATCGTATCTCGATCGACCGGAAACGTCTTCAAAGCAAATACAACTTTTCGCAGACGTAGGTGAAGATGGCTTAATATTTATCGTTTACATAAAGTAAATTCATTTGTTTATTGTGAATTCAGAATCCGTTTTAGTGATTTTGAATTGTTAGAAGACTCGGTCATAAAATCGATACCATTCTCGGCTGGACATCAATGGGAATTTGCTGGAGCTTTTTACTTTTGCACGGTTGTAATAACTACAGTAGGTACGTCACAATAAGAAACAACTATCCTTGAAACCAGAGATAACTTTTATTTCAATTTATTGTTGTAGGATATGGTCATTCAACTCCGGCCACAATTCCTGGGAAAGTGTTTTACATGGTGTTTGCATTGGCCGGGATTCCCCTTGGACTGATAATGTTCCAATCGATTGGTGAACGTATCAACACATTCGTTCGTCAGTGTTTGATCAAGACGAGGACTATGCTGGCCAGTCAAGGTTTAGTTGTACTGCGGGAAATAAAGCCGAGACACCTACTCGTCACGTCCTCAACTTTTGGCACGGTCACCATTCTGGTAGGCACGTTGGTCTTTCATAAGAAGGAGAACTGGTCGATATTCGACTCGTTTTACTACTGTGTAATAACGTGTAAGGTTATTCAATTTGTCTCGATTATCTGGGATAACACCGTGTGACTGGTCGAAAAATACATAGAAACAACATTTTAAAAAACTTTTTAGTGGACGTTCCTGTGTACTTTTTGAACAAATTTTGAGAAAACCAGAATTACAGAGTAATATAACTGTTTAGTAAGCACAATCGGATTAGGGGATCAAGTGGCTGCACAGAGCAATGAGCGATTGGATCAGGACCTGTTCTACGTTCTGTTCACCCTCTTCTTTATATTGTTCGGATTGGCCATCTTTTCGGCCTGTATTAACTTACTTATTCTAGAGTATGTACCTCTGGTAATTTGATAAACTATCAGTTCTTCAACAGCTTCATAAACTAATTAATTTTGCCAACCTTAACATTAAAACTTCAGATTCATGGCCCACAACGCGGACATCGTGACGGCCAGAAGCCGTATCAGAAGGCTGTTGTCATTGAGAAGAGGAACTTCATTCAGACGCAATATCAGCTCGAGATTATCCTCCCAAACCCCCAGCCAATTGTTTAAGGCGGAATCCACAGTTCAGTAAGTAAATATGACAATAGGTCAACAAGGAATGTATACCTTCAGACGAGACTCGGATTACATGGAACTCATGTACAAGTATTACCGGAGGAAGCCAGTCAAGTTTGTGGTCCGAAGACCTCCGGTGGGTTATATTGATCACCTTGTCAATATCAACTCAACTGGCATTTGACAGCTTTATTTCAATTTCAATGCGAGTGTATTATCACAGTAGAGATGTTATTATGCGTGTTGTTAACTGTTATAAATTATGAATGAATTATGTCACAGGTCTGCGTTTGTTATGTGCTCAAAGCTTTCGTTTTCAAAAGGCATCTGTCGCTGAAATTCGGAAGTTGGGACAGGGATTTAAATTGTGAGTTTCAATAAAGTAGTACTGTCGATTTTAATGTTTTGAAGTCATTTTCGGTTCAAAAACTTAACTTTTTTATATTGCACCGCGCCGTTTTTTCAAGTTTCTATGTTCTTCCATAATTACATTAACCATGAATAAGAGAAAAACAACTTACTGATATGACTTTAAACAGACTACTGATCTGATCAGCGTTCTTCACAGAATTTACACTACACATGTCCTCTTCCATCGTGGCATAACTACTCTGTCTTGTCTCGATGTTGTTTAAAGCCTCTATGACTCTTGTTGGAACTTCATCATCAAAAGTAAATACCGGAGTCTAAAAGTGTTTCGTTATGCTTGACTTTACCTACTTTTATACCTAGAATTACAAGTAAGGACAACTAACTTGCTATAAAACAATAATCTCAGATTTCTATCTTTTACTTTAATGTCTGCGTTCTCAACATACGTAGAAACGTCTTACCAGTCTTCCGTTGCTTTCCTTCAGAATCTCGTTGGCTACAGATTGTAGAAACAATGCCAAAAGGACAGACTTGCTTGTGAACATAGTGATTTCTTGGAATGTCTCTCTGTCAGCCAGATACTCCACTTGAAAAGTCATCTCCTTCGTTTCGTCGTTCTGACTCACTTTCCAGACTCGGATTCTGGTAGACCTGATCACATGTTGGCACAGGTTATCCTAAAAATGCATATCACATTAAAAGATAAATAATTGGACTTGCAATGTAGTAGTATATTATAATTGTCATTTTGGATACAATATTAACTGGAAAACAGAGCTTTATGAAAAGCTCTCCTTACATTGTCTTCGTACTCAATAACTAGTTGATGTCGCCCCACTTTGACCACACAGTTACTGTTCTTCTTGGGAAAGTCCATATTAGTAGATGGCACATATTCGTATCCGTAATCAAGCTGTTGATGACATAAGTGGATGTACTAAACATAAACATATATTTTAGAAGCAATTTTTGCATCCACTAACAACAATAAGCAGTAATGATAAAAAGCAAAGAAATCAGAAATTACCTGTCGAAGCAAACCTTGTTCTTCCAAATTTTTTAACTTGGCTTCAACATTTGGATTCACTCTGATAAGGCCCCTTTCGATGTCATTCTTCGCTTGAGTATACAACAAGTCCAGAGACCCTTGGTCGTCTAGTAAGGGCTCTTCCAAGCACGGGTCCCAAACAGCTCTACGGATACCTAACTCATAGTGAAGTGTATTGTCATCAAGGTCTCTGTTTGACAGTTGGTGGGATATAAACGGCGATTCAAAGTTTTTCAGCCATCTTATACCTAAAAATATTATGATTTTCAATTTAAGTGAAATAAAGCTAGTATTAGTGTTTTAGCTCATTATGTTGTAATTGCATATTGTTGTTTACAGACTATACAAGCCTAAAACAACCATACAGATGTGGTCGAATCCTTGTTCTATTGTCCGTCCCTCCTTTTTTAATCTCGGGCGAACCAAAAACAATCCAAAACAGTGGATAAACGAGAGCGACACGTTAAGGAAGCTTCCAATTTTCTAAAACAATATTTATGTAAGCTTTACTAACGTACTGTTTATGTTTCTAGTGTTAGTCTCACTACAGTAATCTGTCAAACACAGAACTTTCCTGTTAGAAAAACCCTTTTGCAAAGTGTTTCAACAAATTTTAAGTTCCACAGTTTTAGTTTTATATTTTATCATACCCTTAAAACGATGTCGGTGCTGTCATCCGAACGACAATCAATATGGATAGCTCTTCCATCAGGTAGAAATATCTCCAACTTTACTCCACTGACAGCTGGCATAAACGAGCTCTGTAAAACCAGACTTTTATCTTATTCTTCTTTTCATTTTTACTTTTTATTTATAATATTCTACAATATTTTTAAAAATTACACATTCAATTAGGCATAAAACCGTATTTTAAGAATTTTCCAATATCTTACCACTTGGAACTCCAAGAAAGTTTTCTCAAAGATCGGGTGCCGTGCAATGTCTTGGTTCTGCAATACTAAACGCAATGTTAGACTAGACAGCGTCATGTACCTGATTTGAAATACTTCACCAGTCCGTCCTTCCTCTTTATGGCCCCTTCTGTATCCAAATTCCTCCATATTCTCTTTGGCGGAAACTCGGCTGTGTCCAATCTCATCCCGAAAGTCTCCAGAAGCTTCTCGTGCAGAGCATACAACGTGCTGTATCGTACACTAGCATGGTAAGCCCCATTTATGTGCAAATCATATACCTAAACACTATAAACTAGACTACGTTTCCTTACGTGGTATTTCTTGTGGGAGTCATATCTTTCAGTGAATGTCTGAAAGGTTGGAATGGCTATGTGAATCATTCTTGATTAACTAACATGACACAGAAGTGTTTACAAAAATTCCGAGTAGTTTTACAATAATTGTTACTAGAAATAGGTGAAATATTTCCTGAAAGAGACAAATTATACCAAAATTTTAGATTTTTTGCGAAAATAAATATTTGTTGCTGAACGCCACACTTTTAGCACGAATTGTTTTCGCTGCAGGGCAATAAAGTCTAAGAACATTTTTATTTTTTTTTCACGTCAAGTTTTTCATGAAAGCCTCCAAGGAAAGAAATTGAGAAAGCCGCATGGATTTTTGTTATACGTGAGAACGCCGCCGTCATATTTGCTTCATAATCTGGTTAGCGTATTTTTGTGCTGAACGTGCCATTTCCCTGTTTTGTGACTTTGACGTTCCCATTCGGTGTAGCTTCGGTTCCTCCACATTTCTGTTCATTAACTGTCAGGGCGGAAGCCGTCTTCATCACTTTAATGCTTTGAAAAGGGCCTTTAATCATGTTTTGTGCTTTAGAATTTAAAGTCGCGTCTTACACGCGACTAAAATATGGTTTATTACTGAGATTATCACGCTTTTAACCGTCGATTTGTTATAAATCGAATCTACATCGACTTCACGCGATTCTGAATTATTTATGCGCGGAGTCTAGTTTATTATAACAGCCTCTTGTCTCTTTTCTCAATTATTACGGGTTTCTTTGTTCGCGAACTCTCGAAAATATGATCAGAGTAAAGTTGATGTTGTTTTAGGTGTTCGACATGGGGACATTGAGTAATTCGTGTCCCGTGTTGTTGGTACTTCGGGTATTGATCCACTTCGTGACCTCTACGGCATCTTCCGTCCAAAGTTATGTTAGTATTAGTTACGAGCCGTCCATGGTACACGATCTGGTGGAAGATCACAACAAAACCGTGCATATCAACATCAACATGAACAGAAATTTGTACCCATACAACTACACGAGGCTGCGGTTTGATTTACTGTGAGTTTGATACCTTTTTGTTTATTGTTTAAGACCTCTACATTCAGAGTTCTTCGACGTCGACAATTACATAACAGACTTTGAGTTCAGCGAAGGGCATGACAATGGCGATGTCATAACTTACCAGGTATGGATTAACCTTTGTTTAAACCCTTCGTTTTTATTCTAATGTTTATTGACTTTGTTCAAAGTGGACATTTGATTAATTATGTCATTCTAGACTCAGGCTAATCTGTATGGGAAAATGTTGGGCAAGTCGGCTCTTCAAGTTGTAGTAGAACCAATTGATGATACTCTCGAGAAGGAGCACAAGTTTATGCAGATTTCACAAAATGACAAGATGGACGTGTGGGTAATCAGAAATCCAGACAAACAACAATTTACAAAAGTGTTCGTTGTCACTCTGATCATTCTGATAACAATTGCCAACGTTCTGATGGGATGTGAGTTGGATATGAATGTTGTCTACGAGACGTTGAGGAAGCCCATCGCTCCAGCTATCGGCTTTTTCACTCAGTTTGTGTTGATGCCTTTGGTAAGTACAACAATAAATTGTTATTGTTGACTTCTTTCGAGTTATTTTTTTTGAATTTTTCATTTTTAGCGATAATTCATTTTAGATATCATTTACTATTGCCAACCTAATCTTAGTGCCCCGAGGGCTTAATTCTTTTGCATTGGGACTCTTTGTTTGTGGATGTGCTCCAGCTGGCGGAGCTAGCAACTTCTGGACATTGCTGCTGGATGGTAATGCTCATTTGTCAGTTACTATGACATTTTTGAGTATGGTAACTTCTCTCAGTAAGTTATTTTTCATTATACTGTTAGAGATAGCAGTTATATTATTATGTCATGTTTTTTACTTTAAATGTGTGGTACAATGTTTTATTTAAGTTATGATGCCTTTGTGGATGAATCTTCTTGGTTACAAGTTCTTGAAAGGATATTCAGAAGGCGTGGTAATGAAGGTGCCTTATACAAAAATTTTCATGGGACTAGTTGCTTTAATAGTACCACTTTTGTTAGGTGTACTAATAGCAAAGAAAAAGCCAAATTGGGCTGCTAATGCTCGAAAGGTAAGTAGTTGCAAAGCTTGTAAATTTTTTTATTTCACTGGTTTTTTAAAAATTAATGTTGTTTTAGCTAATTTTTAAAGATGAAATTTCTGTTTTTAGGTACTTCGTCCTTTTTTAATATTCGTACTGGTATTTGTGGTAGTATTTGGAACGTTTTCCAACTTGTACATGTTCGAATTGATGAGTTGGCCTGCTTTGTTATCGTAAGTTTATAATGGAAAGTTTTGAATTTTTAAGCGTGGTTTATATTTTGTATCATTGTATTTCAGAGGCTTACTGTTACCGTGGTGTGGGTTTATGTTTGGGTGTTTTACGGCTATTTTCTTGAGGCAAAAACCTGAAGACGTGACAGCTATAGCCATCGAGACTGGGGTTCAAAACACAGGTATCGCCATAATGTTGCTCAAGGTAATCTATTTTTGTTATTGTTAGTTGTGGTAACGTTCTAATGAGGACGTAAACCGTACTCATATTTACATTATCGTATATTAATATAATATTATCGTTTACAGTTTTCCTTCTCCGAGCCAGATGCGGACATCAGCTCGTTGTTACCTGTGATAGTGGCATGTTTCACTCCAGGCCCTCTCCTGATTGGATTCGCGGTTCATTCTTTAATTAAATGGACCAAGAAGTCGTCTTCCATCATTTCCCAGGATCCTGAGAAGCGATTGGAGAGTGGAGTACGTGGCGAATCAAACGTCCAACTAATCCAGTCTAACGAATCTCCGGGCTTGGACTAGGCTTGTCCTAGTCCGACCCTTCCTTTGTCATAATTTAGGACAGCTTTAAATTTGGGTTTGTAATATTAGGTATAGATAATATAATACTACACTTTGGGTCTGTATTTTAGGTATATTATAATTTTTACAGTTTGTAACTTTAGGAACATAGATGTCTATGATGTAACATAAATGAGTGACAAGTCTTTTATCGCTCGTTTTGTGTCGCTGCCGACAGCATTTCCTTGTCTTTGATCGTATACTTATTGTGATCGTATCTCATTGAATGGAAAACGTTTGAAAGTAAACGGATAAGTGGTATGAGTGACAATTTAATTGTAATGTAAGCGGTTTCGTGGTCAAGTGTCTTGGGAAAACACGGCGCATATTAATGTTGCATCTCAAGTTGGCCAAAATTGGGAACCAAAAATAAAAACTGATTTTCAATTAATGAAAGGGCAAAAGTTCATTTTTAATTTAAAATTATGGTAAAAAACCTTGGAGTAATGTTGCTTTTGTTTGTGGCTGGGACGGCTGTTAACTTTGAAGTTTACTTGATATGTTGGCATAATTAAAGGTAGTAATGTAAAAACTATAAAGAATAACTCGTGCTAGATCAAGTTAGAGCTATAAAGACATAAATTTCAAGTATAACATATCTTACTGAGCGTTTTGCAAAAGCTTCTCAACCATAAACCACAATATTTAAAACATTGCATAGCCTTAAATACAAAAAAGAGCATTTTAAGGTAAAAAGTGGTTACCATATTATAACATTCTACAGACAGGCCGGTTACTTTGCTAGGACCAAAGACCACCCAGTGTCCGGTCACATTCGAGAAACACCTGGTCAACTGTTTTAAGGCTTTTGTCAAGAGTTGTGTTAACTATAATACATTATGTTTACAGAAGCGATACTGTAATTTTCTAATAAAACAACTATGACTAACATGTAGCTTCTTCGATAGTTTCTTTACAGTTTTTCTTAAGTCATTGGCAGTGCAGTTGTTTGAGTTGATGACGACTGTAATTGACAGACAGTTCTTGTTTGAGTTTCTCCATCCATCCACCCCTGCCAAAAGTTCTTTGGTTGTTCCCGATCGGCTTTTTATTTGTCTGGGGTTCTCTTTTTTAATGCGCATTGCAATTTCGAAAAGACAGCTGATGGAATGTTTCTTTCTGTCTTCCAATGGCCTTTGTCAGATTGGAAGGTCGTCTGTCTGAAAGTTTTTTGCCTATCAGTCGGGCAGTGCACTCTCGGCCGCCGTTCACCCTGCCCTTGGTTTTTCTCCCCTCTTTTTATAAAAACGACGAAATAAAAAACAGACCCGACCCCCGTCTGCAAAAAGGGGGGCTCTCACCTGTTCTCAAGGGGAATGCACTTTAAAGAAAAACCAAGTTTTGAACGTCCGTTCGGCCGTCCTCCTAAATCACTTTCTGATAGAAGGCCTCGATTTAAACCTGGAATGACCGTCTTGAAGGTTTTATGGTGCAATGTAATATTACAGTCTTATATTACAATGGCGGCGGGGGTTGGGCCAGCATTCTTTTAAATGTGGCTTATGTTAATAAACTTTTTATATGGTCGGAAAGAGGGTTTCATAAACATTGTTGGGCTTACTTTGGTACGTATTGTAATGTAGTTGGCTGACTCGTATAGTTGTTCATACAATGAGCGTGATCAGTTTTATAGTGATAAGCCCATTAACATATTCTAGCAGTTTCAACAGATAACTTAACGTATTCTGTGATGAGCTGAGGTTACATTCGCCACAGTTGTACAAACCGCTCTTGATAGTGCAAGTCGAGGTAAGGTATTGCACTTCCCAGATACGAATCTAGTTGTTACGACAGCTTTACAAATAGACCCTCGAAACGATTCATGGCCATAAATTAGCCGACCTTCAGATCGACCGACAAGCGACCCGTTTGAAGCGTTACGAAGCCATTATTGTCTTTGGCACACCTATATTAATATGATTTGTTTGTTTTGGGTCCGTCTGGTCGAGCCTTTTTCGTCTGCGCGCCGTGATGGCATCTTGTCGCGGAGATAAGTATCACAAGAAAAACTTTGGCAGGCGTCGCTTCAGGTTGTCCCCTTTAAAAACGAAAGTGTCCTTTTTCAAATCGAAATTGTCATTTTGGGAGGAGGTCCTTTTTGAAAAGTTGTTTTTTCAAAATGAACTTTTTCTTTTTGAAATTGCTTTTTTGAAGTTTGAAATCAGTTTTCTTATTCTTAACTAGCCTGGTCAAAAAGTGCATAGAATCCTTCTAAAAACTGTTCCTTGTATTTTTTCGATCGAAAACCTTTCTACGCACTTTTTGACCAACTGTTGATAACACCCTTGTTATACTATGATAAGTCCCCCAACTGTCCTTTACTCGGCACGGGTGCTGTGACTGTTGCAAACGGTTTCCCTCCTTCACTTAATCGCTTTTTTTCTTTTTGTCTCGAGGGAATTTATATTTGAAACGTCTAGACTTTTTTTGGAATGCACTTTAATTGCCTGGCCCGCTGCCAGCCGAAGGGAAATACGTTTCGGAACGGCTGGGGCGCGGTTCCCTGGGACCAGACAGCTGTTTCAAGTGATAGGAGGGAACAGTGCGAACAAAGCCGGACAATCAATCAGCCGCTTATCAGGTTAGGTCACGCGGGAGGCGGCCAGACAGCCACGAGCTCGCTTAAATGCTCTTTTATTGCAAATGTTGCCATTTATCAGGCAGGGCGGCGGTGTTCGACAGGGGCCTTTTTGGGTGTCCATTCCCCAGACACCCCGCCCCCTGCCCCTTTTACGGTTCCTTTCGTCCCCAAATGGCAACTCGCCTCTGATTATGAACTTCCCCAATCAAACCCTCGATTTATCAAAAAAAGACTGGAAGGAAGTCGCAGGTAGAAGGGCGATTGATTAGCGAGACGAGAAGGATCAGAAAGGGCTGGGCGCCGAGACCCTGCCCGATTTTTGATAGGCATATTCAATGCAAGTGCACCCGTTCTAGACTTTTCAAAGTCAACTCATGGCCGCTTCTTTGCAAGTGTGTTAATCGTTTGGATATCTTTAAGGAACTTTGTGCCGATTCTTCCCGAACTACTGGGTTCATGTTGTTAACGTATCACCGTTATCGATTACCTTTTCATGTCACTTTATCAAAATTTAAGTTCTGGGAAGAGCTGGAAGTGTCTTTTCGTCAGAAAGTTCACGAAATCGCCTTCTATGCTCGATCTTTGTATCTTTTTGATTCTCGTGTTTACTTTTGACTAAACTGATAGTTAAGGTCATTACAGTTATATAATCATAGATCTATAAAGTAGTAGTACATAGTTATTTATAGACCACAACGTCTTAAAGACCCTTGTTACTTCGAGCAGTTCGTTATCTGCCCAGATCTGAGTTTACTGGGATTGTAAAAATCGGCGCACAGTGAAAGCTAGACGGAGCCCGATTACATTAAACTCGCCCTCCTTTCCCAAAAGTGCAGTCGAATATGCACCGATTAGTTTTTGTCTTTGTTTCAGAATGTCGTTTTCCGATTCTCCCCGTCCGTCTGGTCCCTGTGACCGAATTCGATCGCACTTGAAAAAAACTGTCATTCCGGCAGCAGTCTCTTTGTTCACCTTCAGATCAGTCGTCGATAGTTGCGACCATTAGGCCTTGCTAATAAGGACTGCTTATCAGCTTATCAGCGCGGTTTTATGACATCACCAATTTCAGTAAAGCAGTTTGCAGATTTCGGGGGAATGCGTGCTTTCAAATTTGGTAACACTCATACGTATTGTGGTCTTATTGCAACTTAATAACGTGTTTTGTAATTTCACTAGCAATCTGTTCAACAATATCAATATAAATATTATTTCTGGTTTCAGCAGAACCCTGTTTTGCAACGTAGCTCAACCTTCTGTGGGGATTATTGTTTGTAAACCGTATCAGGCTCTCTAAAACAATTCAGTCTGGCTAAAGAGGCCTCGCCCTCCCGTTCCCCCGCCCCTCCCTTAGCTCCCGTTTTGGGGCGATCCCCTTTCCAAACAGGTGTATTTGGCCAGATGACTGGGGTCACTCCCCCCTTATTGTCGTTTAATCCGTCTGAATTTCATTTTTTGCGACGTTATCAATTCGAATGCGATTTTTTGGCTGCTGAATACGATTTTGGTGCTTTCGAACGCGGTTTGTTATTCTGAATATGATTTTGCGGTTTATTTTTGTGATTCTGACTGCCAGTTTCATATTCTGAATATTTTTTGTCGTTATCCTGCCTATTACAAACTCCTGAATACAATTTTCCGTTTTAAAACGCGCTTCCAAATATATAAACCATATTATCCATGTGAATCATCACTGTTTCAGTTTGATGCTCGGTCAAGAACTCTCAGTCATGGTCAGTCGTGCCGTTTCCAAGCCCATCGACATCGCCGGAAGCATCCGTCGCGAACCGGTAGATTGTTTCGAATACACCAACTCCACCACCTCCACAGCACGCCCCGTCGAAGCCAAACAGAAGCCGGTGATCAGAGTGAGGCCACAGATCAAAAAGACCGAAACGCCCAAAAGCAATCCCATCAGCTTGGCCATGAACAAGTCCCACAACGAGGTGAACAAAGAAAACGTCTCCTACGCCAACAAAATGCCTCTGATTTACAACCTTTACGGTGAGTTTCCTTTGATTCTGCCGTATTCGCCAGACTTTTTGCTTATTACACATGTTTTGTCTATATTCGAACATCATCCATATTTAAACTGACTTTTTTAATTTAAATCTATAAACTTAACTCATGCTTATCCTTTTCAGCCAACCCCTCACCGTCAACTGCCACGCCCAGCCCTTTGAGACTAAAATACGGTTCGGAATGTTCTTGCGGCGCCTTTGACTGTTTAGCCGCTGCTAGCCACAACCACTCGGTCTGCTGGGATGTGGACGATGAGAACGAGCAATTGGACTCGTTTACCTCGCTGCCAGCCGGTTTCAGGAGCGTCGGAGACATTATCGGGTATGCAAATGTGGTCAGAGCACAAAGACAGGAAGCGCTGGGCAAACTGGACATGGCCCTCCTCAACTTGAACAACATGAGGCTGACCCGCCAATCCTCCACCAAGAAATAAACCCCCCGAACACAACCTCCGGTGAGGTATTGCACTAGTATTGTTCACATCGCGGTCTACCATTTGTTCATACTGTAATTAATCAACGACTATTTACGTCTCCTATTCTGTGGATCAATGGGTAATGTCCTTCCCTTCTAAGCAACAAACGTACTATCAGTTATTCTCTGAATCATTATTCTTCCATATTTTAAGTACAATGTGACATTAACATTGATCCGCAACATGTTTTGAATCACTTATCGCTCAAAGAGGTCTCACCTGACATATTTCGTTCTTAAAAGACCTTTTCTATTTAACTGTGCCTTACCCTATCATAGTAACTAATTCCTCAGTAAAGCAAACATTATATATGAAAACAATACTTGGTCAAGGTATCGCCCGTCTTCTGATGGCTACCGGATAAAAAATAAAATTCTAAATAAATTCTTTTTTAAAATGGTGGACTTGAACTATTGCCTAAAATGGAACCGCATTACTCTTAAAATGTTTAAAATAACTCATATCAGCGAAAAGTTAGCGTCGATTCTTTTAAAAAACACGAAATATAAAGTACGAAAGGATAATAAAACATGTAGGTATCACACAAACATCATGCTTAATATTTATTGATTAAGGTTAGAGTAACAAAACGGCCACGCTCGAACACAAAATACCTTCAGGTACCATGACTTTACTATATTTATGTACACCCACATCATTACCACTGAACAAGAACTTGGAAAGGTTAAGATTGCAAAATAGAACTACAAGATCCTTAATAATGATATTATCTGTTACCACCAAGCTGTACGTTAAAGAGTGACAAAACGTTCTGCACAAGAAGAAGATCGGCTGGCATTAACGTTACTCTTTTACCGTGAATGGCACACATGTTGGATGCTTCGAAGATTGTGATGAGAAAAGCTTCGGAAGCCTGAAAAAAATATAGTAGTACATGAACATCAATACCTCTCTATAATGTAACCAAAAAGTGCAAAATTTAAATTTGTTTTGGTATTATACAAAGCTTCGCATATAAATTTAGTACTCACCTCCTGCAAACAATTGATTGCTTCAGATTGAATCTTGTAGTCAATTCCCTTTGAACACGACCTCACTATATCCTTCACCACCCTGAAGAACGGTGCTCTTTTCATCAACAAGTGACACGTTCTCTGAAGTTTCCGGATCTCCATCAAAGCTCGTGTTCCAGGTCTGTACCTTCTCTTCTTGATAGACGATTCTATTCTTGCTCTTTTCATTGTCTTGATGGCTGAAGGCTTTGGTCGTCGTACCACCTCTAATCGATTACTTTGGCTCTGTGTCAATACACCCGATGTTGTACTTCCCTGTGAAGTGAACAAGTTGGGATTCGAAGATTTCTCGAAAGTGCCTGCTGTGTTTTGCGATGGAATACTTTAAAAAATTATTTTAGGTACAACAGATTAAGAAATAAGACATCTTGTTCTCAATTATCAGCTCACACTTAGTTAATGAAAAATTTAGGTAACAAATCCTTGTAAACTGCTAAAACAAAAAACTTACTAAAATTGACTGGAATATTCAACCAACCCATGATCTCTGCCACTCCTCAAATTATTGATTAAAGATTGACTCTGAGATGATATTCCGCTTGAGTATGCGTTTGATCCGTCTAAAGCTATATTCAGGCAATAAAATGCTAAACTTACCATGAAAATAACTAGAAGAAGTCACGGACGGTGTGTTCACTCTGCCACCAAATCTGGAAGTCGCCGTTTGTTTAGTCCTTACCATTTTCACGACTAAGACAACTAGGTGTTACCTAGAAATCTTTTCCTAGCTAGATATTTTCGGCGAAGAAAAACAAGAAAACACTTTTTCGAACGACGCCATTGCGCACAACACTTTCGTGGCGGGACTAAAATATATTAACAATGTAAAATAAATTCTCGAGCAAAAACGAAAAATTGTACTCACATGCTTCAAAATTATCAAATAATTTCCAGAATTTGCTTGTATATTGCTTTAGATGCATCGAGGACGTCGAGATGACGAACGACGTCTTCTGCCACCCATCGACCCTAATTCTATGGTCAGAAGACAGGTCAGCTTCAGCAGGATACCTTCCATGTCCAGTCTAGATCCTAACGAAGATCCTGCGAGTGGTCTTGAACGAGTGTCTTCAATTTCTTCTATGCAGAATCATCAACGAAGACGAGAACGAGAAAAAAGACTTAGGATTCAGCAACAAATTCGAAGAAATGAGATGCCCGAGACTTCTGTCCACACTTTGAGTGACGTCTACGAGAGTCTGGACTACGAGGTTGTGGACAATGAGTTGTATAGGAATGAAGAAGCCAGCAAAGATCATGATGTGAGTTGTTTACATTTATTGATTCTGTTTTAGAGGAACCTGAGGTTAACTTCTAGAAACAGATGGCTTGCATGTTTGCTTATTGGAATTGCGATTGGATTGATTGGAGTTGTGGTTGATATTGCCGTTTATTATAGTTCTAAACTTAAATATCACATTATTATCAATGGCCGTAGGTTATTACAAGTTTTCTCTACGTCATGCTCCTGATAGTATGATTCATTTTTATATTGTATACAAACAAATTTTAAACTTATTATACTTCAAGATTACACATTTTAGTGGTTGACATATGTGAAAGTGGTGGTATTGGAAATGGAGGGTGTATGTGGCTAGTGCTTACTGCATGGGCTTCGTACAATTGTATTCTTGTAGCTTTAGCGTCGTTGATGGTTGTAACAGTATCTGGTTGTGCTGCTGGATCTGGTATTCCATTGATAAAGTGCTTCTTAAATGGCGTGCAGATTCCTGGAGTTGTGACGGTTAAGACCTTGCTTGCAAAAGTTGTTGGAGTTGCATGTTCTGTGGCTGGTGGGCTGGCTGTTGGGAAGGTAATCTATTAATATATTATTTATTGTAATTTAGTTTTTAATCATATTTAATGTTTAAAGTCTTATTAATTAATTGCATAACTTCAGGAAGGTCCTATGATTCACTCTGGAGCAGCAGCCGCTGCTTTGATACCTCAAATTAGGTTTACAATATTTGGTCGGGAGTTTGATATCTTTCGAAGTTTTCGAAATGACAGAGAAAAGCGAGACTTTGTCTCAGCTGGAGCGGCCGCTGGGGTGTCGGCTGCTTTTGCAGCTCCAATTGGAGGAGTTTTGTTCAGTTTAGAGGAAGGAGCCAGCTTCTGGAACCAGTCTATGACTTGGAGAATGGTAATATTTTTTGTTTTCACATCGTTTTATGTTTTGGCTGATCAGAGTTTTATTTTATATCTTCTTTTTTAGGTATTCACCGCTTTGGTTTCTACGTTCACTTTAAATTGTTTCTTGAGTTTCTTCTATGGCTTACCTGGTTATCTTTCATGGAGCGGATTGGCAAATTTTGGAGTTTTTGAGGTAATGTTCTAGTTACCTGTTGTTTATCCGTTGATTCTTCTTAATTTTATAATGGATTATTGTTCAGAACAAGTCGTACAATGTATGGGAAGTACCATTCTTTGCCGCGATTGGGGCTTTGGGAGGACTGTCTGGAGCTTTGTTCAACTGTTTGAATTGTAAACTAACACTGTTTAGAAAGAAGTAAGTTGTTTCGTTTTCACATTCGGTATATGGGTAAAAAATTAGTACTCGTTACTTTTATGCACTGTGTCATCATAACATTTGTTTAGTTATATCCGAAACCCATACCAGAAGTTTTTCGAATGCCTATTGGTGGCTGCGGCTTCAGCTTTTGTTGGTTTCATTACCTTGTTGTTGGTGGATGATTGTCAGCCAATTGGAGTGAATCCTGGTCTAACTGACGTCACAAAACTATGGTGCCCTCGAGGGAAATACAGTGCTGTAGCCAATCTGTTCTTCCAGAATCCAGAAGAAAGTGTCAAGAGTTTGTTTCACAGTCCATTCAGTAAGTTAATTCGAACTTATAATTGTGATTGATGAAAGCAGGATAAACTACAGTAGCAGGTTATTTAAGTATTTTTTGTATTGTCACTTTTACTCACAAGGGAAAGGCAAATAGGGGGGTATCGCACCTAGGACTGAGACCTATATTATGTGAAAGAACATGAAAAGTTATGTAGAAATCAAAATTTTTAGCGGCCCAAAGTCATATACTGAAAAGTTACAGTAATATAAAGTTTTTCCTATGAAATTTCTTATTAGAGAACACTCTGGAAGAAAGCGCCGAAAACGAGAGAAGAGCTCTGTGTGTTCTGGTGGCCCAGTGGGTCGAAGTCTAGCCTTGTATTCCAAAGGCTGAGAGTTCAAATCCCACTGCGGTCACACTTTTGCTATCGCTTTATTTTAATGCCTGCAGGTTTGCAAAAATGTTGTAATTTTTTTATTTTGGCAAAAAAAAGACTAATAAGCGTTTTTAAAGATTTTTTTAATTTTTATTTTATTTAATGGCAAAATTAGGCAGTCAAAATATATTCGTTTTACTATACAGTGTTAAAGTTTAAACGTTTCTTAACGCTTTAATTTTAATAAAGTAACAGTTCTTTTTATTAAAAAGAACATTAACAACCATTAAAAAGATTATTTTAAAGTTTCAGAACAAAGCACAGAAAAAAAATTTTTTAAATTTTTTCCAAAAAAATCCACAGGGGGGGGACCCTTTGGAATCTTGGAAAGTCATAAACATTGAATTACTGTAACTTTTTAGTATATGACTTTGGGCCGCTAAAAATTTTGATTTCTACATAACTTTTCACGCTCTTTCAAATGATATAGGTCTCAGTTCTAGGTCCGATACCCCCTATTTGCCTCTCCCTTGTCACCATAATTTCCTTCAGATGCCCTTCGCCCAATGACATTGTTGGTGTTTGCAGTACAGTACTTCTTCATGACTTGCTGGGTCTATGGTTTGGCGCTGCCTGGAGGTGTGTTCATCCCATTACTACTGACTGGGGCAGCATGGGGTCGGTTGATTGGTTTGGGAGTGGAAAGTGTGTTCCCCACTATGGCAGGTATTGATCCAGGAAAGTATGCGTTGGCTGGAGCAGCAGCTCAGTTGGGTGGAGTGGTTAGGATGACCATCAGTTTGACCGCTATCATCATGGAGGCTACCAAGGATATCACCTTTGTCATGCCCATCATGATCACTCTGTGGGCGGCCAAGTTTGTCGGAGATTACTTTAATGAGGTGCTGTCGTTAAACTTTTCAGATAAAAATAAGTAAATTTTGATATTTCATTTTTTATGACCATGGGCCATTTCAGGGTATCTACGACAGTAACATCGAGCAGCTGGAAATCCCGCTTCTTGGGTGGCATCCTCCTAAGTTAGGGCGCAACATCTTGACCCAGAACATCATGAGGAAAGATGTGGTGGCACTACAACCGAAAGAAAGAGTGGGTCATATTCTGGACATCCTCAAGTCAACCAAACATCACGCGTTCCCAGTTGTAGACAAGATTGAAGCCGGAGTTACAGAAGCACAGTTCCCGGATTACGGTAGATTGATGGGACTGATACTACGATCACAGCTATTTGCTCTGTTAAAGAAGAGACACTTCACGATCGACGTAGAAGGAAGACATCCAGTGCCTGGGGCCGAGCCCATCTGCTTGTCTGACTTTAACAAGGAGTGCTCTAGGTAAAATCATCATGTTTTATATATTTAATTAGATTTTAATCAATTTTTGATATTTACTATTATCTTTTTATTAACTAGCAAGTTTAATTTATAATATCTAATTTAGTTCTGAAACCCCATTACACGAACTAAACATATCAGGGGAAGACGAACGAGCTTGGATGAGTTTCCGACCATTCATCCATCAATCTCCCCATCGAGTACCTGTAAATGCATCTCTGGGCTCTATCTACAAGTTATTTAGAGGTCTCGGCTTAAGACACATCTTTGTGGTGAACGATGATAACAGAGTAAGGTTTTTTTTATTTCGGGGCATGGAACTACAGTTATGAATAGCTACATTCTGTCAAAGAAAACCTTTTACGTAATTAGGTACTCAACATCTAATTTCAGTTACGTGGTATTATAACTCGCAAAGATGTGGCGAGATTCCAGGAAAAACGAATAAAAGGGAGGCTTATCATCCAAGAAGCCTACATCACTAACACCACGGACACCGATGGCAATTAAACCCTAGTCACTTTGGCATTTTTCTTAATTTTCACTTTTGGCATTTCGTCGATTATACCGGTTATTATCTAGTAAAGTATTTATTGTTAAATTGGATTTTGTTACAGTAGTTTGCATCTAAAAGTTACCTGATCAGTTTTTGTTGCATACTTCGTGAATG
The DNA here is from genome assembly GCA_904066225.2 of Bursaphelenchus okinawaensis. Lineage (NCBI taxonomy): Eukaryota > Metazoa > Nematoda > Chromadorea > Rhabditida > Aphelenchoididae > Bursaphelenchus > Bursaphelenchus okinawaensis. The sequence goes on from CAJFCW020000006.1 coordinate 5,410,604, forward strand.
CGAATTCGTTAGTCGTGGAATACAGGTAACGTCATTTTCTAATATTTTTAGATGTTTTTGTTGTTCCTACTGCCTCTGACCGCACTTGCCTGGAATGTGCCATTAGATCTTCAGGTTGCAGGTATGCTTTCCCTTATTGATAAAGTATAGGAAATTTAGGGAGATCTTTCAATGAGTTTGGCACAATCACAGTCGAGAAGGACCACGAAGGGAATTACACAGGATTCTTCAGATCCAGATTCCCAGTATCCAGAATCGAAGACACGCTTCTGAACAACCTGGAAGCCGCCTACAAGATCAAAGCAGATTCTGTTTGGTCTTCGAACACAGTCTGCCTAATGCTGAAAGCAAACCTCCAGCACGAATTCCACGTTACTATAGACGGGTTGAGGAACAAAGTCTTATCATTGACAGTATTCCCCAGCAGTCTTCACTCTGTTGGGAAGACTGAATGTGCTCAAGAAGAGTTCAAAGGCCAGCTGCCATCAGTGATCGAAGGAAAAGTGTTGGTTACCTCAGTCAGCGGTCTACCAGCGTAAGTTTTACTACTTTGGGTATTAGTTTGAAACACCAATATAGGTAGAATATAGGGGGGACGAAATTTTTTAAGTATTCTATAAATAAAATAATATTTGAAAACTCAACAGCATCGTTTTAGCCCTGATGTTGCAACTTATGTAAAACGAATGGCAGAAGAAAAGGCCGCTAGACAACATGGTGCTGCTCAGGATAACAGGTCTTTCTTGGCCAAATACGTAAGTACTTAAGAGATATAATCAAAATAATTTCAACCTTTATATAAATACACGTTAAAAACAATTAATTACCTTAACAAACGATAAAAACATTCACTGACCGATGTTGTTTTAGTGGATGTACATTGTGCCAGCCGTCATCTTCTTGCTCATTACAAACGCGGTAGGCGCCGACCAACCTTCCGAGTAAACGATCTCTGTGATAGTTCATATTTAATAAATAAAGAAGAATTAATCAGTTTCGTTGCTAACATCTTTATTGTCAGCCAATGGGATGTCTGAATCAGAGTCTTCATCCGAATCACTCGCATCTGAGTCCCTCTGAAAGATAATTTTAAGTTAAATTCGAAACCTAAAAGGAAAATACATTACTCAAACTGATTAGGTTATAGAAACAAAAGTTTTATAGTTGCAAAAGATAAAATTCAGAGTGCATACCTTTTTCTTCTTCTGTTTCCTGAGCTCCTGTATCCTCTGTTTCCGCTTCTGTCGCTTCTTCCTGTTCTTCTCAGTCCTCTCCTCTTCCGCTTGACGTCTCTCTCGAACTAACTCCTCAAACTCCTCATCCTTCTTCTTCTCCTGATATTCTTGCTCAAGATAGTTTAATCTGTTCATTTCTTTTCGCCGATTGTTTCTGTAAATGTGAAACTCGGCACTTCCAGCAGCAGCTGAGGATCCCACGACATTTCGTACAAAATCTGGGGGAGGCTTGGGCTTTGTGGCTTCTTTTCGTTCAGGTATCACAACAGCTTTATCCTAAATTCATCATATAAAAGGCTAAAACAACATACCGGGTTGGCAAGCAATCTGTTCAGTCGTATCCTTGCCAAGTCGTAGCCGTCCTTAGCACGTCGTTCTTCGTCCCCTTCGACGTCTTCGATTGGCATCTTTTACTATATTATTTATAGATTTTAGCTTCAAAAAATTTCACAAGCCATTTTCGAAAAATAAAATAAACCGTGAAAAACATGACCCGAAAACCAACACTTGACCCAGATTACCCAGTTTTGTGGTATTGCACACCTTACCGTAGGTCTATATAGACATGAGAAACGGGCCGGGCTTCGGGCCCGTTTTTTGAATATTTTTTTCCCGCCAAGTCCATATCTCAAAAACGATAAGAGATATCAAAATTTTAAGATTATTTACTGTAGTCATGACCGTTCAAAACATGGGGGTAGAAAAAGTTTCAGACCAATTCGACCGGTCGAAAAAAAGCGCGGGAAAAAAAATATTCAAAAAACGGGCCCGAAGCCCGGCCCGTTTCTCATGTCTAGGTCTATAAAAAAGGAGTCAATAACAAATTAAAGGTAGGTCTATCTATTTACGTTTTGTTGGCATCAAAACGTCGTTCGAGTAGAGCAACAATCGAAGTAAATGAGAATACCTTTGACTTCAGCTCAAAAAAAAAGTTAATTAAATCGTTTTTGAAATTGTTGAATTTTTTGTATAAGGTTTAATACTATAAGTCGAAAATATATTAAAGTCGTTGAACTATTAAAAAATATAACAATATATACAAGTTTATTACTCAAGGCAAAGGCACTGATATGGCCCCATTTGGCATAACAAAAACATTGGGACTGTGTGATATGTGTAAGTGAAGGCCTTCGAGTTGTTCTTTATCTTCCAGACTTGCTATTTGCTCTATGGCATGTAATAGACGTTGTTCTGGTATACCCGGATCGTATGACAAATCACTCAACTGTAGTGACATTATGCATCGACGGACGGCGTTATCAATCTCGTTCTAAAACAGAATTACATACCTTAATATAAGTCTTACCTGTACATTTCTGAAGCCTTTTCGTCGTCTCAGAGACTCTTCCTTGTTCTCCTTGATGTAGTCTAGCAGTAGCTTACCGTCAACAATAGATGGAACTTGAAGTCGGCCATCTGGTCGCAAGTTGATTTCACTGTACGAGTTACAGACTTCTATCTGAAGGTCTCGTGCAAGTTGCTGTAGCTCTGCCATCTCGCTCTTAGGTCTGGATGATATCCTTACTATCAATGACTGTAGTTGATGAGTAGTTTGGAGAAGATTGCCTCTGGGATCGTGGACGATCTCAGCTCCACCTAACAGTTCTTTGATGCGGTTCAGTAATCTGATCAAGTTCGCGACTTCGAAGCGTCTTACTGTAGATTCTCTGCATACGTTGAGCCAGGTTTCTGGAACATCATCCGCTCCAAATTGAATGGATCCGTCACAACATACGAAAGATCCACGTCCAAAACTGGAACCATTATTAAAGTTTAAAAAATGATAATGATTATAGTAACAAAATATACTATTAAGACAAGATACCATCACAGAAAAATGACAAACCTACATTAAGGTGTGATTGTTAAGTGCCAAAATTACCCGTTCGCGGTTTTCCGTGTGCTTCAGCATGTGTAATACATTGATAAGACATCTTCTCATGTATGTTTGATCCCAATTCATCGACCAGACTATCTAAAGCAAAACAAATATAATCATAGTAAACTCTGCAGTACAAGTAACTTAATGACATAAAACACAGAATGTTATTAATTCAATATAATTTATAGAAATACGCATTCTTTCAGTTGTCAAACAATTATCCACCAAATATACAGGACTCCTTACCTCTTTAGCTCCAGTCTTCTGCTGAACATACAGAATCTCATCGTTGATGAACTCTTTGGTCTTCTGATAGTTTACTCCTTTTGCATTTGCTTCGTTTCTTTTCATAATAATGTATTGTAATAGTGACTTCTGATGTCTCTTCTTCCTTTTCAACTCTCGTTGATGTAGGTTATTCAACAAATCTTCTGTGGTAAACGGAGAAGTATAAGACCTAGGTATTGTTGGTACCTTTGGTAGGTTTTCAGTGCTCAAATTACATCTTTCCAACGCATTTCTAAACATTACAAGCATCAACAAGAATAGTACGATAATACTTGTTTAAAGTATCAAGAAAGAAGTGCCTAAAAATAAAACAATGAAGATCAAAAACTTACTTTACAATCGAGACGGGATCGTCTCCTGACAGATCTAAAGTCACATCCTTTAGTTTATCGTCCCTAAAAATAGAAAAACGAACTTGTACTGGACGCTGGGACCTTGGCTGAGGAAAGAGTTCGTTGAGATACCCGTTGAATACCTAAAAGAACATAAAATAATTTACCGTCAACCTTAACCTACATAGTCTTCAAAAAGTCTTCTAACAAAAAACACTTTTTGTCTCTAATTTAGTGAAAGACTTTTTGATTTCACTTTTCCTCAAAAATCTGTAAATCAAAAGCAAAAATTATAAGAAAATAGTCACAATGACAAATTTTCTGGACAAAAATGTTTTTTACATAATGACAGGTTTCGTGGATGAATTCTGTCTCAAAAGCGGTTTTCTGGAAATTAAAGACATTTTGAACTCACTTGCAAGCTTTTTTCGTTCTTCTTCTGGACTTCTGGAGAATGAGCGTAGCGATCTGGATGGACGAGAAAGTAGAAGGGCCTGAGGGCGACTGCTGCTTGTTGGGCCGTGAATAACCTGATGCTCATATAAGTTGTCCGGCAACCAATCAGTCCCATAAACCGATAACAGCGGACCACTCGGAAATACGTATCTTCTAATAAATAAAGTTCAAAATGGAGAAAAACGCGCCTCCGGACAGAAAACGAGCAAAACAAGAACAAATGCGGGTTAAGTCTTACAGGTCATGGTTGTTGTTATCAGTGGACAAAAACAACTTTCAAAGCACTTTTCAAAAGTGTAAGACTGTTTTGAAAATTTGAACAAACAGCTGCGAAAGAAAACAATCTTATCATTGGTTTTTTGGTCAAATATTGCGGGATCAAGTAACGTTATGCGGCGAAAAATAGATTAATTGATGTTGCATAAATTAAATTGGTATTTTAGTAATCTAAACAGTAAAAGTTTACTTTTAATAAGAATATTACTTTTAAAATCAAACGTTTAAAACCAATTATTTACGATAAACAAAATAAACCTAAACCGATGTCAACTATCAATTCCCATCAGTTCACATTCTCTAATCTTTTGCCGTTCATGGATTCGGTCGCGTAGCCACGTGATGCCGAACTGGTTATCGATGAATTTTTGCGAAAAACGTTACGCAACAAGTTTATTTATCACAAACCATGGTTAATATAGATGTCAAGTGCTTGTAACAAAAATATTATTGTTTACCAACAGGGTTATATTATTTCAAGTTTTCCAGCTTATTTTAAGATGATTGTGGTCTATTTGCAGCCATATGATGTACAAAATATAAAAGCCATGTATATTCCTGTTTAGATTTATAATACAGTAGATATTAACTTGGCTTTTTGAAAATAATTGTTGTCATTTCATAAGTATATCACCATACAGATTATAAGTCGTTTTTAGTTTGTTTTATTGGTCAACACCCATGATTGCTTCCTCGTTCGTACAACGTGACATTTGGAATGTAATACGACGAGAGGACTCTTGCACCTTTGTCTAGAGTCACGTGGTGTCGCCGTCTGGACTGATTGGGTGGGTTACCCCACGTGGGGCGATCCGAGGCAAAAGAATAATCACGTTTCGAATGTTTCAAATGGGCCGAGGAGAGAGCGGCCGTTCACCCGACTGAAATGGATTACATGCAGAGATGGTTCAGCAACATCAAGTACGTCTACAACAGCATGAATCCTGCCGTGTTGTCAGGTATGTACGGTATCTTTTTGTACTTTATGTACTGATTTAAGTGCAATTGTACTTAGAGTTGCGGAGTATATTAGTATATGGCATCTTATTATTTAAATAGCAATATTTTACCTTGGTAATAACGTTGTAGGCGCCATTGACGTTATTGTGATTGAACAGCCTGACAATACCTTGAAGTGTTCTCCTTTCTACGTTCGTTTTGGCAAGATCGGCGTCTTCAACAGCAGTGAAAAGGTAAGTGTAGTATAATATTATTATTGTCTTTTTGGTATGTCATAACCTAGTCTTCTTCACAATATATTTGCATACTTTTTACAGTACGTTGACATAAGGATAAACGACAAGGATGTAGATATTAGGATGAAACTGGGAGAGAATGGACTGGCCTACTTTCACGACAGCAGATCCCATATTAATCACATTGTAAGTGACTTTTGGAAGTTATATAAAAAAGGTGAAGTCTTGGCTTTATCAACTTTTAATGTTCTGTGAACTCTTTGACCGTACTCTTGAGGTCCTTCTTAGTAAGTATCGAAATGATTTTGTTTAGTACCACGACCAGTTGAAACAAGAAGACGATCACGTTGCTTCGGCCGTTCGGAAGACGTTCAAACTGGAACAGAAGCTACTCTCGGGAATGGATGAGAACACTGACGTCAGCTTGAAGCGGTGTCCGAGTTTGGCAGAATCAACCAGTACTAGTGGGTTCTCATCGTAAGTTACAGTATACTGTACTTTCACGGAAAACAGAATATTTAAAGATGGCTAAGATGCAAATGTGTACAGTATTACGACAGTAGACATATGTAGGGTTATATGGGGTACCTTTCAGTACCATATATAACGTAACACACTTACAGTGCCGGCAGCGAAGATGAACTGTACGAACCAGACCCTGTCCTCCGGTCGTTTCGTATCTCTAGTGACAAGTTGCGACAGCTGGGACTAAAATATGGTCAGAATGATGCCAAGTTCAGCATAACGACCAGGTTACAAGGAACGACCGCCTCCAACTGTCACATTTACCTGTACAAATGGACTGATAAGATTGTGATTAGTGACATTGATGGCACCATTACAAGGTCTGATGTTCTTGGCCATATCATCCCGGCTATTGGCGGTCAATGGGCTCATACTGGGGTTACTGAGCTTTACAGTGCAATAAGAGACAACGGGTGAGACTTAACATATTTACCATAGTGTGACATAAGACTTACCATTGATATCTAACAAGGAAAGTGCCCGACCTGCCCCGCTCTGATTGACTTCAAACTTTTTATATAGAAAGAACATGTAAATATAAGATGTTCAGCAAAGTACTAAATTAAATCGCGCTTTCCAGGAAATCCCGAGAAAATCAAGATTAAAAAATGACATCTTGAATTTCCCGCCAACTTGGCATTGTGTTTCAAGCTTGTAACTTTGTCATTTTTTGACTTTTAATAATTTTTCTTTGATATACTAATAGAAAACCTTTAAATGAACCTACATTTTTAAATTTGTAAGTGTAGATTGGCTGGAAAGTCGAAAAAAGTGCTTGAAACACAATGCCAAAGTTGCCAAATTGGCGGGAAACCCAAATAACTTAAATTTGAAACTCAAAAGCGCGAGCTAAAATTTTTTATGGGTACTATTGGTGGTACAAAGAATTCATATTAAAATTTTGAGCTGATTCTGAGCGGAGCAGGTAGGGTACTTTCCTTGTAAGCAGTGTTTTGCCGGTCCGGTCCGCGGACGGGTCCGGTCCGGACCGGACGGACCGAAACAGAAATTTTTGCGGACCGGACCGGACCCAAAAATTTTGGGTTTGGACCGGTCCGGACCGGTGAAAAACGCTCCGGACCGGTCCGGGCAAAACACTGCTTGTAAGTTGTTTATCTCACAGAGTACCATTACTTTTTAATGGGTACACATTAAATGTACTGTATTCTGATAATCTGTCTTTTCAGGTACAAAATAATTTATTTGAGCTCAAGGGCCATCGGCCAGTCTAGTCAGACCAAAGCATACCTACAAAGTGTGATACAAGGCAGTAAAACGTTACCGGCTGGTCCAGTACTAATATCCTGCACGTCACTGTTCATGGCGTTCAAAAAAGAAGTCATCGAACGGAATCCTCAAGAGTTCAAGATCGCCTGCCTCACTGACGTCAAGTCTCTGTTTCCTGTAGAAGATCCCTTCTTCGCTGGATTCGGGAACCGCGACACTGACATACAATCATATCGAGCTGTGGATATACCCAAGCATAGGATCATCATCATCAACCCTACAGGACTTATCAAAACGGCACTAGAGACGGGGTACCACTCCTCGTACATCAACATGGTGAAAGACACGGTAGACTACATGTTCCCTCCGCTGCCACAGCCACATTGTACTAATGCTGAAGAACTGGAGCTGAATTCAAAGTTTGTCAAACCTCATACTTTCAGGTAATGTACTCTTTGAAATGGCATTTCAGTTGGCTTTTAGCTAATGACTATAACAATTATAAATTATATTTTTTTAGCAACCTAACCCACTGGAGGAAGCCAAATGACCTGACTATCGAAGACCGTGAGCTGGAACGATACGAAAGAGAACGGCTACGGAGACAGAAGGAGAATCTGGCTAAACAGCCGAAGAAGCGTAGATTCTTCGGAGCGTAACATTCCACTGACCTGTAGATACGATTAGATACTACTGTTAAGTTTTACATTGTTGTTGGCAATAAACCTTTACTAATTTGATAACAAAAATTTGTTTTAGGGGTCGGTTGACAAGTGTCATGATAATGTAATAGACTAAAACGTTAAATTTGAATTTGAATAATAAAGGTTAAAAAAAGAGTTATTACAAAAATAGTTAAGTTTATACAGCCAAACATATACATAGTTACATTACTACATCGACTTCAGATTCAACAGATTCCGACGAGTGTTTAGACATCTTCAACTTCTGAAGCACATCTTTTTGCTTCCTCAACTGAAATTAAAACCATTAATTTAACCGAATTTCCAATCTGTAACACAATACTAATATAATATATAAACGAAACAAGACTTACCTGTACAATTTCCATCATCAAGTCTCTGATGTCAGACAACACTTCTTGCTCATCTGGAGCATTCTCTTCGTTGAGCTTCTGATTTTCTTCATCACCAGGACAAACCAGCTCTTTAGGAACCTTGAGAACACGATCGATGGAGTTCTAAACACTTATGTTATAGTTAATCAAACGACACGCCTTTTGAGAATGAACTATACAAAACGAACGTTTAAATAGCTTGAAATAAAAGTAGGTGAAGATGAAGACTTAGCTTTAATAATCTATATTAAACTTAAGGTTAAAAAACTTCAACATCTTTTAAAATATAGCTCTATCAGCTCCTAAACGTTGTCAATATATAGAACAACAACAAACCTCATATTTGTACAATATGTGAAAGATCTTGCCATGCTGAATTAATCTTTCCAACAATTTCCTCTCCAATTGAGCCTTCTTTTCCTCCGGAATTTCTCCAACGCGTTCGATGATTCCAGGAAGTAAAACTGTTTTAACGACATTCGACCATGATTTAGTTAAGTAGTTGAACACTAAAAGTTAATTAACAATTATAACAATAAAATAGCCAGTCAATAAATTAAATGTTAATCAAAAACTAGTTAAAACCTATATCTAAATTATAAAAAACTTACTCATATGTGTAACCTCAACATCGCAAAGTTTATAAGTTTGAACTTTGTGCATAGCTTTCTTCAATGCCATATCTTCTTCCATCTTAGATAGAATGATAAAATAACTTGACCAAATTTGACAAATTTTTTAGAAAACCTAAAATTTTCTATAACACGTTCGGTCCACTTTTAACAAAAAAGGAACTCAGAATGGCGGGTCGACCTGCGCCCAAATTATGAAATCTGCGCGTTTTTTACGTTACAATATCATACGTAAGCAGTGTAACTTAAAAACTACAATAGTAATTAATTATTCTTTTACACAATTTAAAGAAGACACTATGAAGACCCCTGATAAAAAAAATAAGCCAAATTCATAAAAAACTTCGCAAGTTCTCACTGAAAAACCAAAAATTTGCACTGAAATTACGGTAAAACTACTGTAACTCGGTTTAAAATAAAGATATTCAAAATCGTCCTACACGAATTGAAGGTAATGTAATTGTGTGTAATCTGTAGAAAAATTAAGATCATACGACATTTGGTTCAAAAGTTCTCACTGAAAAACCAAGAAACTTGCACTGAAATTACGGTAAAACTACTGTAACTCGGTTTAAAATAAAGATATTCAAAATCGTCCTACACGAATTGAAGGTAATGTAATTGTGTGTAATCTGTAGAAAAATTAAGATCATACGACATTTGGTTCAAAAGTTCTCACTGAAAAACCAAGAAACTTGCACTGAAATTACGGTAAAACTACTGTAACTCAGTTTAAAAAGAAGATATTCAAAATCGTTCTACACGAATTAAAGGTAATGTGATTGTGTGTAATCTGTGAAAACATTAAGATCATACGACATTTGGTTCAAAAGTTCTCACTGAAAAACCAAGAAACTTGCACTGAAATTACGGTAAAACTACTGTAACTCGGTTTAAAAGAAAGATATCAAAATTCGTTCTATACTGATTAAAGATAATGTGTTTTTACGTAAACTGTGAAAAAATTAAGATCATACGACATTTGGTTCACAAGTACTCATTGAAAAACCAAAAATTTGCAATTCAAGTAAAACTAAATTTTTTTTAATAGTGCGATGTAATGAAAAAGAGTCAATTATAATCAAGTTAACTACTGCTTAAGGCTTAAAGCTTAAATTTTAATTATTTTTTAAATTGTAAAAATTTGCGAAATAAAATGTCGATTATGGCCAAGTTAGGGCCAAAACTTTCAAATTTAATAAAACTGATACAACTGTTTTAGCTTTTCAGCCCTACCCGACCCTACCCTTCTATGATATACCACCATACCCTATTTTATCATATCATACCATTTACCTTCCCTTACTGACTTATCCTAGCTTACCCATTGAACGTATACGACAGTGTTGTATAAGATAGAATAGGGGCACGTATGGTATATTGTTGTTGGTAGAATAGAAGATGGTATGGTGTATTATATTAGGATAGGGTATGGTATGTTATGTTATAAAATAGTATGGTATGGTCGGATAGAGTATATTATGGTATGAAATGTTATGGTATGAAATGTTATGGTATGGTAGGGAATTGTATGATAGGGTATGGTATGGTGTGAAACGGTATGACATGGTAAGATAAGGTAGATTCTAGTAGGATAGAGTATATTATGGTGTGAAATGTTATGGTATGGTAGGAAATGGTATAACAGGGTATAATATGGTGAGATAGAGTATATTATGGTATGAAATAGTATGGTATGATAAGATAAGGTATGGCAGAGTAGGGTGGATTATAGTATGACAGGGTATGGTATGGTGTGAAACGTTATGGTATGGTAGGATAGGCCAGAGTATCGCTTAAAAGGGCAGGGGTAGGCTTGAGTAGGGATAAAAAAGGTGGGGGGGGGGTAGACTTGAGTAGGGCTAAAAAGGACAGGGATAGGATCAGGCTGAAAAAGGTAGGGTTAGACTTGGGTAGGGCTGAAAAGGTCAATGGTAGGGTAGAGCTGAAAAGAGCGGGCTTAAATGTTTTGCTTTCATTTACTTTGTGCTAGTTTGCTCAAAAACAAAATAGACTACTCAAATAAGACGAAAAAACATAAAATTAAAAATTCTACGTATTTTTTGACCAAACTAGCAATAATAAAACGCTTTTGGTGACTAAAAGGCAGAAACTATTTGCAAAAGCAAGCGCTATAAATCACTTTTAGTTAAGTCCCGACACGAAAACAAACAAGCGCAAATAGTTGATTGGCATAGTGAGTCGCCGCTGTTCTGAGTTCCAAACGGACCGAACGTGTATAAAACATTAACATTTTTTTATTTTTTCAAAAAATGCTTTGATGTAAAGCTTAAGTCCCGCCACGAAAACGTCGTTGGCGTTCTGTATTTATAAAATAACCAAAATTGTGTCAACTTGGAGTAGAATCTCGAGTAGTTGTTTTATATTGTACTTTCTTTGTGCCTTTTTGTTGTTTGAAGTTCATGACGTTTAAATATGTTACTTTTATGTAATTCAGAACTGAGGTTATACCAAAATGGCCAGATTGTCGGATGAAGCAAGCAGGACTACAATAAAGTTTGGCAAGAGCACGTTGCCCAAAGGTGCGCGAGTGGAAGTTACCATGAAAGATGGCTCTACATTTACTGGCCAGACTGTTCTCTACGATAGTGCTGTAGATTGGTTCGTTCTGATGGAAGACAAAGGCCAGTTCTACGAGAAGTTATTGATCAACTACGAGTTTGTGGATCAAGTAAGTGGAGTAATATCTATTAATTGAAAGGTTTGTGGTTTAAGCGGAGCCGGAGAAGTGCCAGAGCTCAAGGGGACTGACGAAGAATTGATGCAAGAAGCAGAAAGCCGGCTGGCAAAGGCTTTGGAGCAGAAAAAGTATTATTGTAGTGATCAGGCGAGTCAGAAGGCGGTCAAGACCTTCATGAAGTTAAAGCAGATGTGAGTTTAGTTTTTGGTATGGTTTGGGATGTTTTAGGATAGTTTTGGTCAAGAAATACTTAAGCTTTCTGTTTCTTCAAGAAGATGTTTCCTCCAATATATTCTGTTTATTTGTTGACTAAAATACCAAAAAAGCTTTTAAGTGAAGTAAAATAGTTAAATAAAGGTCTGCTTATTAATGAGTTATAGTTACTTTAGATAAAAAGCAAAAACACGATAAAATTAATGGATTCAACAAATATTTATAAAACATTTTGTTGTGTGACCGCAATTTACCATTTGATTAGTTTTGGCATTTAAAATGCATTGTTTTAGTTTGACTTCAGTCGAGTGGGCCAATAATGATATTGTTGTGATGGACACGGTGAGGATTGTAGCTCCATTCGAACAGGACAATTGTGAGACCATCAGCAAGTCTCGACAAGCTGACGATTGTCTGGCACGGGTTAAGAAGATTGTAAGTTCTGATATTAAGGGGATATAATGTTACACAAAAAGGGGTATATTTAGACATTTAGATTCAAAAAATATTTAAGTTTTTATATTTTTTGAGTTTTTTGGTCAAGGTTTTATTATAGTAGGTTATATTTAAATGATATGAACGTTTTGTGACAGATTTAATTATATCAGCTTGAAGATATCTAGAATTTCAAATTTCAGCTGGCCCATTTGAACGAAACCACTGGTCAGGATTGAGTTCCAACTTCTCAAATCTCTCAAGGCTATTTATTTGTTTATACAAGTGTCGATTAAAGACGTGTTCTAATTGTGAATATGTATATTTATTTCCAGTTTTAAAACTCGATTCCCTGGAGGAGCGGGGGAAAGGGCCAAAAAAGTGCTGGCCTGGATTTGGAGGTCGTTTTTGTCATTTATCTTCGGCGGCTCCGACTACAATGTGCGGCCGGAATTGTTTTTAAAAAGGAAGCGGCCGGCCTCGGGGATCGTCTTCAGAATCCGCGAAACTCGAGTGCTCAAACCGTTTAGCCAATTAGCCCCGATTCCGCGGGCTAGCCGGCTGGCTGGTCACTTCCAAACTCGAGTGGTACCGGCCGCTTTTGAGGTTCGAGTGGTACCGGCTCCATTACCCCGCCAGCTGTGGCTTCACCGCGGATCTCGGCCGACTTCCGAGCACATAATCTTGTTTGCACTTGCCTCACTTATTATAGTACCTAAAACTTTTCCCACGTTGCCCGAGGCGGTTCCCTCTGTTCTCTCCCGAAAGATATTCTGTATCGGTGACAAACAGCTCAAAAGTACTCGTGTTTTTGAATGGTGACATCTCTCTCATCCCTTATCATTTGTTTTTAACACAAGCTTTGTGGTTGGTTATATCCCGTTTCATGGTGTTCTTCTGGTCGTGTTATGTGTAATACGGAGGTTTTATATTATATTTTATATTAATACATGACGAATGTTTTATGATTTCAAACGTTTTTAATTTATGACACTTCAAAAGGCCTTTTCTCAAAATGTAAATGTGTTTTACTGAGTAACGGTAATTGCGCAACCTCGTGAGGCCTGACGCTTTAATGGACTTCATTTCGAATACAATTATTCATTCTCTTTCCAGTGTGGAGATATCACAAATATATATATAATACATTTTTAAATTGTCAAATTTCGTGTTTAAACTTTTGTGTCAGCTTTTTGCGTTATCATCCTTTCAATCTTGACATTAGATTTTCAAGTTTGATTCTAATTTTCAAACGTTATTTTCCTGTGGTTTTCAGCAAAATGTCGATGCTAGTAGCTTCCGAGAGTATGTCCACACCGCCGATCATGATTCCATTTTCGGCGGACACATTAACCGAAAGGACATCTCTGATGGGAAGGCGGAGGAAGCTGGTGAGTAACATTACAATTCATTTTTCTTGACATTACACTATTTTATTTCTTGTCTGAAAAGATTAAAAGCTTAAATAAGGTAACGCATGGTCGTTAAGTTTGGTCTATGATTGTTTTCTCCGAAAAGTTACTTAAATCTTATGCCAAGACCACATGGTTTAATGGAACTGTTGACATCCATGATAATACATAATTAAGTTCCGGAGGCGAGTCCCTTTCCCCCGGTCGATCCATCACTTCCGCTCTGACCCGCCGTGATTGCAGATCGCCTCAGGCATTGTTTTTTGGCCTTTATTCAATCGCTTTATTTGCGGTCAAATTATTTTCATTCGAAAAAGCCCTCCGGCCTCATTACCGGTTGTTTCAAACAAGTTGTGGAGGGGGGACGCGGTTGTCAAGGGCATGTCATTTCGAGTGTCATAATTCGAGTACGACAGATCCAGAATGGACGGATCTCGGCTTCAAAGGTCGGCTACAACCCTGTCCCGATCCAGAAACTCCGACCCGTTGCGACGCACGGTGAGTGTCACGGCAGCGAAACGACGAGAACGGTTGATGAAGAGGAACGTGAATCTACAGTCTTTCACGTCGACAGAAGCCAGCTTTGATGAAGGCGGCGTTCCTCAGAGTTCAACATGGTCCGGCTTCAACGATCGCCCAGGCACTCCACCTCCGCGGTCCCAGCTGAACCTGCCTTCTAGAGACCCCCACTTCTTGGCTCCACCGACTCCGTACGAAAGTAAACTCTTCGAAGGAGAAGCGCCGCCTCATCGCCGGGTACTGTTTTGTTTTGAGCTTGGTATTATACTAGACAACGTAATTTTAGATTTATCAGAGAAGTAGCGTTAGTTTTGTATAGGTAACTTAAGATTGGAAATCAGACAATTTTTTATGGATTTTATTTCAAACGAAAAATGAGATTTAAATTTTAATTTTCGACGTTTTGGCATAGTCTTTTCGATGATTTTTTGTGCAAAAATATAAATTTTGAAAAGAATTGCTAAAAAGGGTAAACTTTTTCGTAACAAATTTAAAACGTTTAAACTTGTAACACTTCAGCAGAGCTGTTTTACGTTATGATAATCGTAAAAACTTTTCGTTTTGCATAAAAAAAATTTTACTTACTCTAATTTAGTTTACTTTTAGGCCAAAAAGTTCTATTATTTAGGTAATTATCTTTATATGTGCAAATTTCACATTTTTTCGATTATTTTATTTAGTCTTGAGCAAATTTAACATGTATAACATGAAAATGCTCATCTTCTCCTATTTCTTTAATTAAAAACAGCTATGGGTTTGGGTTTAAGAGTAATATTAGGTATCAAAACACGGTTGAGTATTCATAACATTTGCAAGAAGATGTTGTTTGGCCGTGTTGTTGTGCAGGAATTCTAACAAGATACGACCATGTTGTGTATGCTGTCTGAGAAGTGACGATACGGGGATAATAAGGCGTGCAAATGACCTCGGAGTATTTATTTATTACTGAATGTAATTGTTTACTGGGCCTTGTTGTTGATCCCCTCAGGCACTCGCTTCCGGCACATTCCGCTTGATCGCGGTTTAAAAGTTTTTTCCAAAAATTAATTCGCGAGGTTTCCAGGCAATTGGACCTGGCCCTCGAGAGTCTCGACCCTTTTGTCCTTTATTCGACTACTTAATAACAATTACGGTTGTCATGTCTTCAGTCTATCGTCCCTTCCACGAGTTTAACGACGAGGAGCTACAGGTATATGTTGAGTTATGTTACTGTGAGGTGTAAGAGTTGGCAAAAGTTACTCTGCAAAGGAGTTGCTATGTAAAGTTACTGTTCTGTGCATAATTTGTTATGCTTTTGGCGAAACTCTAGTGAAATGCTTGTAAAAGAGCCTAAAATAATATAAACTATGAGATTTAGGCTTTAAATTACATTTAAAGTTTAGAGCAACAGAGAAAATGGTTAAATACCACGCTGTTTAGCCAGAGGTCTGCAAAATAGGTACGAAAGCAGGGATAGATAATATAATTGATGTCTTTGTCTGGCCACATTCACCATGATGTTTCCAGCAGTGACAAAAACCATTTTGAGAGTTTTCTCGTGCTAAGTAGTACTTCTCCTACCAAACTCACTAAACATAATGTTTTACAGGGTAACTATCTTGCACTTAATAGCACTTTACTGTGGTATCTTGTCTCTAATGTTATGTTTCAGGATACTCTCGAGAAGATACCAATACGAGCTCGGAGTCAGAGTTGGCTGATACGAACGCGACATCTGTTGGATGACGATAAGGTAGGTTAAGGTTGGGTGTATTTGTATTTAAGAAGTGGTTTTATGGTAACTACCATAGAGTAAGAGTACGATATATTGTTATATGCTTATTAATTGGTAAAATTATTTTATTTTTAAGTACACCCCTTATTCTTCAGAAACGCCCTACCCCGGTGATAACAACATGCCTGTTCGCTCTCTCCATCCTCACACTTATCTTAACGTTCCCGTTCTGTGTACCGTTCTGTATAAAAGTAGCAAAGTAAGTAATTCGATTTACCTAACTCAATTTGCGGTATTTCTGGAGTAGTAATATGTAAAGAGTAATGCTGGGAGTAGAAAGAGTCATATAAAACTTGACTTGAATTACTATATACACTGATAGTACCTTCAATAGGTATTAGAACATGAAGTGTCAGTATACTTATTAAGGTAAACATTGTATTACATATGAAAGAATAGGTAAAGACATCTTTTTGATTATAATTAAGTAAATTTACAGAGAATACGAAAGAGCAGTCGTATTCCGAATGGGACGGTTGTTACGGTCGGGTACCAAAGGGCCGGGTATCTTCTTTGTCATCCCCTGCATCGACACTATCAAAATGGTATGTTCACTACAATTCTCATCGAAAGTCAAACAAGTAATGACTTTTCTGACAAATAATAAAAGTTCAGACCACTTTTACAAATTTAAAATACAGTAATTTTAGGTACAAAACTTTACTTTTGTTGTTACCTAATGTTAAACCTATACTACTTTTGATGTAATACCACAATTGCAGGTAGACCTTCGTGTCTTGTCATTCGACGTTCCTCCCCAAGAAATCTTGAGTAGAGACACGGTGACGGTGTCAGTAGAAGCCGTCATCTACTTCAGAATATCTAATCCCATCATATCAGTCACGAATGTCAACGACGCCCAGTTCTCCACGAAGTTACTGGCACAGACCACCTTGAGGAATGTGTTAGGTACTAAAACACTGTCAGAGATCCTGATGGAAAGGGACAACATTGCTAGTGTAAGTCAAGGTTTGGGGAAAGTAAAGAATACTTTATTTGATATTGTTTTACTTTTTGTTCTTCTATCTTATGTTGTTGTAGCCTTTATTATACATTATTTTCTTATCCTGACATTGTTTCAGATAACCGAAAAAGTGCTGGACGATGGCACAGACCCCTGGGGTAAGTTCTCCGTACCTACATTCTAATATGACTTTAGGAGTAAAGGTGCAGAGAGTCGAGATCAAGGACATCAGGCTACCTCACCAGCTAATGAGGAGTATGGCGGCCGAAGCCGAGGCCGCTCGTGACGCCAGAGCCCGAGTAATCGCGGCCGACGGAGAGAAGAACGCCAGCAGAGCTCTAGTGGATGCAGCTGATGTGATTCGAGAGAACAAGACCTCGTTCCACCTCAGGTTCCTGCAAACCATGTCCCACATCGCTGTGGACAACAACAAGACCATCGTATTCCCACTGCCAATGGAGATCGTACGATCTGTGATGAAGCGGTGGAATGGCGGCAAGAAGAGCCAACAGAAGATCATGTAGACGATAAGCGTATCATGTACAAGATCTTACGATAGTATGCGAAGATCGTGTAAAGTTAATGTAACGATACACATAGTGTTATGTAGCTGATACGAATTGTCAGTTACAATGGTGTAAGTGAAACAACGGATAATGTAAGCCATGATAATGTAATTATTGTTTATTAGACCCATATTGTTGTAAGAGATTTTGTGACATAAATATTTAAAAGATGACATACCCGTGTCTTGTGAGGAAGAGAATACAAAGAAATGGCAGGATGTACAATATCAGCTGATAAAACTGTCTTGGAGACTATAATGTGTTAAGACTGTAATTAAAAGTTAAAGTATAGTAAGATAGCCAACTAGTAATTAGTTATAAAATATATAAAAAAGTCGTATAAAAGGTAATAAATGTCAGTAAAATTATAAAAATTACGAGAAATGCTAAGAAATTTGGATTGTTAGTGACATAAATGTCGTATATCAACATATAATGTCATATGTTAATATATATGTCATGATTTAGTGTAGTGTAGGTCTGAATCCTGAGCAGGTGAGGTCTCAGGGAGGTCGTCGGGGTTGTCATAAAGCTTTATTGTGTCGTTCTTGTCAGCAGAAGATGACGACCGTTTGACCGGTTTCATAGTCAGATAGTCGCTACCCCCATCAGTGTCATTGCTTCCTTGATCTTGTTTTGGCAGAGTTCGATGAGGTGGAGGTTGAGGCTTCAACTCGAGGTCAGCGGCCGTATCGTACAGATTCCGATGCTTCGGAGGCTGTGGAGGAGTGTCAGTCCGGTTTATCGATGGCATCGGCTTCACCTGAACAAAATGTTAGAAGATCAAACAATATAACATCTACATTGCTTAATTTAAAACATAAAATATGACCTCATATCTTCAAATTAAAACTTACTTCCACAGTCGGCAGGTTAGAGTTAAAATGCTTTTGTCTTGGCGGTCGAGGAGGTGGATTAGTGCCAAATTGGGTAGTAGGGTTACGGTAGACTGGAGGTGCCACCGGAGTAGCTATCAGAGGATCAGAAGCGTCTTCCAACGGTAATCTGTCAGAATCCGGCTTCTTGTTCATGTTGTTGTTCTGCCTTCTACACACCACCACGATGATCAGCGCCAGTAGTAGTGCCAGTAGTACTGCTACAACAAGAATATAGAACTGAGGAGAGCCAGGCAGTAGACTGTCAGGTAACAGCCGAGGCACTCTCTCCGAACAGAAGCTACCACCATAGCCATCTGAACATGAACAGGTAAAGGTAGACTTCTCTCGGTTACATGTACCAAAAGGACCACACGGCTTCGTGACACAAGGGTCCCAATCACCGTGCATTTGGCACGTTTTACCAGTAAAACCCGGAGGGCAAGAACAGTGGAAGTCGTTGTACAAGTTGTGACACTTTATGCCCTTAGGGCAGGGACTACTGGCACAAGCATTCAGGTCGATCTCACACTTGGCACCAGTGTAACGTTGAGGACAGATACAGCTGAAAACATTCAAAATAATAAAGTAGAATTATAGTATTCAATGTAAACAGAGGGTACCATCTAGAGTATAATATAGTACTGTGCATACCTGTAAGAATTGTCCTCCTTCTTCGGAATACACTGTCCTTGATTCAAGCACGGTGCGTTCAAGCACGGTCCCATCGTTTGAGCATCACATCCAACTCGAGTATTGTACATCCTCAGTCCTTGTGGATTCTTGGGAAGATCAAAGCCGTCTAGTCCAACTCTCCCAATGCAGCCAACTAGTCCACCTTCCACCCTTTGGTTCACTTCTGAAGCACTCTCCAGTACTTTCAACGTTAATACTGAATCAAACGTGTTCTTCGGAGTACGATTGGTCACATTTGCTCCAAACGTGAGTACCATGGCGTCTGAGTACAAGTTGAGCACGTCACTCATTCCCTTCGAAGCTTCTGAGCCATGGTGCTTATCGTCCAGTACCATCTGTACTTGTCGTCGCCTTCGTACCACTCTTACAGTATGCCAGTGACCGTCATCCACCTTGATCTGATCGATTCGTACTCTGCCAGCACCACTGCCACAGTCCCATTCGTACTCCAGAACACCGTCGGCCACTCTGAGTACGTGATAGTCGACCAGTCCAGCACCGTGCAGTATCACAGCACCCCTGCTAGCCGTCTTGAACTCAATGGAGATGTCCATCCTCTGTTCGATCGATTGTCCCAAGTACATCTGGAAGTAGCCATTGCCCAGCATACTCAGTGCCACCTTCTGAGAACACTCGGCCGCGTTGGGACAAGTGTTCTCTCTGCACCTTTCTCCCTTTGTGCCTGGAGGGCATATACATTCTAGTCCACTTGGCTCGTCTTCCATTGGCACACACATCTCACTCTTGCTACAGACGTCTTCTTGGCTACACTGATTCACGGCGACGTCACAGTGACGCCCACTGTAGCCTTGTCTACAGATGCACTCAAAGGTACGTTGGAAGCGAGGAAACATGTAGGTGTTGCCGGTACGAATGTTATCGTAGGTTGTCGTTTCAACATTGTCTAGCCAGATACGATCGCGACATTCTCCTTTGGAACAAGTGTCACGGCGACAGATCTCTGAGGTCAGTGATGTTACCTAAAATCACAAATATTAGCTAAATCTACTTTTAGGTCATTTGCAAGAGTAATATTATTATAAAAAAGTAAACCTACCTCAAGTCCAGCCTCTGCCGTGATCCTGGCGATGCCTTCTGTGATCTTCTGTTTTATGTAGACCGGTCGATAGTAACCTCCAGATTCCCTCAGCACTGTCAGCAGAACCTCGACCTCCATCTGACTTGAAGTTGGGGTCACGGTGACAGCTTCAGCCTTCCGTTTCCGCTTCGAATGTTTGATGACATCTTGGACTGACAACACCCTAACGTTGGTCATCTTCACCCCCAGCACCTTAACCAGCACGTCGTGCACTCTGTTCATGAAGTTGTTGACGTACTCTTCTGTCGTCACTCCGCCCATTCTGATGCTGACAGAGTTCTCAAGAGCTTCTTGGTCAATGTTAGAGATGTCTACAGTAACCGGCGAGTATACAGTATACTTGCCGTCGGTTACAGAAACGTTGAAACGATGAAGACCAGGCAGAAGGCTGGCTTGTGTAGCCAGCTCTCCAGAAGCCGAGTCGATCGTGAGTTGAGAAGTCCTCTTCCCAGAATCCTTCTGAACGATAGCGTACCGTAACATGTCAGCTGGGTCTTTGTCTGAAGCTCGTACCGTACCCAAAGTTCTCACGTTGAACTCCCCCATCAACGTGTTGATCATCACGGTCAACGGGACTACAGAAGGCGGATGCCGACTTTGTTGCTTGACGTGAACTATCAGTGGGCACGATGAAGACAGTCCTCCAGCATCGTATGCTGTCACGGTAAGATTGTAAACGTTTTGCTTGGAGTACGTTAGCTGTCTAGTTGTTATTAGATTCAGAAGCGGATCAAAGGTGAAGGCAGAAGCACCGTCACCTTGGATCTCCAACCTGAACGGTCCTCCAAACTTCTCGCTATCGTTATCAGTTACCGTGACTCTCAACAGCGCCTGTCCCGCCTCAATTCCTTCTTGAATCACGGCCGTAAGGTTACAGACGTCAAACACTGGAGGGTTATCGTTAACATCCTCTACAACTACAGTAACCAGACAGTCGTCGCTCAAAGCTGGAGTGCCACCATCTACAGCCTTCACGTTTAGACGATAAATCTTCTGATTCTCGAAATCCAAAGATCCTGTAGTCTTAATGACTCCATTGTCATTCACCGTAAACATTCTGGCATCGTCTCCAGAGATACTGTAAGAGATCTTTCCAAAATGAAGAGAATCCGAATCCGTAGCTTTCACCGTAACTACCGTAGCACCCGGCTTCAGATCTTCCTTCAGTTTAACTTCGTAGATGCTCTTCTCGAACCTCGGACTGTTATCGTTCACATCGAGTACTTCAACGTCCACCAACGTTGTCGAGTTCAATTCACCGTCAGACACAATGACATCAAACTTCAGCCGCTGAATCTCTTCGTAGTCCAAAGACTTGGCCAATTTCAATACTCCAGAATCCTTGTCCAACGAGATGTACCTTGAGGCATTGCTGTCAGTCAAGTAGAAGGTCAGTTTGGTGTTGTTGTCGGCATCGTGAGCTATCAGCTTCAGAATCTCGTAGTCGACGGCTTCATTCTCCAGAATCTTCAAGTGATACACTGGCTGTTCGAACTGGGGTTCGTTGTCGTTTGTGTCATCAATCACCACTTTTACAGTCGCTGAAAAGAAAATAAATAAAATCAGATCCCACAACAAAAACTTAATTATTAAAAAAAACTAAAAATCCATATCTTAAAGCAAGATAAAATTACCGTAATCCTTGAGTCCGCCGCCATCCTCAACCTCTACCTTGACCGTGAAGTTGCTGTGCCGTTCTCTATCAAATGAAGCCCTTGCCATAAGTGCACCAGTAGCACCAACAAGGTAAAAGTACTTCAGAGTGTCTGGAGTACTATCATTAGCCACAATACTGTAGTTTATGTCACCATAACTACCGTAATCGTTGTCTTTGGCGTCTAACTTGAGTACCAAGTCCATCTTGTCATCTGACGACTTCTGATTCTCTGGGTAATGCACGATGAATTCCTGTAGCGAAAACTGAGGAGTCATCTTGTTACTGTTCTCGACCGTCACTAGTAACGTTTTAAGACAAATCAAAGGAGTCTGGTTGATTCCACGAAGTTTGGAGCGGATTCGCAGAGAGTACTGAAACATATATTGTTATAGATAGCTATAGTGAAGTAATGTAATAATCTTAAAAAGGGATTACATAACACTTAAGAAAGTAAACTTACATTGCCAGGCACAACAGAACTGCTGACCACTAGCTTGGTGTTGTTCACGATCTGGAACGACAACTTCTCAGCGTCCAGAAGGTGATTTGTTATCGCTTTACGGTCGAATTCTTTCACTACCGTGTCCCTACTGACTTGCTTGATGATGATCTTTTCTTCATTCTCATCACAAACATCCTTCTCTGGCTCTCCCACAAATGTTACCTAAAATATCAGTATTACGGTCACATTACCTTTGTATTATGTGTAAAAGGCTTGATGCGACAAAAAGAATATAAATTTTTATACACTTACTTCAATCCCAGCATCACTACTGTAAACCCCGTCAAACGCAGTAATCTTTCCCTTCAAGGCAACGGCTTCAGTTGGTATCTTGGTTAATATTACTTTATATCCCTCTACCTCAAGCAGACCGTTCATCTTATCGGTGTACAAAGATACAGTGACATTTTGAACCTCACTCGAATCACCGTCACTCAACTTGAAGTCAATTATCTTCTGACCGACCTTCAGACCCTTGATCGGGCTCGTGATCTTGTACATGAGCTGATCGAACTGGGGGACGTTGTCATTCACGTCAAGCACGTTGATGGTAAATGAGAACGTTGAAGACAGGCCTCCTTCATCTTTGGCCGTGATCTCCAGACTGTGTTTGTCTGCTGTCTCTCTGTCCAATGCTTTCTTCACCTTCAGATATCCATTGTCTCTGTCGATCTTGAAGTAGCTGTTGTCGTTGAGTTCGTAAGATACTTTTGCGTTCTCACCAGAGTCTTTGTCATTTGCTGTGAATATATACACGATTTGGTCCACTTTTACATCTTCTCTCAACGATAACCTAAAACATCTGATGTTTAGTTGGGTCCCGCAACGATTAACGCCCTACTTTGGGAGAAATTCAAAAATTAAAGAAATTAGAATTTTGTTTTTAGAAATGTGGACTTACTGATGTTCTTTGTTCTGGAAGACGGGGGCGTTGTCGTTGACGTCGATGACGTTGATGGTGACGTAGCTGAAGGCGGTCCTCTGGTTCTGATCCCTCACTCTGACTACAAAGTCGAACTTCTTCTTGTTTTCTCTGTCGATTTCCTCTTTCAACGTGATCTTTCCACTGGTTTCTTCCACTACAAATGGCACGACCTGGCTGTTTATCAACTTGGGAATGTCATACTTGACGTCTTCACCTTGGCTGACCATCAGCTGGCCGATCAGTTTGCCTATAACAACAAAAATTATTTAAAACGTAAGTTAATATTGTATTTTCGTGGTTATCAACTTCGTTAGAGCTCTATTTAGTTGTAAATGTAGTTTTGAAGTTATTTAAAAGCTGATAAGTGTAGTATACCTAGATAACTGACTGTTATTCATGTTAACCTACCTTGTTTGGCGTCTTCTGACATCGAGAAGAAGTAGTGGAATCTGGAGAACTGTGGCACTGGCCCATCAACGACCTTGATGTTGAAGTTGACCGAGGAGGTGTGGGGAGGGTTGTTTCTGTCACTCACACTTACTTTAACATCTACATCACTCAACGATGTAGCCTTCTTCACCATGATGTAGCCGTTCTTTGGGTCTAAAGTCAATGACTTTACACCTTTAGTAAAGGAGTACTCCAGAATATCGTTTTCATCGTCGTCTACAGCCAGAATCTTGCCGATCCGATCACCGTCCATCGAAGCTGAAGACACGAACATACTGTAGCCATCCTTTGGAGCGACAAACATTGGAGTATTCTCGTTGTTTGCTTCTACATGAACTGTCAATTTCTGGACAGCTATATTATTGTAGGTATCTCTCGCCAAGAACGGAATCTGGATGTCTTCTCTGACGTTGGGGATTCTGTTTGAGAGATACAGATTCCCGTTGTCTGGATTCACGGTCAGGAACGGCGAAGATACCAAAGCAGAGTACGTTATAGGTTCGTGGCCTCCGTTAGCCTTGAGAGTGGTAACTACTGTCTTGTTGAGTATCACCATGTTCTGGTTGATGGTTACTGTAGGGGCTACTGTATCAAACGCCAGGCTATCCAATTGTTTGTTAGACGGTACGAAAGTCACTACATTATCTAAAGGCGTTACAAACAGACCATCGGATACTGTAACGTTGATTTTGTAAGTCAGATTCTTTCCATTCTGAAGCGAGTCTAATTCTGTAGCATCGAAAGGTCGGATTCTTCTCAGAGCACCGTCTCTGGTTACTGTAAACAAAGTTTCGTCGCCTGCAAAGATTCTGAATTCGTGATTCTTGAAAGGTGGAGACAACACCGTGTCCTTGTCAGTGACCTTGAACCAGTGAATGAACTGATCGTTCGATTCGTCTGAAGTCAACGTCACTTGATAAGGATTCACGTCGAGGAACGTTGGAGCATTGTCGTTCTCGTCCCGCACGGTGAGTCTGATCAAGCCTTGGGAACTGAAGTCATCTGAATCTGAAGCCTTGACGATCCATTCAAATTCAGATTTGTTCTCGAAGTCGAGGCTCCCGACCAAGTAGATCAAGCCGGACGTGCTGTCAATAGAGATGACATCTTTGTCCCCTTCCACGATGCCGTACTTGATGACGTTGCTGGGAGGAGTGGTGTCAGCATCTGTAGCGTTCACTTGACCTAACAAAGTGCCTTCTGGGGAATTCTCGAGGATCTCGAACTCGTAGATTGGTTGGAGGAAGCGAGGTGGAGTGTCGTTCACGTCGTCCACACTCACCTTGACGTAGGCGGTGGCGTTGATTCCTTTTCGACTCAAATCGACCGCTTTGATCTCCAGGATATACTCGGGAACGGCTTCTCGGTCCAGCTCTGAGTTGACCGTGATTCTTCCTGAAATGATCACAAGTTATGGGCAAGATCTTAATATTAAAATATACGATAACAGCAGTTATGTATATCACCATGAAGATTTACCTGAGAAGAAGTCGATGTTGAACTGTTTCAGGGGATCTCCGGCTACGATAACGTACGCCAACGTGCCGTTCGTGTTACTCTTAGCATGCACGTTGAAGATGGTCGTTCCAGGGGCTGAAGCTTCTGAGATCCGTGTAGTATACCGTGTGTGAGAGAAGATGGGCTGGTTCCTGTCAGTTATGTGTAAGTTAACTTCAGCTTTAGATTCCAATGGAGGATTTCCTGTAAACATATCAGTACAATATAATCTTAAATTATGTAAAGAAACAATTAAATAACTTATATTATAGTAGTAAACCTACCTTGATCTTGAGCGATGACATGGAAGCGATGCACGGTACCAACGCCAGCTTCTCCAGAAGTCAGCTTCTCCTTGAGTTTGATTTTACCGTCGATTTTGTTGATCTCCAGGAAGTGTTGAGCATCTGAATCCAGCGAGTATCGTACATTACCGTACAATCCCACATCGTCGTCTTTGGCCTTTACTGTGAGAAGCCTTTCGCCTTCCTTAACATCTTCTGATAGCCAGATTTCGTACGGTAGATGTTGGAATTCAGGGATACAGTCGTTGACGTCGTCTACTGTAATGTGGATCACGGTCTGACAGTAGCGTTCGCTCTTCTCCAGTGATACTATCTTTACCGTGAGATCGAACTCAGAATTTTGTTCACGGTCGAGTGGATTCTTTCCATTCAGATACAGAATCCCAACCTTATCGTCAATCTTGAAGTTGTCGGAAGCGTCGTTCAAAAGTCTGAATCTGAAGTTTTCTCCAGATTCTGCATTCATCGGCCAGTCTAGCCAAGTCAGGAGCTTCGGCTGGACTGAAGTGTAGTTTTCAGAAGCCTTTACGGTGTATTCTGACCTGCACTTTAATGTTTGATGATCTCCGTTGATGAGGATTCTGACTTTGGAAGTGGTCGTGTGAATACCATCAGAAGCAATGATTTCGAGAGATTCTTCACTTCCAATCACTCCAGACTTGACGTCGTTCTTCAGAACGATTTCTCCAGAATCTCTGTCTACCGTGACAAACGAGCCCAATCCCTTCGTAGTTCTTACTGCGTATTTCACGATGTCGCCGTCTGGATCGGATGCTTGTACGGTACCAATCTGTGTATCTAAATAACAAGTTGTCAAGTTTTTAAAATGGCACGGTCTTCAAGATACTACAACATGCAACAATATTAAATATACAAATCTATTATAAAAATCTATTATAACGTGACTTACTTTTATATGCTGGAATAGTAAGGTAAAAGGTGTCGTGTTCTTTGAAGACTGGTGCTCTCTTGTTAGTGGCCACAAGATGTATATGGACGTTGACCAACGTAACCGACAGCTCAGAATACTTTTGAATTCCGACCAAAAACGACCAGTAATCATTCTGAAAGTACAGTTACTAAAAGTACAGTAATCTCTTACCGCTTCGATCCCTTTGATATCCTTTGCATATACGAACCCTTTGTTATCTACCCCAAAGTATCTCTCCTGAGGCGATATTATCTTTGTTCTACTCTCTGATGGCAGTTTCAGCTTCTCTGTCATGTTTACATCTCTGTAGACATACGATCCAGATACAGCATCAGTTCGTATATAGCCATAGGCATCAACTTGTTCCGATCGATCATCTTTCGAGGCCTTGACAGTAACCGAGAGATTACTGTAGATTGATTGGTCAGAAGCTTGGCCAAAAATTGTACAGTAAGACCGGTCGATGTCTATAGGGCCAAGATACGACGCTTGTTGTAGTACCCCATTCCCGAATCCAATGTCGATGAATTTACAATTACTGGAGCCGAAAGTGGTCAGTTGGTTACTGTCAGCTTCCAGAATCCGAGATGGTACCTTCTGGTAGGTGTTTGTATCTACCACAAGGTTACTGTAACTTCTGAAAGTATTTTATAATTAAACTTTGAGGTCGATATTGATATTGACAACTCCAAAACGATTTATTATGTTAAAACACTTACTGTTTAAAGGTCAAGATGTCATACGTCTCCTTTCTGATGACATTTACCGTGCATATTGTAGATCTGGCGTTACTTTTGCTTTTGTCGGCCACTTTCACTAGAATGGTACCATTTTGTTTTACAATATCTTCTGTTGTGATAAGGCCACTCTTGTTGTCGATGTTGTACTTGCCACCCTCAATCTGATACCCGATTTCACCATCTACTCCAATATCAAGGTCATATGCCAAGACTTGGCCGATTACATTACTGTCATCTACGTAGTAGGTAATTGTGTCATCTACACATCTGGGAGTGTGTAGGTTGACAGGCAGCCTTCTGAAGTTCACCATGGCCATGTTCTCAAGACCACCATTAGCTTTGGCAGTTACAACTACCGTAAACTCTCGCCCCATCGCTCGAGGCAACGTCTTCTCCAGAATCAAGGCTCCTGTAGCCGAGTCTACCTTGACACAGTCGTAGCTGAGAGCATCGTCGATCATGTGGACGTTATAGACGACGTTGTCACCGTGACTGACGCTACTGTGAGAAGAGTTGACTCTGGCGTTCAGCTGATGTAGCACGTAGCCTACAGAGAAGTCGTCGGGAACATCCACTTGAGCGACTAATTGGTCAAAGACCGGTCGGTTGTGAAGAGAGCGAGTAATGTGAATGTAGAGCTTCTCGTAGATCTCGACCCAGCCATCTGACACCACGATCTCGAGTTCGATCGTCTTCAGATTCAGATCGATCAGATTCACCCTCCGTGCCAGCAGAAGCTCTCCATTGTTTCCGTAGAAGGTAAAGGTGCCGTTGGGGTTCCAGAAGGTATTGGTGATATCGTACCACAGAGGATCGTCATCTGCATCCTCAACTTCTACCCTCCCGAGTACGGTTCCTACAGTATCTCGGTCAGAAGCGTAGAGATGACGCCACTTCTCGGGACTTCTGAAGACCGGTCGGTTATTGGTGCTGTTGGAAGTCGAAGACGGTGCTACTGTATTCAGCGTGACAGAAGTGTCGCTTCTGAGTCTTTTCTCCCCACTGTCTGTAGCTGCTACGGTAAACTTGAATTCAGAACCGGCCTTCAGAGGTTCAGAAGTCGAGAATCTACCGTACTCGTCGATGGAGAATCTGGAGTCAGTGTTGTGTTCGAAGCTGTAGCTCACGATGGAGTTGGGGCCATCTTCATCTGCATCGTCGGCGAAGATTCTGGTCAAGAATCCTGTTTTGTTGGCCGGAATCTTGAGAACGACGGCAGTTTGCTTAAACTTTGGAGCGTTGTCGTTCTCGTCGAGCACAGTGATCAGCACGAGCACGGTGCTGCATCGTGGGGACGGTGCTGAGTCACAAGCCTTGACGTAGAGCTCGTGAACTGGTTGGGTCTCACGGTCGAGGTGACGTCGTCCTGTCACCAAGAAGCCAGTGTTCTCATCCAGAAGGAAGTTGGACTGGACGTTCCCTCGCTCGATACTGTACTTCACCGTGCTCTGGGTACGGTCTCCGTCTGTAGCGTTCAGCTTGACGACCACTTTGTTGGCTTCTGAATTCTCGGCGATCTTACCGTAGTAAACCGGCTGACTGAAGAGCGGAACGTGGTCATTCACATCCACGACCTTCACGATGACAAAGGTTACTGTACTCAAAGGTACTTTGGCTACATCGCGAGCTTCTACGGCTAGCCAGTAGTATTCTTTGTCTTCTGCATCCAACGCTTCCTCTGCGTACACACCTCCAGAATACCTATCTACAGTAAACAGCCCGATACCATCTCCTCCAGCGATACGGTAGGCTACAGAATATTGTTCTGGGTCCGTAGCTTTTACCGTAGCCACTTTGGTTCTTCCTACCGTATTCTCGTCGATCACCGCTTCATAAACGGCTTCAGAGAAGATTGGCGGCAATAGATTCTGATTCACGTCATCTACAGTAACCCGCACAGGGCATTCCGTAGACTTTTGGGGGTCTCCGTGGTCGGTTACTGTAACATTAAAACGGTATTCGGCGTGTTCTTCGTAGGATTCAGACATGGTAAATATACAGCCTGACTCCGAGTCTACAGTAAACCTGCTGTCGGTGGTACCGTACTTCAGTTTACCGTTCAATCCATGGTCACTATCTGTAGCCGCTACACACATCATCATGACGCCACTCGGAATGTCTTCGTAGATTCTGACATCGTGCTCGGTCTTCAAGCAACTCGGAGCGTTGTCGTTCACATCTTCCAGGATTACTGTAACATTGCACATGGAGTACTGTGGTGGCAATCCTCGGTCGATGGCCAGAATCTGGAAAGTGTACGATGGCTGTAGCTCTCTGTCCAAAGCTCGTTCTATTCTGAACGCTCCAGTGTCAGGGTCTACTGATGCCAGTTCAGTTTCGACAGCTATACGGTATTCGACTCGACCGTTGGCTCCAGAATCCTCGTCCACAGCCTTCAGACGGAGAAGCTCACCGTCAGGAATCTGCTCTTCCTTGATTCTGACGTAGTAATTAGCCTTCTCAAACACTGGAGAGTGGAGGTTACTGTGTTGTATCTGGATATCTACCGTAGTCATTTCGGTCTTCCGGTTACTGTAGGCCATGTCAGTAGCTTCCACAGTCATACTGTAGACATCGGAGGTGAGGTGCTGAATCGGTCGGATTACTGTAATTTCTCCGCTTTCAAAGTCAATGTTGAAGTAGGGGTCTGGAGTCAGGTACCGTACTATCCCGTTGATACCGTAGTCCTTGTCTTTAGCTGTTATTTTCCCGACTTTCTGAAATGTTACAGTAAGTTAGACTCAGTTACAGTAGTAACATAACTTTTAAGTTAATTTCCATTATGAAACTTTTACTTACCGTTCCAACAGCTACAGTGTCCGTCGTTCTCAAGTTTACTGTATTTCCAAAAGTCGGCTTATGCAAATTAGGTAACAAACAAGTGTCAGTTACATTACCAGTCAGAGTTACTCTCTCTGTAGCATTAAAAGTGGCAACCAGGGTTACTGTAGTGTACAGTAATATGTAATCGGCCTTATTTATAGCCATGAGTGACACTTGGAAGGGTTTCGAGGTACTCTTGCTTAAGATCACCTAAAATTGAGATTTTAACCCTACTGTAATGTAATGTACTCTTAGAACCTAAATTAAAAAGTGTATTCTAACATGCTACTGTAACATAATATTCTAGTATTTTATAGCAATGTAGCACACTGTCATCAGAAATATTTTATAAAAATTTACATTTCCATTCTCAATCCTACAGTACTCGTCCTTTGCATACTGTAACTTGTAGATGACATTATCAATGTCCGACTTCGGAGTAAAAATGACCTGCCCAACCTTGGTATCCTTCAGATTTACTCTGTAGTTCTTTGGTATGTTTGTGACTTTTGGACATTTCAAATTCCGAGGGGTTACTGTAACAAAGACGTCGATGAAAGCCTTCTCAGTTCTGTCGTCCATGTTGTCCAACTTGGCCACAATTGAGAATTCGAATATCTGTGGAGAAGACAGAGGCCCTAAGGGCCCTTTCACTCTCAGAATCCCGGTATTCTTCTCCACGAAGAACGGTACTTTACTGCTCTCTTTGCCATGGATACGGTATCTGAAACCAATATAATTACAAAAATTAACAATGGCTTGCTATACAAACAACAACAGGGTACTGTTACAAAATCAGGAATTGTTCCTCTAAAAATAATATACGGTAACAGATAAGACACTTACTTTACACCGTTGGCATCCTCAACATACGATGTGTTGGCTTCGAACCTGTGAACTACAGTATTCTCCACCATGTCGTCGTATACAGTAACCTTTACTCTGGGTGTTTCCTCTTCTGTAGCTCCATGGAACCACACTTTCCTGGATTCAGAATCCATCGTCAACGTGATGTTCTCGGCCGTGTAGACCTTGTTCTTGTTGTCCTTCAGAATCAACGATACCGATTCTGGAGCCTTCTTGGCTACATTGGCAACGTACAGAAGATACTGCTTGGCCGATACCCGCTCCAGCACAGTGTTGCCTTTGTCCAATACGTCAGTGCTGAGATCCAACTGAGCATCGGATTCTGACAACTCCAGTAAGGCGGCCTTCTGAAGGCCTTTCGTGTAGTACTTCAAGAGGAAGGTCTTGTCGCTCAGAATCGGAGGAAACGACGGTGTATCTCTGACGTTGATGGTTACCGTAACCTGAGAATTGAAGCCCGGAGGACGTTTCTTCTGAAGCAACCTTGAAGCACGGTCTTCTACTGAGCATGTTAAGGTATATGTGCCTGGTACTAGGGTTTTGTACGATCGTATCCAGCCAGTTCGTGGTTCAATGTAGAAGAATTCTGAAGACGACTTGAAAGAATACAGAAGTTCACCGTTCAGTCCTGAATCCGCGTCTACAGCACGTAGCTGGACTAGTTTTGAGTTGACAGAAAGCTGAAATGTTAATTTAGTGTAACTCTCATATAGTTTAAAACATAATTTATATTATGTTTGTCATACAAAACAGTAACTTATAGTACGTTAAGCTTACCTTGTTATCCACATCTACCTTGTATTCAGGATCCCTAAAGAACGGTAGAATGTCGTTGTCGTCGACTACACGAACGTTGACGATACATTGAGCTTCGAAGTTGCCTTCTCTCTTCTTCCGCGCACTAGCCTTTATCACTAACTCGTACTCGTCCTAAAAAAGGTATTAGTTATCATATTTTGAAGTTTTTGCCGTAACACAGTATTTTATGCAATTATCAGTAAACTAAACAATACATTTACATTCCTATAATTAGACATGCAAAGCATACCTGTAGCTCTCTGTTCACAATCTCCCTGTCCTTCAATGAGACAACCAAGAAGGCGAAGTCGCCAATCTTTTTGGCTGTCAATTTGAACAATGCACTGCCATCTCCTTGGACTGCTTTGAACTTTACATTGTCATACCCTGAGGGCAGGTACACCCCCACTCGCACTGGATTCGAGGTCCAGGCTGGACTGTTGAGCTCCCATTTCTCGCTGATACTCAAATTGTATGTGGACTGAGTAAACTGGAAGATACCTGGGTCAGGCTGATGGCTAGCCAACGCCCAATGGACTAGGACCAGGAAAAGGGCGAAGGCATTCATTTAGTGCATTCCTACAACAATAAGTTAACTCTTAGTAAGCTAAAGATAGTTTCACGTATCAACTGGACAATAGTCATGTAAAACAAAGTAATTGGAATATTAACTCTAAACTTATACTTCTAGGTAACAAACTGATAAAGAAACTTAAAATTAAAGTGTTTAAAGCTGTCAAACACACTATAAATCCCTAACAACAACAAATTCCTGTAATAAAATGGAAGAACATGGTTTAAGACGATCGCGACGCGCCAAGGTCGAGAAAGGGGCGAAACGGCCTTAGGCTATTCCCGAGGGAACAGTCCCAATCAGCCAAACCGGTTTCGGCCGTTCCTGATTTGAGAAAATGACCTTAGGGAAGATTTGTCGGAACTGATAAAAGACCAAATAAGGCTTAATGCAGAAAAAGAATGGCAGAAAGCAAGTTTTGGAGTTAGCCCTAAGGAGAAATTGTTTAAAATTTGATAAAAATGGTTTTTCAAATAAAATTTTAAATAAATAGCCAAGAGGTCCTTTAAAGTTTTGCAGAGACCAATTTAAACGACTGTCCTCAGAGTTAGCCCTTAAATGCTAATTTAAGAACGCCTTGGGGAAGGATAAGGTCCTGCAAGCGCAAATCCGTGCATTCGGTCGATTTACCCTTGAAATTCGCGTTTGGTCGATTTACCTTAAAACTAA
Source organism: Bursaphelenchus okinawaensis (assembly GCA_904066225.2). Lineage (NCBI taxonomy): Eukaryota > Metazoa > Nematoda > Chromadorea > Rhabditida > Aphelenchoididae > Bursaphelenchus > Bursaphelenchus okinawaensis. Next base: position 5,443,723 of record CAJFCW020000006.1, read on the forward strand.
GTACTTGGACTTACCTTCCCCAATAATTACTTTTTACAATTTACTGCCCATAAAAAAATTGACTATGTTACCCTGCCCAAACAAATGCCTAAGTTTACCCCTCCCACGAATAAGTTCCTTCATTTACCATCCCCAACAAAATCTTCGGCCAATTTACCCCTCCCGAAAGGGAAAAGCGTTTTGCAGTCGGAAGTGCCATGCCCACTTTACTCAGCACGAGCACTAATCCTCATAATTGGTTTAAGACATTCGAGTGACCAAATAATTAATTCACAAGGCTACCATCCTTAATATACTATGCTTCATGTATTCAAATACTATGTAGCCAGTAACACAGTATGTTCACTATAAACTACAACTTTAATAACAAAACCTTTCTAAAAATAGATTTGACAGTTTAAGGTTAGATCTCCCTTCATTTTAAGGATACACCCCCCCCCCCCTCCACTGTTTTAAAGTAAAAAGTAGCCATCCGAAGGATTAACGTATATCTTTAAATATATTTGCTGCGAAGAAAAGAAGCTTTTTAGCGCCTAATTTGCATAATAGCTGTCACTGACCAAACTTTTCTCTCTTCGAATTCGAAAAAGACACCTTGCCCATGAATAATGTCTTAAGGATACAAAAACTGAAAATAAACTCGTTTACATACAAATAATCATGCCATATCCAACAAATTACATTAAAACCTCCAAAATATTACTCCCCCTCTGAACACATTATTTACCGCCATAAAACAGACGTTGGCCGCCCAAAAAACCCCTTATAAAGACTATAATAATATACCAAAACAAGGGATTAACCAAGGGAATGGACGCAAAGACATATGGAAGTGATTCCCTGGAGACACGCCTGCAAACGACACATTAGAATCTCTGAATTTATTTAAATTAAAAAAAGCAAGTTTCGAATGTGTCAGAGCGCGTTTCCGGCCATTTCTTGGGCCGAGAGAGGAGGGGGCCAAGAGTAAGGGGCTGCGCGGGAGGGTCAAGTCAGCAGAATCGATGAGCGTCGCCCTCCTCGCGCTCAGGTGGAGAGTGCAGTAACCAGGTGCCATTCGACAAAAACCGATCGAAGGATGGATAATGTGCATTCTTGCGGTCTCAAAACAAAGTGGCTAAGCGCTTTGATGACGACCAAAAACAGCTACAGTCACTGGCTCGCAATAATATTACACTGCGAACAGTTTATAATTGCCTATAGTGCGGTCCAAAAGTACATAGAATATGTTTTTCTTTCAATTTTGACCTTTATTTTAGAGTTTCCTGGTTATTGAAAACTTGATCAGAAATGGCATATAACTCACAGAAAAGAAAGCACCATAGGCATCTACATATACATTTTACCTTATCAGAACACTAACCATCACAAAAGGCATTATAAACGAAATAATACAAATGAACTACCAAAACTAAAACAACATCTTTAGAAATTCTGTTAACCTTATTAGAGCAATACATCCTGCAGCGTCAGATGTCATATAGGATCGTACGATTGAAATTCCTAAATCTACAACAATATGTTACTCCCCTTCGAGTATCTCTTTCACTTTTCTATCCAAATTTCGCGTATTATTCATCTGTTTTGTGAAAGCAGAAATATATTACAGTAAGAATTCCGACAGAGGTCATTTTACTCGGTATTGTTGTTAATTTACATTGGCTATTATAGGTATTGTTGTTGACTTATATAAGTTATTTCAAGTATTTTTGTTCAACTAAAATTTTATAAGCTCACAGCCTTGGTCAAAAAGTAAAGAGACTCAAAAGACGATATAAGCTTGCAACTAGCTGCCTCAATAATATAAATCCTAGACATTTTTTGACCCGTCATTCTCATTTATTAACTAGCACAATAACCATTCTTTATCCAAAAACCTATTTTTATTAATTTTTCCAAATTTTATGCCAAAAGCCGACTAATTCAGTTTCGGCGCGAGTGTTTTTGGCGCGAAATTTAAACTTGATTTTCAATTTTTCGACGAATTTTGGCCAAAAAAGGAAATCATTCTACAATTTGGACAAAATCGAGACAATCATGCGTGGCCGACGCTTCGGATCGATTGTGAGCGTGAATGAAGGCACGGAGAAGAAGAAGAAGTCCACCTGGAACATCCTGAGACGCCGGACCAACTCCAACAGCACGGTCAGCAAGAACAATGTGGTCAGTTTTGATTTTGAGGCGATAAGGTTTTGAAGATAATCCTTCTTTAAGTGTGCCAAATATAATATTGTGTTGGCTAGTATTATTTTGAGTTTGGGGGGGGGGTTTCAAAGGGTGATTGAGGTCTGAAACGATTAGATTCCTTCAAAACCTTGAAGAATATCCAAAGTTTTGAACAAAACTGAATTCGGAAGGAGGACATTAGCTATAGATGTGTGTGAGGAGGATAATGGAGGAATATGTGAAAAGCCTCGGAATTGAAAGCATATTCGAAATGCCACCATTTTAAACGAATTCTGAACAAACGATATTCTCCATGGGAGATCGGCGGAGTTGATCCCAAAATTGAGGGATTCGCTGTGAATTGAGAACTCGTGAAATGTACCTTTAAATTATCTGGACTGAAGCTTTGTGACTCATAAGAAGAAGGTCGATGTGAGGAGCGTCTGCCATTTCTTTTTGCGCGTTGTGTCCAGAAAGTGCTTTATATTGCCGTAAAATATAATTTGGGCGCCGTTGTGCTGCTTGGCCGAGGGATCGCGGCGGTTTTGGCCATTATTTGGGTAGATTTGATTCCTGCGAGGAATTTGTATTGTTCCGGTTATTTAATTATATTGTGTTAGGTGATTTGGTTATATTATAGTAGGTAAAAACATCTAGAAATATTTTTAGATTGAGATCTTTGCTTTTACGATTGATATGGCTGTTTGGGAAAGTAACATTAGTTGAGTCAAAAGGTTAATATAAAAATACTTGTGATAGTTGATGCGCGTATATTGTAGCGAGAAAAGCGTTTTTGAATTAAATTTTCATGTTTATATAGGTGATTGAATAATTTTTATATTGGCAAACGGTTTTTTACATTATTAGATTTAGAAGCAGTATTTCAGGAGCTCGTGAGTCGCCAACCCAGCACCTCAACTAACACCTCACCCTCAAACAACGAAAACTTACCTCCAATACCACGTACTCCCAAGAACAGTACCACTGCGTACCATCAAAAGCCGTCTTCGAGCCAATCTAACCACTCAGGCACCACTTTCTCATCCGGTAATTCGAGTTTTATTGTTTTTGGGATGGATAATATCTGGAACGCCGTTTATTTTGTATATTCGCTTTTTCGCGCTCGATTCGAAGCGTTTGAAGGAACGTTTAACCTTGTCTCACTCTTCCTTAACTGCTCCCGTTTTAGGTAATTCTGTCTCTGAGCATCAACAATCCGCTAATTCTGAACTTTCACGAACACCCAGAAGTATGATTGTAGGTTTACTGTACTATTTTGGGGGTTTTTTGAGAAAAAGTTTTGGTTTTTGACAAAAATTGGCTGGTTTTGGTATTAAAATATATACTGAGTTTTGTAAAAAAGGTAACATTTCATATTTTTGATACATTTTTTGAACAAAGCTTGAGCAACTACAATATAAAAATTGTTTAGCACGCCCAACACGCCCCATCTAACCCTCCCCCGCCTGTTCCCGGCTCAAACCACTCATATTATACACCGAAACGTCTGAACAACGACTTCATTGTGGGTAATGGCACACCAACGCCTCAGGCCAAATCCTTTGTGACGCCTACAGTTACCCCGTCGGCCAAGCCCGTTCTCCCCGCCAAACCCGTGAGTCAGCCGAAGGAAGAGGAGAAGGAGAATTCTCAGGTGATTGAGAAGACCGGAAGGTATCCGAAGGTCAAGCTGAACGGACTCGTGGGCTTCGCTTCTCTGCCTTATCAAGTAGTTAGGAGATGTCAGAGCAAAGGGTACGTATGTTGTTTATGTGGGAAACGCGTTACTAGAGTGTATCTTTGAGAATACTAGGCTTTTGGGTGTAGTTTTGGCTGTAAAATTGTAATTTATTTGAGTAAGAAGTACAACGTTAACCTTATATTTGACTTTAGATTCCAATTCAACTTGTTATGTGTTGGAGAAACAGGCACAGGCAAGACAACACTGATCGAGTCTTTGTTCGGGATCACTTTGAACGAGTTCAATCCTTGTGATAACGAACTGAACACAGTAGAGTTGAAGACCAAAGAATGTGGTAAGTTGATAGAATATGTTTTTATGTTGGTGAAATAAATATTAAGATTATTTATTGTTTAATACTTAAATTTTAGAAATCACGGAGGGCGAAGTTAACGTGAAGCTGCGAGTAGTGGAGACAGCCGGCTTCGGAGATCAGTTGGACAAAAACAAGAGTGCCAAAGTGATTGTAGACTTCATCAATGATCAGTTCGAAGCCAGATTGAGAGACGAGTTGATGGTGAAAAGGAATCTGTCTGCTTTCGACGACAAAAGGATCCATGCTTGTCTATACTTCATTTCTCCTACTGGGCATGGGTATGGTTATGCATTTTAACTTATTTTTGAACTTTTATCATTTGAACTTTTAACAATAACTTTATGTTTTTAGATAACTATAAATACTTGTGATAGCTCTATTTTGTTAATATATTTCTTTTTTAGTTTGAAAGCCTTGGACATTGTTACCATGAAGGAGTTGAGCAAAAGAGTGAACGTCATTCCGGTGATTGCCAAGTCCGACACGACCAGTAAAGAAGAATTGGCCAGGTTCAAGGCCAAGATCCTGTCAGAGTTGAAGTCTCACAACATTGAGATCTATCAGTTTCCAACCGACGACGAAGCTGTAGCCGAACAGAATCGCAAGATGAACTCTTTTATACCGTTCGCCGTGGTCGGAAGTGTGGATACTGTAACAAAGGAAGACGGTAGTGTGGTCAGAGCCCGACGGTATCCGTGGGGGATTGTCGAAGGTAAGAAGCAATTTAGTTCTTGTTTGAGCTTAAAAATGTGATTGTCTGTGTATATTATATTAATTTTGCTCTTTTCAATAATGTAGTTAATATATTGTATTTTACTGCTTTTAGTGGAGAACAAAGAACACTGTGACTTTGTGTATCTTCGAGAAGCCGTCTTGAGAATAAATGTGGATTCTCTGAGAGAACGAACTCAGTACGTGTTGTACGAAGCCTACCGTCGTGAACGACTTCGTGAGCTGAAGATCAGAGACGGAGACACTGGACCCAACATGGAGAAGGCGTGTGAACTGGTATGTGATGGCATTCTTTTGAAGCTGTTTGTTTTATTTGGTAATCTTGGTAGTATTAACTGTGTACATGTTGTGATTGACATTGTTTTAGCGGAACAAAGAGTTTGAACGAGAATTGGAAAAGTCGGAAGAAACCTTTATGCGCGACTTCGAGAGGCGAGTTCGAGAGAAAGAAGCCGAGATTGGCCGTCGAAGTGGATTAGTAAGTTCATTAACTTGATGTTTTAGTTATACCTGCTTATATTACTTTATAATTCATTTTTTGACGTTTTGTGTTTAAACTACAGTAATAAAATAACTTACCGTAACTTTTAGTTAAAAATGCGTCGAGAAGAGGTCGAGCGAGAGTACCAAGATGAACTGACAAAGTTGGAGCAGCAGATAGCTCAGCTGACAGAAGAAAAGAATCGACTGGAAGGCAAAGGATCGACCAAAGACTCAGGAAAGAAGGCACGAAAGTAAAGTAACTTAATATCTAAATGACGTACATATTTATTCTCATGTTATAACATAATTATCATGTGCATAAACTTTAATTCCACTGTGAACTCTTCTGAATGAATCTGTACTAATAATGACATTATATTACATACCTATCAGTATATTTTACCTTAATTTGTAATGTTTGAAGTCGATCTATTGTGTAATATGTTGTAAGGGTTCAATGCTGACTATATCTTATTCACAGTTGATGATGTTGATAATCATGGTGATTCTGAAGTTGGTATCGTCGTCCCTCATGTTGCTGTCGTACTTGATTGCTGATATCTTAAAACCTTATTTTGATTGTAAGTAACATACCTCTGCGTTGAAAGTGTTACCATAGTTAACGATTCGCATTATGGGAGTACGGTACGATCCTATATTGCTCACTAAAGTATCATTGTTATACTATATTGCCATTCCTTACATTGCCTGTGCATTTCTGCCACTATGTAAACGTCTGAAGGATGGATAAGGTCGTAGAAACTGGAGCCATGTGTTATCTTCAGTATACCGTCCCTGTAAAGCGATGCACTTATGAATTGTTACGGTATTAAGATACGTCAATAGTTACATATACTTTAATTTTTAACTGATGTTATTGAGGTGAGGATGCGTATGGTATATGTTTGTATGTGAATCTTACAGTACTTACCAATTCTCACAGTACCGTAACCTGAAGTAGTCATCTAGGTTGACAACTACAGTATGTTGACATAGTTTGATGCCATTAGATATCTTTACTGAGTGTGGCTGCCCGAAGGCGAGGAACGATGAATCTAGACGACGGTAGACTTCTATTGAGATTACCTAAATGATGATATTATCTGTATGAGAAGGGTTAACGTAAAACTATTAGATGTATTGTAGCAGTAAATATATGTCAATTTACCGTTGTCATGATGCACAACATACCTTGTATCCAGAGGCGCATTTGGGGCTTTCTTTGCTGCGCCGCTTTGTCAGCGTGGACTTGATTCTTATGTTGAGGAACCAGTCCAGTTCGGAGTTCTGGGAACGGATCAGCTGCCTTTTCAAGATGGACGCATCTTCTGGATGAACATACGAGTATATCGAGTTACCGCACAGATCTACCTGCGACAACCCCAGGTGTAGACTGACCGTTTCACTAACATATAAAATGTCACCACCGTAGTCGAGACAGAAGACAAAGCCGTCCAGAATCTAAAATAAGTGTAACATACGTTGGTTATGTCTTATTTTATTAAGAAATAGAAGTATCCAACTACAGTATATATTAATGTTATATTACTGCACCTACATCAATCAGATTGACCTCTATCAGAGGTTTCATTGGCCTCAGCTTTATTGGATTTACAGCGTGGTGCAGTTTTATATAAGTACCAGCCAGTCGGACTACTGTAGCTTTGTCAAGATGCTTCTCACTGATAGCTCTGGCCACTGGTAGTAACATCGACAATCGTTTGAACTGCTCGTTCTCTTGTCTGCGCCGTTCCTGTGCTACACTACGAGCGTGACCAGTCAACAGATTCTGATTCTCGGTGGATTCATTGACTAAAACATTAATAGACAGAAGACAAGTGATTTCTTAGGAATTCTTGACCAACTATATTCAAATACTACCACTACTGAATACATATCTTGATTAAAACTTACTCAAGGGATTACTTAACGAGTCTCCTGGATGAACTACATAGTTACCGTAAGAATGGTACATATCTGGCCAAGATGCCATATTCAACCCAATAAAACCTTCAAATAAAGACAGCTAAACAAAGGCCCCAGGACAAATAAGGGTTTCGGCTTTCGGCCAATTAACAGCATCACATTGACATTGGCATACAAATGAGGCCGGCTTATCGCATAAATATATAGACATGGATACTGTGAACAGTAAAATGGATACTGTACAAATTTGAAAAACTTATCAATGGCATCTAGTTTCAGGGTCGTGTACGGTCTTATTACTTGTAAAAGTCTTTGAGTGTATTGTGTTATGAATGTTTAATGAAAGATTATATGCGCAGAAAACAAGATACGTAGACTTTAATTCTTTGGTCAGAAGCAGTTTATCCTTCAGTCGTATTGGCATGCATTGGTGGTTTTACTGACTTCTGGTTTAAAATATTAGGTGTTTTAAGTAATAGTTTGGCTACTGTATTATTATGTTTCGCAATATCTCTATGGCTGATAACTACTAAGATACCATATACTATAAATAGATGACCACAAAAGCTAAGATAACAAACATATTTAAGTCAATAAACTTTCCAAATGGCAAAACAAAAGTGCCAAAACAAGCGCGAGTTTGGCTAATTAAGGGCATCAAATTGTCATCGAATGAGACGAGTTTATGTACACACAATATAAATATGTAGATGTATGGCCCCGAATCGGGAAAACAATGTCCTAGGTTTATCGACCGCCACCGAAGAACTGGCTAATCAGAGATCCGGCGTTTAGTCCAGCGTCTGGCTCGGGCGTGGCTCGCTTGGCCCCACCCCTGGATAGGGCGTCCACAATGGCTTCGATGTTAGATCCCTTAGGGCCACCGAACTTGGAGTTAGACTCACCGTACTCTTCGTACGACGGCTGGAAGATGGAGGCGGCTCCAGATGAGGAAGACGATCCAGAGCCGGATCCTAAGGATGATCCTGTAAGAAACGTTTTTACTAATCGGAGCCAAAGTTTATGTTTCCTGTCAACTATTAGTGTTTTTCTGCGATGAGTTTAACTTTAAGCTATCAATTTAGCGCTGGAATCTTACCCAAGAAACTGCCCAATAGTGTATCCATAATGGACCGTGGCTGAGACTTGCTTCCGGCCCCCAGAAGACCTCCTCCATATTCGGAAAGGCCTCCTGATCCAAAGTTGGATCTCTCAGCTGATGGTTCGTAGTTGGAAACGCCTGAAATCACAAAGTAAATATGCTACGACCTTCAAAAACTATGTCAACAAAGCTACAATAAAAAATAGACAAAAGTACACGTTTAAAGTGTACTGTAAATAAATAAAAAATAAAATTACGATCACCATAAACATGTGCACCTACCTCTGAACTGCGGCCTGACCACCTCGCCCAGAATCCCGTTACCCGAAGAAGATGAGTAATCGCTGGAGATGCTAGAAAGCCTTGAAGAAGATGGCGCCGAAGAGGAACCGGTTCCTCCATTAGCATTGTTCAAGATGTTCCCTCCGAGATTCATCAACTGTGTAGCCAGGCTGTAGACTTAAAAATGTAATTTACAAACACCGCGTTGTATCTTACCTTCTTGGAACTTCTTCATGTTCACGGCCAGATCAGCCGTTTCGGCGACGGCCGCGGGCGGTGGAGCTGCTTGGATGTTACTCACACATAGTAATACGACGACAAACAACTTCATGATGAGGGTTTTAATAGATTAGGTGGTATAATATTAAATAGTAACAGGAAACTTAAGAAAACAGCTATTCTAAACAAAATTATCAAGATTCTGACGCCAAATCAGAATCCTGCTACACAAGAGAACGCCAGAAGTTGGCCTAGAACGGTGTGAATGGCCGTGAGTGTGAGGATGTGAATCAGAGGTAGAACAAGGACCTCCCGGGAGTTGGCGCCGTCGTCGCCTGAGGGAAAGAAGACGCTCCTAAACGACAGAGAAACGTAAGAAACGCAGAGGGAGGGATTCCGATCGCGGCGCGCCTGACCAGTCGAAGAATTGCGGCTGGCTTCAACCCGCCACGACCTTATTGAAACTGGATTTGGTGCTCGAGAAGCAGCGAGGAGGAGGAGGAGGAAGAAATCAACACGAAAACCAGAAACCCTATCAAAACACTATCATCTCTGATACCTTCGCCTTGACCTGCTACTTCTGTGTCATGGACGTTCAGTCCTTGAGTATGTGACATTGCTAATTGTTTTGAAATTGTTTCATCAGGTTCACACATTGTATCTTGAAAAGTATTAGCATTACAGAAATCGAGCAGTCGCAATATTACACTCAAAATATAATACTGAAAAATTGGCGCTAGGACAAATGCGGTTTTTGGACATTTGCGGATCTTCGGTTTTTGGACACTTGCGGATTTTGGACATTTGCGGATTTTTTAAAGGTTTTTTTTTATTTTTTAGTTAATTTAGTTGTATTATGGTACTAAATTGTACTAAAGTTTGAATTGGTACGGTTTTAACATAACAGTACCTTTTTGGGCTTTTAGTACTATTTAGTACCAAAAATATAAAAACAGTACCGATTAAAAATTTAGTACTATTTAACATTAAGAAATATTAAGACAGTGCCAATTTAAACTTTAGTACCATTTAGTACCATACTACAAATAAATTAAATAAAAAATAAAAAAACCCCTTTAAAAAATCCGCAAATGTCCAAAATCCGCAAGTGTCCAAAAATCGAAGATCCGCAAATGTCCAAAAACCGCATTTGTCCTAGCGCCGAAAAATTATAACTGTAAAGAAGTTACTTAAGTTTAAAAAATAAAGTCATATTTACACTAAGCTAGCAGAATAACACCTAAAGAGTTTTTTCAATCAACGATTTTAATTAGTAATTCCCGCCGGTGTAGACATGAGCAACGGGCCGGGCCTGAGCAAAATCTAAAACGGGCCGGGCTTGAAAATTGGGCCCGGGCCCGAAAAAAAATTTAAAAAATTTTTTTAAATTTTTTATTTCAATCCCCGTTGATGTGTTTTGATTTTATTGGGTTCTATGATCCATAAATGGTCTAAAAAAAACAATTTAAAGCCAATTTTCCATTTAGTTATTAAGTTTTAAAATTTCTAAAATTTTTTAAAACGGGCCGGGCCGGGCCTAGAAATTTTCTGATCGGGCCGGGCCGGGCCTGACCAAAATCAAAAACGGGCCGGGCCTAAAAGTTAGGCCCGGCCCGCGGGCCGGGCTTGAAAATTGGGCCCGGTTCGTTGCTCATATCTACGCCGGTGTCAATTCTTGATACTGGTATCAAGTAATGGTGTCTATATTTGAAGAAAGTTTTATGAATTAAAACCAAAATTCCGAATCCTTTAGTTTTATGTGATGTAATTACTAATTCATGTTTTAATGCATTGGCATTGTGTTCAAAGCCATCATTCATCATCAGAAGTCGAAACAAGGACGAAAAATAGCGTCATTATGACAACCAAAATTTACAAAAACAAACTAAAGTTAACTGATACTTTACCATTTTTTTATTTTAAAAACCTAAAATCATTTTTCAAATCTTTTTTCTCTCATTTAAATAATAAAAAATTATATTGTTATGACACATTTTCTAGAAGCGCGCCAAGTTTTTTCCGAAAATAAATAATATTATTTTACTTTAATGGCTGCGAGGATCTTCAACGAATATTACGGTCAAGTCATAGACTTGTTACTAGCTCGAGACTGGGCGTCGAGTGAAGAGGCTGCTGATCTACTATCTTGTGAAGGACCTCATGTTAACAATGTTGCTCTTCAGGTAAGTTTCCCGATTAGGTATCAAAGGTGTTTAGGTGTTGAATATAGATGAAGAATTTGATGAAAGGAGGATAGATGACGAAGTTTTTGACGATTTGGTTGCTTTGCATCTAAAAGTATTGTATTTTTTGGGTAGAAACGAATATCACGATGCTTTTAATGCTCAAAAAGCAGTAAGTTAATATTTTATTACCTAAATTACTATAAGCAAATACTTAAAGATTTGAAAAAAATTTTTTTACCATTTCATTAGCGTTTTATGAATTTGTTATTTCACATTTTGAACTATTTTAGCTTTTACAATACTTTCAAAAAGAAATCTTATCAGAGGAGAAGGATGTCAACTGGTTTGTGCCAATCTTATTCGTACTATGTAAAGACCTGAGGGTTGTGGCTTCAATGGTAAGTAGCTTGATGTTTTTTTTTATTTATTTAGGCTGACAAAGCTCGGGAAGTTATTGATGAAGACGAGAAGTCGTTCTACGAAGAAGCAGCTAATCCTATCATGGAATGTTATCGTATTTGTGTAGCTGATGGGTACGTTTTATGGTATTTAAAGTATCTTTATATTTATCTTTGATTTTTAAATTACATAGGTTTTTAAAAGTTTTTTTTTTATTTTAGGCGTAATGCCGTCGAAATCTCAAAGAAGGTAGCGATATTAAACTTGACGAATCAGTTGTTCAGAATTTACTACAGAGTAAGTTATTTTATGGACGTTTAATGTACGGTCATACTGACTTAAGACTAGTTTCTTTTTATTTACCAATGGTTATTTTTTAGATTAATCGGTTATCACTGTTAAAACCTTTGATTCGTGCCATTGACGTATCAAAAGATAGTAAATTGTATAGTTTATTCTCGAAACTTGACAAGGTAACTTACAATTACTATGTAGGACGGAAGGCTATCTTTGACAACAACTTGGAGTTAGGTAAGTTAAATTATAACTTATGTGTTTTTAACTTAAGGAATGTTATTCTTACACTTCAGCCGAGGAATCATTGTCGTATGCCTTCGCAAACTGTCCTCAACAATGTGCATCGAATAAGAAGTTGATCTTGTTATACCTAATCCCAGTCAAAATGTTTTTGGGAGTTACGCCAACACAAGAATTATTGGAAACTTATGGTCTTTCGTGTTTTAGGGATATTGTAGTAGCTGTTCGGTACGTTAAATATTTATTAACGTGATTAAACACGTTACGTAAATATAACATAATTACATAGATAATGCTTTTCGAATTTACAGTGACGGTAATCTGAAGTTGTTTGAAACAGCGCTCAGGTCTCAGGAGAACTTCTTCATTGATTCTGGAATATTCTTGATGTTAGAGAAGTTGAAGCTTATCACATTCCTCAATTTGGTCAGGACTATGTAAGTTTGTTACCTAATTTCATAATATCTTTAGATCGATTATCTTGGATACTCATCAGTTGAAGTTGGATGCCATTAGATCTGTTTTGGATGGGTTAGAATACAAAATGGACAACGACGAGATATCTTGTGTTGTGGCGAATCTTATCATGCAGGTAAGCAAGTTTAAAAAATTAGCCTTAAGATTGGGTCGAACTACTTGAATCAAAGAACAGAAAATTCGCGTAGTAAATTATGAGTAAAGTAATTTCAGAAAAAGATCAAGGGTTACATATCGTACAATCACCAAACTGTTGTTCTCAGCAAAAAGGACGCTTTCCCCAATCTCAAAAAATAAATTGGATGTTATAGTTAAGGTTGTTAATTTATTCATAACAATAAAGTCAACAAATAACAATAACGTAACAGAGTATTCAAATCTACTGGCCTAAACCAGTCGACCCTTTTTTCTAGCCCGCTCCAGCTTCTTCTGGACCTTGGTATCCCTTCTCTTGGCGATGTTGGTGTTCCTCTTGTCCTGTCGCTTCTGTTGATCTTCCTGAACCTTCTTCACCCGTTCGTCCCACTTTCCCTTTCTCTTTTCCTTCAACTTCTCCTTTCTCTTCTGAGCTCTCATCAACATTTGAGGATCATCCTTGACTTTCTTGCCTTCAGCCCTGCCAATTACAGTATCCCACTTGACGTCTTTCTCGAATGCCTCTGCCTTTTTGGGATCTTTCTGCTTCAACTTCTTGACAAACTCCTTTCTCTTTTCTAGTTTGGCTTGTAGTCCTTTGTAATCTCGACCAGACAGTTTGTTCATCTTCTCCTTCTTGGTCAGCTTCTTCTCGTCCTTGATCACAAAGTCGAGTTTGTTAAAACTGATTTCATCTCCAGATTGTTTTCTCACATTTTCCTTGGATTCTTCTGTCTTCACGCCATTTTCAACTTTCTCTTGTTTAGCTAGCGTCTTCTCTGGCTTCTGGGTATTCTTTTTGATGGCACGGCTTTGTTTTCTACAAATTACACAAACTAAGTGGTTTTGAATTTCATATGCCGTAACTTGACATTAATTGCAGTAAAGAAAACTGCTACTTAAACCAACATTGTAAACTTACCTTTTCTCCTTCAGTTCTTGTCGTTCCTTATCTGTCAAAACTTTCTTCTCCTTCTTTGGCACCACTTTGTTCTCCTTGCCGTTCTTCTTTGCCGGTACTTCACTCGCTGTTGATATCGAGGTAATATTACGACGCTTGACACCTTTTTTCCGCAAGATTGCTGCGATGGCACTGTAATTTTGTATATTAACTCAATTTTAAAGAAATTTAGGTGCCAAAAAAGACAACATTAATATTAAAGTAAAACTTTTTTAAACTTACGGATCTAGTTGTGATTCTGTTTTATTTTCCTCGTTTACTTCTGGAGTCTTGTTGTTGTTCTTAGCGTTTAGCTTCTTTGGAGCTACAGAAATGTTGCTCAGAAGTTTGCAGACTTCTGAAACCTTCTGAGGGACAGCTCCAACTCCTCTGGCCATTTGCTGTTTCTGTTTCTTACTCAGTTGCTGCTTTTGTTCTAAAATTACAGTAGTAACAAGGTATAACATGTGAAACCAAGTTTTTAAAATACGATTACTTACTGAATGTCAATTTCTCGTTGACAATCGAATGTTTATGTGATTTTACTATGTCCAAGGCATTCTGATCGAAACCCCATCGTTGTAAAGGTATGTAGTCAGCGTTCTTGACCAGCAGATTGTGTAGAGATTCAAGTTTCGATTTTATGTCGGTCATCTGAAAATCATACCAAAAGATGACAAGTTTAATGAAGAATGTCACGCTTTAAAAAATACTTTCATAAAACCAGTAATTTGGAAAAAAAATAAGTGATATTGAAGGTATTCAAACCTCGTAACACAAAACCAATGACAATATCAATTATTTTATTACACCGGAAGCAACTCATTACTAATCCTAATCTGGATGGTCTCTAGCCGATTGAAGAGGACCTTGTTCACGTCTTCACTCAACTCATCCAATGTGTTGAAGCGGACCTGCTGGGAGTTGAACAGAGATCCGATCAAGATGAATACACTCTCCTTGAAGTCTGTACACAACTCTTCGAATTCCCTCGAAGCACCGCCCAAAAGACCCATAATTAAAGGAGGGGACACGATCTGGGAAATGTCGTAGAACCTGGAGACAAATCCATCTTGATTTTGAAGTCTAGAGCGTTTCATTTTTATCAAAGACCAAATCAAGTTGTTCAAGGTGGATTCCCTCATCGACTGACTGAGAAAGGAATTCTTGACCAAAGCAGCGGTACCAGACGGCGGCTTCTTAAGATCGTCAAAAGAATCCAGGAGAATGAAGTCAAACAAAACATCCCAGATGTTCAGACACTCCACCTAAAACAACATCGAATGAATGCCTACATAGTTAATCAAATTTCAAACATAACTTGAGCTTACCCTTCGCTGTTTCAATTCGAAACAGACTTGTTCATAATTCTCTGGCTTCTGAAGGTACTCCACCATTCTGTCGAAAGCAATATAAAACTCCTTGGGGTCCTTCTTGAAGTGTCGTAGTATGTCGGCAATCAATGTTCGTCCAACTTTTATCAACCAAGACCTTGTTTTAACATCTTCGAACAACCTATCAAAGGCTTGCCTTAAGCACCACACCTTGGCCGCAAAGTCAACATCACTTTCACACCCACAGATCTCTGCCCTGGACTTGCGGTATGCCACTTCTCCTCGTTCTACAGCTTCTAGGCCTTCTCTGTACATTTTCATGTTCTCAAAATCCACACTTAATGACAGATTCTCCCCAGACGTCGGTGACTAAAAAGAAAAAGGTAAATAAAATGATCATTTATTTTGAAAGCTTGAATTTCTATTATTCAAATATATTCCACTTACAAAATCGTCAATGGCTGATAAGAATGAATCATCTGACAATACTGAAAGGGTACCAGGCTTTGCGACAACTGGTTCACTTGAATTCCATATTGAGCGAGCTAAAACAACAGTAAGTAAACAACAGGGGCAACAAGCAAGAATACCAAAAAACACATCATCATCTTGCTTAGCAACGAAAAACACAAAATAAAAATCTATGACAAGGTGATATTTTTAAACTCTTACCAATCTCATCTGTTGCAGGTAAAGCAAAGTCATTGCGTTCAAACTTCTCCCAGTCTTCTAGAACACCTCGTATCCTGTTGACGATGGACGCCGTGAAGTCGTACTTGTCTCTTTCAGTTTCCCCATCAAATCTATAACTTTCCAACTCCTTTAACAACAGTTCTAGTCGGTGTAATACATCAGAAATCCGGGAAACCACTAAAAATTAAATAAAATAAGCAACCCTTAAACTTACATGTGTCTTGATGTATTGAACTAGCAATCGAAGCTTTCCTATCTGTAATTCCATACCGTTTTCTAAAACGATACAACAATAATATACCCTTTTAATAATAAAGCATATTTTCAAGTCTGAATAACAAACTACATAAATAGAAAAGTTAGTTTATTGATTCACTAAGATATTCTATTAAAAAAAGTTGTTAAAGAAAATAAACTTGAAACTTGCCTTAAAAGGTAAAGAAGAAGTGCACATCCGCCAGATGCCGAAACAGCCGCTAAAATAACTTTGCTTAAAGGCCTTTTTAACAGATCCGAGAAAACCATAGTTGAGATCAAAACAAATTTACTACCAAGACAACGAAAACATTTTTCGATCTTATAATTGAAAAAATAGGAAACAGAAAATATAGTGTCAGACTTGACTTAAATTCGGTGAAGCGTGTCAAGTCTTTCTCATAACAAAAAGTTGTAATTCTATGCAAATTACAGTAAACAACTATAAAAATGTTTTTCAAAATTCAAATTGACAAGAAGTTTTTAAACGTACCATACATACAGTTGGTGGTTGGTTTGAAATGTCATCTTCGCAACGTAAGTTCTCTTTCATTGTATAGGTAACGTTATTTTAGCACCAGTGCCTCCATTTTTAAACCAAACTTCTGATAATGAACAACCAAAGTCGGAATCGCCTCAGCCTGTGAAATTGCTATCTGTTGAGCCAATTCATCTGAAGTTTCGATTGACCGAAGCACTCTCGAGTAAAGCTAACATTCACATTAGGTAAGGGGGGTCTGAGGAAGTTACAGCAGTCAGAAAGTTTATTATTGTGAATAAAATGTATATTTACAGTTTTTTTATGTTTTCAGTAACATCACGCAGAAGAGAGTCGCCTGGAGACTGCGAAGCAATGCTCCGACCAGATACGTTGTCAATCCAGCGTGCGGATTTTTGACTTCTGGAGAAGCAGTCATCGTTTCAGTTGAGTTGACTAACACAAACAAGTACAATCCTCGGCAGAAGTTCCTTGTTCAAGCGATGGAAGCCAAGGACGATGAGAAAGATCGTCGAAGAGTTTGGGAGGCCGAAAGAGCTCAGAATCTGGAGAATCTTCACTGTGTCAGAGTCTACTCTGTAGCCGACAGCAAGATCCAGATTCCGACAAAGAGTTCTACAAGTGTGAGTACTGCTGAGTCCGCTAGTAAGACTTCTGTGTCCACGGGAGTGTCTTTCAGTCCTTCTGAAAGCGAGACTTCAGAATCTTCGGCCGCTTCTACAGGGTCGAGTAAAATGAGCGAGGTTTCTGGAACGAGTACTGCATCAACTGAGTCGTTTGATGATCTGATTCAACAATTGACTGCTGAAGTTAAGCAAAACTTTGGTAAGGGCGATATATTGTAAATTATTATTACCACCGTGTGTTATAGTATATTTTGTTACCTAATTACACTTTTGTAACATAATAAAATAATTTGTTTCAGCTGTAAAGTCAGAAGCCTCTAAGAAGATGATTGAAGTGTTCAATGAGGTAAAGAAAGCTGAAGTTGAGTTGGACAGGGTTGGAGTTCAATGTAACCACTTGAACGCTCAAGTTAACACTCTGACTGCTCAAATCACGGTAAGTCGATTTTGAATTAACTTTTTTTGAAAATTATATTATATTTTTAATAATTTGGTCAAAATAATGTAGAAACACTACTTTTTGGGGATTTGAGAAATTTTTGACTGAAATATGTAACAAGACATGATTACTGTGTTACCACGTAATGTAACTTTCAGGCCCTAAGCGAACGTTCGACTGATCTGGAAGTGCAAATAAAGTCCCTGAACACCAAGCTGTAACAAGTACAAGGTCATATTTATTAGAATATTATGTACGATTGATTAGTAAATGTCGTAGTTCTTGGTCATTTTGGTTCTGTTTCGGTTGAGTTTGGCAGTTCCACCAACCACGCCACTCTCAATTCCACATTCGTCGGCTCCACGGAGGATTCTGAAGAAACCACCTTCTCCCCCTAAAATTTATATATTGTTATAGTAGTCCCAGACATGGTACTACTCAGTTATACTTATATATTGAAGGTCTACTTTAGTATCATAATACTGCATGTTAAATTCGTAATCTAACTGTGGTACACATGTAAAACTTACAGTCGGTGTTCCACGAGTTGGCGATCGTCCAGTAAGGGATTCCGTTCTCTTCTCCCCATCCTACGAGTCTGACAGCGTGACCTCCACCAAGATGACCTCCTTGATGTACGTAGACTCCACCAGCGTAGGTCAAGAAGTCTGTGTAGACTTCGAAAGACACTTCTAGAGGACCGTGAGCCATCAGTTCCTTCTGGATAGCTTCTACATTCGAATCAACGGCATAGGCTTTCTCTCCTGAAAGCATAACATTATCAATGGTTCTGTTTCTGAGAGGCAAACTTATTTTACTAAATTACAACTTGTTATTATTATATCGTATTACTTAAAGTACTTTAAAATATTACATACCGTAGTACTTGTCCTCAGCATACGACTTTCTGTTGTCATCGCAATGCTTGATGCACTTTGGAGTTGGATACAGTTCCTTTTTACATTGAGGGCGTTCGGTATGGTTACTGTGATGTTCACAAGGCGGGAATGGGTAAGTACGACATCCAACATGAGTATCGTAGTCAGATCCAGTAACCAGACCGTCACTGACCCAGAATTCCCAAGCTTGGTAGGGTTCTCCGCCGTTGCATCTGAAGATATACAGGTAATCTGACGTAAAATACTAATAAGGAAATGTTAAAAGTATTTAATATGACACTGAAATCATGTTTTATAACTACTTCATTAAAGTATCGTAAACTGCAGTTTATAGCCGTTTAGCGGCATAAAAATTAATAAACAAGTTTTTAAAATTTACCAACTTACCCATAGCCACATTCCTTACAACAACTGAGCAGATCCGCGGCCGAGATCAAAGGCTTCAGTTGACCGTTGGAAGCGATGCAGATTCTGTCAGAGATGGCTTCTACAGCTCCAAAGGCCCAGCAACTTCCACATGAAGACTGGTCTCTGATGGCACGGATCGAGGGACAGTTGGGCCAATTGGTACGAGCATCGAACTGTTTAGGGATCTCCATGTCCATGAAACGAGATTCTGCCAGATTCTTCTTAGCCTTCACTGAGTTCTTGACGTGGTTTACTCCCATCAGACCGTATCGTACTCCTTCATCGTAGCTTTCCAGCTTTGGGTGCAGTTTTGCCTAAATATAAAACTTGACGTAAGTCAGCAATACCAAAATGTTGTAACTCTTTTAAAATGTCAACTACTGTTAGGAATAAGAAGTCTTGTATGTTTTCAGGAGGTACAATGATAAACTTTGATGAATACACTTTCGGATTATAAGTTTGATGAAATAAAGCTTTTACCTTCCACAAGTTTTGTCGTCTGTTCACGTAGTCAACCAACTTTTGACCTTTCAAGAACTGAGCCGCCTTAGGCAATGTATCCTTTACATAATCCTGAATTCTGAAGCTCGCTTTGTCCAGAACAAAGTCAGATTCAGCACTTTCCGAGGATTCAGAAGACCCAAACCCGTGGACTAAGCCCACCGCCAAAAACAAAAGCAACAGCATGACAAGACTAATCGGCAATGACCAGTCGACCTGTTTTAAGCAGTCTCGTTATCAAGATCGAACTGACTGACACTGAAAAATATCGTGTGATTACTGGGCCTTCTTATCATTTCAAAACATTTCAAAAAAGAGACTTTTATTTATTTCTCCGAGAGGACATCACTTATCAAATCTTGTCAATCTTTTCCGAACTTTTACTGAAAAATTAAATATTGGCAGGAGACACGTTTAGTCATCACAAATTAAACTTTTATCTATTTTTTATCTTTTTAAATAATATATTTACAAAACACTAATATGACCCTGCTGTTTTGGCCTTACGAATGTTAGAATAATCTTCCAAATTCGTATTAAATGTACCACAAAGTAAACTTCACAAAACTAGCACACCTCAACTGTCGAAACTTATGTTAACTTTATTCCGAGATCAATATTTATTGTTCAAAGTGATGTAGCCTTAAGGCAAGTAGTTGATGACAGGCTCAACGTTCTTAGCGGCGTCGCGATCTTCAAAGTAACGACGGAGATGGCTTAATGGCACGGTTGGCTGAAAGTCAAATATTAAACATGAGAAACATTACACAGGCAAGACAAGAGTTCAAATAAAACATTACAACAAGAAATCTTAATATACTGCAAAATCAAAAATGACATCACCGCATAGTTTTCTTGATATTTACAAAATAAAAAGCTGTTTAATAATACCGTATATTAATATAGGCATTTCTTCACCGTGTACATTTTACCTGGAATCTTATGTACTTCTGAAGCTTAACCATACTGTCCTGTCGTTTTTTTCGCTCTGTAATCAAGTGCTTCAGCAAATGTCGCTGAGCCATAACTCTTGGGACAATAAACACTAAGAAAAGCGTTACAACCGCTAAAAATAACTTTACGGTTCATATAGATATTATGCAATAAATTTAAATTTAGAAACCATCTAAAGCAATTTCCTGCGCAATTTTCGACCTTAAGGTAAATACTTCCTACAAAATAATAAACCTTATAATTTATAATTAAGATCTCTAAGTTAACGTACCATTTACAACGAGTAATTCGATTTCATAAACCGTTAGCTTCAGATCCAAGTCTTCTATCGAGTGTCTACAAGCACATACGATGCAAGGTAATAAACTATACAACAACAACCTCATGTTAACAACCGACTCTGTCTGATGTAATGAAATGGTAATGAATTCATAGCCATTTCAATTATTTTTCTGTAAATTTGATTCACTTTCATTTTATTTCTTATCCAAAATTTATTCATTTTTCAAATTTATTAAAAAAGGTCAAGTGAAGTCGGTCAAGTGCCATTGACAAAAAAATTGTATTTTCTATAAAATGCGTCATTAGTTTGTCTACAAAATTAGTCAAAATTTCAGTGTTTTTCTAAAAACAAATTGTCTTTTTATAAAATGGGTCAGGATGTCCCAAATTCTGTAATTCTCCGATTTTTTCATAAAAACCGAACGCATGTTGTTATACATAGATAGATCTCCACGTCGAGACGAGGAAACGTGGCATTGGATGGAGGCGAACTGTTTTTTTAATTCTATTATAATATAGTGAGTAATATGCTTCCGCAAAATGTCAAGGATCTTGAGAAGGAGCAGAAAGCACAGAAGATCTACCTTTTCGGGTTCGACATTTCACATTTGTAGGTTTATTTTATGTTTTAAGGTTTGGCAGTTTTTTCAAACAGCTGAAACTTTAATATTCTTGGTTTAGGAACTCAACAGTTCAGTTCTTGTTGTTATGTTTGGCCGTGTTCGTATGTTATTGTGGCTATGGATACATGCAAGAGTTTATCTTCCGAGTAGAAGGTATGAAACCGTTTGGGTGGTACCTTACATTGATCCAGTTTTGTGTATACTCAGTATTTGCTAGCGCTGAAGCGAAAATGACAACGGACGGGATTAGGAAGTAAGTTTGTTTTAGGTACTTCTTAAATTTTTAATTTTGGTTTAACCTTATTTCATATTTCTTACCTAGTTTTAATGAAAATGTTCTCTACTTCAAGATTGATGTAAAATTATTTTTATTTCAGAATTCCTATGAAAACGTACTTCCAAATAGCATTTTATACTGTTGCCACGATGGGGTTGTCAAATGCATCAGTAGGATACTTAAATTATCCTACACAAGTGATATTCAAATGTTGCAAGCTAATTCCAGTGTTGATTGGAGGTAAGAATAACTTCAGTTTGGTAATATTACCTAAAAAATTTAGTTTATGGTTTATTAATTTACTTTTCTTATGTAAAGAATGCCTACTTAAAATTTATTTTTAGGTATATTAATTCAAGGCAAAAAGTTTGGTGTATATGATGTGTCAGCGGCCGGATTGATGAGTTTAGGTTTGATCTTCTTCACCTTGGCTGATAACAGTGTGTCGCCTAACTTCGACCCTCGAGGCTACGTTATGATATCTTTAGCATTAGTGGCAGATGCTATAATTGGAAATGTACAAGAAAAAGCGATTAAGGCACATCAGGCAGCAAACTGCGAAGTCGTACTTTATTCGTACACAATTGGGTCGGTGTACATTCTTATAGGCACTGTCTTGAGCACAGAGTTCTTTAGTGCGTTTGTATACTTTGCCGAAGTAAGTTTAATGACAATTTATATTTCAAACATTTTAAAACGGTTTCAATTTTGTTTTTTAAATGTTATATTAATATATTAACGACACTTCTTTTACTTTATAACTTGAAAGTGCTTTGTTTAGAACCCAGCAATGTACGGAAACGCCATTATATTCAGTATATTGGGATACTTTGGCATTAATGTCGTATTAACTTTAGTCAGAACATACGGAGCTTTAATAGCAGTTACAGTAACAACTATGCGGAAAGCAGTGACGATCGTATTGTCGTTTATATTCTTTACCAAACCTTTCACGCTGAACTACTTGTGGTCAGCAGCACTAGTCTTGATAGCTATATACCTCAATATCTATTCTAAAAACAAGAATAAGATGGACGCTTTATATCAGAAGTGGTTATACCAAAGGAAACCACTCAAGAGTCAGATGGACAACGTGTAGCAACCTTTAACTGCTGGTAGAATTAAATCTTTCTCTGCCATCCTTTCCTATATGTATTCTTGATCATATTTCATGTTAGTTCAGTTCTAACGGACAATAGCCAGTATATCTAACTTTTAGGTAACATCAGGTCTGAAAATGTATAAAAGTCTTGGTCTGAGTTGACAATATTTAATAGTCATGGGTAATATACAAATAAAGCAATATTGTGATTAAAGCGTCACTCCACTGGAGGGCGGGGAGTGTGGGGCAGGGGCGTGGGAGGACATCTCAGCGGTTTCTCCTCGTCCATGCCCATCTTGACTGGGGTTACCACTATGGTGGGATGGCTGGGGTCTCCGCCGTGTACCTCGTAATCTTCTTCTACTGTGTAAGCGGCCAATTTGGCCATCAAATCGAAGTCACAGATGACTGGAGCCATTTCCGTCGATTGTACCCACCCTAAAGTGAAGATAAATATAACTTGTGAGTACTGAGCCGTTAACCCTAAAGTGGAAATTTACATTAAATTAATGACTTACCAACTGGGGGTGACGAAGGGGGAGATATGAGGAATTGTTTCTCTAGGGGAGGTAACGTTAGATGACCTTCTTCGTCTTGGTACGCTCTTCGCGTCATCGTTATGTTCTGGAAATCGCATTTGGTACATAAAAAGCTTAGGTTTGTGTAAATGAATATCATTTTAGCTAAAAGTTGTCTTTTATAAGATACGAAACAAATGTACGTGTGCCATTTTTACTCTAAAGACCTGAGACATAAACATACCTGGATGAAGAACGGCTTCATCTGAACTCCTGCGAATTCGTGATGTTCTACTAGAAGTTTGGCGGCCGTCGCATGCTCTGGCCTAGTAAAGGAAAGTCGTACTCGTCGGAACCCCTTCAAGTAGTCTATCCGGACATTACTATCGATCTGGGTGAACATGTCCGAGAAGTTGTCCTTCATTTCAGGGCTGTCGAACAACGCGGGCGGCACGTTTTTGATCACAATGGCGGTCGGCAAGTCCTCCTTCTTACAAACCGACTCATCCCAATCGTTCATCATAGCAGTCTTGGCCATCACTGTATCGGCATTCTGGTATGGAAAAGATTTTAGTGAAACGAGACGCAAAAAACGTTTTGTTTTTCTCTCCAAAATCAATAGTAATATTAAGCTCTCTCGCTGCGAACGGAATGGGCTCGCCTGGCTTTTAATAGACACAAATATTAGGTGTTTGCAAAAGTTTCTAGCCGATTTTTCAAAAATTTTTAAAAAAATTCTGGACAGTTCTAGAACTATCTGTTGATAACCTATATAAAGAGATGTCCAAGGACTAAAAACTATTGCATGTTAAAGCTTTCTGTTGTTTACGGTGGTATAAGAAATCAAGGTAAAACATGACCATGGTCGGACAATGTTGCTTCTCAAATTTCGCGAGCACGGCAACGCAACATGAGCGACGAATGAAATATGCAGTGCTATAGGGCCTTCAGTAGTCTCCTACGACACAGTAAAAGTTTGGTTCCACAAGTTCAAAAACGGTGACTTTGACATGTCCGAAAAGTTCGATATGGTAGACCATCAGCGTTGAAGAAACCCCACCTTCTGAAGCTGATCGAAGAAGACCTCCGACGAACCTGTACTCATTTGACTGTAGAGCTTTAGTGTGACCATTCTAACATATTAATTAGACTTCAAGACCTTGGAAGATCATGGATTTTTAAATTTTAAATTTTGGTAAAAACAAAAATTGGCCAGAAACTTTCGCAAACACCCAATAAATAAATCTCGGAGGGAACTTTTAATCTGGACAAGTTTCATTAGCCTTTATTACAACATAACCGTCTGAGTAGTGCTTGAAAGTATGTGAACCCGTGATGTGTTTAAACTGTTCGGTTTTTGCCCTTTTCTCGTTCCTGCTCCAGCTCTTCCCTGAAGTAGTCGATCGTCTTCTTGAGCCCATCTCTCATGGACACCTGAAATGTGGTCGTTAATATAGTGACTTATAACTACAAAGAGGCTTTCAAGAAAAGTTTTTTTTAAAATTTTTTTTGTGACACTGAAATACTTTTATAAGTTACGACTTAAAAATTGAGGTTATTTTAAACAGCTTGAACATTTTTCCTTATAATCAGTAACCAATAAACTTGCCTTTGGCTGCCAGTTGAGTAGCTCAGCTGCCCTTCTGATGTCAGGTTTCCTTTGTTGTGGATCGTCTGTCGCCTTCTCTTTGTTCTCGACTGTACTGCCACTTCCCACTAACTCTTGAATGATTTGTGCAAAGTTGTATATCGTATGTTCTTCCGGGTTTCCTATGTTTACTGGCAGCGATGTGTTACTGTTCATTAAAGCGATCAACCCATCCACAAGGTCAGATACGTACTGGAAGCTTCTGGTCTGGTTGCCTGCTCCATAGATGGAGATGGGTTTCCCTTGCAGAGCTTGAATGATGAAGTTGCTCACTACTCGACCATCATTCATATGCATACGGGGTCCAAATGTATTGAAGATACGTGCAATGCGGATCGTCACGTTTTCCTAAACACCATATTTTATAGCAGTTAAGGATATTTTTTATTCTTACAAACATTAGAAACTGTCAGTTACATTACAATACCTGCGTGTGTTACTGTATTACTGTTGAAGACTACTCATACACCTTTAACAACAGCGTACTCATTACCTGTTTTTGATAAGCGACCATCAGACTCTCAGCTACACGCTTGCCTTCATCGTAACAAGAACGAGGCCCGATTGGATTCACATGGCCCCAGTAGGTTTCTGGTTGTGGATGCACTTCTGGATCACCGTACACTTCAGAAGTCGACGCCAACAACATTCTAGCTTTCACTCGTCTAAATAGACATTAGAATCAAGATTGTCACATTACCTTGCCAATCCAAGCATGTTGATGGTGCCTACAGTATTAGTTTTGATGGTCTTGACTGGATTGTACATATAGTGTGGCGGAGATGCTGGCGATGCCAAATGATATATCTGGTCCACTAAAATTGAAAAATTAGTTGATATTAGTTGTTTAACTAAATGAAACCATATTTTATATTTTAATACCTATATGTCCTCATGGTACAGAATAAAAACCCAGCTTTCAATTGTATTGACAAAATACAGGTGCCTACCTTCAGTAAAATATGGATTCACGACATCGTGATGTACGAGATCGAAGTTCGGGTGACCGATCCAGTGCTCAACGTTCCTTCTCCGACCGGTAAAATAGTTGTCCAGAGCAATAACTTCATGACCGTCCATCATGAGCTTGTCCACAAGATGAGATCCTACGAATCCGGTACCTCCAGTCACCAGAATCCTCTTTCTGGTTTCTTCGTTTCGAGGTTTTACCTTTGTAAATGAATTAGCTGGCCTTAAACAGTCCTTGTATTCTACGAGTTTCTTACTTTTCAATGACCTGACTAGTCCTGATACTGTGTTTCAGTCGATTTACATGATTTCTGAGCTCCGATACTTCGTTTCTGAAGGCTTCCATCTCTCTAAAACACCACAATTTGGTCATAATTGCAATATAAACTGTAGTTTTTAAAGAAATATTATTCTAACTTACTCTCTTGTCTCGTCGGACGTTACTCCGGTCTGTTTATCCATCATAACATTGAACAAAGCTACAATCAAAGACAACGTTACATATCAGACACTATTCAAATAAACTTACCCAAGAAGGAGAGCAGAAAGGCCAGAAGCATCACAAAATATGACAGATACGACATCCTTATGTGATGCCACATCGGTATGGAAACGGCCGAAACACGTGCAACCACCTCCGACAAATCGCTCTTCCCTTTATCCCTGAGGCGAGACGCGAGGCTTTTTTGGTTTACGAAACGCGGAGATTTCAAAGACAATTCCGGGAATTTGAACCGATTCCAGTAGGAAACACAAAAAGTTACATCAAGATCAACGTCAACTTTATTCAACAAAACAATAACAAGTTAAATCAACAACATATCAAAGGAAAGACCACCTCGGTTATTTACTTTCTGGTTTTTCTTTTTTTCTTCTCCTCTACTTGCTTATCAGCCAAAACACCCCCCTTGAATTGGGAGTGTGTTTTGTCGATAGCAAAGTCGCTGTTTGTAAACAGAGCCGTGAATCTTGAGTCATCAGTGTTCACGCCCAGCTTCGACGCCGTCTCAGAGAGCTTCATCTTCTTCTTCTTGGATTCTGAAGCCTTTGGTTCGGCTTCTGATTGTAATTCACGCTTCTGGGACTGTTTCTTCTCCTTGATCAACGTCTTCCGTTCTTTCCGCTTCTGTTTTCTTCGTTGTAGATACTCTTGGAACGGTGTTAATCCCTTGTCTTTGTTATCCTTCTTATCCACTAGCTTTTCTTCTTGTTCATCTTCACTGTTCTCTTGTGTTTCTTGCTTTGTTTTAGAATTAGTCTTATTCTCTTGTGGTTTCCTTTGAATGCCAGCAGCACTTAATAGAGCTTGTGTTCCCAACTGGAATTCTGGATCTTCATCGTCATCTGAACCGGAAGCAATCAGAGCTCTAAAAATGAAGTCTTTAAAATAATTCAAGGGTATAAATAAGTGCAATTAAGACAATAAACCATAAGCAAACCTACGAACACTCGTCGAGATCTACATCTGGATCGAATGCCTTTTGTATCATAACTTGTCTATCATAGTCGTTATTGTCCCACTCCATTTTGACGTTAGAACGCTTAACGGCAGCCGACTGAACATTATATTTAGGCTTATATTTCTTCGCATTAAATTCCTCTGAAGTTATCTGTTCTCGTATCCTGTCATCCTGAAAAAACAAACTCATTAAATTTAATTCAAAAAGCTTTACAATTTAAAATCACTTTTCAAATACCCAGGGACGTCGCTACAGATTTTCTCTCGGGGAGAAGGAGGCCGAAAAAATTTTTTTCGTCTACAGGTAAGCTACTTATAATGTGGAGCGATTTTCCAAAAAATTTTTTTTTCGTTTTTTTTGCGTACAGGTAAACTAACTGTGGAATTCGGGGAGGGGGTACCCCCCCCTCCCCCAAACGACGTCCCTGCAAATACCATAAACAAAACTCACATCAAATTCCATGTCCTCTGGTATGAAACGCAAATCGAACTTGACTCCACTACTTTCAAATTCAATTCCATCACAACTTTCATATATTGTATTGGCCGTTGCGTCATTATCACACACAACAACAGCGTAGTAGTACTTAAATCTGTCCAACTGGTAAGCCCTGATGACTTCGGATGGCCTGTAATAAAGAATTGTACTTTGTTTAAAGCTTACAACAACATTCAGCTGTTACAAACCTTTTGTAACACTAAGCATACATGACAGACTTACAGGTTATCTTGATCAACATCCTCGTCTTTCTTGACCTTTAACTGCGGTCCAGACTTATCTTCCTCCTTTAATCTCTCAGATCCAAAGTCAGACAGATATATCGCGACAGACTGAATGACGCCAGTAGCCGGCTTGAACGACTCCAAAGCCATGAATATATCCTCGGCTTTGATCTTGTCCCAGTCCAGGTTACATACTGACAGCCGGTTGCTAGTCCACTCAACTTGACGGACTCCTGAATCCAATTCACCCCATACGTCCTCTACTTCTTCTTCCTCCTCTTCAGAAGACTCATCGTCATCTGAAGACGACTCTACCATTCCTTCGCCTCTGGCCAAGTCGATGCGTGGCTGAGGTGCAGCAGTTTTTTCTGGCTCCTCACTGGAACCATAAACTTTCATTTTGATAACTTACTTTTGTATAAAATAATAATGTAATTTATTGAGAACTCACTCAGAAGACTGTTCCACATCGTAGACATTTTTCAGCTCTTCTTGTAGCTTCTCCTCTACTTTTCGCCCTCTTCTGTCGATTTTAGCACTAGTTGAAGCAAATCTTTCATCCGTAAACATCTTACTGAACCGCGGATCCAGTTTAACCTTCTTTTCGGTCTTTGGCATCTCGTGGAAGACAGGATTGGACTGTAACTGAGCCACCCGCTCCTCCATGGCAGCCGACTTCTTGCTCACTCTCTTCTTCTTGGCCATTATCTTTACAAACTAAATTTTTTTAAAAATGTATCTTTAATATTCATACCCTTAACAGAAAAAAAAGCTTCGGAAACGAAAAATGTAGAAATTCACGTTTACAATTATGATAAAAATTGGAAACCAACCTTAAAAATACGAGACACAATTAGCCTTTACCGGTTTATTCAACAAAAACAAATTAAACTAACATCTACTTAACAAAAACATCACGAAGAGTTGGAGCAGTCATAGGTCCCTTGCCCGCCACTGTCAGTTCCTTGTCCTTGTAGATGGCTTTGCCATCTAGACTGACCTTCAAATCGACTGAAACTCCTTCCCAAATCTTCTTCTTAGGATTCAAAACGCCGTCAGGACGATGTTTAAAGGGTTCACAAGTTACAAAATCTCCAGGTTGAGCACCTTCTGGGACTTCCATGATTTCTACCTTTTCGGGAGATGAAGCACACATTACCATAGCCTGCGATTCGATTCCTCTCATCTTAACTGGTTTCAAATTGCACAGACACACCACTAATCTGTTTTGCATCTACAACAACAACAATGGAGTTTAAAAATATATATTCAATAGTTAAAACAACCATGTAAAAACAAAAAAATGGTACCTGATCTAAGGGAACATGCTTCACAAGACCAGAAATAACAGTCCGGGGTTTGTCTTCGCCCAAGTCAATCGTTTCAACGTACAAAGCTTCGGCGTCAGGATGCTTTTTGGCCTCGCGAATCAGGCCTACTCGAAGATCCAACCTGCCGATGTCAACTCCGTCAGCAACCGGCGCAGCTTTCGCATCTAAAGCAATAAAAAATTTAATTAACCATAACCTAAACCTCTTTACAAAAACTTTTAAAAAGTACTAAAATCCCTAAAAACGCAAAAACAGCAATATCATACTTACTTCCTCCTTTCTTTTCTTTAAGTGGGTTTTCTTTGGCTTTCGGCTTCTTGTTTTCTTTTTCAACAACTTCTTTTGGCTGTTCCGTTTGAGAAGAAGATGGCGTTTCTTGTGGCAACTCGACTGTCACGATCGGCACTGAAAATCAAACTTTACGCTAATATAATAAAAAAAATTTTTTGAAAATTTTAATTCCTTACCTCCAGCTTCTTTTTCAAACTTCAAAAGGTCCGCAGAAACTTTTCCAAAATCTTTATTCAATTCAGCAAACTGATTCCTCAAACTTTCCAACTGAGATTTGGCAAATTGACCTTCTAAAAGATTCATTATTAAAAAATGTCACCTAAATCGAAAAACAAAGTAACAATAATACTTACTGTACTGTTCGAACTTCTTTCTCGATTCGGACAGCAACTTAAAGATGTCATTTTGGTTCTTCAGCAATTGAGGAAACGCTGACTTAGCTTGAGAAACGGTAGTCTTCTCCTTCTTTGGTTTCTTAACTTCTAAAAATATCATTTTTTCACTTAACTTATTCTTCTCAAACGTGAAAACTCCACAACTGAAAAAAAACAAACCTTTCTTTTGTGTCTGAGCTTGTGCTGGAACTCCGTTCTCTTGAATTCCACCAAATTCAGCTTTCAAAGACGCCATTTTAGCTGGTTCCAACTTGGTAAACAACGCCACCGGCTAAAACAATTTTCTTGGTTATTGAAAGACTTGTAACTTACAGCTCTTATAGAGAATCTCATAAATTCAAAAGTTCATTGAAAAATCACATAAAATATTATTTTCCTCCCACTTGGCATTTCGATCTACCCAGTGATTGTTTTCGCTATGGGAATCAAAATTCCCGATTGTGATAAGATTCAAGTGACAAAGAAAAATAGAATAAGCCCACCTTTCCAATTTTGTGTCCTTCTTTCAAAAACTGACAGAAGGATGTAGGTAACAACAACTTCTCCGAGATCCCGCACTGTTCCCTGAGGGCTTGAGAAGTGGCTGGCATGAAGGGGAACAACACTACTGATAGCAAGCAGGAGAGATTGGCAGCCAATCCAATCACAGAAGCTCCTCGTTCTTTTGTTTCGTCCTTCTTGACCAAAACCCAAGGTTGTTGGGTTTGCATATATTGGTTACCTTTTCTCGAGATGGCCAGAACTGTTTGGAGAGCATCTCTCATCTTGACATTCTCCATCTGCTCGATGAACTGGGTAAGAAGCACATTCACGTCATTGATCAACTCCTTGTCTTCATCGTTTAACGTGATTTTAGGAACCAAACCATTAAAGTTGTTGCTCAGGAAACTCAGAGCTCTCAAAACAAAGTTGCCAAGGTTGGCCAACAACTCAGAGTTCACCTAGAACGTCAAAGTTAACTAATTAAATATATTATGCATAATTTAACCTAGGACTGTTTGAAAAGTTCTAATAAAAAACGTTACAAAATTGCCATGAAATTCGAATAAGACTGTCAAACTCACTTTCAAAGCAAAATCGTCCCAAATAAAAGCTGTGTCCTGATTCTCCGGCCTCATGTAGATAAGGTAGAACCGCCAGACATCAGCTGGAATGCCAGTACCACTTGCTTGATCTCCAAAAACTCCAGTTCCTCTGCTCTTGCTGAACTTTTGGTCTTCGTAGTTCAAGTATTCTGTAGCACACAGGTTCTTCACCATCGTGTAACTGTCCTTTGTGCCAATCTGTGTAGCTGGAAACATGATTCCGTGGAAAGCTACATTGTCTTTGCCAACAAACTGATACAGCTCGACGTTCTTGTTCTTCCACCACTTCTCCCAATCGCTACCCAAAAGAGTTTTAGTGATCGACAAGTATCCAATTGGAGCATCGAACCATACGTAGAATACCTAGACGGTAAATGATGATTACTAAGTGTTCAACAGTTATTGCCGATTTTATGAAACCATAACTTTTCAAAAAAATTCAAGTTAAAACTTACTTTTCCATCAAAACCAGGTAGAGGTACAGGGGTACCCCACTTGATGTCTCTGGTGATACATCTCTTCTCCAGACCTTGTTTTATCCAACTTCTACAAATTGAAATGGCATTTGTAGACCATTTGCACTCTGAGTCTTTAGTTTTTTCATCCAAGAAATTTTCAACTTCGCTCTAAATTTTTAAAATGTTTTATAATTAAAAAAATGAAAAATTCTAAACAGACAATATAAATTACTATCAACTGTAGTCAGTCAACAAAATTAAAAGAAACCTTACCGACAAAGCATCCAAATTCAAGAATATATGCTCAGAGGTCTTCTTCTGAGGAGTGCTTCCACAAATATGACACTTTGGATCTATCAGATTCACTGCGTCCAACAATTTTGCACATTTGTCACATTGATCGCCTCGGGCATCATTGTAATTGCAGTGTGGACAAGTGCCAAATACATAACGGTCGGCCAGAAACTTGTTGCATGAGGAGCAATGTAACTGTTCCAACGAAGAAGTCGAGGTAAAGCCATTTTCATGAAGTTGGAGGAAGAACTTTTGGCAAATTCTGAAACCATTAATATTAATGTTACTATTAAAATATTTATTTTAAACAGAAATATTAATAGGAAAGTTTAGAGCAAGAACAATGAATGTCTTGACACACAGTTTTAAAAAACAGCTTTTTATTACATGTGCCAAAGTGAAGCTACTGCAAACTTACTCAGTTTGATTCTCAGTAGTTGTACGCCCAAAATTGTCGAAATCAATGTTAAACCATTCATAGATCTGTTTGTGAAGTTTGTGGAACTTCTCACAAATCTCAGCGGGCGTTGTCTTCTCCTGAAGCGCCTTCATTTCAGTAGCTGTACCATATTCGTCAGTTCCAGATATGTGAAGCACTTGATAGGCTCGCAAACGACAATATCTAAAACAAAAATAAACATTTTAAAGTAAATTACCTTGAGAAAACATCACCGCTAAGAACACATCCAATAATATTGCCCAGATGAGGAACGTTGTTAACATAGGGTAAAGCTGATGTTATCAAAATATTCCTTTTTCCATCGACAGGAAGCCTAAAATATTTAAAGGTGAAATGTAGAGTTGCATAAAAAGGATTAACAGACACTACAACTAGAAAAACTGCTTTGTAAAGGTTACTTTAATTGTAGTTCACCTACTTCTTCTTCTCGTCGTCCGAGAAAACTCCAGGATGTTCTCCCCAAGTATCAGTTTGTCCCATTATTACCTAAACTTGCAGTATTAAAAAAATGTTATTTCAAGACTAGGCTATTAGACTAATTTTACATAATTTACACGTTTGGACCATTTTTAGTAAAAGTAAAACGAAGAAAAGGCAGCTAGCTGCGTCCGAAAATATGAAGTCTGCGCTGTTTTTCCGTTACCAATTTATACGTCAACGAAAAAATAGTAGACTAACCTTACATGTAGCATGACGATAACTACTTCTCGCTCTCAAAATATAAGTTTCATCATAAAATTAATCTAAATTCTTTAATTTCCAAAATTTGTAAATTAACTTTTCAGTAATAAATTTATTTATTTTTTTTTAAAAGTCATTCAATTCGGTCTTTCAGTAAATATTTCGTTACTTTTTAAGTATTTATTATAATTTAATTAACAATTGAAAAGTAAACCATCTGTTACAGTGGAAGTTACAGTATCCGATCCTGTGAATCCACCAGAAGCAGATCCAAGTGCAATTAGAAGGTGCCGGAGAGACATGAGGTAAACGTTTTGAATGGTAATTACAAGGTCGGCAGACTAATGTTGCTATAAACATGAAGCTCATTAAGGTAAACCCGAAGTGATGATATGGAGTGTCTAGACACACTGGTCAGTGTCAAGTTGCCGGTAGCTCTGGTACTTTTTGTACTGCTCGAAGTGGAACTGCCAGTCGTTGATGTAGTCGTTCTCCCAGCGATCCATCTGCTGTTTCCATCGTACAAATGACTCGCCTACGTCAGCTGCAACAATATAGCCGTTGTTTTGGATTATTATTTACATTATGGCTGCGGTAAGTACAGTAATCTCAAAAGTAACAGCCGAAAGACGTTACCTGACGCTGACAGCACATTAGGGATCAACGTCTTCCAGAACATGCATTGTCGTCGCCTAGGCCCACTGCCCGTCCGTCTGGCGCCAGCATTGTATTGGGACTCTACAGTAAGATTCATGTAGGTCATAGTTTTCTCATCGTAAGGAGGCCATGTGTCTAACGTGTAGGTCCCGTCCGGATTTTTATTGGGATCCCTAAAACTTGTTTTCGTTAGTAATGGGGCCACAAACGTTTTATTGCCCTAAAACCTTTGTTTAAACATATAATGGCAGACACAAATGTTGTTATACCTTGAGACTAACGTTACATTGGTTAACTCATATAAACAAAAATCTTATAAAACGTCAGTTTAGATTGGTCTAACACAAATGTTACACTGCCTTAAGACAAACTCCGTTTTATGGCCAATTACTTTGGTATGGCCAATCAACTGATTATGGCCGTTTGTCTTACCCCGTCCGAGCAAAGTTGGCCCAGTATCTCATAAAACGACGAGAGAGCTCCTGCTCCTCCTTGGTGTACTTGAACTTGTCCGTGTTGAACGGCTCTCCGAACACAAAGTTGATCTCGTAGCCGTGTAGCACTCCCATCCATCCAGGCCACGTCTGTTGAGTGGCACGATGAGTGAAGTAGTAGTAGTAGGTATCTCCACCATGCAAGGTGTGCGCCAATGCCATCTCGTTGACATTGCACGTGAACTGGAGGTCGCCCAGCATCTTGTCCAAGCTGTCCATCCATTGCTGGGGTTCGACTGGCAGAGGATCAGAAGGTTCATACTCGTGGATAATACTTTGTAGAGCTAGTGATGACTTCAACGTCTGTCTGGGTAACAAGTTGGAGATACTACGAAGCCACACATCTCTGGTCTTGATAAAGTCTTTTTTAGTAAAGAACTCTGATGGAGGGAACACGTCCTGAAAAGTAATGGATAATATTAAAGCAAATGCAAGGTTGCATCATCACAAAATCTCCGTAAAGTTTTTTAAAACTATAATATAATATATCAGTTACTAAAAAGTCAAACTTCGCTCACTTTTTCAATAAATTTGAAAAAAATAAATATCTTACTGCCAGTTGATACACTATAAAGTAGATGGCTTCGTCTAGGTTAGAACCAGCCAATAGTTGCGTCTTCTTGAAATGACCTGACTTCAAAGATGTTGTAGCACTTTCCACCATGAAGTCACCGTCGATGACTGGAACCCATGGAAAGTCGGCAAATTCCATGACTGGAGCCCATTCAGAATCCCTAAAGCAATCAAAATCTCAAAAGTCAAGCAATTAACGTTACCGTAGCTTCTCAGGCGTCGCTGCCAACAAACATTCCAATACCAAGTCCATATTCCACTTGTCTGGCTCGTGCGACATGTTGCCACATTTCATGTACTCATACAGTACCACGGCTCTGTGTAGTGCTACTTGCCGATTCTCGATGGCCCACGGTGCTGTAGCACTGCCACTCTGGATGATAGCTCTGTTGAAGTAAGGCGTCGACTTCTGGCTCAGCATGTGCATGGATACAGAAGCCGCTCCAGCACTTTCTCCAAACAGTGTGATACAGTCTGGATCACCACCGAACTGGTCGATGTTAGTGTAGACCCACTTGAGAGCAAGTAGCTGGTCCCATAAGCCCATGTTGCCTGGGACTTCTTCTCGCCCCAGGTACAGAAAGCCAAACAACGAGACACGGTAGTTCATGGTAACTATTATCACATTTTCTTCGCTAAAAATAAGAATATTTACTGATAACATATATATACAGCTGACTAGAAAAACTATGTAAAAGAGTATGCATTTTATTATATGTTAAAATCGCAAAACATACATATTTTATTATAGTACTTACCTAGCCAGTATTTTGCCATCATAGACATCTAACGTTGAACAACCTGACCAGAAGCCTCCACCGTACACCCACACCATGACAGCCAACTTCTTGCTTTTGTTTATTTCACCCGGTACGTAAATATTCAGATATAAACAATCTTCTGACTGTGGTACGTTTGTGTTCCACATGGTAGCCCCGTAGAAGTTGCCGAAGTAAGTGTCTGTGCTCTGCAACACGTACATTAATGCACGTCATAATGTAAAACGCTATGTAAAAAATTATTTTTTTCAATCAAGATATTATTCAAGAGTCATCAAAAGATTGAAAAGGTAAAGCCTTAGTTAGAGATGATACCACACAGACCAACAACTTACTTGAATACACGCCTTCGGGGGCGTCGTCGCGTTGAACGGTGTACGCCATGGTGACTTTGCTCGTGGTTTGCGGAACCTGAGGTTGCCGACCGGTGGCTCGCCGAACGGAATCCCCAGAAACTGGGTGACCAGCTTCTGATTCTGGCTAGTCACCTGCTCACCGATGATGGGCGACCCGTCGTGTAGCACAACGTGAAAGCCACGGGCTAGGCCCGCCAATGTTGTGAGCAGACAGAGCCGAATAAACATTGTCCTTCACCTTTCTTTGGACATGAACATATTGACACGAACAAGCGCTTCCCGAGAATTGACAGATTCTTCACTCAGAGACTCGTCACGCTAATTGGCGGTCGACTTAAAATCAGAAAGCGCTAGGAACGGGGCTTATAATCGGTCCGCAAACAACCGCCGTTTTAATCGAACAAACTATATAGTATGATGTGATTGCTAAACCCGATCTCCCAAAAGCCTCTAAACTCGTCCGAAACGACTCACGGCATATCCCTGGCTTTTTGATCAAGTCTTTGACAAGTCAGTTGTTACCCCCCGGCCGATATCAAGTTTTTTGTTTTATTAATTAATACGTACAGCCATTTAGGGCCCGGCAATCACGGCCTCGACCGCAAACTGACTTCTGATGTGTTCGGTTGGTCGGGTTTTGTGAATACATTAAGTGTAGGCAACTTTTAATCGGCCAACTTGGCCCTTTGCATGCTCTACAAATTCCAGACAGAGCATCAATTCTTCACATTAATCTTGCTGCCACACAACGTAGACCATAATAAACAATATTGGCTTCTGTGACTAATCCCGAGTTATGATAAATGACATAAAACTTTTATCACTGCCGTTTTATTGTGGCAGCTGTTACGCGGTTTGCTTTCATAATCACTCAATCTTCATGCTAATCTTTGGAAGATCAATTGGCATGTTACGAGTAATCTGTCGCCAACTGATAAAAAGAAAAGTCACGTTTGGCAACGTTTTGTGATAAACATGGGTAATGTGCTTCTTCAAAAAGACGTAATCGACAAAGACAAACTAAAACAAAACATTTTATTTTCTATAACACCTATAACAACTTACATTTGTATTATATCTATAACACATCTTACAAAAATTTTTATTGTACATTTTCTAATTACAAGAGAGTTTAAGACCTAAAATTTATCAAAAGCATTTTTTTTCATCAATCAGTTATCTTGAAGTTAGAAATTTATTTAAAATTAAACCAATTTTTCTGATTAATCTTGTTCGATTACTGTAACCCAAAACGTTAACTGCTCGTATAGGTCTCACAACGAAAACGTCATTGGCATAGAAAATGTACGTGGATTTATTTTTTTTAGATTTTTTGCTGGATAACTGGATTACCTCGAACTAGACCTCATAGAGATGGCTGACAGTTTGTATGCAGCTCGTAACTACTACTACATTGGAGCTTATCAACAATGTGCTAAAGAAGCTCAGGTAAGTGTAACATTAGCTAGTGCAGTAGTTTTTGTGATGCTTTTTTAGAATGCAAATGTGAAAACAGACAAGGAACGATTGGAGAAGGATGCCTTTCTCTTCAGATCTTATGTAGCTTTAGGCAAGAGTTCTGTTGTCTTGTCCGAGATCTCAGCTGATGTTAAGGATGATGTTCTCAAGGCTGTCAGGTTTCTGGCTTTGTTCAAATCACAGTTTAATACGTAAGTTTTAAATATTTAGTAAAATCAGCAGACATAGATTGTGTTTTTAGTAATATTGATTAAAATGTTGATAATGTTTACTATTTCATTCTTTAAATTGTTTTAGTGATCGAGTTGTGGGTCAAGCTGAGGAACTAGCCGAAAATACGGTGGACGATTTGGCCTTGGTTATCTTGGGATCGATCTTGATAATCGCTGGTGTATGTATTATTTTTTATTTATAATGTAACTATTGCAATATATTTTAACATGCGTTCTATTTTTACTGTTCTAGAAGTTTGAAGAAGCCTATCAAATTTTGAAGCGATCTGATCTTCTGGAAGCTCGTGCTTTATCTGTCCAATGTCTTCTGGCTGTTAACAGATTTGACCTTGCTTTGTAAGTTTTTAATTGTAGTTTATCTTTTACGAGTTTAGGAGAGGAATGAAGCAGATGCAGGAAATTGATGAAGATGCCACTTTAACGCAGTTGACTTTGGCTTGGCTGTACATCTGCAATGTAAGGATTGGTTTACAGTTTTAAAATTAATGTATCTTATTATCTAATAAAGGGCAGAATATTGTTTAAATATGAGATGCTTTATTTGAATATTTAGGGAAAGGAAAAACTTCAAGACGCGTTTTACATCTACCAAGAGATGATCGACAAGTTTGGTGCTACTTCCGATCTCTTGATATCCCAATCTGCTGTTAGAATAATGAAGAAGGAGATTCCAGAAGCCGAAAACTGCATTCAATTGGCAGAAGAGAAAGATTCTTCAGCACCTGGAGTTTTAATCAACCAGTTTTTGATTAACAGTTTACAACATAAGAGTGACGATGTAAGTGTCTTCAATAGTGAAGTGAGGGTATTTTAGTGGAGAACATTTTGTTAATGTAAACTGCAGTAAATTTATTTGCGTAATTGTAAAATACAGCAATGCGATGTATTATGTCTTTCTTTTCAGATCTTAAACCGAAGTTTGACACAATTGAAAGCGGAGCATTCCAACTTGGCATGGGTCAAAAGCTACATCGAGAAGGAACAGCAGTTTGATGAGCTAGAATAAAATATGTGATATTTATTTTTGTAACTATAATTTCAAATGATAAATAATTTATGTACTCTATTGTGGTATAATAAAATTAAAGAAATTCTCTAAAAATGTTATTAAAACAACCCGATTTCCATTGATTTTTTGAAAAGCGTTTATTATTAGAAGTTTATTTTTAAGAACTTTGAAAAAATATTCTGAACAGCACAATTAATAGTACAACATTTTTCTGACAACCGGCTGCGACTTTCAATTGATTTGACATTTCGTTTAAAAAATTTGCAACCCGTTATAAATTGGCGCCAAAAATAAATTATTTTTCGGAATTTTCTCTCATTTTTTCATCAAAATGGTTTCTTTGGAAGAAGTCTATCAACAAATAAGATGTATAAAGAGTCGACCGAATGAATTAAAGTCATTTGAGGAGATCCAGAAATTAATTGAAAAAGCAAAGGTTGATCACTCCAAAGACAGTCTTGTTGTAAGTCAATGCTTTACTCTAAATTTTTCCTTTCTTTTTTAGTATCTTCTTGAAGCATATAACTTTATTCGAATTGGTTGTTTTGAAGAAGCTTTGAACAGTGTAGCTTCATTTTTTGATTATTACGAAAATTGTTTACCCAAAAAGTCAGAAAGGAGGTATGAACGACGTTATAGCACGTTAAAACATGGATTGGTGTTGGTAGCGACGTTGCACAGGTTCTTTGGCAGCTAGTAAGTGTATTTTACTTAAATTTTTATTTGATTTTAGTCTTGCTGGATCAGCTTTGCTGACACAGGCTTCGGCGAATGCCCACGATAACCATGATGTTTCTGAATACCGATTTTGTATGTTGGAGGAGAGAGCCTACAACCTGAATGCCATGCAGTCATCGATGAACACGGCTTTCAAACGGAACAACGACAGTATACATTATTGTAAGCTTTTCGTACCTAATTTGTCGTAGTTTTAAGTTTGTTTGCAACCCTCAAAATAAATCTGTTTTCAGTGGATGAACTTAACAAAAGATTCTTAACAAGGTTTCACTCTGATCAGATGCATTTGCCAACGATGGGATTAGAGGAAGCCTTCAAGACATTTATAGCTGCTGGATTTGCTCATAAATCACCTAGGTTCAAAGCGATCGCTCAACATTTTCGGATTGGTTTAGTCTTTATCAATGCTTTACATTCTGCTCGACGATGTGAGGATTCGGAAAAGTAAGGGTTGAAAGTTTTTATTATGTTTATTTTAAAAGTTTTAGGATAGTTTTTAGACGTTATTTTTTATTTTAGGTATGATCTTTAAAGTTTTGTATTATAGTGTTTTTGTTGATCTCACCTGCAGTTTTTAAGGGTGTCTAAGTATTTGAACGTTTGTTTGGAGAATGAGATTGCAAGTCAATGGAGAGTTTACAGTAATGATATTGAAGATGGGGCCATGGCAATTCAATCGACTCTTAGGTTATCAAGTGGATGTACAGCTTTGGAGGAAAAACTAAGGTTTACGAGAGACGAGCATGCATCAGAACGAGTAACTGAAGGAGAAGTAAGAGAAGTCTATAAAGAGCATTTTGTCATTAGTATTATTACCTAACTGCGGTTTTAATTACTGTTGTAATTCTAGCTTATAATGGGTGTGAACGCGGCCTATGCGTATGCTTATGAAGGGAATTTCAAACAAGCGATTCAGATTTTGGAAAGGATGAAACTCAGTTTTCCTAGTGAATCAAATCCCATGGTAAGTTTTTGTGATTAACCTTGTTTCTGTGTTAGTTTTGATGTTATTTATTTTATGTACATTTGGTTAACTTTTAGCTGGCTATTCACAGGCAACTGGCTGAACAGTGTATTCTGTTTGATATGGAGTTTTTCAAAGGAGAGTTTGACAATTGTGAGGAACGCCTAAGCTTGTTGTACGAGTATTCTAAACCAGAGTACACTTTTAGGTAAGTGTTGTAATATTGTGCGCTGTAATGATAGTGCAACATAATAATTGTTTATTGTCTTTTTGCCATTGCTGATCTTGTTTAGAAAATGTCTTTTGAATTGTGCGTTCTACAATCACGATGAAACAGAGCTGACCAAGATGCTAAGTCTGATCCATAAGAGTTCAGATCCTCACCTTAAAATACGGACGAGGATTGCTCTTGGCAACCTGAAAATAGTCAATGGCAATTTTGAAGATGGCCTAGCCCATCTGGAACGAGCTGCTGGTTCTGCTTCAAAGTTGAATTTAACATTTTTTGAAGCCGCTGCCAAAAGAAGGATGGCGTACGCTTATGTAAGTTTTGGGTATGCACAATTAAGCATAAAATAATCATATGTTTTAAAATTCATGTACAAGTTTGTAAATTAAATGCAGGACATTATAAACCAAAAATTTTATCATTTTTACTAAATAATGGCAGCAATTTGTATCAACGTCTTTCAGATCTGCAGAAACGACTTTCAGAAGGCAGAAGCTTTGTTGAAGCCGCTTGAGAATCAGTACGAGGATGAAGATGTTGTGTGTATTGAGAAGTTTCTATATTACGCGACATGGCTGGAGCTTTATATTCACAAAGCCCGGACTCAGGAGATCACTCAAGATGAAAGTAAGTGAATTCAACTTTCAAAATCAATCACTAATTATAGTTTTTGAAGGTGATTTTGTATGCCATGGCAAAGTATTTACACAGAAAATAAGTTGAAATCTTTTTCAGAAATTGATGTCATTTTCAACGTGATGAAAGCAGTTAAATCTGTTTCCCGAAAAGGATTCACGATCATAGAAGCCGAGCTGTACCGGAAAGCAGCCATTTTTATGTCCCAGACTCTCGACGGCAAACAGCGAGCGATTAGTTTGGCCAATCGACGAGAAACCACCAAAATTGATCTTCTTAATTGTTTCAACTACTTTGTACTATAATAGTTATAAATATACGTGTAACATAGACTCATTTGTAGCATTCACAAATGTACTATAACCTATAGAATCGAAAATAACTTCAAACATTAGTTAAACATTTGATTTTGCTTTGAATCGGAAACGCTATCTTGTTAACGAATTGTTAATAACAACGTTGTCATGCACGTTTTTGTTCTTA
Source organism: Bursaphelenchus okinawaensis (assembly GCA_904066225.2). Lineage (NCBI taxonomy): Eukaryota > Metazoa > Nematoda > Chromadorea > Rhabditida > Aphelenchoididae > Bursaphelenchus > Bursaphelenchus okinawaensis. Next base: position 5,485,198 of record CAJFCW020000006.1, read on the forward strand.
TCAGAAACAGGTGAATTGAAACAATCGCAGACATAACTTATTCTCTGAATCAATCGTCGATCAAGCGAGCGTTTTGTCGCTCCTCGACCTGTGAGCTCTTTCTCCCACAGAAATATTGATTTTAGTTTTGGCATAACGTTTCAGCTGTTCGCTAATTTTTTTCGGGCCTCGATTTAGGTTTTTTTGTTTGCACACAGCTGAAGAATAATATAATGTAAAACTTTTCTTGTAGCGTTTCCGTCGGGACTTTAATTTTTTTTGTTTCAGGTGTGTTAGACGCCGAACCTTGTACATTTGTGTATAATTATTTGTACATTTTTGTAAATAGTGTGCTTGTTTTGTTAAAAGATGGCCGAACAACATTGGAACAATTGGAATGGCGCTCGATCTGGTAAGTCTTACATTTGAAAGTGTATGTCTAGGTTTATCTTATTGTATGTTATATTGTTTTAACTGTTTTGTTCAGAACATGCGGTCAGTAATCCAATCATGGTGCAAGGTGCCGGTCCTCAGGGATCTCATCTAATGTCTCCTCGGTCGGTAGGAGAGCAGTCGGTAGTTTACCATCAAATGGTCGAGAATGTGCTTAGCTCTTCACCGGGAAGTATCAACAACAGAGATATGAAGTTTGTAAGTTTGTATTCAAATTATTATTGTTTAATTTTTAGTTTCGAGGACACAAACCGGCAGAGAAGACGACAACGAAGCCTGTCAAGGTGAATAACAACGACAATTCTAGGTGAGCGGGGTTGATAATGAAATTATATTTTAAAGGTCATTCTTAAAGGTATTTTGACGATTTTCACTTTGCTAATTTTAATTTTTTAGTTTCCAAACGTTTTTTTATTATATATTATTAACTTCGGTTTTAAGTGATCAAGCCACGCCTGTAGAGGGATCTCCTGTTGAAGATGGGGCTTTGGCCGAAAGAGTGCAACCGTCTGGACCAGTTCCTATTCCGTTTACTGGAGCTGAAGTACAGCCAATTGCCGGGGCGACTCCAGAGTTCAGTCAAGTATGTTTTTATTATTTTGAGAATTTATTGTGTCTCTATAATTTTATTTTTGCGTGGTTTGCAGGTTTTTTTTAAATAAAATGTTTTAGTTTCCATTGGTGTATCCAGGCCAGAATCCTGTTCAGTACATTGCTGGGAATGGTGCTCCTTTTGGTACTCCCCCTTCAAATTATGGCTACGGTTCTTGGAGTGCTGTTTATCCATCTCAGAATGGAGGTAAGCCGATTTTATTTTTTTTTGTTAACGGAGTAATATTAAAAATTATTATTAAATGGTTTTAGGTCTTCCTCGAGGAACTCCACCAACTTCTCAAATCTTCTCATCTTCTCCACCAATGCCACCTAATATCTACCCGATTGGCTATCAGCCAGCGCCTCCAAGAGGCATTCAAGGCATTTCAAATGCAATGTCCCAAATGAATATTGGTGCAAATGCGCCTACACGACGGGATTCCTTTACTACTTCACAGCCAAGACAGTTTCCTGCTCAGGTAGCCCAGAATGGGTATTATATGGTGACAGCTAACGCGGCTTCACCGCCGGTCTCGATGGGATCATCACCTAATCACGTTATATGTAAGTTTGGCTTCGTCTTTAAATGTGGTTTTGTGAAGTGTTACTTAAAATATAACTATTAATGTTTCAAAACTAACATTAAATTTAAATATATTTTAGATAATGGTATGTATCCGAATAGTACAATAAACAATGCTAATGTTCATGGGCCTCCGAATGTTGTCTACCCTCACATGGCTCCACCTCAATCAAGGCAAGTGTTTAATGGCCCGCCGGGATCGGGACAGCCGATACCGTATGCCAACAACGCTCAAGTCGCTTCACAGCGGCGAAACGGAAATCTTCCTACTACGAATATCAATCGTCCTCAGAATGTTCACGTAGTAGCTGAGGCGGATAAACCTATAACACATTCTCAGATGCTGGAAGAGTTCCGAAACAGCAGACTTCCGCACCTTCAGTTAAGTGATCTCGGTTCTCATGTTGTGGAGTTCGCTCGAGATCAACATGGATCTAGATTTATTCAGCAGAAGTTAGAAAGGGCTAGTCTTCGGGAGAAACAGATCATCTTTGATGAAGTTATAGCCAACGCTAGCATACTGATGACAGATGTGTTCGGTAACTATGTTATCCAGAAGTTCTTTGAACACGGAACACAAGAACAGAAGAGTCAGCTGACGGAAGCGATCAGAGGCAACGTTATGCAGCTTGCGCTTCAGATGTATGGATGTAGAGTGATTCAGAAGGCTTTGGAGTCGATAGAGTCTGATCATCAACTGGCTTTGCTGAAGGAAATGGAAGGACAAGTGAGTTCTTGTTATATGTTTTGAGTTTAGGTTTTAAATTGTCGTTGAGATTGGAAATTTGGTATAGGAAATGAATTAGTTAAAGAGTTGAGTAATAAGTTATTAAGTTTTTTATTGTAGGTTTTGAAATGCGTCAAAGATCAGAATGGCAACCACGTTGTTCAAAAAGTAATTGAGAAAGTGGAGCCAGCTAAGCTTCAGTTTATAATCGATGCTTTTGTAAACTCAGGACAAGGAACGGTAAGATTTTTATTATTGAGATTAGGATTTTATGTTAGTTGTCATAACGTGTTGTACAGACTAAAATCAACTTATAGTGAGGTAATAATATTTCAGATTAAAAGTTTGTCAACTCATCCATACGGTTGTCGTGTGATTCAACGTGTACTTGAACATTGTACGGAAGAACAGAAACGACCAGTTCTCGAACAACTTCATCGGAACATCAATGAACTGATCATCGATCAGTACGGGAACTACGTTGTCCAACACATTATTGAGCACGGGGCTGATGCAGATCGGGACCGAATTGTTAGTCAGATTAAAGGAGATGTTCTCAAGTTTGCCAAACACAAGTTCTCGTCAAATGTTATCGAAAAATGTTTGATTTGTGGTAACAACAACCACAAAACTGCACTGATTACTGAGGTTTGCGGAGAGTGAGTTTGCCCTTACTTTTAGTTTGTTTTCTAACTGTTTTTTTATATGTTGATTAGATTAATCTCTTATATTGTTGTATTTTAGTGGTAGCGTACCGACCCCTCTGTTGGACATGATGAAAGATCAGTTTGCGAACTACGTTGTCCAGAAGATGCTGGACGTTGCTGACAGTTCGAACAGGAAGAAGATCATGTTGGCTATCAAGCCTCATATTCCAACGTTGAGGAAGTACAGTTACGGAAAACACATTATTAGTAAGTTTGATTTTTAAATTAAAAAGTCTCGATCTTTCTTTTTTAAACTAAGATTTGAATTTCAGCCAAACTTGAGAAGTACTTCCAAAAACAAAACGGAGTCAGTCCGTTCGCTCAGCCCATGGACTTCGTACCTGGCAACGAGTTTGTGCAGCAAAGCCAGCCCCCCGTCCTTTACTAGATTTGCATCGTTTTATTTTCGAGGGTCCCTGTTGGTTTCTGTTTGTAAGGGACCCTCTTAATTCTCTAATTAGACATTTTCGCACTCAACACCATTTAATTGTAAATACTTTCTTATATGGTCTTCGACACTGTAATTCAACTTGTGTCAGTATTTAATAGTTCGATGTTAACTGTATTACTTTATGTTGTCTATTCTCAATGTATTTGAAGGATTTGAGTATGGTAATATTTACATCGGACTGTAATCTGCACCGTCATCCTGCACCGCTTTGAATGTCTTATTAATTTGCAAACGTTTGTACCTTATTGTTGTTGTGTAAAGTCTTCGTTGTGTTTTAATAAATATTTTTTTTCACAATTCTTTGAATGTTTGGTTCAAGGTAGCCATCCTTTTATTTATTTCGTATTGCAGTATCCATATTGGAGTATGTTGTAAAGTATTTGAATAATATATTGCTTAAGAATGTGGAAGACTGTGTCGCCTATAAAGAAGATAATAGGCGCCGGAGTGTGTGGAGGAGCTGCTTTCAGTAGCACAGCTGTATTTCTGAAAGATCCCGAACTTATTAATAGTAATGCTACCAAGTATGTTAAAGGTGCTGATGGAATGCATCTGGCTAGAAAGGTTGGTCATTATCTTTTGTCTAAAAGCTTGAGAATTTGACAGAACGTCTTCTAAAGTTTGAAGAAGATGGGACAACGTTGTTAAAATAACATTAGTTTTAGATTAACTCACCAAACGACAAATTGGGCTTGGATCTAAGATTGTATCAGTACCAAACGTGTCCCTACTGTAGTAAGGTCCGTGCTGTATTGGATTACTACGCCTTCTCATACGAAGTTGTTGAAGTAAACCCAGTTACTCGTTCTCAGCTCAAGTTCTTGAAGAATTACAAAAAGGTAGGGCGTCAAATCCATGCGAAACTGTATGTAATGATGTTATTTTAGGTACCTGTCATGACCAGTTCTAAATGCGAAACTTTGGTCGATTCTTCTCAAATCATTTCTGTCCTGATCAGTTTTTTGTCGATTCCAACTAGACAATTGTCAGAAATTCTACAGTTCTACCCCGAACATGAAGGCTACAACCAGAAGCTACACAAGACCGAGAAGATCTTCCCTAACAGACATTATATTATGAACGAGGAGAAGCGTCTCACATCCACAGAAGTCCAAGCGGTCAGAGAGGAAAGAGAGTGGAGAGATTGGGTAGACGACCACTTCATTCACATGATCAGTCCTAATGTCTACAGGACATGGGAAGAGTCGTTGGAGACGTTCAGGTACTTTGACAAGGTTGGAGATTGGGAACACAACTTCCCTTCTTGGGAACGGTACTTGGCCGTGTACATGGGAGCAGCTGCAATGTTCATGATCTCGAAGAAACTCAAGAAACGGTAAGTAAGGCTACTGTAATTTGTTAGTGATATTGGTCAAAAGGTACATTATATGTACAATACTAGTTTTTTCATGTTGTAACTTTGATTTCATAGTGTATTTGTAGCATTTATCTAAAAATATTGTTTTAGGCATAATATTGTGGACGAGAGACAATCAATTCTAGAGGCGTGTAATCAGTTTTTGGAAGCTAAAGGCAAAGATCGAGTGTTTCTGGGAGGAAACGAACCTAACCTGGCTGATTTGGTAAGTTTTTCTTTTTATTCTTGCGACATAGTGACTTATTTTACATTATTTTCGTTTGTATATTTTGGCCTTTTTAGTCGTTGTACGGTGCGATTACATCTTTCGCTGGAACCAGAACCTTTGCGGAGCTCCGTAAACAATGTGATATTGGAGAGTGGTTCGATAATGTACAGAAGGCAGTTCAAGAACATCGTGGAGCGGCTCTGATTAAAGCCAAATCTAACGCTTTCACTCAGTGATATACTATATTTGTTTAATAGGTCGTTGATAAAAAGATAAATTATGAATAGCTCAACGGTAGTGTTTTAATTCGTTTCAAAAATTTATTTTATAACAAGGAAAAAGTTGGAAAAATGGTGTTTACACATTGTTTACTCAAAGTAAACGATATCGCAGAGTTTGCTCAACCAAAAATACTAAACGTTTAACTTTGCGTAAGGTAAAGTTTGTAAAATTGTGTTGAAAAGCCTACTTTTAGGTCCGTGTGCTCTTTCCAACTTTTTTACGAAATATAGAGGGTTATACCCATGAATAATATAAATAATGTTGTAACACAAACCCCTTCCGCGCATTCCACCACTGCAACCAATTAAGAGTATTTTCATAATCAATTATGAGTCCTAATCGCTGAAAACCGGAACAATTTCATTTTGGGAAAAAGCCGGCTTCTTTTAGTCCCCCTCCCCTTTTTGGAAAAGAAATTATTGGAAAGAGACTGCGGTTTTTGCCATTCTGCTTGACCCCCTCGCCTTTTCTGGGCATTTATTTATGTTTCCCAACTAATCGTCGATGCAGGTCAATCCCGAGCTCAGGCTAACCCTCAAGGACAGTCCAATCCATGTGTTCGATAGGACTTTGTTCAAATGGGTTCTACCGAGGAAGAATCCCGGCTTCGAACAGCTGATTAACCAGTTGGGCATTGCGGCTTCAAAAGTAAGGCTATTTCACAGTATTATTCTAAAGTTAAAATTTAAAAAAGTTTTCGAAGTTTAAAAAATGTTTTATTTTGCAATTTAAAAAACGTTACCTTATTCAGTATCATTAACAGTATTAATGGTTTAGAATAAGAACCTGAGAAAGCCTATCACTACAATGACAAAGTGTGTCGACTCCAACGATGACAGTCTAACGGTGTACATCAGTTGGGAAGAAAAGGATGGGTAAGGTTTGTTACAGTGTGTAAAATTATGTAAATTTTTTTAAAAATCTTGGCATAAATGATATCAATCTTTCACATCGAAAACAATCTTTTATAGCTGCATTACTAAAGCTGAGTTTGAACATTATTTGCATTTATAGTTTATGAGCAATTGTAATATATAATATTATGACAACTTTACACTTGATTTACTTTAGAGCAATACTAGTACACGGGTTTGTAAAGACAGCGAGGAAGAAGTTGTATCTTCGTGACAGCAAAGAGTTACCTTACGTTGAGCATCCGTTGTGTGTCATGGATTACTTCTTCGTGGACAACAACCAAGACAAGGCGATAGAATTAATTGATTTTATATTGGAAGTAAGTCAATGTGCTCTTTAGGCAGAATCAACTGGGAAAATTATCTTGCTTTCTATTTACTTTTTGACCGCTAGTAAAATCTTATTGTTAAGTTTTGTTATTTGCTATAATAGCTTGACGTTTTTGCGTATTATACCATCTGTGTCATGCAAATATATATGTTGACAAGTGATTACGTATGTATAGAAGGAACAGACCACGATACACGAATGTGCCTTTGATGAGCCGAGCCAAGATCTTAAAACTTTACTCGAATCGCACTACAATTTAAGTATTCCGGTACCTCAGGCGATACATTTCCTTGTGTACGAATCCTTCTTCGATGGCCTCACTTCCGTCGACCAGTCACAACAACAATACTCGAGTAGTACCACTAGTTCTAGGGCTTCTCCAACTCCCTTAAGTCATGTAAGTTTATTTTATTTTGGTCGGAAAGGTTTTAGAAGTGTTAGTATTGTTTAATTTTCGTTATTTATTTATGCTGTTTTCTCATTTTTGTTAATTACCATTACTTTTTGAACCATTTTGCATCAAAAAACGTTTCAAGATAGCTAATATGACATTATTTCAGAGATCCACCGACCAAGTGTCAGATCTCATCCACCACAATGTCAGACCCGAACCCACAGTACGAGCTGCTCCAGATACCCCTCAGGGCAGAAAGTTCACGCGGGACTTTGGCCACCACTCAATTTGGTGATTGTCTTTCCTATATTGACTATGTTCATGAGCTTACAATAAAACATTCATTTCTCGTTGCTTGGATACCACTTTCCCACCTGTTTAGTATAATAAGACTAGTGTCATATAAGGCCGTTCAGTAATTGTTTAAACCATGAATCTTAAATTCTTGAGCAATTTAATCGAACCTGAGGTAAGATAACGTGCAGATTATTTTTAAAATGATCCATTTTTTGAGTTTTTAAAATATTTTTTTGTTTTAAAAAAGTTCTAGAAATTAAAATTATAAAACAAGGGTTATAAAGAATCCTGAAAAGTAGTTAAATTATGTTGCAAAGGGTAATAAGTATTCTCTTCCTTTACTTTTTTTAATACCTATTCAGACGTCAATATCTCGAATTCCATCGATATCGTTCGCTCCGAATGACAGAAAGTTGGCCATAGCGACGGCCGAAAGAGTTATCCACCTCTTTGATGACAAAAACACCAAACAAGACAAGATCAACACAAAGCCTATTGAGTCACAAGCAAGTTGACATTACTTTTTTCACTATAATACTTTTTTAACTTACAATCTTTGTAAAATATCGTGTTGCACCGTGCACTGCGTTTTCATAGAGTTTGTTTTCATAGATAATGTCCGACTGCATTTGAATTCGAATAATTATGTTATTTTAGTATGGAAAACAAAGCTACAAGATCCAGAGTATCTGCTTTTCTCCAGATTCCACGAAATTGGCCGTGGCGCAAACCGATAACATTGTGTTTGTTTACAGATTAGGAGAAACATGGTAGGTTGATATAGAAAATATTTTAATTTAGGTAACAATATTATATTCATTGTTTGGAGGAAAAAATATCCTGTGCTGTTCACATTCGTATAAGATAACCTTGGCCCAAAACTAAAGGAAAAAGAAAATAATGACCAAAGCTTCACAAAAACCAATTCTCAACACTTTTTGACCCCAATTCTTGAATTTGTAGGGAGGAAAAGAAGGTAATATGCAACAAGTTTGTGCAAAGTTCAGCGGCCAATGTCCTGGCCTGGCCAGACGAAAACAAGCTGATAGTTGGCCTAGCCAATGGCAGAATCAGGAACGCTTCGGTCGGGTCGAACAAGTGCTCCACTTTGTACAAGACTGACCTCTTCACTGTCTCTCTGGGCGTGCAGTAAGTGTTTACACTGTAATTACATTTGTTTAGTCCGAACAAAAAGTCATTTGTATCTGGCCATCAGGACGGGTCCATCATACTGTACTCTTTCGAGAGCAAGGTTCAGGTATGCTTAACAGTTGCTTTTACGTTAATATTGAACTTTATAAGTCAATATATTGTTGTAAATAAAATTATCGGTCATAAAGTAAATAGAAATACCAAGGTTTACACTACTTTCAGACCAAAATAGTCGTGCACACAACAGCACCGTACTGTCTTCTACGTTCAAATTTTGGAATTCTTGCCGCTGGCAGTGATCGTAGGATTGTATCGTACACTGACCAAGGTAGAATCCAACAACAATACGACTACAACAAGCACAATGAGGAGAAAGAGTTCACGACAGCTGTACTCGATCCATCTGGTCTGAACGCCGCTTTCGGATCTTTCAACAAGTATGTGACACTATTTTAGCTATCTTTTGCGACAAGTTATCGCATTTGAGTCTGACACCTTTCGCATAATATTTGTTTATGTTAATATGTAAAGTGAATTCAGAGTACGTTTGATGTCATGGAATCCAAAGCGAGGAGCGTGGGACGAAGGATCTGTTCTCATCGTGCAGAATATGTATTCTGTATCAGCTTTAGCTTGGCGGCCTGATGGATCGTCAATCGTTTGTGTATGTCATAATCATTATATCATGAATTGATAATATATAAATTTACTTAGTGATAATAAGTAAAAAAATATTATTACTTTTTCAGGGCACGATGCTGGGTGGAGCTTTCACAATCGACTGTTGTCTGAGGCGTACCTTCCTCAAGAACAGATATGTCACAACATACGTGTCCCCCTCCCAAGTGGTCGTCAAAGATGTAGAATCTGACCGTCAGTGTGCCATCAGATCTCTGAAGGGCCTCAACATCAACGACATCAGAATCGTGGGTAGATCCAACCGCTACATCATCGCCTACACTCCGAGTACGATCATCCTGGCAGACATCAACACAGAGCTCTTCTCCGAGATCGTCTGGAATTCTGGAGGCAACGAGAAGTTCTACGTCGACAACGAGAACGTCTGCATGATCGTGAACGCTGGAGAAATCAGCATCGTGGAGTACGGTAAGAACGAGATCATCGGCTGGGTGAGGACGGAGAGGATATCACCTCATCTCATCAGTGTCAGAATAGGTGACAAGTCACGGAAGACGAGGGTACAGTACCGGAGAGTAGCGTACATGCTAGACATACACACCATCAACGTACTCAACCTCGAAAACAGCCAGATCGTAACACAAATCAACCATGGGTCAGCTATCGACTGGCTAGAACTGAATGACTCTGGAGAAAAGCTACTGTTCCGTGACATACGATCTACAGTACTACTCCATGACATCGAGTCAGAACAGACGTTTACGATGGCCAACTTTTGTTCGTATGTGCAGTGGGTACCCGAAAGCGATGTTGTAGTAGCACAATGCACAGATCAGCTTTGTGTCTGGTACAACACAGACAATGTGGAACAGATAGTACAGATTCCAATTCTTGGTGACATTGATGACGTATTGAGAGATAAGGAGAGGACCGAGGTTATTGTTATTGTAAGCTTATTTTTCATTATAATCAGTAAATCTACAAGCTGATCTTTTGTAAATACCTACAACCTGATCCAAAGTTATGTATTTTTATCAATAAATGTTTTTATGATAAGTTATTGTAGGAAAACAATGCCAAAGTAGCGTACGAACTAGACAACACCTTGATCGAGTTCGCCACAGCCATCGAGAACCGAGATCTGAACCGAGCGTTGGAATTCCTGGAGAACAGTGAGAGAGATCGTGTAGACGTATCGTCTATGTGGCGTCAGATGGCTGCCGTAGCGTTGGAAGAAGGGAACCTTCTCATCGCTCAACGATGTTATGCTGGACTAAACAACATCGCCAAAGTCAGGTATAATTCATAAAATATGTACTGTAATATTCATTCATAGTATATACTGTAGACAGTAATACAGTAATCCGTAATTGTTCCTTTTAAAAAAGTATTTTCAGATTCATTGAAGACACGATGAACATGATGACCGAAAACAAGGACAGTTACAAGGTCAAAGCAAGAATGGCACTATTACGACGAGACATAAGGGAATGCGAACATATATATCTGTCCAATGTGAGTATACAAGTAGTAAAAGGTGCCTTTTTAAATTTAATTAAAGCTATGTATGTTACAGTGTAAATATTACAGAATGCCACGGATGAAGCCCTAGAAATGTACCAGAAGCTCCACCGATGGTCGGCAGCCCTAGACTTGGCCAAAGCTACAGTAAGTCAAATAAGTGTTACCATACAGTACTCTCTCATACTACTTACAGCATTAAAAAGTTTAAAACAAATGATCAAGTTGAACTTCATTAGAGCTTTTCAGAATTACCCAGACCAAGAATCCCTGAAGATGAAGTACCAACGGTACCTCCACGAGACTGGCCAATCAGAGCGAGCGGCCGAGATCAAGGCAGAAGAAGGGAAACTCGTAGAAGCAGTCGACCTGTTTCTGCAATCAAATCGACCGGTCATGGCTGCCACACTGCTAGCCGAAAACCCTGCACTAGCTGAAGACAATGTCTTATGTAACAAATTAGCTGAGTCTCTACACAAGAACAAGATATACGGTAGAGCAGGAGAAGTGTACGAACTGAACGGACAGTACGATAAGGCATTGGAGAATTACGAGATGGACCACAAGTACAACAATGCAGTTAACGTACGTGCCCTGGATACGTCTTTTACATAGTTACATTACAGTTTTAACTCCCGAATCTTGCAGGTGGCACGCTCCAGATTCCCTGAAAAAGTGACCGAGCTCGAAGAGAAGTGGGGTGATTGGTTGTGTAACACTGGAGACTACAGCTCTGCCATCAGCCATTACTTAGGTAAGTTAGCAGTTACTGTAACATTACTGTATAACAGAGAGCGGGGTCAACAGTAAAGCAGTCGATGCTGCTATCAGAGGAAAGGAATGGGCCAAAGCCATCGAGGTGGTAGCGACTTTATCAAAAGAGGAGAGCAGAGAATTCTACGAGAAATTGGCACGACACTTCGAAGCCAATGGAGAATATGATGTAAGTTAACACATCTAATTAGTTAATCACCATTCATTAATTTATTAGGATGATCCTAGTAGACATTGAACTATTTACCGCAGTGTATTTCACTTCATTCTTTTAAACTATAAATAACATAACTTTAAATTTAAGAGGGCCGAACGATGTTACATAGACGCAGACATGATGAGAGAAGCAGTAGAGATGTACAACAAAGCTGGCAAATGGTCAGAAGCCTACAAGTTGGCCTTGGACATCCTCGGAGTGGAAAAGACACAAGAGTTGTACTTCGAAAAGGCACAAGAACTCGAAGAACAAGGTCAATATGGTACAGCTGAAGAGTTGTACGTAGCTGTGGGAGAGCCGAACAATGCCATAGCCATGTACAAACGACTGAACAAACTGGAAGACATGATGAAGTTGGTCGAGAAGTTCCACTACGATAAAGTGAACGACATCAAGGTGACATTGGCTCAGCAATTTGTCGACAGTGGAGAGCTCAAGAATGCTGAGGAGTACTATCTCTCAGCTGACGAGTGGAAGCTGGCTGTAGCCATGTACAGAGACAACGGAAAGTGGGCAGATGCCTACCGTGTAGCACAGAGTTACGGTGGGGATGCTGCCAGAAAACAGGTAAGTTCGAGATCAACTGATATAAAGACATATCACTATAATCACAGAATATGTATGACAACATAATTAGACTTATGATAACAAAACTTAACTCAACTTTGAAGGTCTCTTACTTGTGGTCCAAAAGTCTAGGTGGAGAAGCGGCAGTTAAACTACTACAACGTCACGGAGTGCTAGACGATGCTATTGACATAGGAGTTGACAAAGGGTAAGTCATCTTTTGATATCATTTCGTAAGAGCTTATTAATTATATTTACAGTGATTTCGACTTCGTATTTGAAATCTGCCGTTTGGGAGCACAAAATCGTCTACAAGATGTACAACTAAAGCACGCTGAACACTTGGAAGACGCTGGAGACTTCAAACGAGCGGAGACATTCTACTTGCAATCTGGAAAGACAAAGGAAGCTGTCCTCATGTACATTCACAACCACGAATGGAAAGAAGCTGAACGAATAGCAAGGTAGACAAACAACTAACTATAAGCTTATACTCCTTGTATTTAATTCTAACGAACAATTCTTCTCTTGGTTCCAAAAATATATTTTCAGACAGTACGTCCCAGAAATGACAGATGAAGTATACATCAACCATGCTCGTGTTGCTATAGAAGAAAAAGACACGTCAAATGCGGAAAGTTACCTCCTACGAGCTAACCGTGCCGACATAATACTCAAGTACTACAGAGAAATGGAGATGTGGGAGGATGCTATCAGAATCGCCAAGGAATATGTACCAGAGTACCAAGCAGAACTAGAGAAGGAGTATGAGAACGTGCAGTTAAGAGCTGGAGAACGTGGAGCTCAATCGTTCCTCGTCAGAGCCAAAGATTTCGAGCTAGACGGAGAGTATGAGAAGGCTGTAGACAGCTACATGAAAGTCAACGTGCCATTGACAAACGATCTTCAACTAATAGTACAAAGTCTCCAGAAGGCCGGAGAGATTGTGGCCAAGTTCTACGAGTCTGACAAGAAGATCGAGACGGGTACGGTGATCGCAGAAAGATTGTCGGAAATGAATGAACATGTAGCTGCAAGTGAGGTTTACCTCTCCATAGACATGAATAAGGAAGCCGTTCAGTCGCTGATGCTGGCTGACGAATGGTCCAAGGCACAGAAGGTACGTTTTGTCACCTTTATATTCCACTTTTTAATTATTTTTAAAAACCGCAACAAGTTTCACGGTGAGTATAAATCCTGACATATACAGATTGCCGAAGAACTTGTACCTGAGATGACATCGGAAGTCGACCAAGGCTACAAACAATTCTTGATGAATCACGGCAGAGTTGGAGAACTTGTGGATGTAGACGTCTTAAGCGCTATCAACGTCTACGTGAGTCAAGGAAACTGGGACAAAGCTTTGTCCACAGCAGCACAACAGAAGGTATGCATATTTATCTACTTCTCTTATTATCTATGTAGTTATAATCATGCAATTTGAATAATGTCTTATCTTTAGCATGCCGCGCTGCTGGAAAAATACGTTACAATGTACGTCAGTGAACTGATTAAAGATGAAAGGTACAATGAGAGCATCAAAATATTCGAACAGTACGGAACGCCCCTGAACACATTCAATACCTATAAGATGCTGCTCGACCTTATGGTTAATCAACGAAGCATTAGCTACGAAGACCTGAGTCATCTCAGAAACATGATACTCAAGCTGACAGCAAACATTAAACAAAATAAAGCTGAAGTTGATGATCGAATCGAAGAAGTATGTTACTCATAAACGACTTCTTGAAATCTGTTTATTAAAAACAAAGAAACCCATTCATAATACCTAAAAATAACACTTTCAGGTATTCACCCGTTACCTAAACTTCCTACATTACTACTGCTTATGTTTGGCTCTAGAAACTTTGGAAAACGTTACTACTGAGGTGGAAAAGATCGTGATCAAGCTCAAAGTGTCAATGTTGCGATATATTGACTTAGTACAACCAGACAAACTATTCTATGAAGCGGGGATGGCCTGCAAGGTAACACAAAAGTAATACGTACTTATACTTTTGCAAATTTAGAACGCCAAAGACTATGAAAACATGGCATTCACCTTCTTTAATCAGTTTATCGACATCACCAACGCAGTTGAATCCAACGACCCCAGCGAAGTCAACAACGACGTTTTTGAAGGTACAGACGTGCCGGTACATTACACATTACCCCAGCAACCTTATGTCAATGTAAGTTGAAAGACTGATACATTTCACAATGTAATGTACTACATTTACCACTTAACAGTATGTAAAATACAATTTAATTTAGGAAGACGAATTTGAAGAGATCAACGAGTGGGTCCTGGGAATGTCAGTAGACAGAAAAACTGACAAAGTTTTAAAAACAGACTCCAGAGGGTGTTATGAGGCCAGTTCTGTTGACTCGAACGGTCAGATATACCCAATTTGCCTGATTTCTGGCTATCCCATCTTGGACACGCCTAAAGTGTTAGCTGGTGATAAATGCGTAGATCCTAGCACATGGCATCAGTTTGTTACTCTAGTCAAAACTTCAGCAGCAGAACAACTATTCGATATACAGTCGTTCTTGTGTTTGTGGACAGGAACTACAGTATCACTAACTTATTAACTATATAAATAAAACATAAACGAGATGCATTCTTGAATCTTAGAATTATTTGCAACAACTGGCCCATTTTTGCCACTTTTTTATACAAATTTACAAAAAAAAACATTTTTTCAGTAATTTTCTCTTTTATTTTCGAGTCCCGCCACGAAAAACACTGGCGTTTCGTTTCAGATACGGTAAACGCCCATCAAATGTAAAAATAAAGAAAAAATATTTTTTCGCAAAGTTATTAAATGTTTTAATGTTTTACAGTTTTAAATTTGACTTCTAATGCCGTTTTATGAGACGTTCAGCTATACATTATCTAATTTTTGGTTTTTTTTTAATTTTGTTATTTTTCAGGTTTTCCAATAAACTCATTTCAGAATGGGTCGTATGCACAATCCCGGAAAGGGTATTTCCCGATCAACTTTGCCATACCGTCGCTCTGTTCCCGGATGGTTGAAGCTCAACTCTACCGATGTTGAAGAGCACATCGAACGTTTGGCTCGTAAAGGTCTTCGTCCATCTCAAATTGGTGTGATCCTCAGGGATTCTCATGGTGTAGCTCAAGTACGCCGTGTATCCGGAAACAAGATTGTCAGAATTCTGAAGAAGAAGGTATGTTTTTTTTATTTTTTGCTGTTTTACGTTAAGGATATTTGTTGCTGGATTAGCGGTATTCGACTTTAAAATTGGCTTTTTTACTTTTCCAATTGTTTTTAGCTAATTTTTCTTGAGTAATATTAACAAAGGTTTACTTTTTTATGTTAGCTTCATTCTATTTTTGCAGGGTATGGCCCCAGAAATCCCAGAGGATTTGTACCACTTGATCAAGAAGGCTGTCAACATCCGCAAACATTTAGAGCGTTGCCGCAAGGACGTTGACTCCAAATACCGTCTCATTTTGGTAGAGTCCCGTATCCACCGTTTGGGCCGTTACTACAGAACCAAGAGACAACTTCCCCCAACCTGGAAATACGAATCCGCCACTGCTTCTGCTCTCGTCTCGTAAATACGTTATTTTTTTTTGTTGAATAAATTCAATTGTTATAAAACATTACGGAAATGAAGTGTTTTCTTTATCACGTTTCTATTTTGCGTTACTATTTATTTTTAAAAAACTTTAAAAAAATAAAAAAACTAATATTAATGTATAGGTTTCAATATGAGTAGTGCCAAGCAAGGTTTTACGTGTGTAACTTGTCGGTTGGTGTTTCCAAATTCTGAACTACAGAAAGAACATTATATCAGTGAATGGCATCGTTACAACGCTAAGAGGAACGTTGTTGGTCTTCCTTCCATAACGGAGACGCAGTTCGAAAGCAAAGTTAAGGACTTTAAAAAAGTAGGTTAGTTTACTATAATATAATTTGTTGTTTAGACTGTAGACAATCAGAAGGAGGAAAATGAGAAGGTTTATTGCAAACAATGCAAGAAACTTTTCCAATCGAAGAATTCGTATGATAATCACCTGAATTCAAAGAAACACAAGACAAATGCCGAAAACTATGTTGAAGAAGAAGACGTCGAGGAGAATATCAAGACAGAAAAACTCAATAAAGAAGAAGTTGGTGCTGCTTCTACTAGACAATTTGTTGATGGAGGTAATGAAGAAGACGATTCTGGAAGCTCAAGTGGATGGGAGACGGCGTCTGACGAAGACATGGAGTTGGATGAAAGTCAAGTAAGTTGACATCACATAGCGTACTTGTAAATTATAGTTTTTTTTAATTCAAGGGACAAAAACCTTCAAAATAAAACAAATTTAGGCGATACCCATAAACAAGTGTTTGTTCTGCTGCAAAGAATCTAGTAAGATTGAAAACAGCTTGGATCACATGTATGAAGCTCACGGGTTCTTCGTCCCAGATTCGCAATATTGTACCGACTTCCCTGGTCTTATAAAGTACTTAGGTCTTAAAGTAGGCAGTGGATTATACTGTATGAAGTGTTCAAAACGATTCGCTGATTTACACGCAGTACAACTTCACATGAAGGACAAAGTGCACAATTCTTTTTCACTTGAAAACGATCTAGTAGAGTATATAGACTTCTATGACCATAGGTAAGTTAGTAATTATATTTTGATTTTTCTTTTTAGTGAACTTTTGGTGGACGAGAACGCGGATGACGACGACGTTGCTATAGATCTGGGATATACTCTAGTGTTACCTTCTGGTGCTAAACTGGGCCACCGATCCTTGTTAAGATACTTCAAACAAAGGTTCAGAAGTGCTGAAGATCAAGAACGACTGATGAATGCAAGGTTGGCCATGAAGTCAAAGGTCGAACAGAAGTCGTTGGGATGGACTGGAGCTACAGGTAAGCTTAAACTTAAAGTAGTTTTTTTACACTTTAATTTTTATGCGGTTAGCCAAATTTTATAAATTTCCGTCAAATTTTATAAACCTGACTTTAGGATCGGCCGCGGTACAAAGAGCGCGAGACATGAAGTTCATCAGACGAATTATGCAGAAACAGTTAATGTCCAAGAACATTCATTCCAACAAGTTGTTTAAGAGTCGTGGCAGAGACGACCAAATGTAAAGTATCGTTGAATTTATAGTTTTGAAATTTTTATTGATGACATAAATTAGTGTCTTATGATTTGGAACGGGTTTCCGAGTTGGATTCCTTTGGCGGGCTCTTCTCCTTATCACTGAAATCACACTAAGAATTAGTGGTGTTGCTTGGAGTCGTTGTATTAGGTTGTCCGGAAAGTTCTGCAATATTAGAGTAGGTAAACTTTGAAAAATCAGGAAAAATTTATTTCTTGACGGAAAGAAAAAATTCTTTTTTTGTTTGTTTGTTTATTACCTAAATTATTCAAAAAGGTAAGTTACATAACTTAATTTCATTTTTTTGTATTGTTTTAGGTATTAGAAAAAAATGGAGAAATCTCGCCTGCGCGTGATTATATGGAATGAATTCAAACGCGGAAATACTGCGGCAGAAACCTTCAGAATCATAAACGAAAATGAGGGTAAGAATGTTGTGAGTTATTCTACGGTGACCAGATGGTTCGCAAAGTTTCGTGTGGACGATGAGAAGCTTGAAGACAAACCACGTGCAGGAAGACCCAGCAAACTTGACAAAGATGCCCTGAGGCGCAAGATTGAAGATGACCCACATATTACAATCCGGGAGTTAGAAGAGTTACTAAACTGTGGAAAAAGTACCATTGATGATCATTTGAAGGCAATGGGTATGGTCAAAAAGTTGGACAAATGGGTGCCTCACAATTTGACTGATCTGGAAAAAGCCAAGAGACGGTGTGCTTCCGAAAAGCTTCTGCAACGCTGCAAAAACGGAGAATTCTTGGATCGAATTGTAACTATTGACGAGAAGTGGATCTCGTTTAACAATACTAGAAGATCTACAAGTTGGTGTAAGCGTGGAGAAGCTCCTAAGCCCGTTCCGAAGCCAGAATTGCACGAAAAGAAGCTTATGGTGACTGTCTGGTGGTGTAGCTCTGGAGTGATCCAGTACGATTTCATGAAACCTGGCCAAAGTATTACGGCCGACACCTACTGTGCCCAGATTGACAAACTGCGACACAATCTTCCAACAATGGTCAGAAGGAGGGGTCCGATCATTTTGCAGGATAACGCACGGCCCCATGCTGCAAAGAAGACCGTGGCAAAATTCAGGGAACTGGGATACGAAGTCTTGGAGCACCCTCCTTATTCTCCAGACTTGGCTCCAACGGACTTTCACCTTTTTAAACACTTGTCTTCGTTTCTTAATGGAAGAATCTTCAAAACTCCGGACGATGCCAAGAATGCCTTCAAGAACTTCATCAACTCCAGAAACCCGGAATTCTACAATCGTGGAATAAAAAAGCTTGTAAATCGTTGGCAAGACTGTATTGATTCAGACGGTAATTACTTTGATTGATTGTAGTTGTTAATTATATTGTTATTATTGTTAGTTCAAAAGTGAATAAATATTGCAGAGCTTTCCGGACAACCTAATACATGACACAACTGTATGGATTAAAAAACGAAAAAAAGGAGCAAAGCTAACTTACGATTTTTCGTCTGCTGTTCGAGGCAGATCAGTGTTCAGTTGGGGTAATTGACAACAGAAATCGGCTGAATATAACTTTGAATACGTCGGGTCGAACTCTCTGAAATTGTCGTATAAATGTAATTTAGAGAGAGATTAGATCAAAAAATGTAGTGCCATGAGTTAATGTTAGTTCCAAAACAACTTACTGGTAAGTTTTCAACACACTGGCCATGTTGAGAACAGCTCGAAGCGTTCTAGTAAGGGTCAAACTCCCATAAATCCTGTACCATTCAAACATAAAACAACTCACTGGGACCATTAAAGGCCTACCAAGTGTCCCAATAGCCCCAGTCCCATTTGCTAATAGATTGACAAGCGCACAGCTCAGCAGGATACTCAAGGTGGCTAAATATCTGTCAGCATTTGTATCTCGATCCGGAAGCTCTCTGACAGAATTGACACTATTATCATCTTGTTCATCCAATGACTTCAATTCTTCCGCTGTCCATTTCGTACCATGTCTGAAGTGACATAATATGGCCAAAAGTACAGTAACCGAAGTGAAAAACAAGATTTTTCAAACGTAATGATGTGAATTTGTACTTAAAATATATTCTAACAACTATTTACAAATCAAAAGCATGTATTTGCAAACCTACTACAAAACCCACCCGCTTTTAGACATCCGCCCAGTTTTCAAAATGACAATCACACAAAATGGAATTAAATTTAATTGACAAACCCATCCGGCTTTTGAGCCAATAACAAATAAAAAACGTTTGAGACAAAGATGAGGTCACGCTTCAACGTCAACAAGTTCGGATGGAATAGAAGCTTTGGGGTGTCTTGACATGAAGTGTTGCTTGTAAGTCTTTGGATCGGGCATCTCGGCCATGCAAACAGTGCACTTGTGCTTCAAGGCCTTCTGGGCAGCTGCTTTTTGGTCAACACCACCCTTGCGAGCAGCCTGAAAATACAACAATGAGATATTTAACAAGGTATAACTCGCAGAAAACTAAATATTATAGGTAAACACCACCAAAAAGTAAAATGAAACTATAAATTAATATAAGGGCACACATTGTGACAAAAGTAACAATTTACAGAACTTACAACTTGCTAGAGTTGCATTAAAATCTACTTACTTCCATCTTCTTCTGGTTCTTCTGTTGGGATTGGATTTTCTGATGTCCACGAGCCATTCTGACAACCTAACTAAACGAATTGGACGCAAAAGAATGTCTTCAAAGTATTCCAGAGTTTTTAACTCATACAAATCGACCGTCGACTCAAACGAACAACATTTAATAGACTGAAAACAAAACAAACCTAACATCAACTACAAGATTAAACAATTTCACAAGAAGCTCCGACTTTCTCCAACGCTGTTTTAAGTGCTTCGGCCTCGTTCTTGCCCAGATCTCCCTTCACTTCGACTGGTGCCGTCTCGACGAACTTCTTCGCCTGTACCAAGTTGAGCCCTTCAATGGCGTTTCGGATTTCCTTAATCAAAGCGATCTTCTTCGAGTCGTCGAATTTAACCAGTTTTACAGCAAAAACAGACTTCTGAGCTGGTTGACTTTCCTCTTCTTCGACTGGCGCGTTGCCTAAACGATCAATTATGTTAGGCGAAAAGTGAAAGATCCTAAAAAGCAAACAAAAACACAAAACATACCGGCAACTGATGAAGCCGCAACTGGAGCTGCAAAAATAGGCTGATCTGCAATGTTCAACTTCTTCTTTAAAGCATAGTTAAGGTCGGATACTTCAAGGACGGTGAGGTTAGCAATCTGGTCGACTAATGAGGACACTTTTGGAGAGATAATGCGTTCATCACTGGGCAAAGAGGAGGAAGCTCCTTGATTTAGTGAAATTCCGGCTGCTGCTTCAGCTGCTGATGAATAATACTTCAGACATCTGATTGGAAGTCGTGACCTCAACAGTTTTAACCCCAGCATTGTGGAAAAACGTGCAGTAAACTTATTTTTCGACGATTTTCCGCACCCAAAAAATTTATTTTAAATATTTTTCGTGGCGGGACCCATATGAGGGTGAAAAGTCGTTTGGACGTTTCGATCGGCTCGGCTCCAATAGATGAAATTATGTCCCAATTTGGTGAATGTTGACAACAAGTGAAATTTATTTAAGTTCGAAAAAGTTATAGCATAAACAAAAGTAAAAAATTATTCAAGATTTATATTATCTTACACTTAGATGTTATAAAATTTTTTAATCTTTGTTCAAACATACTGTAATCATATATTATTGTGTTAGTAGTTTCTTATAAAGTTTGACGTTATAACAAAGTACTGAAATAGCGTAAAATTCGTTACTTTAAAACCAATTCGACTTTTTGGTGAGTCTCCAAGGTGATGTATATAGTTTTCGTTCAGTACGAAAGTGCTTGGCGTTTGAATAGTTGATGGAGCTAGACTATTTTGGTAAGAGTTATAAAAAAAAGTTTTCTTCAATTTTTTTAAAATTTTTTAATTGTTTAATAATCTTTAGATTACGGGCAGCTTGACAGTTTTGATTCTTCACTTCACTCAGTAAGCCCTGTATCACTGTATACACCGTCGTACAATTACTTGGACACGTATGATTACAACAACTACTATACATATCATTACCCACATAGGACCGTTCCTCCGTTTTTAGACACCACCACACACCGTGATCACTTCAGGTGGAAGATCTCGAACAAAGAAGTGTGAGGTTATCATATATCATCTGTTTTGTCTTTGAAATTTTTTACTTTTTTGAAACTTAATTTCGACATTGCAGTAGACCACCGTCAATGGAAGAACGTTCAACTCCACCTCCGTTTGAAGAAGAAACTACGAACAAAGCTGACTACACTGGTCATGTTGTTATGCCACAGTATTACGATGAATATGCCTATTCAGATTATTATTACGAACCAGAGAAGGTACCATTTGTGGAGACGACCACTCACAAAAGAGAGTTCACTCCTAAAAAAGTAACGGTAGAACGACGACGAACCCAAAGCATGGAAGCAGCTCGCCCTCACGGTATAAAGATGGAAAGTGACACTACCAACAGACACGACTTCACCAAGAAAAGCTCGGTAAGGTCAAAACATAGCTTTGAACATATTGTTGTATATGATATTATTAATCTCCTTTGTCATGTACTTTAACATAAACTTTCAGACCTGTCCTGCCAGCCATCTCAAACTGAAGAACGGCCGAACCGAGAACGGCCACATCTACTTTGTACAACGCAAAAACACAGGCAACAAGAAACGGTAATACAAATTTACTTCGACCCGTAAACGACCATATAAAGATGGCATAAGAAGTGTTATAGTTTCATTAAAATATGTACAAATTTGAAATGGTATAAACACCAACATCATGAATATCTTGCCGGTTAGTGGGCTAACGGTTGAGTGATACAATATAAGAGTAAGTGAGGCTGATATACATAAGATAAGGCATGGGGAAGCACCATTAGACACAACTGCTATAAGAACTTGAAGATGATACTGACAATGTTACAATATCAACAGAAGATTATGAATTACACACTCTAATGCTCGTAATTGTCAAAATTGCTTGTACGTGTAATGATGGTTACTCTGACGGGGAATGACGGTATTTTATGGATCCGTCACTTCGGTTGGTCGATCTTTTTACATTGGCGTAGTTGGAGATGCGTTCCTTTGCCCCACTGACGATGGCCGAGAATCGTTCTTTGTTCCAGAACTTTCCTGTGCTTTTATGGCCATTGTTGTTGTTGTTACTCTTCTGCTTGTTCTTGATCTCCCAAGACAAGTTAATCAACTGGTTCGTGTCGATCACTGGGTAATTCTGAAACAGATTTCATTAAAACCGTATTTTTTCAGTTTTCCATAAACTTTTAAACCAAAGATACAATATCACTACTTACTTGTAAGAACTTCACAACTTGGCTAAAATCGCCGTTCAGAAGTTCAGTTCTGAACTGACACAACATGGCCACACAGATATACTCCGTCTCCTCCACCCTGTTATGGGCTGAGAATACGCTGTCCCAAATGTTGATTAGGTCTGGTAGAGAATATTCTTGTGACAGGAGCAGAGATAACCATCTAAATGCGTAAAATTGAGGTTTCACGTCCAGTTTAAGTACAATATGATCATAAAGTTCTGGATCCACACTTTGAAACAGTTGAGAGAAATGGGCCAAAGTCCATTCGATGCCACAGGAACTGCTATCCAACGACTTGATGAAGTTGTCCTTGATTTCCGACATCAGAAGCTGGAAGCAGTAGAAAGTGTCGGCTTCGGCACACTCGGCCCATTCCTTGTCTGGGTCTGAAGCGAACACGTAGTACAAAGGTCCGATGATCTCGTTCATGCCCTGAAGTAAAATTTTGTCAAACAAAGCCTTTCAGGCAAAAATTCTTTGAAACTGTTTTAATAAAGGGATTCGTATTACCTGGACGTATTTGATGCCAGGATTGACTTTGGAGTACACAAACAATATTCTTTCAACGACTTGCCAATGATATTCTCCATCAACTATCCTAACAGGTTCATCATCGTTGTCGAGTGTGTTTAGTCGCTTCGACAACTTCTGAGCCTCTCTAAAGCATCACAATAATTTAAATTGAACATTAAAATAATGTAGGTTCAGATTAATACTTAAAATACGCCTTTAAAATGACTTACTTCATTGGATAGTTTGTTGTTCTTTGAAAAAAGTCTATTTCTGGTCGTAATCGTCGCACATCTTTGTCGATCTGAATCAAGACGTCGTTGTCAGCAAAGAACTTGGCCCATTGACTGTGTTCTCCATCGGACAATGGCTAAAACAAAAATTTAGGAAATAAAAATAAAGAAAAACAGTGTGTACCGTAACAACATATGAAGTAAAATTTTAACCTTTTTTTATAACTGAAAATGTTCAAAACACTTACGTGATCGACCGGACCTTCTTCAGAACACTCAATGTGAGCCTCTATCAGATTCCCGACCAAGGAAACGTAGTCTTCTCTTTGCTTCTTCAAACCAGCGTGCCATTCCTGTCGTTCTTTTGGCAGGTATCCCAAGAATAACCTCCAGCACAACGGCCGTAACAGATCAGGAATTCCGAAAGAACAGGCTTCTCGAAGAGCATTCGTGTCTATGACAAGGTTCTGTATCAGCAACAGATTCTCTATATGTGTGATCCTAAAAATGTATATTATCCACCAAATGTTACAAATTATCAGTAAAATTATTTTCAACTACTACTTCTAACAAAAAGTTACAGTAAAGCTGGAAAAGCTTACAAAACAGTTAGCTTTAGCATAAAACACATACCGTTCAATGTACTTGCTCATGTTACAACCAACTACGATGACATTTAAAACTAAAAGCATTTGTAATTATTAATTCAAACACTAAACACAATAAAAATGGTAATAACCATCAGTTTAACACATAATGATAAAAAAGTAAATAATTTATTTCATAAAATACACTCCCAGATCATATTATTATATACCGACTAGATACATTGGTTCACATTAAAGCCATTTTAGACATTACAAAAACTTTACAAGATATTAGAATAATATGACTGCATTACAATCTATAAATAAAGCATTAAGGTATCTCCGATTGTCTCAAAACTGAAGCTACATCCTTTGAAAGGTAAAACAGTCCAGTGCCAGTTACTTCAGTATCGATCTTCATCATCTTCAACTCAAGGCCTTTTTCTTGTTGCGACAGAGCTGGTATGACGATTGACAGTTTTGGATTTTGGGTAGCATTGCCACTCAGATTAGGTAACAAAAAGTAATCCTAGAATTTAAAATTTATCATAAACAAAAAATAAATCTATAACCTATGACAACATAAACGCTTACCTTCATCATAACCAAGTACAAAACGTCGTCTTCTCGTTTGATGAGACGCGTCAGTTTGTCCATCAGAGCGTCTCTATCACGGTCAGCACCATGCGACACATTTAGGACAGAAGGTCTAAAACAAAAACATTGTTACTGACTACTGTAAAAATACATTCATTAATGAACTCCAAATTTAAAAATACATTTAAAACTTACAAAAATCCATCGTTAGTCTCAGCTTTCTTTACTACCTTCTTCGAAGAATACACTCTCTTCTTGACGATATCGTCTGTGTTTTGTTTTGTCGCATTTTTAAATATTAATGATTTCGGACTATTGTAAATCAACACAGGCTCCACACCTTTTCTCAGTTCCACAAAATTAAGTTGCTCGTGACGTTTTACCCATCCATTAATGTCCTTGTTCAATCTGCAACATGATAACCCATTATACATAAAACAGATTTTACAAAAAACTAGATAAGAACAAAAGCCGTAAATAAATAAAATAATTATTACCTAATCTTCTCAGTCGTATTTAAAAGGCCAAAGTTGCACAAGGTCTGATTGTCAAATCGGGTCACATTCTAAACAACCAACGTTATAAGTTAAACTGATATAAATAAGCATTTAAAATTAACAATTAGAAGCTTACATTATAAAAAGAAACCCGAGGTAATGATCTACCATGATGTTCTTTTAAGTAAATCAGGTCAGATGGAGGGGCTAGTTGTAATTCAGTAGAAATCGTCGGTCTAAAATAAAAATACTGTATTGCCATCTCATCGACTACAATTATAATAAACTAAATATAAAAAAAAGTTTACTAAACCAACTTACTTTTCCATATAGCCATTGTTAATGGTGAACAACAAAGCACAGACAGCTAAACAAGCTCCGGCGACTCTTTTTGCCTTTTTGTGAGGTACATCTGATGTTCTCCTCAATGGATTGTTGATTATATTCTCAAGCTGATTCACACGCTCCTTCAGCACTTTGTTCTCTTGTTTCAGACGATTACATTCGTCTTCATAATCTTGTAGTTGTTGCTTCATAGTATCCATCTCCATCCTTTTTCTTTGGCGAGATGCCTGAGCGGCTGCACGATTCCGAAGCCGTTTGTCTTCAATCTTTTTTATAAAACCATTCTAAAATTGAAACTCATGACCCAGTTCAACAAATTTATAAAAACCTTTGACAACAATATTCTAAATTTAAAAAAAATTTAAAAAAACTTACGTCATCGACGTTTTTATTGACACCACAGTTTATCAAATTATTGTTCACAGCACCCCAACCAGATAAATTACTATAATTAGCCTTATTTCCCGCAGGAGAAGCAACTACAAGTCTATTCGCTGGCACTAAAGTAACTGGAGTAGCTAACATAATAGTTTGAACAGGAACAGGAGTCGTTGGCACCTGACAATTTGATGTATGCAACTGAAACGACGTACAAGGATTTTGTGGTAGAACTTCCAGCTGAGAATTGTAACTTTTTTCAGAAAATGCCTAAAAAGTATATATTAAACACAAAACTGAAACTGAAAAACTATAACTAAAAACAAGAAGAAAGCATCAAATTAAAGAAATCAAAGTTCCTTACCTGCAGCCCTGAATAAGACGAAGGTGAAAATGTTCCAGTACTTTCAGCAGGCAGAACAAATGCATTTTCTCCATCGTATCTTGTTATATCGTCATTTGAGCTACCGGGTGAATAATTTCCAGAATCGCTAGATTCAGGAGTACATTTATAACCCCAATTGCAACCATTCAAAATGTCGATCTCCGACGGATCCAAATCCACGTTATTCTAAATTGTCAATAAATCAACAAAGATCGATAACATACCTGAAAGCCGTCGTTTGTGAAAAAGTCCAGTTCATCGTCCAAAGAGTTAAACAGATTATTGTAAGTCTCTACATCGCAATCTTCCAACCCAGACATTGTTACATTAATTTTTCGGTAAATTAATTTTTTTCTAACAAGTGTATATAACGAAAAGCCAACAATTAGTTTTCGTGATGGGACTTATGAGTTTAGCAATGTTGGTTATTGTTTATTTGGAATTTCTATGATTT
Organism: Bursaphelenchus okinawaensis; assembly: GCA_904066225.2. NCBI lineage: Eukaryota > Metazoa > Nematoda > Chromadorea > Rhabditida > Aphelenchoididae > Bursaphelenchus > Bursaphelenchus okinawaensis. The sequence goes on from CAJFCW020000006.1 coordinate 5,511,873, forward strand.
TCTAAAATAATTTTGCAAATTCGACAGACAATATTAATTTTTATCGGGTTTGCTATTTATTTTTTAAATTATGTTATAATTGAGGGTTTGAATGAACTGAGTATTTTTTTCATAGTCTTTGTTAACATTAACGTTTCTCTAATATCATAACTCATGCTTTTCTGGACTAACATTTATCTGTCGTGAATTTCTACATGTCTAATGCTGTTAGGTATTTTAATTCATGATGGGCATATTGAAACCTCGATTGAAGTATTTTCAATGGGTCACAGAAGTTTTAAATTCTCTTCCGATCCGAAATCCTTTTTCATTTCGATCCCGAATTTCTTTTCTAATGGAGATTTCCGATGTTCTAAAATTCTACGTGAAAACTCTGAACTTTGTGTTTGGAGGAAGTGTCCCATTAACTAGAGCGTACCATAAGAATCATTCTCAAGGTAAAAAAAGCTTTAGTTTAGTTTTAATTATAGATTCAACTACTTTTTTGTGGCATTTTAGAAGTTTGTAATAAAGATGAAGATGAAAAATTAGTTTGTACATTAAAAATCTTGTAAGCTAAGATTATAAAAGTAGATGATAACTTTTTAATGAATTTAATTGAAAATTTAGTTTTGATTGAAAACGATGCTAAGAAACGCCCAGATCACTAAGTCCACTATGTTATCATCGTGATACGTTAAGTCTTGAAAATTTTCTCTTTGCATTGTGTATACTATTTGTGTTGTTTGAACTTATAAATGTATTTTCGTTTTTTCGGACTTTTTTCGTTTTCCGAGCCACGAGATTCTCACTTGAAACGGCACAGCGAGAGGAAAGAGTGCCAGACGAAAAACAAAACGTGTTTTTATAGGGATGTAAAAAACAATGTCCAAGGAGTATTACTTCGTGATAGTGGGCAGGGATGATCAACCCGTATTCGAGATCGAGTTCCCTGTAACCACACAGAAGAAGAAAAAGGAAAACGATGTGAGGCATTTGCATCAGTTTATAGCTCATGCAGCGTTGGACATTGTTGACGAACAGGCTCTGCATTCCTCCAACATGTACTTGAAGGTATGCTTCGCATTATGACTTATTATTTTATAGTTATAAACAGTTTTTTGCCATTTTACGTTTTCTTTTAAGAGAAATGACAAAAAACTTTATACCTACATGAGTTAATTTTTGTCTACTACAATATGGTTTGCACTATGTTAATGCAGATATTAGTCAAAGTATGATAATCTTATACGTTTGTTTTCAGGTAGTAGACAAGTTCAATGAATGGTTTGTGTCAGCCTTTTTGACTGCCAGCAGGATGAGGTTTATGATATTACATACGAATAAGAATGAGGAGAACATACGGCAGTTCTTTCAGGAGATGTATGAAGTGTATATAAAGTATAGTATGAATCCGTTTTACATTCCTGACAGCCTTATCAAGAGCAGTGCCTTTGAACAGAAAGCGATCTTCTATGCCAGGAAATATTTAAATGTTTAATAAATTATTCAGATTTTTGATTTCGTATTGCAGTTCTTGGTTGCTACCATGATTATTGCTTTTGTGTTATTATAATTTGCAGTTGATGTTGTTTTATTGTTGTTAATATTGATGATTTAGTCATCGCGTGAAAGAATGTGCCGTTGTATCATCTTCATTTTGTGTATCTTGTTCCCGGTAAGCTACTTGGTTACTTTTTATGTTTAGGTAATATTTAGATAAGAAATATTAGTTTTTGATCATTTTGTGTTAGATAATAAACTTATTTCTATTTTTAGCCGTTGGCGGTGTTGATTTCACGCGGTTGCACCATCCATCTGTGCATCAACATTTTCTTCACCATGCTGGCTGTTATTCCGGGTATTATCCACGCCATTTATGTGTGCTTCTACGACAAATCTCCTTGAGGTGTTATCTTTAGTATCGGTGCCATCTTACTTCGAATGATCTTATCCGATATTTGTAATCTCAAAAACGTTCCATGGCTTTAAATTTTTTTCAATGCTTTAATAAAGTTGTAATTTAATGATAATTGTACCTTACGTACCAGTTTGCATCTGTTTTTATTTGTGATTGTTCTTGCAATACATTAGGGTGTAAGACCAATATGGTTGAAGTTGAAATATTGAATTTTAAGATGCAATAATAGCAATGCCACAATGGTTACCACTTCAGAAAGATGAAGTTCTACCACTGTTTGTTCAGAGGCCTAAGCCAACTAGTTGTGTGACGACTCTCGTCCGCAAATGGAGAGGGTTACATCGTTTTCAGCGTACCGTAGTTATAGGTCTAGCTGTGTTTTTGTTGATTTTTTGTTTTTACGCACAAGTTTACTCGTTATCAGGACAAGTTGAGGATGTTTATCAAAAACAGGTATGTAAACACTCATTTTTAATTTAAATCATGAAAAACTTTGCTCGAAACTTGTAAAAAAAATTTTTTTATACACGCTAACTTGTCTTATAGGTCTTTACTACAAAGCGATACAAGACTGTTGATGAACAAAACAAACAACCTCAAATCAGTAATAAAGGTGGTGTAATCACCTTCCCTGAACCCAACCAAAGGCAGCAAGCAGTAAGGGCAGCTTTTCAACATGCATGGCAGGGTTACAAGAAGTATGCTTGGGGCTACGACCATTTGAAGCCTATATCTAAAGGCTACTCAGAATGGATGCAATGTGGATTGACAATAGTAGACTCGCTAGACACTATGTTGATGATGAATTTAGATCAAGGTAGGTAAAATGATTTTTTGCTTCATTTTTAGAAACATTAGTATGTATATGAATAGGTTATAGTATCTATAATTATTTGACTTATGATGCCAATTTTAGAATTTGGAGAGGCGAAGGATTGGGTGATAAACAAGTTAACATTTGAAAAAGACAACTATGTTAACTTGTTCGAAACTACAATTCGAATATTAGGAGGATTGTTGACGACATACCACATTACCAAAGAAGAGGTGTTTAAGACGAAGGCAGAAGACATTGGAATCCGATTAATGGGAGCATTAGAGAACACGGATATTCCATATAGTGACGTCAATTTAAAGACCAGGTATGCTCATAATTTAACGTTGTACTTATTCTTTTAGGAAAGCGAAGCAACCAGCATGGGGTGGCGAAAGTTCGTTGTCAGAAGTAACCTCAATACAACTGGAATTCAGAGATCTGAGTAGATTAACAGGAAATACAACATACGAGGTTCGGTCTTTTGATATCGAATGACATTATAGTAAAGTATCGCACAGTAACTGCTAATTTTTTAGGAAAAGGCCTTCAAGGTGTCAGAACACATCCACAATATTGGTTGTAAGAAACACGATGGGTTATGCGGAATGTTTCTGAATCCATCAACTGGTACCTTCAGAGACAGTACCACTATAACATTAGGCGCGAGAGCTGACAGTTACTACGAATACTTGTTGAAACAGTGGCTACAAACTGGGAAGGCGGTCGACTGGTTGAAGAAGGACTACGTGGAATCTATAGACGCCATGAAGAAGCATTTGTGGCGCGCTTCAGAACCAAAACAGTTCTGGTTTGTGGGCGAACTTTTGTCTGGCAACTCTTACTCTCCCAAAATGGTAAGCTTTCTATGTTATTGTAACCTGGATTATACAGTTTACCACACCTTTGCCGAAATATGATTTATTTCATTTTTAGGACCATTTGGTATGTTTCCTAGCAGGAACGTTGGCACTGGGTGCTCAGAACGGTCTTCCCGAGTGGCACATGGATATGGCCAAGAACTTGTCACGTACATGTTACGAAATGTATAAAACGCCAACGGGCTTAGCTCCAGAAATTGTGTATTTCAACCAGCTGCCTGGCACAAACAAGGATGACATAATAATAAAGGTACAGTCATCTTGGGTTAGTGAAATCTCGGGGAATGCGTTTTCGGGGAGTACATTTTAGGGGAGGAAGTTTCGGGGAATGGTATTTTCGGGGAATGTAATTTCGGGGAATATGTTTTCGGGAAATAATATTTTCGGGGAAAAATTTTTAAAAAATTTATTTTTATGTAAAGTCCTAAAAAGTTGTGAATGACGTATAATTGGTGGAAGACTGAATCACCACCTGACTAAATCACATATTTCTTTTTACCCAGACTGAATCACAGACTGACCGAATCACATGTGCCTTTAATTATCGTGACCGTTGACATCGTACCGTGAACGTTCCTATGACACTTCTTTGTATACTTTTAATTTAAGGTCACATGATAAGTATTAATAGAATACCGTGAACGTTATTGTACTGCGCCGTGAACGTTATAATGTTACTGTTTTTGTAATGGTTTTGTAAAAATATCATAGAGTAAATGTAAGTATCGTTATCATCGTACTTCGAAAACATAAAAATTAGAACGTTCACGTCACGGTACGATAACCTTCACGGTACTCTATTTATCATGTGACCTTACATTAAACCTATACAAAAAAGTGTCATAGGAACGTTCACGGTACGATGTCAACGTTCACGATAATTAAAGACACATGTGATTCGGTCAGTATGTGATTCAGTCAAGGTAATAAGGAATATGTGATTTAGTCTTCCACCAATTGAACTAAATTATTTGGTTTAAATATTACTTATACATTATGTATTAATGATATAGTTAATATAATCAAATTGTTTTTAGTCATTCACAACTTTTTAGGACTTTACATAAAAATAAATTTTTTAAAAATTTTTCCCCGAAAAGTCCACTCCCCGAAAATATTATTCCCCGAAAACATATTCCCCGAACTTACATTCCCCGAAAATACTATTCCCCGAAACTTCCTCCCCGAAAACGCATTCCCCGAGATTTCCCTTTCCCAGTCATCTTCAGTTACTCTTAACAAATGTTTTAGCCGTTAGATGCACATTCTTTGTTGCGACCAGAAGCCTTCGAAGCCTGGTTCTACATGTATCGTATCACTGGTGACAAAATGTATCAGGAGTGGGGCTGGGAAGCCTTTTTAGCGATAGAGAAATATGCACGGGTAGAAAATGGGTATTCTTCAGTCAATAACTGCAAAAAAATTCCGGTAACATATAGGTGAGTGTCTTAATTAGTGACTGTACCCAAATATATACTTTTACGTACGCTATTACTTTTCCCAGAAATTGCGTCTTGACATCTACGAGAAAGTACTTTTTTCTATTTTAGTCTAAAGATATTGAGAAAGTAACTTATAATAACTATTGTATGTTTCAGAGACATGATGGAGTCGTTCTTTCTTTCCGAGAGCCTTAAATATTTATATCTTCTATTTTCCGACGACCAAACGGCGTTCCCTTTGAACGAGTACGTTTTCAACACGGAGGGTCATCCACTGCCGGTGTTTAATTATTAATATTTAATAATTATTAGATAAATAAATAACAACAAGGTCGCTAACTAGTTACTTTTGGGAGGCCAATGAACGGAAGAGTCTGTGTCCGCTGATAAAGGTGACCACAGAGATAGGGGCTAAGTAGTACAACGTGTCGAACATGTTGAGCTGAATCCAGAAGTATAAGTACAAGGTGAAGATGGAGATGACTCCGCCATGGAATCCAAGAACCCAGATGGAGAACGGAAGACGCCCGAAGTTGATTCCAATCGCCAGCCACTACAAATTAAAAGTTTAAAACTTTTATTATATATTAGAAAGGGAAACGAAATTTACAGTTAGCTGGTCACGAATCACATGGCAATGGCAAAGAAACTTACAGACACCAACAGAATTAGGAGTGGAGCAGCACAGACCAAAGCGAAGATGTGAGCAAAGAAGGCTGGAGGACGGGCTTCAGGCTCACGGAACAAGTGTTTGATTTCCTTCTTCGGTTGGTAGTGAACTTGTTGAGAAGGAGGGATCACTTCAACTGACACAGCTTCGACTTTGACGTTGAATTGGGCAAACACCCAATCGAATCCTTCGTATTTTACATCACCAAGAAGCAGATGAGCAGAGTAAGTACCGGCTTCTCCTCCAAATTCCTTTCCATGAGTCTTCATTTGCTAAATGTCGAGATAACATTAAAATTAGAGAACTTACCAAGTCGAAGGTGTAAGTTTCTGTCTTCGCATCTTGTTCCAACACATAAGCAACTTGTTTACCCGTCTTATCATTAACAAAAATAACAAAGGATTGGTGGACACTGACTGGCTTGTTGCTGGCCAGCACTTTGAAGGTCAACTTCAAATCGTGGGAAGAGTCAAGGTCAACTACTTTGCCTAATTTCTGACCCGACACCAAACTAAAGCGGTAAATAAAGAATGTAAAAATAAAGAATTTTGATATAGATAAAGAAAACAATTAAGCCGTATTTTAAATTTGAAGCTTCGCTTTACTATTAAAAAATCTTACTTTTGTGAAGCTCCTAATCCGTCAACAAGCGTAGCATCTTGAACTGTAAGTTTAGGTAATTGAGCTGATACAATGGTGAGGAATACACCCAACAAAAGAAGTAAACGGGACATTATTCTACTACAACGACTCGTTTTGGACTCAAACATACGTTGCCAACTGGCAAAATTATTTAGTTTGGCGTTTCGTTTCAGGCCGGTAAGATTTCGCTTTGGGACCACATTGAAAGCGTATAGTACGTCAAAATTGGACAGTACATTAAATTACAAATTACTTAAAATTTTTAGTTTGTTTATAGTCATTTTACTTAATATTATATTTTGCTAATAACGAGTTTAAAAGTAATAAAATAACGATATAACGTTGTGAAAGGTTTATGAACTTATAAAACATTACAACGAATAGTAATCAGTAGGAGTTTATCGCAAGTTTGTGATACAGCAACTATGAACATAATTTGGAATAGACATTAATGAAAACCGTATTAATTCTTCTTTGATTTAGCATATTCTACGAACTCGTCAATCATTACTGGCCATGCTCCTTCCGCGTCGTAGTTCTCGTAATTGTCCATGGTCTGGATCAGGAAGTCAAAGAAGAGATTCCATGTGTCTCTAGAAACGCCTTTGGTCTCTTTCTCCTGTAGAAACTGAATCCAGACAGGGACTCGAGCATCTCGGTTTTCGAAGATCAGATTCCAATAAGCGATCGCCGTGTCAATCTCCAGGAATCTGGTGGCGGCGCTCTTGGCATAGTTGAAGGCAAACTGGTAGAGCTGTTTGAACTTTTGTGTATCTTTGAGCTCGTTTCTCCATGTAGCAGCTTGATTTCGTAGTTTTTCTAATGAATCAACTCTGAAACAGAAAAAGATATGAACAAAAAATAAGAAACGGAAGACATATGCAAATAAACCTAAACATACCTCATCTGCTGGCATCCTTTCTTAAATTCTTCTAAAGAAAATTCACATTGTGTTTCAGCATTCATCTTCCATGCTAACACTAAGGCTTCCAACGCTGAGGGATCAATATTAAGGTCATTGAGCAGCCTGAGCATGCCATTAGGCCCGATTTTGTTTTCTACACCCGCTTGTTTTAAGTCTTCCTTATCTGAACCAAGAATGATTAGTATTCAAAATTAAAAGTGAGATTTTAGTAATGAAAAGTATCAGGTTATACATTATACCAGGAAACCTTACCATTGGCATATTGATAAAACATGGCATCTAATTTTCGAACATCGCTACCCGACGAACTCTCCTGCAAAGATGGAGTTTGGTAAAATATGTCGAGGCCTCTTTCTACGTTCCAGTCAGAATTGTTCAAGCATTTCAGAGCAACGGGTTCATCACAGTTTGCAATTTGAATAAAAGTGCGCAACTAAAGTCAAGAATAACATTGTTAAGCACCAACCTACTTTTTCACGTTGACCAGACTTCAATTTGGCATTCATAGTTGGGGCCGGATGACTCGGCTCACCGAGTTTCAATCTTTTTGCTGCCCGCGCCACGACGAACCGCTGGAAAAAACGTCTTAAATTAAAAATAAACCGATATCCTGGCATGACAAAGCTTGCAATGTAAAAAATAAAACAGTCAAAAACAAAGCTGAAGTTTGAAACGCACGCTTATAACGAAGGAAGAAGACGATCAAAGAAAAATGAAGCAAATAAAATTGAAGAAAATATTTTTGTGACACTTCGCAACGCCCGATACAACACGTGACATTCCGTAGCAAGTAAAAGTTTTTGCGAAGAATGGGCCTTTCGAAAGGTACATATAAGGGACGAGCTAAATACATCGGATGGCCTAATCGAAAATAAATCAGCCATTCCTTGGCTGAACACGTATCAGCCAAAGACTAGAATTTTTTGGCTGATTTTTCAGCCAAAAATCTAAATTTTCTGTCTGATATCAACAGCAAAAATTTTTGGCTGATATATCAACCAAAAATCATGATTTTTTGGCTGACATTTCAGCAAAAATATGCGATTCCTTGTCTGATATTTCAAGATTCAGCCAAAAAATGCAATTCTTTGGCTGATACCTGCTCAGCCAGGGAATCGCTGATTTATTTTCGACCAAACCATCCGATGTATTTAGCTCGTCCCTTATATGTATTTAGAACAAGGCTCAGCATAACGTTGTCGGATATCAGTATATCACGTTGAGTTTAGCATAATTACTGTTAATGTAAGTTATTTTGAGTGAGACAAAATTTCAAAAAGTTGAAGGTTGTGGTTTGATAACTTAGTTTTGTCAATAGTAGCAATACAATGAACCTACGCAAATATAAATATATTAATTTTTCACCTTAAATTAAACCAACGTTTTCAAAACAATTTATATACACATAAATATTGGTATTACGCATCGTAATACATTGCATAGTAATCGTCGTTCCTCCTAAAGTTTCTGCTGGGCACCATCTTTACCGGCTCGACTGGTGGAGCTGGCGGCTTCGGCGTCGTTTGCTGTAGTTTCACAGTAGTAGACGTTTGTGTAGTCGTAGTTTGTATCGTGTTTGGAATCAGATTTTCGTTTGAAATTTTCTCTTCTAACCCTATGGTATCTTCTTTATCTACTTTCATGTTTTTGTTCACTACGGTCTCTTCCTTGTCAAGCTTAATGGTCTCTTCCTTGTCTACATGAACTTCGTATTCGTCGATGTTTTCTGAGATCATAGGCAAAGGCTCTTCCTTGAACATTTTCGAAGCGAATTCTGTTTTTTGAGCACCATTGGCCATACTCTTTGTCTCTGATTTGTGTTTTTCCTCAACATCAACGTAGTCTTCGTCTTCTGGTTTCACTTTTTCTACCTAAATTTCAGTTTTGTTAGAGTTGTGCGCTTACCGCTGAATAGTAGTCGAGGTTCGAAGAGATTTGAGGCAATTCTTTCCCGACGTGTTCTGCCGTTCCATCGATTGACGGGGAAAAGTCAGTTCCAAAGCCACTGAGTTCGTCGGTTTTGATATCTGTAGTGTCAACTTTGTGCTTCGTGAAGTCTTCGATCAGTTCTGGATTTTCAAGGACTTTTCCAATGATGTCCCAGCCTTTAGGGTCGTGGATGAGACTCATGGCGGTCTGAAAATGAAAGGTAGTTTAGTTTTGTACCTGCCATTGTAAGTTTTACTGATTTTAACCTAAAAATCAGTAAAATTACACAAAAGGTTACCTGGAAATTGGAGAAAAAGTCACTTTTGCGGAACTCATCGACAGCTTTGTAGATGTCCCCACAGTTCAGGCGGTTACATATTCCGATAAACGGTAGTTCTGGCAGGGGTTCGTCAAAGTTTCCTTTACCTGCCTTCTGCATAAAGGTCTCAAACACTTTGGCAAAGTTTAGTTGTTCTGAAATTTTCATCTTGACTTAAGATTCTTATATTTTGACTGATTTTAATATTCTTCTTTTGGTTTACTGTATTAATTGACATTATATTTTTCTTTCTGAGACATACCTGGTGACATGTCTTGTTGTTGTTCTTGTTGTACCTTGGTGTTGATCTTGTGCATATCTTCATTGTACTGGTTTTGCATTTTGTCTTTGACTTGATTGAATATTTCGGTCAGAAGCCCTCGAGGGCCCAACAAGACAGACTTCCATTGTTTGGAGTCGTCTGAAAAAAAGTGAATCGCCTAAGGAAATGACTCACCAATTTGACTCGGAGATGAGTCGATGGAGAAAGCTGATTGAGGGGGTTCTTCCATCTCCTTCTTCACCTGATCTGCCTGCTGTTTTTGGTCGGCCAAGTTGAGCATTTTACTTACCATATTCATTATGCCGCCATTCTGCATAAATCTGCTGATAAATGATAGCGCTTCAAGAAAGGGTTACGGTTATTTGATTAAATTAGGGTTTTGAGTTCTTTTTGATTTTCGAAATTTAAGAAAATGACTTTGATAGGCATTATGATAAGTTACTCTAGCAAATTGAACGATTATATTATTAAGAAATGCCTACTAGTTACTCAACCAACCTTCATTCGGTCTCGCATCATTCAAGGACGGCTTCTGAGACAGTTGTTCTTCGGGAGTTGACGATAGGTTTGGCACGGCGGAAACAAATAGAAGACCCGTAGATAAGAGAAGCAGCTTCGAGATCAACATTAGGTAGGAATTAGTGGGAGAATCATCCACTCCAATCTTCAAATTTCCTTAAGGATCTAAGGTGGGAGAGGGATCTGAGGTGAGAGCGCGGAAAGAAGGAGCTGGCTGTGATCGACTCCAATCCCCGAAAACCGGTCCTCTACTTTTTATTTGGCGAACCTGGAGGTGAAGCGAGAATCTGCCGAAACACCGTCACCTTGACCTGATGTCTTTGTTTAGTCATCGGTGGTCTTGACCTACCTTGACCTAGTCATCGTCAGTTTAAACTCGAATGGATTGACTCTGTAGAAGACCCATATTGACGTAGCGTTTGGAAGGTTGTAAACAACCTTCAGGAGGTCTTACTTAACTTGACATAATCTTCGAAAGTATTTACCTGATTTGGTTTATTAAGTTAAGTCTCTGAGATATTGTATGCAATTTAGTTTTTGGGTTGGAGCCTGTGTAGATGACATCGACGAACTGGTCGTATCTTGCGACAGTTCGTCGTAGTAATCTGCTTGTCGCGGCCTCCGGGGCCTACTCTTCTGTAGAAGGTCGTCGTCTTCGTACTCTTCATACTCTTCTTCTATCTGCGGCTTTGGAGGCCGTGCTATCACAGGTCTCCTTGTAGTCTGTGCAGTTGAGTACTTGGTCGGCCTAGGGTTCCGGGCGTGTGGTGCTCTGTTACCTTTCCTGGGAGCTACTGTCATTGCACCTAATGACGGAGTTTTGTGTATCGTGCTCTTCATCATCGTCCTGTTAGCTGGAGGATCTCGTCCTATAGGCATAGACCTAGTGTCGATACTCTTGACTCTAGTCGACCATGTGTGTGAGCCGGCTGGTAGACTGGGCGGCGATGGGTATGGTTCAGGACTGTCGTTAATAGGCTCTAGCATAGGTTCCAGTGGCTCTTCCGTCGTGGGCTCTTCGACCGGCTTTTCGATGGTGTTCATGAAGCGGTCGATTAATTGGAAGCCTTTGGAGAAGATTCTGCATTGTTCATGAGAGAGTCCTTGTTCTCGGCACACAGAAGTCACTGCTTCTGGGTTTCTGAATCAGTTATAAATTTTACATTAAGGTAATAACTTTGGTGATTTATAATAGTTAGAATCGTTTTTAATTATAAAAATGCGAAAAGAATGATTTTTTAAGCTTGGCTTCTTCACGCAAAGTATTCTTTAGGTATCAACTTACTGGCTGATGACTTTTCTCATTTTCGGATCTTGTACCAGCTGAGCAGCTAGATTCAAGTTAGCGAAACTCTCGTCGTATTTGAAGTTATGGGCTGTACATGAGATGAATTTGCATATTTGAGAGTTGCCCCTACAAATCGGGGAATCAGATGATTGAAGGAGGGTTGGGGCCCCTAGTACCGCCACTTCGCGTCCTTGGTACGCATTCTAAACACCAAATCAGATATGATAACTTGGGTTTACCTTCTTCACAACACCTGGGCTTTCTTGTAGCGGACGTGACGTGTCGAATATGGGCTTGACGAAACTGAGGGCGGTGTGGATAAGGTCGTCTAGGGTTACTGTAAGGAAAAGTGGTGTTAATGGGTTTAAAATTGGTTTGGTCAATTTTTGGCAATTTTGATTAAAAAAATTAAACAAAAATATTTTTTTAGTTAGACTGATTCGAGGATTAAGATATTATTTTTTGTGTGCTTATTGATAACCGAAGTGATTATTTTATATTTTTTTGTTATTTAAAAATTAACTTCGAATACTTTTAAAATTTAATTTTTAAAGTATTTTTTGTTACTGTACCATTTATGTACTAAAACTTATTATTTTTCAATTTTTTTTAATTCGACCTACTTTTGAATAAGGTAACAACAACAAAACATTCTGGGTTGAAAACCATAACTGTCGATTACTACACTTACCTTGGCGTTTCACCGGCGACGCTATGGCAGAATTAAGTAGCAGGAGGGCGAGACCCCAAACAGTCCAGTCAGGCGGTTTTGGGATCATAAGCGAAACTATTATAATTCGAGAATAAGTTGAAAGTCAGGGAGGGGATCGCTATGATCTGCGCTGAGAGGAAGATCGAGAAGGGAATGGCGCGCCCTCGTTGCGCTTCACGGCCTCACTTTCGAAAAACCCGCTGAGCCCTTAGGCGCTTCTCATTTTATTTATTTTATATCGTTCAAACCACCCATGGTATCGTCGGTTTCCGACTTTCCGGACACTCGGGACGGCAGCTCGCTGTCGTTCTCGTCGTACTCGTTCTCCTTGATGTCCACCACGCCGTACTGGGTGCGGTTGGCGGCGGCTTCGGACTGGGTGGGCTGGTCTTGTTGTCGCACCTCGTCTGCCGTCTTCTGCTTGATCTGTCTGAAAGTGAAAACGGTTATTTATCATCAAATTTGTTATCTTTTAGATTAGAATAATGAAGAATGCTGCTTTCCTTTGTAGGTTTGATGTTTTACAATGTGTTACACTTACATTTGGGTTTCTGGTGTCAATAACTGAGCTATCTTTCCTTTCACTTCCGAAGGCAAGAGGTGCTTCTCCAGACTAAGGCCTTTCTTCTTGGCCGTTTCTTGTAGCGTGCTCTTGAATAGACTGTAATCTAAAAGCATGGTAAAGTATTAACTATAAGACAAAATGGTTAGACTATGCTTTTAATTACATCGTCTTACTTACCCGGGACTTTGTTGTAGTTTAGCCGCTTCAGATACTTGAAGAATGTCCAGAATTCTTTGGGGATCATGGTGGTCAACATTTTCTCTGAAGTCTCTTTGCAGCGCTCAGCTGGAGTCCGCTCCATGCTCTTCCACGGTAGGGATCCGTTCAACATCTCGATCAACATGTACAGCCATGACCACAGGTCGTCGTGCCTCCCACATTCCTCCTTCCTGTGAACGTTCAAAGAACAGTAGCGTACCGTGCCTTTGAAGGGAACGTTCTTTCGTGGCTCCCGGAGTTTCGTTTTCCCATTTTCGGTCATCTGGAATTAAAATCATATTTTTGTGTTCAGTTCGACGTTATATTACTTTACTTTGTCCTAAATGCTTACTTCGTTTGGGGGAGAGGTGGGGGTACCCCTCTCCCGGAGCCGATCCGAAAAAAATTCCACAGGTAGGAGGTACCTGTACGCAAAAAAAAACAAAAAAATCGGTCCACAGGTAGCTGTACCTGTAAACGAAAAAAATTTTTTTCGGCCTCCCCCCTCCCCCAGAGAAAATTTGTAGAACCGTATTGTGTTGTACTTACAATTATTTGGCGAGCTAGTCCAAAGTCGATAATGTAGATATGACGCTTGTTCTTGATTCCCGTAGCAAAGTTTGAAGGTTTTATGTCACGATGAACGAAGCCGGCGTCGTGGATTTCTTTTATGCCATTTAAGGTTTCCAGCGACAGAATGATGGTGGTGGGCAGGTCAAACTTCTGAAACAAATTTTAAATGGCAAAGAATTTTTTTTAAAGTTACGTCATCTGATTAATAAATTTTACATTTTTTGTAGAATTTTCAAATTGTTATTGCTTTTCAAATTTTGAAATTTTTAAAGTCTGTCTTACCTGGTCTGGCATGATTTTGCGAAGAGCACTTAAAGAAGGACCAATGAGTGTCATGATGACATAATAAAAAGAGGGTCCCTTCCCTGTAGCCAATAATTTGCATACATGTTTCCCATTGGACAACTTCTTCAGCACGAACACCTCCATCTTCAGAAGTTCGTCTTCTTTCAGCATTCCATATGGTTCTACCTTCAAATTCGAGTTTAAACAACAATAGGCTTCATAAATTTATATTTTATGACACTACAAGTAATGTCAAAACAGAAAAACTTCAAATAATGCCACAAGAAGCAAATGATACGTTTATGACAACAAAAATGACAAAGGGTACCTTAAGAGCCCCAAAGACTTCCGTTTTGGTGTTCTGAACCTGCCAAACCACTCCACAGCCACCCTCCCCCCACCTTCTTCACTAGTTTCCATCCATTTAGAATACCCCCGGCACTCAGGGGGATTTTCTCGAGATCAGCTTTAGTTAATACCATCAAAAACGTCAGAAACCGACCGACTTCTGACAGAGTAATATCACAAATTTAAGGTTTTTCCAAATTGTGTTAGAACAGTTCTATCTTTGACATTTTTTGGGTAAAAAAGGTAAAGTTATTGATAAAATAAAGATTTTCAAAAAAGTTTACTTAAAGAACTTGAAATGGCAGTATTTTGCACCAAGAATATAAAAATAAATGCAAATCACAATAAAATATTTACAAATTCCAAAGCTATGCTCGATTCCGTTGCCTACATTGATCTGTCATCCGCCCAGCGCTCGGGAAGATGGAGCCGATGAATACTTTGCGATTCTGCACTATATCGTAGCTGGTTACACTCATGGGACATCCATCTAGCTCTACCTGCAAATATTAACATAGTTATTTGGATACTCACTTGTTATGCTAAGTTGAAAACTTAACTTACGTCACAAGTCCTGCTAGATCTTCTGCTTAAGAAACACAGAGTATACAATCCAAAGTCAAACTCTGGACTAGTACCAATGAGAAGAGAACCAGCCCGCTTAACCAACTTGTTCCAATGGAACTTGACAGCTGCCATTACATTCTGAAATCACCAACGTTTACTAATACAGCTATTGATAAGGTTGGTCAGACAGTTCTATGCACTTTCTGACCAAACTCAAAAAAATCTAAAAATGGTTACAGTACCCCTCGCTTCACCAGGAATCCACGATAGTCGAAGCCGGCCGAAGCGTTTCTTTCCAAAGTGTAGAACCTGATCCAGTTGTGCATTCCCGAGATCTCACCGTTCTTGGCCTCGCCTACGAAGACGTGCTCGAAGCCAGACGTGTCAGGTTGCCCTCTGGCTCTAGAGTAATTGTCGAACCAGAGCTGCTTCAGCCACTTTCTCATCGTGGCTTTGTCTATGGCAAACGGGTGGCCTAAAAGAAGGTATACTTGTAGATTGTTGACGTAATGAACATACAGTAACCGTGAAATGAAGTTAAATAATATCCGAAATCAATTGTCTTACCTTTGCTTTTCAGAAACGGCCCCAAGGTGCTCCAGACTGGAGTAGCCAATATCAAGTCCAAGAAGTTGTCGATTTCTGCATTCGCCTGTAAAAGCTATTTACTATGTAATGTTACAGTACCTGAGTAGATTCTCGTTCAGCTACACCCGTGTCCATGTTGTAGTTGTCCAACAGATCAATAAGAGCTTCGTATGTTGGTTTTCTGAGTAACGACGAGTCGATTTGCTCAAATAATCTGAAATTATATTGATGTTGATAAGGTGAAGATAATTGTTGATTTCAGAAAGCATCTTTGTTAAAATTGTATATTACAATGACAAATACTCACTTTTTATCAGCTCGATCAGACACATCAGCTGATCCCGTATGTCCTTGGTAGTTGAGTCGTATCTGATTGCCCCTGGCCTTATTCTCATCGACTTCTCTCATCTTATTTACGACCGCCTTCAGCTCCTGGTCGCTCACCTCGAAGCGTGGTAACAACTGGGATGTACATGTTGATATCAGTAGGTATACAACAAGTTTGAGGAGCATTCTAAATCTAGTTGATAAGAGAAAATAACATGAAAAATAGTAGAGTTAACCATACAGTAAAACACTGTACAATTATTAACATTGTCATAGTTAAAGACATCGTATTTAACCATAGTAAATAAAACCAAAGAACGCGCAAAAACGTGGAAACCATACAATATTCATGGCTACGTTATGGTATGTTACTCTACCTTCCCAGTCTCCTTGACTACCGTTCCTTAAAGTAAGTGTAATACACACAACATAACAAACGAGATGTTCGTTTACTGTGCTATCTTTCTGTTTTGCTCATCTGCACTTGCTTGTTATATCAACAATGGTAAGAGTAGGCGTTGTGATAGTAAAAGTAATTTCAGAAATAACTACAAGATCGTCTTTCTACCGTAGGCTTACGAACACAACATGTATAACATACGAAGACTTACTACGAGATGTAACAGACGACTCAAATTATAATATAGTGGTACGTTATAAATGTAAACATGTAAAATGTATATTAGAACATACTTAATATGTCATATTATCGATTGAGAACAATGTGAATAACAATATAACGTTTAGATAATACGATTACCATCAACTGATAGGACATGGTATCTTGACAATAATAAAATAAACTTCAATTCTGCTCAAAATGATAACATATTCTCAAGTTTACTGTCACAAAACGGCTACCGTAACCTCGAAACGGCCAATATTACTGCAAATGTAAGTGTTTTATGTACATCTAAAACAACTTTTTTAGGTAATAATACTGAAACAAAACAGTATTCTGACGTTACAAGACGGTGAAATGCCCTCTGATGAGTATATTTTATATACAATAACAGAAGATGAAGATGACGAACTTGTTACAGAAGATACGAAAGAAGATAGTGATGTTGTAGTATGTGTCATCAAGAAGATGACACTGTTCAGAAGAGAATTCGGAACAGAAAGCGATAGTGACACAACTTTATTAGTCATAGACAGAGATAAACAGTGCTTCAATGTTACAGTAAGCATTACTTTTAATAATACCACAGTAATATACCTAAACATACTATATCTGCTATAATATGTAAGTCCCAAAATATTGTGTCTAGATCAACTTTTATGCCTATATCTGGTTTTAAACTGATTAAATTACTTTTAAGGTAAGGAACACCACTTCTATCACATCTTACAAGACTTGTCACATCGAGACCGAGAATACGACGATTCCCATGGAAATCGCCCAGAATAACTTCACCAACCTTCAAGGATGTTACACTTTCGACCACAACAGTAACGCCACGCTTTACTGTGACCAGGATGTGATTACTCAAGTCTACATCACCAGTTTCAAACAATTAGTTACCCGAAATCTGCCAGAACAGCTGAATATTACCCATCCCATCCTCAAGGTAAGTCATTCTTCAAATGACATTTTATATTATATTATACTATAAAGATTATTTAATCTACCTCAAGAAAACAAAGCGACACACATGTCGCGACATTGCCAATAAACAACGCTTTCAGATTCTGATTTCCCTCGATTTTCTCCCAAAAAACATTTTTCCCAATTCTTCCGCCTTTTGTTCCGTCGGTGAGTGAGGGCGCGCTAATCGGGGAGACGGTCAGAGAAAGAAAGAGAAGCCGAAAGTCTCTTTTCTTTTTCGCCTCGTTCTTTCTCTAACCCAGTCGTTTGTCGAGAAAACAGTTTAACTCGCCCTAAGATAAGATAAAAAAGGTGCGCGATGAAGGGTAACCATCTTTCGGCTGACTGGTTAGTGATGCCAACTTTTTTACATTACTGAGCGCAATAACATATCTATGATAAATAATAGCACCAATTTACAATAGCCTATGTGTTAGAAGATGTAAAGATGTTGTTTTTGGTGTAAAAGTCCCTAATGGTATGATTAACATGTTATTGTAGATGGAAGTACCAATGTACCAGCAACCATACAGGATAATTACTGCGCATGCAACTTTAGCAACTTTAATACAACAGGAAAACACAGTATTTACGTGGTACGGTCATCTGAATTGTACGATGCTACGATGAAGTACCAACATCCAGTACTAGTAGACTTTAGTACGTTACTCGAGACATCTTCTCTATATGTTACGATACATGGCATACCACGGAATCCACTGGCCAGAAGTCGGATTGTTCTGTATCCTGGGATCACTGTGAACATTAGTCACGATGAGTTCTTCGATAGTGTTAAGGTAAGAGTCATGACGTGGTTTGAACGATATTGATAACGGTTTTATAATATATTGTAAATGTGTCATAGTAAGTTCTACTTGTGACACGAATTATTCGAATATTGCTTTTAGTACAAATGGTACACTGATTCTAAGTTAGAAGCGTCTACGCAATCTCTTACTATAAAAGGTGGTACCTACAGGAGTGGTCAAGTCGTTAAAGTAACGTTGATTGTAACAGCAACATACGATGGTAATGTGATGAATGGAACGGCTTCTGCTGAGATTACTGTAAGTATTTATTTTAAAAATTACTGTAACTTTTATTTTTTTTGTGTGTGATTTTTTGATATAAAGTAGAATATATATAAGGAAGTTACTAAACTTTTAATTCTCTTTTTACAGTTTACAATATGTATTTTTTACTGTAATTTTTCTTGTATTACTGTTGTACCACTTTCAGTACATAGTAGAGCCCCTAGTAGCTGTGACAGACAGTTACCAACGTTCCGTATCTCAAGGTGACGTTCTCTTCTTGGATGCTTCAGATTCCTACAACCCGAACTACCGTAGCTCAGTACTGCAACATTCGTGGCAATGTGTGGATGTGAAGAACGATAAAGAATGTCAGTTGGACGACAGTACGGTACTTAACAAGTCGTACGTTTCCGTAGACGCATCGTATCTTGTTCCTGGTCAGAAGTTGATGTTCGTAGACTACATAAGGGATGATAAGCTGAATTCTAGTGTTTCTACGGTAGTTACAGTACAACCTAGGGACGCTCCTACTGTAAAACTATTACCGTTTACTCAGGTTCATGTCAACTTTATGGATTCGATACGAACACAAGCCTATGTACGATCGTTTGGTGGACATCTGGAGACGGAATGGCACTTATACGAGCTTGAAAGTAAGTTGTATCTAAATTTAAATTGTTGACTCATACCTAAAATGTTGTTTAATATTGTATATAAAAAGGTTTGAGCATGATTATATCGATTTAGGTAACAAATCGATTGAGCTTGGAGACAACTTTCCTTACAGAAAACGGTCGTTTGATGACATTACGGCTAAACAGTACACCTTACTGTCGTTTACGTTACCATCACAGTCACAGTAAGTCAAGAATACTTTTTTTTTCAAAGTCTGTATTAGGTACTTGCTATAGGTTAACACGTTTTATTGTTAATGTATACTGTAATTTCAGTCAGCTTCTGAATCTATCGTGTTCTAAGTCTTATGTGATTCGTCTTCTGGCTATGAACTCAGCAGGTATTGGGTGGGCAGATCGTGTCTTGTCACCAACGTATGTTCCTCAAGACCTTCAAGTTCGTATCTTGCCTGAAGGTGAAATCTACGCATTGGAAACGGCAGTTACTGTAGAGTTAGCCAACAGTTTGATTCACTTTTTTAATTTTTACATCAGGTTTGGGATTCGTACTGTAATGTACGGTAACAAGACTTCAGAACGATGGAACAGATTCTCAGCGTTTACTCAGTATTCAACGTATCTTCCTTCTACCATGCATCTTACGAATGGTACGTCTTCTGAAGGCGTTTCTACTACAACATTGTCTACAGAATCTTTTGAGAAGACATCAGAACCTTCGGAATCGGCCTCAGAAGAAGCTTCTGAATGCAACAACAGAGTAGCATACCAAGGTCTGGTAGAGTTATGTGACTTTGACGGTTACTGTATCCGAGACGAGACTTCTCAGTTCACCGTGCTGCCTTCAAGGAATCTGGAGGTGGCGTACGATAACATGATGAAGATGATGGAAGGAGATCTACAGGCTGGAGCACCTTTCAGTGCCTTCGACAAGCTGATGGCAGTCAGTCTAGAGAACTGCACTGATACTGTACAGAACGTGGAGATATTCGACACGTTGGCTTCTCGAGTCATTCGACAGGTATCTTCTTCTAGGTGAGTTAAAGATCGTATGTTTAGACATAAAGGGATTAAGTTATGTGGTATACGATGATAAAAGTTACCTTTCTTGAAATTATATTGTTTTAGTGATCTTCTGGAGCTAATGGAAGGGCTACAGTACCTAAACAACGTTATGTTACGAGCATCTGAACGTACTGTAGCTAGAATGTCGTCTTTATCATATAAGGTGAAGAATATGTTGGGGTTCGAGACGAAAAGATCAAAGAGAAGTGCCGACCTGATGTCAGCTATGGCATTTGGAAGTGGCTCCAGGATCTCTGAAGACATGGTGGGTTGGTATCTCAGTATATATCTTATGTAAAGTAACATTTAGTATGTTTAGATTAAAATATAGTAAAATAAGGTAATATTATAGTACGAATTCTAGGCTGACGAGCTTCTGAGAGCGTACGATCTTCTGATAAGCAAGAACCAGCAGAGCGAGACCTTGTATCTCGGCAACGTGGACGACCTTCTGGGTGCTTTCTGTGTTCAGACGGACTCGAATAACATTATGTCGGCTTCTGGAGGCAAATATACTGACATACAGCTACAGGCTTTACTGCCAAGTTACGAGACCTTTCTCAACAGTAGTTACAACCTGGCTGGCACTGATGGGGATACGGTAAGTTACTGTGGTGTGGATGGGAAGGGAAGCTCAGAGGTTGTTACAAGGCAGGTGATTTTGGCATTTGAGGGAGGAGCTTTAAATGTTTTTATCTTTACTTATACTTCTATGTATATATGTTGTTGTACATACTGATTACGTTAAGATCTCATTCAACGTCAACTTCAAGCAGCAATATTCTGAATGGAAGTGTTCCAATGGGAATGTCAGTTGCTCAGAGATCTGTTTGGGGTCGGGGCAGATCAAGAGTAGTATCTTTAACGACAACGAGTTCATGAGACTAGCCTTTGCCAATCCAGGCTCAATTACCATGTCATTGGACGACCTGGTCTCTGACATTCATCGTATCTTGTTCATGGATCCGATTAATGGAGCTGAAGTTGCTCTAGACAGCTTCATCAAGTATACAGTCAACATTCCCTTGACTGACTACTCTTCCGCTATCTACTATAAGGTAAAGTCTATAGTATAACATTACATGAGTCATATGTTCAAACATATCATACATGTTTACTTACTGTAAGGTAAAATATACTATTTAGTGTCTCTTATTCACGGATTCTTGGAATGGAGATTACTGTACTTCTTCTGAATACGCAATTAACACAGCTGACTATGGGTATCTACTACAATGTAATTGTAGTGCTAATGGTTATGTTGGGTATGTTAGCGTAATATATGTATGATTTACAACGTATTATGTTTTAAAAATAATTTTTGAGTTTATATAGGGTATTCAAAGTGTCAGCCCCAACACCTTACAGTTACCCATACTACAATGAACTTTTACTACAGTTTTCTATGGTATGTTGACTAACTTCAACAATTTTAAAACCTCATAATGTAATATTTTTGAAACATCTTACTTTTATACTAGCATTTTAACTACTACAATATAATTCTAGTCTTCAAACAAAACTTGTACGCTGGAACAAGCTACTCTGGTTGTAAGCAGTTTGGCTACAGTAATCGCAGTGCAAGATACCAGATTTGTGAATGTTACTGCGTGTGACGAGGATGGTATCTTCGAGGCTACATTAAGACCAGCCTTGAATGCGAATCAAACTGCCAACAGCTATGTAGTCCAGGCCGTCGTAAAGGCAGTCTACCAACCAGGGGGTTTTGTAACTTCTAATAACGTTGTGGACAATGTTACAGTATCTGTGGTTCAAAGAGGTTTGTTTTTTGGTATTTTAGGTATATTACTGTGCTTTTTGGACTAAGTAATACTTTTTTTTGAAAATATGCAACACAACTAGTAACTTGTTCATGGTTAATATGACTGCTGGTCTTGTGTCTTAGTGTCAGCATTGCAATGCCTATTGGGATCAGTTTTATAAGCAAGATATTAAGTATAATATGAAGCTTAAACTTACTTTGCAGCCACGAACAACGACGGAAATGCGCGAAGACTTTCTTTACGGATCGAAAAGACATTGAAGGAGATAGCTCCCAAGAATTCAGATGTCTTGGCCGGAAACTGGGTCCAGACTATGGCCACAAACATGAAGATATCTCAGTTTAGGTTCAAGAACGCTGTCTTGTTGATTGGTATGTTACCTAGTTACCTATGGTATCCTTTGTTTATTCTTTATCTTTAGTTCTTAAATTGTTATTGACATTAAGATATCATTTATACTGCAGTTTTTGTAAAAGTTTGAAAGAAAAAGTAGTAACTTTCTGTACAGTAAGTCATTGCATAACTTACTATATTTACATAAAATTTTGTATTATTTTAGGTTGTCTTTTCAACTTCACCATAACCCTACCTTTTCCTGGAGAGCTGAGTGAGGTGACTGACATGTCGGCCGAAGAGATATCACTGATAATACAAGAGCAGGTAACATACGATGAGCTACAGTTGTACGACAAGGACGGTCAGGTTCTCTCAGCTGATGTCATCTCTAACATGGACGTGTATCAACTGGTGGTAGCTCAGCAGTTGAATACGTTGGTGGTCGTGTTAGGGGTTCTGATTACTGTATTTTGCACTTTGGGGGCTATATTTACTGGAGGTCTGGTGTTCGTGAAGGTCAGGACGGACAACCTTATCCAAGCCCACAACAGAGAGTTCGACGAGCATTTCAATCAGAATCCGACTTCTGGAGAACATCAGGATACGGTAGTTTTTAAGTAATTACAGTATGTTCATGGTTATATTTGTTAACATCTTACGATGGTTATTTGTACAGTAAATATGTTATGTTAACGCATCATGTGGAACAGAGGTTAATGCTAATGTTTACTGTAATTACTGCTCATATTTGTACTATAATATGTCTTTCTATATACCTTTAGATTTATTTATTTTTACAGTAATACTAACAATAATTGTAACATTGAATTAGCATAACATGATGACTTATTTCTTACGGTAGTTGAGATTAATAGCCACAGATACGGTAATCAAAATAGAACCCACGAGAAAGGTAGGACTGACTACCATATTGTTCATCAGGATATCCACAACTGAAAGTAAAAAATAAAATGGTGGGCGCAGCTTGAACCAGGCTTTCGCAGGCTGCACAATTTAAATTCAGCTGCACAATTAAAAATAAAGCAAACTCTAGATTTTAAGCCTAAAGTGGTTATCATAAGATTGCTTAAGGGTTTAGCGATTTAATAAGTCAATAACTTACTCATGTTCAATGGTATACCAAGCAGAGCTCCAATAGATACGAACAACGGAGTAATTAAAGCGATAGATAAGTTTACTACGAAGTTGTAGGCTAAAAAACAGTATCTTATTACATAAAACATCTTGTTATCACAATATTAAACATAACAGACTTACTCAGACTGAGAACAGCACTTCCTATCAGATAAAACCATGGTATGTTATGGAGTGTTATTACTTCTACGTCGACATACCACAGTAAAGTAATTGGAATTACATTGAGGAGCAAGTTGAGGGCTCCTAACAATGACATTAGTAATGACACTTGGCCAAGTCCGGCTTGTCCTACTATCTTCTTAAACACTACCTACAACAAGGTACTGTAATTACTGTAAAGAGACATAAGTCATTAGAAGTTAATAAGAAATACGACAAAGTTACTCCAATGTAAACAATTAATTACCTTGTACATAGCAGAAGAGAAGGCAGCCAGCATCACAGATACGACGCCAACAACATCGCCAGCAAACTCCTTATCACAACATATTACTATCACTCCTATCACCCCCAACACTGTCGATATACTCTGCAAAGTATCTTTAAATAAGGTAAAAGTTTATTATATTACTTAGGCTCAAGTATGAGAAACACCAAAAAACCAAGGAAATTATGTCAACTTACTTTTGTTACAGTATACCTTTCGTCTAAAAAACATTTACTGAGTAGAAATACCACGAATACATTACAACTGATAAGGGAAGTTGAAGCCGAGGCTGAGATGCGGCCCAGAGAAACGCTGAAGAGAACGTTGGCCATCGTCCACAAGGTCAGTAGGGTTACTGTAACCCACAACCATTCACTGTAACATTTGATTATATCATATAAAGCGTATAATTGCTTTATAAATACTTAAAATACGATAATGTATAGTACATTGTTAGTATATATATATTAAATCGTATGTTATCTAACTGTAAAAACAAATATTATGGTATAGCAACTTACTTACAGCAATGTCCTGTCACAGTCAAACGTCTCCTGTCTGATGGTCTTCCATGACTTTCGGCAAGATACGACAAGGTAGAAGGGGTAACATAACATCATGAGGTTGGTGTTGAACCACACGATGAAGTATGGAGCTTTGAATTCATCGTGCAATGCCAGTTTTGTGAATTGAGAAGCCGAGGTCCATGATACTGACACTCCGAGTACTACTAGTACTGATATAAGGGTCTGAAGACATTAAAAACGATTGTCATATACACAATAAATGGCGAAAAGCTTGGTAAGTAACAGAAATATACTACAATAACATAGTTACATCTTTGTATCATTAAAATAATATCTTTTTAATATTAATATCTAACTTAATATAATACTATAGCACGATATATTACCTTGGACAGCCTTTTCTCTTCGCTCGGAGCTACAAACGGTTCTTCAGCTTCCATTTGCAATCAAAACTGTTATCAGAGTATTGATTGGGAATGTTTATCAACATTATTCACAGTTTCTCTATCACCAACATGACGCAACCGTAGTATGGGAACAACAAAGTGATTGACATAGTAAGGATAATTTGATAGTATATCACTCAGATCAAAGTATGGCATTAAATCTACTGAAATACTCAACGTACTACAACTTTTTACTGTATTACAGTTGCTTTACAATATATAACACTATCATAATGTAAAATTAAGAACTTCTCGACAATACAACACCTTTGTTACCTACTACAATATATGTAGCTAAATATTACATCAACAATAGAGTACAGTAGATACCAACATGACCCCATAGTAAAGTATTGTTGTAAAATATCTTTTGTCGAAGTTAGAGAGTAAAGTAAACAATTACTGTTCCCTCGCCCGTCGCTCAGTAAGGTTATCTTGTAAATGTTGGTATTACTACTCTCGCTTTCCGTTATGTTCGTATCTTCCCAGAAAGAGCAGACTGTCGGGATTACCGGTCGATTTTACTGCGGTAAAGACCCGTTCCCGAATGCAAGTGTCAGTCTGGTCAACAAGAACAAGATAGGTCGGTATTGGTTCGATATAGCACTATAGTATTACTGTGGTAGCTAGTTATAGCAAAAACTAGAACTTTAGCTTACATTCAGTGTAATTACTTTGCATTTTTACATATCATTAGGCCGTTATAACATATTTTTTATGTAAAGATGTATATCTACTATAATATAGTATGTTTAAGGCATGTACGACACCTTAGACACAGTAAAATCGACCGAGAATGGTACCTTTGAAGTGAAGGGTACCATTAACAGTGTGTTTGGTATGGACGCCAAAGTAAATGTTGCCCATGATTGTGACAGACAGCTGCCATGTCAGAGGACCTTCTTCTTCTTCGTACCTTCGAAGTACGTCACGAGGTCAGGTGATGTAGATAGATGGTTCGAACTGGGAGACCTGAACCTCGAAGTTATCGTATGTTCTTACTTATTATCACGTTTATTGTATATCACTTTACTATATAATTGACCAAGGTATAACAGTAACAAAAACATTACATTACTGCAGTACATCTACATGTAATACTACAGTAATGTGACTACAGTAATACACATAGATATATACACATACATAGTTAAATATAGAGAATTCTACAAACTTTTGGACCATCTAATGCTTTCAGCTCCCAGAGGAAGAGTCAAATTGTATCCACTAGTTACAGTAACCTGCATATCGTTAAGACGAGTACGGTAATCGGAAAGACTGAGGACGTCGACGAGGCAGCCGGCTGTAACCCTGCGGCGTTCAGATGGTCGTCGCCGTTGCAGAAGTTGCCTTCGCAAGTGCACCTGGTGATCAGTTTACTGCCGAAGCCACTCTGTTTACATTGGGTCGTCTCGTACTCGTCGGAGCACGTCTTGTGCACCGTTTTCCTGTCTGAAATGGGTAGTGTAATATGTGGTTGTTGTTATGTTATGTATAGATCTTTACATATATTATTGTTGTATATTTATTGGCATTAGATTTGATTGTTGCTCAACTATTATTTGTTCTAACTAGTTATAAATTGTTTTTAAAAATATTTAAATAAAATAATTAAAATTAATTCCATCGTATAAAACGTCACCGCAGGCTGCAGACGAAAGTAACTTATCTTTTGTAAAATGTTTTTAATAAAAATACTTTAAAGGTCAAAATCTAAAAGTCAACAGTAATATATACTTTTAGACCTTTTATTACCTGCATTAACCACCTTGCCTTGCCAACCCTCAGTCACCTCACACCCACCCATACCCATCTATACCCACTCATACCCACCCATACCCACCATTATCCATGTTGCTAGTCTCCATCTTGACACATATCACACCTTGACACTCGCCCACATTGCACGTCGCATCGTCCGCCCGACAGTCGTAGCATCGTACTGGCTGAGCACCGAAGGAAGAGCTGGCCCCAATCGATGTGACGCAGTAGACGAGGGCAGAAATCAACCACAAATACATCATGATGACATGCCGAGAAGTGTGCCCGAGGGGCGTCGCCGGTCCCCGGCCGATGATTAGCGGAGGGAGAGGAAGGACTTGAATAATAACTCAATTTGCAGAAATAATATTTGGCGAAAGGTCGCGGGAATTCTCGTTAAAGGGCCGCTAAAGCGTTTAGGCACAACTTGTTGGACACACGGCCAAGGTTAACATTGAATAGACTAGCTGGAACCTAGGTTAACATACCTAAACTAAGCGGAAACAAAGTTAACAAAGACTAGACTAGGTGTAACCAATGTTAACATAGACTAGACTAGCTGTAACTACGAGTAAACTTGATTAGGCTGGCTGTAACCAAAACTAATATAGATTAGACTAGCTAGAGCCAATGTTAACAGGAACTAGACTAACTCTAACCAAAGATAATGTGAAATAGGATAGCTAAAACCAAATTTAACATAGGTTAGACTGACTATATCCAGAGATCTAGCTGTTGTTATCAGAACGTCTTATTAATAGAACAAAGATTTCTAAATGAAAGGCATTTTTAAGAAATTTTGGCTACTGTAGCAGATGATAGAAAGTGAAAGAAGCTACTGCAGTAGACTAACAATAATCGTACTTTTCTTCTCAAACCTGGCACACAATTTCTGTTATTACACGGTAAAAAGGGTTGTTATTGAAAAATAAATATTTTTAAAAAAGTTAAAATTAAAAAAACATTATAAGCGAACATAAAAGCCGATTGACCTCACAGCTAAAAATCAGGCTCTGGAAGCTATGTGAACCTATACATACAGTCAATCTACTTTTTCAAAATGTCAAACTTTTCACAAATCCAAATAAAGCTTGAGTCATTTGAATTTCAAAATAAAACTTGAGGACAAACCTTGTTATGTAGAACAAACTCATCTGATTACAAAAAGTGTCTATTTCAAAACATTGTCATACATAATATAAATTTTGTCATAAAAGTTACAAAAATTAACTTTTAAAACCAAAATTTAATTAAATAGCCATAAAACTAAAATATCGAGTTTAATATAGGTGGGTGCCCTTACCCTCAAGACCAATCTAGTCAAGTCCGGCCTGAAATAACTTAAAACGGAGAAAGGACGCCTGAGGGGAAGAGCGGCGTCGAGAGTGTGAAAGGCCCAATCAGCGGCATTTATCATTCAGCCTCGAGGACGTGCTCTCGAGTACCTAAGTGCTGTCCCATTAACTCGGCTCTCATCCCCGAAACTGGATTCGTTTCGCGCAATGAGGCCGTGTAACGACGCCGTTACGGCCCCAAATGTTTTTTAGGTGACAGCCGGCTGCCCCGAAGGAAAAACTTTGAAAGATTCCGGAAAGTGGCCGAATTTAAATTAATGAAACTAATCAACACATACGGCGGCGTTACAGAGTAGGGCTGAGACTGTTATGACCGTAAGTAAAAGCATATGACCACGTTATGTTGAGAATGTTGTATGGTTATGTCATTTTAAAAAGTATCAAATTGGGAAAAGAAGATACTCATTTAAACTAAAATTGGCATAACGCTATTGATTTTACAATTAAAAATAAATGTCCCTTATATGTTAGACAACTTTTCAACATACGACTATGTCATGCTGAATTGCGTGCTTCGTACCACTCCGGATGCCACGATTTACCAAATTTGAATAAATTTAAATAACAAGTTTGTGTTCGAAATCAACTTCAACAAGCTAAGGTTGTCATTCCAACACTATTTTGGTTACAAAGATAGATAGAACAGAAAGAAATACCAATTTCCATACTTTTGTCACACTTCTTATCATGTAAAGCCTTAAAATTACATAACATCTGTGCCGCGGAAAAATATTATACAACCTGTACAATAAATTTTAAATTTAATAACTTAAACAATAACATTAGGTATAGTCTTATAAATCCAATCTTATCAACTCTTCAGTGATTCTGTGACTAATCTCTTTCATTACACATCGTATCTTCTGAATCCGCTCTCCACTTTCTGCTTTTACACTCTCGATGTCTTCTTTCTTCTGTATCCAGGCTTCAAAGTCAGCTTCACACGTTTCAATCAAAGGCTACTTATATTATATTATGGTAGAGCCAACTTACCGTGCATAACTCTGTAGACAAGGTTTGAGTGATTTTACTTATCGTATCTTCTTTAACTTGCAACAACGCCACAGTAAAAGCATCACGGATCTTTTTGACTTCTGTTTGGTTACGAAGAAGCCTTCTGAAGGTTTTAAGAGTTATATAAATTAAACCTACATCAAGTGCCTAAACATAAGTCATATACAGTAACATTATATAAATTACAAAAATAGTACAAGACATGGAAGACAGTCTATTACCTTAGTTCTATCTTCCGATGTTGCTGATGGTTAAACAGCACACATACATGGCAACACTTGTGGTTACACTCCAAACATACGAACATGTTGTTCTCTGATGTCGGCGAGTCACAGATGTCACAAACGAGCCCATTCTCTTTGCACTTCCTTACTTTGGCGAGCACTTGCACTGCTTCTGAATATGCAAATGTGTTAACATGTTCGTATCCCATCTTTAGTATTTTAAATTCTCTAGTAAGCAGCTACAACACCTTAAATATAAAAGAGTCGTATGTCATAAGTAAATCACAGTAAAATGGTTACATCACCTCTCAATCCATAGTTGATTCTCAAGTTGGTTACTGTATTCGGAGTTATGATACGACATATTGGACATTTTACTCCGTTTTCTATCCCTAAAATACGATAATTACTAACAAAACATATACATCTAACAGCGTTAAATACCATACAGTAACAATGTCAGATCATCATATACCATACAGTAAAAACAGACCCTGAGGCAGTAACCCCTCGAGGCATTTGAAGCAAAAAGAATGGCCACAATCTAGCAGTCTCGGCTCTTCGTATGTGTCCAGACATACCGAACATACGATGTCGTCGCTCTCTTCTGCAATCGATGACAGTTTCCTTTCGTATCGTGGCACCGCATTCTGAATCTGATACATACACGGTCCCAGATTCTCGGACTCTAGATGGTAATAGACATGGGTATCATCCAAGATACGAAGAGCGAGGTTGTAACTGTCTGACGGTAAGACTTTGGAGGAGGAGATACTGTAATGTAACATATTACTGTACAAAGCTTCATAAGTATAATTTAATCCAAAGGACACCTACAGTCTCCACCCAGCCACCGCGACGTCCAGTAGCCATACCTCGCTGATGTAATCATTGTGCTTCACTCTCTGAACACAAACTACAGTACCCCTGGAATGGTGCAATTGTCCCCAAGTACCGGTTGAAGCTGGTCCTCTACCAACCACTTTGTCTGGTGCCACTGGCCCTTTGGTCCAATGCTTTTTGTCAGTGTTATACAGACAGAAGTTGGCATTTCTCTCGTGAGATACGAACAGTAAACCCTGAAGTATTTACAGTATTATATTATAGTAGCTATGAATGAATATTTAAATAAGTTTAGCTTGATCGGTCAAAAAGTAAATAGAAATGAAAGCAGTAAAGTCTCATGAATATTGTTGTAGTAGTTGTTTACCTTCTGAGTGAGCGTGGGCAGTTCCCAAGCTCTCGAATGGGTCGGGAGTGAGTCTCGAACCAGCTCGTTTACTTTACTCTCCGTCGTATCGTACGTAAAGTGCCAAAACATGTTGGGATCCTCATTCCGCGCATAAAATATTACCTAAATTACAAGTTTTAAAAACAATATTTTGTTTATTTTGAGACGAAATGCCAAAAAAACAAAATTTATAAAGCTTTAAAGGTAACAAAGTTGTATCTTCAACTATAAACAAACATACGTTCACATTACTATCGTGTTGTATCCAATACCCTGAGTCATGTTTTATATCGGCAGGAAAGTAATGTCGTATTCTCTCGACTCCAACTATATTATCCTTGATCAGATGCGAAGACAAACAAAACTTTTCTTTCTTCAAATTGTACCACAATATTACAATCAGGGTGTCTTCGCCTACATTACAGTACGACAGATGGTAACAAACCCATCGTGTCTTGGTAAAGTAGTTTCCCGACCTAAATTTATCTTGCTTTATATTGTTTTAGTCTTCTATAGTTGTGTTATTAACGTTGAATTACATTGTAATGACATGAGTGTTTATGTTACTTTGTAATAGTATTTTATGACACTTTTACAAAAACTAACATTCCTTTTAATAAAACGTTCATTATATTGTTATACTTGACATACCATTTAAGTTTGGTTCTTCCTCCAGTGTTCAAATCAACAACAGCAATATTCCTAGCCTCTCGGTCATAGAAGTAACCAGTGGTACCAGTACTATTAAGGGTGAAAGCGTTGTAAGTGTCCGCAACAGTGCGGACCTCCACCTTTTGCATACCAAATAAGCAAATAGCCGGAGGGGTTTTGCGATAAGAGCGGAATGATATGACACATTTCTCTCCGCAAACGCAAATATAATGTTATATTATACTTGACTTTAGAGGTACAAACAAAATATTACTGGTTATACCTTGATATAACCTTTTATACAAGATGTACCTAGATATACGAACTTTCCTGATCTTTACAGCACTTTAAAGCGATATTCATTACAATATTTATAAATTATGTTACTGAAGGCAATCTACATTTACAGATACGAAAGTAACGTCAATATACAATGTATTAAGTTAGGTACGAAATGATATGTTACTAAAAGTCCCCGAATGGATTGTATGAAGCCGGCTTCTTTTTCTTCAATGGAGCCGTCGTCGTGGAAGGCATGGTACTGCTGGAGCCGCAGGCAGGGCAATGGTACTCCGAAGAGATGCACTTCTCGTGTACGATGTGATGGCAGCGTAGAATCAGGAGATCGTCGTGACTACTGATCGGACAAATTAACTCACTGAAAGTTACATTTAAATAGATGTCTATATACACACATAACAATAAAAGTACAGTATACCATTTACCTGCAGCTATCACACCGCTTGTCCGATGACACTCGTATACAGCTGATGTTCTGTTGTACTTTCTTTTTAAAGGCGTTGAAGACGTCTTCTGATGTTATTTTAGACGAATCCCTGAGAAGCGTGACCTTCAGCTCATAGTCCTTCAGGATCTTAATCAAATGATCCCTCAGACCAGGTATTTCAATATTCAATGGCACCTAAAGTACAATAATTCTACTCACTGGTAGAATAAATTTAGACAAATATCCTTATATTATAATACGTAACTTATAACCACATGTAGTCATACCTTATTGATGATGGTCAATGGATCCACATAGATACCGGCTGTCGATAGCAATTTGGTCAAGTGAGCTGGGTTTGTTATCGACAGGTCGATTAACCGATCCCACAGCTCGATGTCATCCTCGTGTTCCGAGCAGAAGGTAATGGCTGTGTCGATCTCTTTGTTGTGTTTCATTATAAGATCCAATGCCTCCAGCCGGTTGCCACTCCTCCCTAGCAAATAGACAGCCTCGTTCACAAAGTTCTTGCGCCTACAGATGTTCAAGGCCAGGTCCAGCTTGTAGTTGTCAGCTTCTCGAAGGAATGGCAGCAACTTTGATCTGTCATATTCAGCGAACAATCTCACCATGAGATCCAGATACTCCTGACCTTCCCCTCGAGAGTACAGCCGGTTCAGGTACGCCATCTAAAAGTTTTTCAGATTTACAATACTCTTAATTATTATACATGACGTCAACTTTTGAACAACAATGTTAAGTAAGATACGGTAGCATAACCATTTCACAATCAAACTCATACCTGCAGTTTCGGGTGTTTACTGAGCTGTGTGACCACCTGCTTTACTGGAATCGAGTCTTCATTGTCCAAGAGTAACCTGATTGCCAAGTCAGCATTGATATCCATCAACTCCACTATCCTGTCCTTTACCATGGGGAAGAGATGGTATTTGTCGATGACCCTGAAGATTGTCTTGTCCTTCAGAAGCAGATAGATCACCAAGGCTCGGTCAAAGTTGCGGACGTAAGCGAAGAGATGGGCCAAGGCTTGATAGATGTTGACCAGATCGTTGTTGTTAGTGACTGCCTCAGACGAGGCCGTGCCACTGTCAGTATTCATCCTCCTTAAGGCTTTGTCGATGATTGAAGCGGCACGGTAAATGTCGGGATTCCATTCGATGACCAGTCTCCGGAACAAATTGGTACGAGAATATAGAGCAGCAGTTAGTACCGCCTCGTAGCATTCAGGTTCTAACTGGGGATGCCCCAATGGAATGTAAGTTACCAGCTTCAGAATCTCACCGTACTTCTCGAACTCGTTCACGTAGTATTCCCACTCCATCTTGTCCCGATCACATACCTAAACTTCGACAATTATCAGTAACAAAGTATATACGATGTTAACACGGTTTGAATGTTTTAAGATAACCCCCTCTCCCCTATGTAAGTAAATATATATAAATATGCCAACTTTTAAATTTAACAAACAGCACTGCACTAACCTGAGGTAACACTTCGGCTGCCGCTGTGAACTTTCCTTGTTCAATCAGAGAACCGACCAGTTTCCTGCCAATATCGACCACTGATATATCTTGTAAAGCCTCTTTATTCTTCAGAGAACACTCCAGAGCATCTTCGAACAGCTCGTTATCCATAAACCACCGTACTCTGTCATCGATGGAACAAGGTCTAGCCTACAACAATATAATTAAAACATAGTACTTCTTTTATAAACATCAACATCCCTTATTAGCTTCTGACAATAACAATATCAAGTTAACCTTAACCTTTGAAACCTACCTCAATCAACTCCTTTGACCCCATCAGGAAGTAAGTGGCATCAGAAGGTAGTGCTACCAACGAAAACTTGTTCAGACATCTCAGGTCAGACCTCCTCATGTCCAGAGTGTCTTCTGCTATCACAGTGTAGTGGTTCATGTCCACCGGCTTCAGAAGCAGCAACTGGGCGTTCGTCTTCTTATAAGCCAGTGTAGCCAGAGCTGTCATATTGGAAACATCTGATATCACTGACTAAAATCAGAAATTAAAAGATGTAAAACAATATACTTTTAAATGAACAGTAAAATAAGGTATGAATAACTAAAGTACAGCCAACATACCACAGAATCGTCGATCATATCATCGTCACCCTCTTCGGCAGTGTCAATTGACAGTCCAAACACCACGATCTCTTCCCAATTCTGTTCCGAGGCTTCAGAAGACTCGTTAGTGGTGTAGCTGACTCCAGAAATGTAAAAGTCTGGAATCGACCAGAGATACTGCATCTGCGCTCTCCTCAACAAAACACCGGTCTTTTCCTAGAATAACATCTTGTACTATATCAATTTTCTTAACCGAATTCACCTTAAAAACATTATTATACAAACATTAAGTGACAGTATTAAAAAAACTTACACTTGACTGAGAGGTGACTTTACATATAGTGATCGTACTTCCCCAAGCAATGATCAGAGAATAGGTATCAATCCAGCAATGTCTAGGTGCGAAACGAGAAGAGAAGAAGGCCTCTTGGAAGTGAGCCGGTTGTATCAGAGAGATCACACGCTGCATGTTACTGTAAACACAAATATACCTTTGCCAATATTATGTAAGTATATCTACTCAAAACCTAATAAAATGACTTTTTTGCTAACCAATGTTTAAATCAATTACTACAGTGTATCCATCAGTTACTACAGTACTCACCAGTCGTATATCCTCGTACCCGTATCATTAGTGAAGGCAATGAAGTCGCCTTTCCATGAACAACAAGATATCACTCCATCTCTGTCCAGCCCTTGGAATAAGGTCTGAAACAATATCATACTATCAAATAATAATATCTGTTTAATCATTAACACGTTTTTAACACAATATTTACCATTGAACATCTTCCAAAACTCACCAAACTTTTGTATTTCTTGAGAAATCCCTTTTCGTACAATGTCAACATCTGAGTGCCTGCCACAAACCTCTGTCCAGACCCTCGCTTCGAGAAGTCTTCACTTAAAGCAACACTTTTGGCTGATGGAACAAGCTTCAGAAATTCGTTGGTTTCAGAAGAGCCAATACCCCGGATGCAGACCGTGGAGTCGTTGGCACAACTAATGACATGGCTGCCTTGAGTGTCGATGGCTACTTGACTGACAGAGTGTTTGTGAGTCTTCTCCTTAGCCTCGAAATGTTCATATCCCAAATGGTCGAAGATTCTCAAGAACCCATCACTGAAGCCGATCACGATGAACTTCTCGTGAACGGCTACACAAGAAGCAGACGTCGCCTCCAGATACTGATGCACATGCTTCAGAATCCGCTCGTACTTGAAGCGAGGCTCCACGACCACTTCATCGTGATCGACCGGCTGAGATCCACTGGCATCGCTCATTTCTCACTCATCTTTCTTAATGTTACAATATAATGGCTAGCACCGTGATAATAACGTTAAAACTATTGTTCATCCTATTGTTTAAGGCAACATAGATATTAAAAATATTAAAGCTGCATTTCTAAAATAAGTAAAACTTCAGTATTTTTCTTGATTACAACATAGTAACTTGAGACCACATGTTTGGTAGAAATCTTTATTAGTATTATGAAAAGGACCCGTTATCAAATAATAAATATACTAAATTACTTTGCTTTTGTAGCTATGAAAGTTGAAGGACTGGCGGTGACAACATCCAATATTGATGTTGCTGTACGATGCTGACTAGGAGGAGTTTTTACTATCTTCACCATGGAAAGATTCGGGTTTACCGGTATCAAAGCAGCAACAGATCGAAAATCTTGGCTTGGCCGAATGTAGTCAAAAGATGCGCTGAATAAAGTCTACGTTAAAGTTTCGAGTGTCATTTTATATTGTATGAAGTCACTAAAAATGGAGCAACACCTTCCTGTTTAGGTAACAAAAATAATAAAAACATCATTATAACATTTTTAAAGCAACAGACACAAGTCCATCTAAAAACGACGCTAAAACACTCACCAATATCGTCCAATACAAGATAACAACAGCTCTCTCAGATTAGGTATTATCCTTTCTGATTCCGTCGTCCTTAAACCACAGTCTGCCCTGAACTGAACCACATTTTCGGACAAAAACCTAAGAGCTTCGACTAATTTAGTTCTGTTTTTGACTATCAAAAAATGGAAGTCAAAGTATTCTCCATTAGATCGTTTCACAATCATTGAGTTAGATCCCTTGAACACGATCGGGTACTTGAATGAGTAATCACAGATCTTCGATAAGCAGATCAGCAGATTGACGAGATGGGAAACAGCGGCACAAATTTCGTTATCAGAATGCTCTAAAGACACAACTTTGGTATTAATTTAAGGTCAAATACAGTAGACAAGTATAATATATTGTAGTATAACATCTTTTATAACTCACCATGTTTATCAGGAGCAGAAGGCAAGTGTAAACCATAAATGAGATCATATTTAATACAATGACATCTTTTCTTAAAGTACCTCATGTAACAATCATCCACAAAGTATATTAGATACAGATCTTCTAACATAAACCTTCTTCTGTATAGCAACTCGTTCTTTAACTTCGTTAACGTTCCACTAAAAACAGAATAAATAAAATTAAATTAACCTACGTTGCAATGTCAATCTCCTCTTTATTCCTCACAATGTCAAATCCCGTTTCATCCAAATCTTTAGACAAAACATCAAATTTGTTACCTAAAAATTAAGTCTCAAATGAAAAAAATTAATAGAAAGATAATAAATAACAATTTAAATAAAAAGATAATATAATATAAAAGTTCTTAAAACATGAAACAAGTTTATTTACTGTCCGATACTTGCAAGTCAAGAGATCTCTTAAGTATATACTACCACATTACCAAAAAAGATAACGTTAGACACTAAAATAATATAAAAATATACTAAATAAACCTACGAATTTCTTCGTCTTTATTTTCACTCCTAGTATGTAACAGCAAGATCGTCCGCCTGTATTTTCTAATATCTTCGAGCTCCTTTTTCCGGATTTCCAACAAAACTTCTTTGTTTTTAACTTGTGACACCTAAATCGACATCTTTTGCTTCAAAAACATAATCTAAACAAAAAAATTAAAAACAAAGACATACCAAGTCGCTGGTAGAAGGTAGCTCCTTCATCAGCTCCTGTATTAACTCTTTTACGTCCTCACATCTTCTCTTTGAATTATTACAGGCATCCACAAGCTGTTTCAATCTAAAACAATATCCAGATAACCCACAACAAAATACCTTTTCCAATTTTCCACTGAACAAGATAGATTTTCAGTAGACATATATTGTTATTATTTACTAGCCATCTAATCAATCTTTTATGACTGATAAAAAAGAAAAAATAATTGTTTTCACGATCAATTTGTTCGTGACATTTCGTTCAATCATTGATTTATTTAGCGCGATTAAAATAATTTTACAAAACGTAAGTTATTGTTGTACTGCTTGTAAAGGCATGATCTTGCGGATAAATGCATTGTGTTTATTTATCTCACGCATGATATTATAATTTGCAACGGCGATATTATTCATCTTGGTCATCTGGTCCCGTTCTCTCCGTTTCCTTTGTTCATTCGTCTTCCAGACGTTCAACCTTCTCCTGACCTCTGTTTTAAACATTGGAATGGGCAGTGACCGCTGTTTTTTGGCCTCGAATCTGTTCGAATGTGTTTAAAATGAGATCTATTACATTGTTGTTGCTTATTGTTAATGTTGGCTACTGTTTCTTCGGCTCTACTCCAGATGAAGGCGATTACCGGCATCTGTATCCTGAGCTTTGCATAGCTTACAATGTCAATTTCGAGGAAATTTTATCATATTCGTTGGGATGGCTTGAGAATTTGAAA
This sequence comes from Bursaphelenchus okinawaensis, assembly GCA_904066225.2. Classification (NCBI taxonomy): domain Eukaryota; kingdom Metazoa; phylum Nematoda; class Chromadorea; order Rhabditida; family Aphelenchoididae; genus Bursaphelenchus; species Bursaphelenchus okinawaensis. Next base: position 5,549,460 of record CAJFCW020000006.1, read on the forward strand.
TATCCGAAAGATCGAACCAAGGTTCTGATATTGACAGACGTCAAAGATACGATCAATGAGTAAGTGTAGTAAGGCTATATTGAGATTACTGTAAAATATTTGATGTACTTTTAACGCTGTAAATGCTAAAAACTCATTATGAAAGAGGTACGTCTATATTATTGTAGGTGGATGTCAGAGTACAAGTCATTGTATTCGTATCTCACGGTAGAAACTAAAGATGCCAATTACCTAGAACAGTCATTGAAGTTCGGTAGAAGATTGAAGTGTAGTTATCTGCTGCTGACAACTAGTGACATTTTCTTGGCCGAGAACTCAGTCAGAGATTTAATGGCATTGAAACAAGTTGTGGTATCAGGTTTGGTAAAGGATCCGTTCTCTCTACACTCAAATGGCAAAGGACTTGTTGACATCGTTCATCTCAGTGGGGAGAAGTTGGAGATGCTGAGGGTAAGTGGAAGTGTTGTAACTACTTTATTAAGCAAAATTTTTGGAAATTGTTTAAGCTTCAGATATAACTTGTTATGAGTAAAAAGACAAGATTATATGTTCTAGGTATACTACGCAAACTCGCCTCTCCTGATAAACTTGAAACATAAAGATGCGTCGTATCTTACATTCGACGAGCAAAACGTTCGCGATAATATAGAAGCCAAGTCTCCAGTAGAAGTGTTTGCCTATTCAGCGTACAATATGGACATACCCATATTCTTGGACAACAGTGTCTTCTATGGTTATATCATCGACTCAAGGATGACTAGGATACAGTTGTTACAGAAGGTAAGGTTAACCTAATTACTAGGTGTCATATCTTTATAACTACATGTTTATATTTTTTATTTCTTTATATTGTTCTTGTTTGCTTTATTACGTTTATATGTTGCAGTTGGCTTCATTCAACTACCAAATGTGGATCAACAACAACCAGGTGGTATACTCCAATGTCATACCACCCTGGCAGCCAGTAGAACACACTTATGGGTTCGACAAGATCTATGTCATCAACCTGAAGCGCCGTCCCGAGAGAAAGAAGCGGATTCAGAAGAGCTTGGCCATGTTGGGAATCGAGCACGATGTATTCGAAGCAGTAGATGGTATGAGTCTGGATGAAGGTACGATGAAACATGTCACTATTCTGCCAGGATACCTCGACCCCTTCCACAAACGGCCGTTGAAGAAGGGGGAGATCGGCTGCTTCTTGAGTCATTACCGTATATGGAAGGATATTGTAGATAATGGCTACGAGAGAGTGATCGTATTCGAGGACGACATCAAGTTCTCGGAGAACGCTACTACAATATTGAGAGAGTTCATGGAGGACATCATCAAGAGACAGACAGAATGGGACTTTGTCTATCTAGGCAGGAAGAAGAACGACGCCAAGAACCAGGAGTACTACGTTCCGGGTAAGGGTAATATTACTGTAGATTACGGTAGTATAAAAAGTGTTTTAAGTGAATTATATTAGTATTGATATTAGTTTTGTCAACTTATAACTTTGATTATTTTCCTTCCAGGCCACAGATACCTGTCCACGGTGACCTACTCCTACTGGACCTTAGGCTACGCTTTGTCACGATCTGGAGCCCAGAAGCTTCTGGATTCGAAGCCTTTGGAGAAGATGATAGCACTAGATGAATACCTTCCTATCATGTATGACAATCATCCAAACCAAGAGTGGAAGAACCACTTCCCAGTCAGGGATCTGAAGGCTTTTACCGTATACCCACTAGTCGTACATCCAGATAAATATCTACATGAAGCTGGTTACTTAAGCGACACTGAGAACTCTACAGTAATCTCGTCCAACGAATCTCACAACACGGGTGCCTTAGGGCTCAACCTTCATCATCAAGCTAAATCTGAACTTTAATTTATTCTTTTGATATTATGTTATCTTATAGTTAGTATAAAGTTAATATATTATTGGTCTGGGTACTGTAACGCCTTTCTAATGCAAATTGTGTACTGTATTAAGTATACTATAATATATACGGCAAGGCTTGAGTAAAGTAATGTATTGTTTCACAAAAAGATCATAAGAGATATCGTAACATAACATAAAGCTTGTGTTACGTTACCGTATCTTTATAATGCCGGAAATGCCTGAGGGTTTAGTTGGAAATCACGCACGTTGTGACCTTTAATTCGTCTCATTAACCGACTAATGTTTATGATATGATACATAAATAGAGATCAGTTGACATTCGATCTGGTGATCACTTCTGCCCAGTTTATTGCCAGCCGGCTCTGCAAACGAACGGATGGATAAGATATTCTTTGTTCTCGTATTTGCATGCATCGGAAGCGGCTACTCTTGTTCCTGGGATGTAAGTTTCATGTTTACGGTTACTGTAATGTAATAAGCTTACAGATAAATCTATATTACTCTAACCAGTAAATTACTGTAATACTACTTAGGTGTCAAGAATAATAATATGTTTTTCATTTCAGAATTGCCCTTCGTTTGACAGTGAAAATGACATCAATGTGCATATTGTAAGTAAAAGCATTACCTCGGTCATAAAGTTTGTAGAATTTTAGTTCAAAAGTCTTCCTTTTCTATCCACTTTTCGATCAAAATTAGGATAAACAAAATAAATTAATGTTTAGATTCCTCACACGCATGATGATATGGGCTGGATCAAGACAGTAGATGACTATTACACTGGAGGTATGTCTACTACAATATAACTTAAATAAGCTAATTTAGCCAAGAAAAGACTAGTTAATGTCGGAGTTCAATTCATATACGATTCTGTGATCGATGAGCTCAGCAAGGACAAGGATCGTCGATTTGTGTTCGCCGAAGTCGGCTTCTTGATGAGATGGATACATCAACATGGAAGTGATGTCAAACTCATCGAAAAGTTCAAAAAGTTGGTTGCTGATGGTAAGAAACATTAAATTTTTTAAAGTTTCTGGCACTTATAATTAGCGAAATTGATATTCCAAGATTTATCAAATTTGACATTTCGTTCTTATTGATTGTGACATTTCGTCCAGAAACAAAATTCTGTCTTTCAAATTAAAATTCTTTGCGAAACAGATTTTTGCCGTAAAACGAGGTAAGACTTCAATTTCAGGCCAAATTGAAATAATCGGCGGAGGATGGGTTCAGCCAGACGAGGCAGCTTCTCATTACATTGACCTTATAGACCAATATACGTTAGGCTTACAGTATCTGAACGAAACCTTCGGAGAATGCGGAAAACCCAAAGTGGCATGGCAGATAGACCCATTTGGGCACAGTAAAGAGCATGCTAACTTATTGGCTCAGGTAATGTTCGGTTTATGTTACAGTAGGTGTTTAGATGGGGTACGAAGCTCTGTTTCTTGGTAGAATGCACTTTAACGAGCTGGAGGAACGACATCAAAACAAGAGCATGGAGTTCGTGTGGGCTGGATCTGATGACCAAAGTAAGTAGTAACAATAATTGAAAGTATTGTTCGTTATTGTTGATTGGAGGAATATTAAGATAAGTATGTTGAGCTAATCAAAAATGTTACTAAATGTCTAAACTTACATTGTAAATTAAAATGTATATTCTGCAACTTCAGGAACTAATATTTTTACTGGTGGATTCTACACCAACTCCTACGCCTCTCCCGAGAACTTCTGCTTCGATCAGCTGTGTGCTGATGATCCTGTAGTGGAAGATCCTTCTCTAGATGGCTACAACCTACCTCAGATGGCTGCTAGTTTCGTGGAGATGGTGCAGAAGAGGTCTTCGGTGCTACGGCACAACCACTTGTTGTTGTTGATGGGTGGGGACTTCCAGTACTCGAACGCTAACATGTACTTCTCCCAGATGGATCTGTTGTTCAAGGAGATCAACAAGGACTCGGCGTCTCACAACGTCACAGTACGGTACTCTATTCCATCGTGCTATATGAGGTCTTTGAAGCGATTGTACTTCCAAGTGCCAACTAAAAATGACGATTTCTTTCCGTATGCCAGCTCTGAACACCAATATTGGACTGGATATTACACTAGTAAACCGGCATTGAAGGGTCTGATTAGAAAGGTGTCGAACTTCTTACAGGTAACAGATGTTTTGGTATAATGTAGACGATTCCTTCACATATTATTTAGTTAGTTTTATGTTGGTATACTGCTATTGTTATAACAATTCAGCAAATTATTTCATTTTTGTTACCTAAAATAATATTACGCTTGTTTAGTTGACTCGCATGTTGCGAGTAGCTGCTTCGTTGATTTCTGCTGACCATTACCGTGATGAAGATACGATTGAACGTGCTATGGGACTTGTGCAACATCATGATGCTGTCACGTAGGCTTTTATTTATCATTTTCCCTCAGGATTTTAATAAAAATCTACTGATTTAAGTTATGCTATAAGATACAGAAAAGTTATATATAATTTTATTTTTTGACTTTTAGAGGAACTTCAAAGGAAGCGGTTACTGTAGATTACGAGAAGAGATTACTGATAGCGATGGATACGGTAGAAGTGAGTTTTAAAAATTTTATTTTGTTCACTAAATTAAAATTATTTTAGGAGTTGACAGACCTGGCGTTTAGAACTTTGTCTCATATTCACCATGACGTCAAGATACACTTCTGTCCTCTGCTCAACGAAACTGTTTGTGACGTTGTCAAGTAAGATAACAAATTTTTTCCTAATTTACAGTTGTGTGTCTTTATTTAAAAATATTTAAATGGTTTTTTTATTTTTAGCTCAGAAACTGTAGCAGTAACCTTCTTCAACTCAAACTCGAAGCCAATTGAAGAAGTGGTTGAGATACCATATTACTCTAGATCAGCTCTGGTTCAGGACAACAACTTGAATGATATTCATTCAGAAGTGGGTCATCTTTTAGAGTTTCATATTGAATTTATAAAAATAACATGAATCCACACCACCAACTTATAACACCCTTGCTTTCAGATCACAAAGAGCTTCCGATTGGCAGAGCAGTTACTGTCAAACCAAACAGCACCATTCCAGATTACATTCCCAGTCTCAGTACCAGCTTTGGGGTACAAAACGTATTTTATCACAAAGCTGAAGAGCAAGTAAGTGAATAATGACGGTTTAGTGACAAAGTTAAGCACTTTATTCTAAATAATTATGAAGATGTAAGGGTAGAGTTATTTAAAGTCATCAAATTGGGTAATGTTAACACTTCAAAACAAAATGCGTCATTTGCGAGAAATAGGAACTAGCATTGTTAATGTAGTATGACCTAGTAGACAAGTGTAGTATGATACTCACCATGAATGTAGCTAGCGTCAAACTACAATAATATCTTCAGACGCAACTACCTGTCGCGGAAGAACTTGGTCAAAACAAAGTACCGTAGTCCAAACGAGACTGTAAGTATCGAGAATGAGTTCATCAGACTGGACTTTGCTCAAAACGGACTAGTTCAGTCCTGGACTGATATTCGAACTAACAAGACTGAACAGTTTACTCAGCAGTTCTTCTATTACAATGGAATGGGACAAAATGGTACCGAAGCTAGGACTGGAGCCTACATCTTTAGGCCTAATGGTACTTGTCCTATCGACCTTCCTCAGCCGATTCAGATCGAGTACTTTAAAGTGGGTATGGGTGGGAAGGGGGGGGGGGTATTACACGTGGCTTAAGCATGATTATCTTATCTTAAAATACGTTTTTTGTAAGACTCGAGCGTTTTCAAATCCCCAGTCGACACAAAAAAAATCAATGTCTTCAAAATTTTTGAAATTTAAATATTTGAACAGCCTATACGCGTAAGTTACACAAAAATAAAAAATTTTTAAAAAAAGTTACAGTATGAAGGCGTACGGTAATACCAGTCGTGTTTTCATATCTCAGTAATGAGCAGTCGTAGAGACACACTTTCTTCACCAAACTGTTAAGCGTGTTTAATAATGCTTTTTTGTTATTTACATCTACATTCTAGCGTATCAGGAAGTGCTTCAAAAATTTGCATCTTTTGTGCGCAACTACAGTATTCCGTGTTTTTCTCGGCAGGGATCTGATGCGACACTTTTTTATTTCAGATTATCGGGACTTACAAAAAACGTGTTTTAAATAAGGTGAAATTAAACTCTATGTTTCGGTAATTTTGGAGCTTTATGTACTTTTATAATACATTCATTTAACAACTACTTACAGTAACTTCTCTTACCGTTACAGGGTGAACTGGTTCAAGAGGTACGGCAGGTAGTGTCGCCGTGGATTAGTCAGGTGATAAGGTTGAGAAAGGGTGACAGCTTTGCCGAATTCGAATACACAGTTGGACCCTTACCAAAAGAGGAATTGTACGTAGCTACATTGATGTTACTATACATTGTCTTAAATGTATGTTGTTATCTAATCACGTGTTTAGAAGTCCAATTGCGAAGGAAGTAATCACACGGTATACAGTAAGTGGGCTCGGCAACAAAAACATCTTCTACACGGATACCAACGGCCGGCAGCTGATGCAGAGGACGTAAGGAGGATACTGTAGTATACGAAAAATATATACATTGTTATGATGATATACCTATACCACATGCATATTGTACAAGGCGCTTAGAGCTTTTAACAATATATGTTTAAAACTACAGTATAACAGTTTGAACTTTCTTACAGAGTAAACCAATCCCCCACATTTGCTCGCAATGTAACCGAACCCATCAGTGGCAACTACTACCCTATCACTAGCCAGATACTGATTCAGGACGGCCAATCCCAGCTCTCAGTGCTCACTGACAGATCTCATGGAGCCACGTCTTTGGCGGACGGCCAAGTCGAGGTTATGGTAAGGGAAAGCACCTGTCGGTAATGACGTTGTTTACATATCAAAGTATTTACTCGGTATTTGCCACAAACATAATGACATATTATGCTGGCCTTTTACGGAAGTCGAATATTATAGTTGTCTGGTCAGAAATTACAGAGAAACGTTTTTGATACAATTTCTGGTTTTTTTCTGTAATTATCGACCAAAATGTGATAATAGATGTTTATGATTGTATGGCAGCAAGTACAATAATATATATTTAAATTACTCACGTATTTTATGCAAATTATATATATATATTATATATTAGCTACACCGTCGCGCCTTCGATGACGATGGGTGGGGCGTGGATGAAGCACTAGACGAACCAGGTCAAGATGGTCGAGGACTGATAGTAAAAGGAGTGCACAAGGTACTGTTAACTCAAACTGACAAGTCCGCTTATCGACCAAAGGCCCAAGATGTATATCATCGACCACTGATAGCCTTTTCGCCGATCCAATCAGTGGACGACTACAAGAAGAATACGGTAACAGAGGTACGACCACTTTATAAGCCTATTCCACGTATTTTCTGACCGACTGTGACATTTTATTCTGCTGTCACTCCTTACGTGTTGTGCATACGTAACTTGTTATGTTTCAGTTCTCTTTGTTGTCGGCCGAGCTTCCTACTCAGTTACAAGTAATTACGCTGAAAGCCCTACCCAACAATCGTATCTTACTGCGCCTCGAGCACATCTACCAGGGGACCGAAGATGTCATCCTGTCCCAGCCGGTTACGGTTAATCTCTCGGTAAGTGCAAGTTTGTAGTACTATGAGTAGGTCGTCGGTGTTTAGTCACTCCTTTGGGTATTAACCTTACATTCATATAGTAGGTCTTGTATAGTATTAAAAGTGCACAGAATTTGCATACGTATACAATTGGTATAGACTTGGCCATAAATTAATCAAAAAAGTAATGGCCCTACTCATAAAAGCCGTGCCATGTACTTTTTGACCCCGATCGCAGACAAATCTGTTTACAAAACACATAAACAGACCATAAACAACAGTCTATCTTAGAGTCCACAAGTACTTTCCTCCCTGTAGTCAACACCAATTTCAGAAATTATTCAAATTCCGTGTAGCCAGCCTCCAGGAGACGGACCTCTCCGGCCTGACCGTGCTCCAGTCCACCAGTGACGCGGTGATTTCACTGTCGCCGATGCAAATACGCACCTTCTACTTGACTCTTGAATAATACATTTGTTTTCCCATTTCGAAAACATCCCCCGAATGATATAAACAATGTTGGACCTTGTGTTTCATTTGATACCGTAATCTGTGTGTGTTGTTTTCGTCCCCCAAAGTCCTTAAAAACAAAAGTAGTAGATGGTGGAGACGGCATGCGGCTCGAGGACTTATGCCATTATGTTTTCGCAGATTCAGAAGGCGCGGGAAACAAACACGAAGGTGGAACAAGGAGTAATGGAAACAGGCAACTGCCTGCGGACTTTAATGAAAAACAAAGTGGAGATAGGTGGCGGAACGCGGAGATTTGTGTGACGCCAGTCAGACGGCGAGAGAGCGTGCCCAGCGAGGAGACGCTTTTCGGCGGGAGTGCAAGACGGCTTCAGAGTGCAGATCGACGAGTGCTGGCCGCTGTTTTGGTCGTTTTGCGTAAACAACTATAGACAAGGGCCTGGTGGGAGGGTGGGCAGGGGCCGAAAGACGGCGCTGACACGGCTCCTCCCCCCGTATTACATAGTTTTACTGCTCAGAGTGAACATCTCGCGGAGAGTGCATCTGCACTGGAAAACAAAAAACCGCCCGGCTCTATGGAGGTTGGCGGTGTGACCGTTCTCTCGGTTCGCCGCGCTCTCTCGCACTTGTTATTCTTTTGTTCGGGCGTCTGCCCCACGGTGTCTGGAGTTGTTTTGGCAGAGTCTGACTGTTTTCCTCTGCCTTCCCCTCCGTAACCAGCTCGCTCATTGTGGCTCGTTTCCGTCTTCTCTTTTCTGTTGTTGTTGCGACCCCCCTCATCATCATACCATGTCACTGTACCGTTCTTCTTCTTCCTTCTAGGTCGTGCCGCGCCCTTCCCACCTAATTCTGCTTGTTTTTTTCGTCGAATTTTAACTTTTATAATAATATTTTGGTTTGTTTTTAGAAGCAGCACCGTGGATGGGTTGTGAAAATGATTCCACCCGAACTGAACGAAGATTCAGAAGAGTTTAGAGCCGCGCTACAAGCGGCCTCCATTCAGTGTGCCAACAAGTGTTATCAGGGCCAGATCAATGTAGCCAAAGATACTGTAAGTTTTCCTTGTTTTTGTTGTAAAAATCTGATTATTCCGCAATAATATGCCATTTTTGAGTAATAATATGCGTTTACGTTATGATTTGGTGTCATTTTTGATTTTTTTGGTGGTAAAATGCATTTTCTTATAGTTTAAGTCAATATTCAACAGTAATTTTAACTTAGTTAATATGAGACAGCGATTATTTGATAGTAAGTGTTTATGTCATGTTGTTTTTGATAGTGATATGATTGTTTGATGTGATTAGAAGCAAGTGTAAGATTCGTTTACAAGTGGCTGATAACCAGGTTGGCGTCGAAACGATTGTCTTGAATTAAGCGCCAATACAGGATTATTAATGGCGCGTATGCAAATGTCGCGCCATTCGAGAGCTCGGGAGCGATATTAGATAACCACAGTTTAAGACACAGTTGAATGTAATTTTAAACACTTTAAACTAAATATTACAAAAACAACATGATGACATTAAAAGTTGGTTTTTACGACATTTTCAATGATGACATTTTCAGAAAAGTTTCAAAAAACCTCAGTTCGTCGTTTGCTCAATCAGAACGCTGGAGATCCACGGGCCCAGCAAGAAGGGGTTCAAGCTGTCCAAGACAGAATGGATGAAGCAGATGATCGACCTTCTCAACGTATACAGCCTCACCATCAAGGAACACCCCAAGCTACCGGCTTGCATCGTGTTGGTGACTCCAGATCAGACCGTCTACTTGAGGGCGGCCGACCGGAATGCCACTTTACTGTGGTATGCCATCATCTTCAACAGCGTCTACACTTGCCGGTCATTTAATCCCGAGAAGTCGATGCCCAGAGACCACTTTCCAGGTATTGTTCGATGACATTTAATGGCTTTGTATTGATGACGTTTCTTTTCTGTGTCTTTATGGCCGTGTTGTGCTTGTGAATGAAATTATAGTACGTTGAAATGTAGTACGATGTTGTTGTTAATAGCTCGGTGCTTGTTAGTGGCAGTATCGTGCTTGTTTTGACTGTCATTCTTGTTTTTTGCTCTTAAAGGGGGAACATTTCGTAATTGTATGTTTGTTGTAGGCTCAACTTAAATGTAATTACCGTTACTATGGTTATTTTCTATTTAATAAGTGTTGATAACGGCCATAAAGACACGGAACGCCCCCGGTGTTTTGGACTAATTAGTAATTGTATTTCATCGCCTGTTTTTGTTATGAAAGTTTGCAAATTACTGAACAAACAAACACGTTACAGAATACACATGGGACATGAAGGTGCTCGCCAGCTCCAAATACAGTATCGCCCATTACAGTAACAGCAACAACATCACCGACAAGGAGCCCGAGCTCGCCGGCCGAAAACGGGTATGCCTCTACCGCAACTCGGTAGCCTTCGTGCATCTGAACGAAGAACCCATGGACATCTACGACTTTGTCGACTGGAACGTGCAGTACGTGAACAGGCCGCAGTACTACTTAATTTCAGTAAGTACAGGCACAAAAAAGGTGTGAAAGATTAGAAAATACATAAGTACAAATCCCACAATTCACGCACATATTAACATTCCATAAACTTTTCGACCAGCAAATTTGAAGTTAAGATCTTGTTATTATGTTTGAAGGATTACTTTGCACACTCCTGATTAAGCCATTAGGTCGGATTAAGTACATCTTTAAATGCTTTAAGCAATTTTCCGTTAGAATATCTACTCTTGCACGCCACATGTTTACATTCATTTACGTGTTTACATGTTCTACATACTTAATACCACCCATTTCACAACCCGTATTTCATAAAGCCATTTCAGAGGAATAACATAACCTACTACGGCAATCGCAACAAGCACTTTATCTTCTGTATCCGCGAAATGAACGGAGAGAAGGCCAAGGAAGTGGTGGTCGAAGCCGGATCCGAGCGAGATGCCGAAGAGATCAAGCTGGCGTTGGAGGAGCTGATCCAGCGCGAATCCAAGCTGATCGGACTCATCAATCCCAAGAAATCGTATGTTTTTGTGTTAGCTAATCGTTGATGTTTAAAACCAATGATCACACCTTTTCTGACATTTTACTTGGTCCTATTGGACCATGTTACCTTTTATCTCCGAACCACAAGCTCGAAGATAAAGGGCGACATCAAATCAATGCTCTTGTATACGAGTCTTCAGAACAAAAGTTTAACGATTTTAATACCGAAAAAGGTCACAGAACAAGGTTTTCCACATCATAACCTTTGTTTTGATACTGCTAGTTGTTTGTGGCGCTAATCAGTTTGTTTCAGCTTTTATGAGTCAGTTATTCCACCGGAAAACGGTGTACATCACAGCGAGAGAGCGTCCACATCACAATCAGCTAGTCTGCCGCGTGATCAACTCGATGATGAAATGAGGAATAAACAACGCAAAACCAAGAAATCGGATTATCGGTTTCGAGAGTAAGTTTCCTTCAAAAACATGGTAGAACTTGTTATTTAAACGTTTGAGTACTTTGGTCACATTGCCTGTTTTGGGACAAAAGATTAATCTTCTTGCAACACATCATCTTACATAAACAATGTAGTATACTGTCTTCATCAACAACATTCCTTATTGATTATTCATCCCTTTACAGCTTGTTCGGATCGTTCCGCAAAAAGTTCGGAAAGGGCAAGGATAACAACGGCTTGCTGTTCGAGAGCGGAATGAACCCTGTTACCGAGTGGGTCGAGAACCGTGCGTCCATTATATCGGGCGAGAACGGGACCGAGGAGAGCGGTGGCACCCTAAGGGCAGAGGAACATCAAACCAAGAAGGACAAAACAAAATACCAGAAAGGTGGGATTTATTTATTGGCTAACACTTGCATCGTAAAAGTACTGTAAACGACCTTGTTTTTGTTATTCTAACCTTTCAATTCTTCCAGACGGCGAGGCGCACGAAATGACCACCTTCTTCGACACCATGAACTCTTCCATCAGCTCCAAAACCAGCTCCATAGTCAGACCAAGCACCAGTAGTACCAGTGCTCTAGACTCGTGTATATCAAACCTTAGTTGTGATCTGTCTACCTTATCTTCCAATGCTCATACCACTGACGACCGTAGTCATCGGCGAACGTACCACCCCATCCCGACCTTCGAGAACCATAAAAAATGTGATGAAAGCTCAGAAAACATGCACAATTCGTTGACAGGCAGCTTCGACAGTTGCTATTCCTCGATAACAAACAAGAAAACACCCAGTAAAAGTAAACGCAAAGTATCTGACATCAACTTCAACGACGGTCCCAAGGTGGCACAACGACCTCTGGAGTTTCGTAAAGCTCAGAAGAATGAATTCGACGTCTTCAGATTCCTCACAGGCACGTTGTCACGGTCTTTGGACAACATCAGAGACTTTCTACCCGAGAAAAGGCCGACCCGTCTCATCAGAAGGCTATCCTTGAAGTGTCTCACCAACGAAGACCTCAAGCGGATGGAGAACGAGATGGCCAAGTGGCTGGCCATGGCACCAAAGCCTAAGCCCAGGAAAAAGAAGACCAAAAGGAGGAAAAGAATACAGTCTCAAGACGACACCTACTCCAAAACCTCTCCCGTACCATCTTCGAGACACTTGTCCATCTCTTCCCAATCTACACAACGATCGAATGCCTCCAGGAAAGGACCTCAATCTGCTAGATTCGACTCTAGGTCGCACAGTAGACAAGTGGACAACTCCATGGAGGAAAGTGTCCATTCGTTCGAAAGTGACATGCAGTCAAGGGCCAATAGTATGGATTCGCAGAACTCTCAACGATCTTTCATCATCGGCGCATTCAGAGGCTCCAACAAGCATCTCATCCCGAAAGCCGATGTCGAAACGGACGTGCGGAAGTTTGATCAAGGTATGTTGTGTAACAAAGACCTTAGAATGCATAATCAAACAATAATACACACTCTCCTTTCGTTATACTGCTTCACATCCCCTATAGTATGCTACTACCCCTGTTCAGATTATAAATTAGTTTTCATTTCAGATTCTCAACAGCACATAATCAGAGCCGAGCCTTTGTTTTACGAAGTCCGTGACGATCTACGCTTTGGAAACAAACGAGATCGAAGACACATGAAAACAGACTCCATTCAAGGGATTCGCGGATCCATCAGCTTTCACAACGGATGTCAAGTTATAGACGAAGAGATCAACTACACCTTGGCTCAGCCCGACCGAACAAAGCCAATCCCGGGAATCATTGGATAATTGTTACACTTCAAAATACCTCTTAAAATGTATTGTCCTGTACATAATGATTGAAAATATATGTTATTATACCTCAAATTCCTATAATGTTATAATAGTACATTAATAAACGTGCGAACTATGACTTATTTATGTATAATCTAACAGAACCTATAAAATCATGAAATTCATGCAAAAAAGTACTAAAAGTTAGTAAACTTGTAAATATGACACACATCAGTTTAAAACAACAAATTTATCAACAATAAACAACACAATTTACATGGATTATTATTTACTTAGATGTGGGTTTAGTATTCTTTGTTTTGTTCTTATTCTTCTGCTGATTCATCTTGGCCAACTTCCGTTTCTCCAACTTCTCTTCTCTCATTTGTTCACGTTTCCTCTCTGCCTCCTGAAGAATCTCTTCCTTGAAAGGACATGAGTTTGGAACTGATATCATCTTCTCCTTCTTCTTGTGAACTCCTCCGCCGTCTAAAACATAAACTTCTTCACGTTTAAAACTCACTTTTCTTGGCCAACTTCTTCATCTTCTTGTTGTGTTCCCTCACTTTCTTCTCGATCTTGTATCGTTTCTTACATGTTGATCTTTTTGATGTCTTTTCTGAAAAAATACGTTATAAGAGATACCAATTATAGAAAAACAAAATTTTTATTTGCCATAAATTCCATGTGTAAATCAAAATGATTTTTCAAAACAAAAAAAAATTTTTAATACAAATACCCAATAAAAACAGAACTTACTTAGGCACAGTTTAGACATACTGAAACAAAAGGTTTCAAGTATTTACAGCACCAAATTCAATAAAGAAAAATATAATAAAAGCAAAAAGGGCTAATGCAAAATGCCACGATTTGGCAAGAATATGTTTCCGTGCTGGGACGTAAATGTTAAAGGAAGATTTTACAAAACCAGAAAAAATACTTGTATTGTTACTGTTGCTACAAAGTTGCATTACTTTTGCAGTTTTTTGTTGTTATAAAATACAATTATCTTTTGTCTATCTTGTTAATTTTATTTTATTTACTAAAATGGGCAAAAAGTCAAAAAATAATGTCCATAAAGCAACCCGATCCAAGTCGAAGGAGAAGATATCTTCTGATTTCAGCGCAATGAAGTCCCCAAAGGTAATCAATTTTATTTATTACTAATTTTGTTGTTTAGGGATTACCGAATTTGGGAAATACTTGTTTTTTCAACTCGGTCACGCAATGTATTCTTCAAACTCAGACCTTGGAATATTATATAGAAGAAGTTCAACAGATAAACAAGCTTGTGGTGCCAAAGAACTGTGTTGTAAGCATTCATGAAGTCAAAGTGGATGTAAAAGCAGTCACGATTCCGTTACCTGAAATTCCAACGCCTTTTATTAACGCGTTTTCTAATTTTCTGGCTGAATTCAGATGTGGAAGGTCGCCAAATCCTTTGATCGTGTTCAATGAGGTTTCAAGAAAGTAAGCTACCATAAATATTTATTTATTTTGTTTTAGAGTTCCAAGATTCCGAGGCTGGCATCAACAAGATTCTCACGAACTTCTGAGATACCTGCTAGATGGCTTGAGAAGCGAGGAGATTGAACGGTTCAAGCAAGGCATTGACGAGTACTACGAGAAGCATCCTTTTATAACGAATGATTTGAATTTGTACAAAAAAGGTAGGGTTTTATTGTTCATTAGGGTTTACCATTGTATGATTTTAACTTTACGTATTTTAACGTAATATTATGTTAGTCAAAAAGTTTATCTAATGATTATCTTGTCGTTACAATGTAGTCTTTTTGTAGATTTTTATCAAAATTCAGTAGCTATCTAAATGGTTTTACATTTTCAGCTGTTTTGAAGTTTGCTGGAGTACCTTTGTTGGATTCTGTATTTGGAGGCACTCTTCTCCAGACGATCAAATGCTCTGAATGCAAGCATGTCAGTAGCATATTCGAGATGTTCTTGGATCTGTCGCTGCCGATCTTCCGCGACGATTGCAACCAAAAGAAAGACAAATCCAAGTTGAGCAAACATCAGAAGAAGAAGGAACAAAAGGCAAAGAGAAAGGTGGGTTACACTGGTCTAGTGGTATAATATCGTGTAGGTCCGAGAGAGCAAGAAGTTACAATCCGAAGAGGCGGCTGAAGAAGATTCTGCGGAGTGTTGTTCAAAGGCCGAGGACGAAGAGCAAAACAATGATTCAGATGAGGAGAACGAGAATGGAAACGAGGTGTTGAACGACGAGAGTAAGCGCCACATTATTTGCTTTAGTAGTTTCAGAAGAGAACTGCAACGGGTTGGAACAGCTCCGTCTTGATGATTCGACTAACGACTGTCTCACGGTGCTGCTGGAGGAGAACGGCAACGATCATTGTACTGGAGTGTTACTGGCGTTGAAACGGTACTTTGATGTGGACGTTCTTTCTGAAGCTGATGCCTACGAGTGCGAGAACTGCTGCGCAAACTTCAATAAGAAGGTATTTTGATGTGTTTACACTAATTCTTTGTTGGACTTGTGAATTTGAAATTGAGGTTTTACATTTTTGTAAGTTACATTGTAATTGTACTTTCAGGTTAATAAGGGCAAGAGGAAAACCGTAATATCAGACAAAAGGTACCTAATATTCAGTCCGCCGCCAATACTAACGTTGCATTTGAAACGATTTGAACAGGTAAGAGACTTTTAGATGACATTAAAGTGACATTTAGTAACACGATTTTGTTCAGGTACCTAATTGTGCCTTTTCAGATTTTTTGAACTGCAGCTAAAGAAAGAAATCATACTAATAATATAATTTTAGACACACACTTTCAACAGAACTACCTCGTCCAAAATTGGAGGTCATATCGAATTCCCAATGGTACTCAACTTGGCTCCATACTGCGTAAAGTCGAAGGAGGTGAGTCAGCAATATTAATTGGAAACAATTTCATTGTGGTTCAGAGAGTGATTCCCGACCAGAAGCGGATCCTTTATTCACTGTATGGCGTGGTTTGTCATAGTGGAAACTTGTCTAGTGGCCATTATATTGCCTATGTCAGGGCTCGGAAAGAGTTGCCGTTCTTGAAAAACTTTTTCCTGCAAGCCAAGGAGAACTTCAGCGATGCTGCGAGACTGGGAGACTTGGTTTCATACCTAAACTTGAAGAAGGAACTTACGGAAACTCCGATCTTGACTCCATCCGAGTTCGAAGCCGAGGAAACGATAAAACTACTGGATTCGACATCTCGATGGTTCTATTGTAGTGACTCGAATGTGACAGTTGCTTCAGCTCAGCAAGTCCGTTCTTGTGAGGCGTATCTGCTCTTTTACGAACGAGTTTTCTGAGCAATGCCGACCCCGATCACCAGAAGGCGTACGATCTTTGATCCGCGCACTCCTCCTTAGCCACAGTCTTTCGTCTTTTCTAATCCGGTGAAAGTTTTGTTCAATTTGAAAGTGTTGTTCAATTCTTGAAGCTTTCGCTTCGGCTCAAAACACTTTATCAGTGTGCTCAGTAATTGTTGTTGTGAAATAAACTAAACTCGAATTGATTGGCTTTATTCGGGGCTCGGTGATTGCCCATCAGTTATTTATGTTGCCCCGTTTTTGAATTAGTTCACGATAGATTTAGAACGATGGATGTTGGTGTAAACAGAGTTTCAAAGCATTTTTGAGACAAATTTTTAAGATAATTATGGGTTTCTGTGAGTATCAAAAAATGGACGCGTTGCAACTATTGATTGCGCCGTGATTTTCGGATTTGAAAGTCGAAAAAACAAAAAATAGAAATAAGGCTTTACAGCAGGTGTAGCGTCTCCCCGTTATCAGTACAGTAAAGACATGTTTTGCGACGCATATAATTTAATTGAATTCCTCTCCTTTCGTTGCAGGTCAATGTCCATTCTGATATAGCGCCCGTTGGAAATGCGTGAAAACAGCGGTGCTTATCAATTGGTGGGTTCGTATGACTGCCTTATAAGAGCTTTATCTCAGTCATCTCTTGTTTTGTGGTTGTCAAGTTGACCTTTGATTGTACTCGCTTTGCTTGTTTCCCTGACCCACATATTATATTATACTTGCTGTTTCAGTGGATGTGAACGGAAAATGGGTGTATCTAGTCAACTGGTGGATCTCGCCATCATCCTGGTCCTTTGTGTCATATTCTTTCAGTACGGCAACTGGTTTAGCATTACAGTAATCTGTCTTTTGTTTCGTTACTTCTCTTCAGATATCGGAAAACGGGGTTTGAAAACATTGCCAAGGGATCTCAAGTAAGTGTTGTAATGTAAAAGTGTTTTAGAACTGTTAAAGAGTTATTATTTTTTGAGACAAATCTGATTTATCACGTTTTTGGATGATAGTCAGTTTAAAATTGTGGTTTGTGGCTCTAAAAATTCTGATTATAATGATGATAATATCACTTTCAGGGGCCTGGGCCTTCTCTTTCGTGTAAAATGGACAATGTATCAGGGATTCAAGAGGAATAAACCTCTGCATTATTACTTTCTGGATAAAGTAGACGAACATCCGAATAAAGAATGTGTAGTTGAAGTCGAAAGTGGTCGAACATTCACTTTCAAAGAGTTGAATGAGTTGTCTAACAAGTACGCCAATGCTTACCAGGTAAGAAAGCAAGTTTTAAAACGCAGTAAAATATTATTTTTTAAAATAACGCGTTTTGTTTGTTAATAACAATTTTCTTGATATTATTATAGCATAAAGAGTCTTCATAGTTAAGATAAAGTAGACTTATTCAGAAGTTGTCATCGGAAAACAATGTTGCTTTATTCCTGGAGAATTCAGCCGACTTTTTTGCTATTTGGCTTGGCTTGAGCAAGATTGGAGTAGTGACAGCCTGGATCAACTCCAACTTGAAGGCTGAACCATTAGCTCACTCAATCAAAGTTGCCAACACTAACATTGTGGTAACATCCAACTCTCTTCTCCCTAGTAAGTCAACTATTCCTTGTTTAGATTGCTGTTTCAGCTTTGTTGAGTACCATCGACAAGGGATTGTTACCTAAAGACTTGGTCATTTATACTATCAACAAGCCAGAAAAGAATGGCAACTCAAAGTCACTGCAAGATCTCCTTAAAAACTCGAAAGAGCCAGAGGCTAATACGGATTTGAACTTCCAAAGTAAGATCTTACTTTGGTACTACAATATTATTTATAATCAGAATGTCTTTTGTTGGATTTTAGGTATAAATTGTTAATTAACTGTTTTGCAGGTGTACTGTGTTACATTTACACAAGTGGGACTACTGGTAACCCGAAACCTGCCATTATCAAGCACTTCCGGTACTTTTTCATAGCTATGGGTAGTGGAAAGTCATTTGGGGTAAGACCTGACGACAGAATCTACATCACCATGCCGATGTATCACTCAGCAGCTGGTATCTTGGGCATCGGTCAGGTTCTGGTTCTAGGTATGTTTTACAAAGATAACATTGAATGACTACTTTATTCTTGCACGTCTTGACACATTGTGTACTGTATCTTTATTTTTTGAAATGTAATTTGATCGTCTGATAAGAAGTGAAACTTTTTGTTTATCGACTGTTTCAGGAGCAACTGCTGTTATCAGGAAGAAGTTCTCAGCCCGAAACTTTTGGATCGACGCGAAAGAACACAAGTGTACAGCTAGTCAGTACATCGGCGAGATATGCAGATACCTACTAGCTCAGCCAAAGGCCACCGTGGAACGACAACATAACATCAGATTGATGTACGGAAACGGTCTTCGCCCTGAGATCTGGAAGGAGTTCGTTTCCCGTTTTGGAATCAAGAAGATCGGAGAATTGTACGGAAGCACTGAAGGCAACTCCAACATCGTCAACATCAACAACCACATGGGGTCGTGTGGGTTCTTTCCCATATACCCCTTCTTGACGGCACTGTACCCAGTCAGGCTGGTGAAGGTGGATCCAGAGACCGGAGAGCTGATTCGAGATGAGAATGGTCTTTGTGTATCGTGCAGGCCCGGTGATACTGGCGAAATGGTGGGCATGATCAAGAAGAACGACCCCTTGCTCAGGTTCGAAGGCTATGTCAACAAGGAAGACACTGATAAGAAAGTCATAAGGGACGTCACGAAGAAGGGTGACGCCGTCTTCTCCAGTGGTGACATCTTGTACTGGGACAAATACGGTTATCTCTACTTCAAGGTAAGTTGTTTGTTGACTAGACATTGTTGATGTTTTCTGGTGTTTGAGCTTTTTTCTGACTTTATATTTTGTTTTGACCCAAAATGTTTAAAAAGTTCAAAATTCAAAGGGTTTTTGTTGTAATTAAAGAATCATGATTTAGGACCGTCGTGGTGACACCTATCGATGGAGAGGCGAAAACGTGAGTACGATGGAAGTGGAAGGTGTTCTCCAGCCAATCATGCAAATTCAGAATGCTACCGTGTTCGGAGTTGAAGTTCAAGGTCGTGAAGGCCGTGCTGGTATGATCGGGACTACCCTCAATGCCAATGTCGATGTTGAAGTGAGTTGTTTAGCTTTAATGTGATATCCACTGAATTAGGAAAATTACTTTTTCTAATATCCGTTAACTTTACTGTTTATGCAGAAGTTCATCGAGGAAGCAGCCAGCCGTCTGAAGGAGAATCTCGCTGCCTACGCGATTCCAGTATTTCTAAGGATTTGCAAAGAAGTTGAGACTACAGGAACTTTCAAGTTGAAGAAAACAAACCTCCAGAAGGACGGATTCGACCCAGAAAAGTGCGGCAACGACCCCTTGTTCTACTACGACTACTCCGCCGGAACTTACAAAGCCCTGGATAGGTTAATGTACGATAAGATACAGAGCGGAGCGTACTCGAATATCTAGTTTTATATTGTTATTGTTGGTGCTAAAAGTGCAATAAGTAAAAAGGATTCTATGTCATTTTATTAGGCTAATAATAAGTTGTTGACTTAATTTTCAAAAGATATTTGATTATGACAGCCGGTTTTGTCGTTAACAACCTCATGTTGAATGTTAATGTTTTATTATAAAATTTTAAATCGATGTATAATAATAAAAACGAGTTAAGTTAGCATCTGTAATTTACACGTAGTTTGGCACATTAGTAGTTGGACAGTTTAGTTGTTTTTGGTGACAAAATCGAGGGTTTGTCTCTGGAGTTGCACTGTGGGATTGTTCGCATCATCACGTCGTTTCTTTGTAATCGTCTTGGTGAAATCAGCTTGTAGATGCTCCATGTTCTGGTCTTCTCTTCGTGGAGTAGCCTTTGCCCCATCCTTGAACAAGATTAGTGTATTCTCGTTGTTATCGTCGGTCACCGTCTTGTTCAACGACGAGTATCGTCTCATGTCCTAAAAGTACGCTTTACAGGTAACCTAGGTGTTTTAAAAGTTGTCTTTTTCAAATAAATAGGTAAGCAATTGAAATTCAATATAAAAATTACCTTGAGGAAGTTCGATTTAACCGTATCTCCGCCATTCGATGATCCCGTTGTTAACCCATTGTCAGTAAAGATACTGGGGGAGCTTCGTAACTTTTCGCAAAGAGCCTTGACTCTCTGATACAACTCCTTGGTCGAGTCTTCGGTGTACGTGTCAAAGACGTACTCGTGGATGTCGAACTCTTGGTGGGCCTTGAGAGCAAGTTCGTACTTCTGTATCATGTCTGTAGCGACAGTGTCGAATATAGAGTGTTTCATACATTCGTCCCAGTCTGCCTTGTACGTTTTCTTGAAGGAATCGTCGTGGTCCATTAATTTGTACACAAGATACAACGAATCCAACGCCTAAAAAACGTAAAAATTTACAACCAAGTGAACTATATAGTTGCACAAAACACATGTTTTGTTGACGTACAAAATACAGAACATACTTTTACAGAATATCGATAGAAATTCACACTATTACTACTACAGTAAACTACTGACCTGCTCGTACGTGTCACCCTTCTTGAACTTTTCTAAAGAAAGCCACACCAGTTTGAGGACATACTGTTGCTCGCCCTTCTTTGCGAATTCCTCCACTCTTCGATTGAAAAAGGCATTGACACATTTGATGACATAATTTGAAAAGGTCGGGAAGTCCATGGACAATTGGACAGCCGCTGCTATGGCCTTTTCCATCAAGGGCTGAACAAGTCTCTGGACCATTCCCACAATCGAGTTCTTGATCGGAGATTGTGGGGACACCAACGACTTGTCCACGATGAATTCGACCAATGGAGCCAAGGACTTGAAGATGAGGGTAAGGTCCATTTTCTTTGGAACGTTACTTCCTCGGACTACTTCCACTGCCTAAAATTAAATTTGTTATTATCAGGAACAAACAAATTGGTGATTAACTTTAGATGCGTTCTTAAATTATCCAAAGATTACCTTATTAGCAGTAGTGAGCATGAGAGCCATCTGATTTCCGGGCTTTGTTTGTTTGTAGTCGGTTTCTTTTGTTTCCTTCTCTACTTCCACTGCTTCTTTCACAATCGGCAACAACTCTCGAGCCAACCACACCAATGTCACATTCGGAGATATGGATTCGGCAATTTGAAAGACGACGTGCTTGATCGAAGACTTTCCATCGGACTTGACATTCTCCGAGAACCACAACTCGAACAACGGCTTCAGCAACTTGTTGCACAACTCAAAGTCAATGTTGCCGGCGATATCCTTCTGAGGAATGAACCTCAACAACAAGTTGGAGGCGTTCTTCAAGAAGTCCTCAACGTTCTTCTCTTGTGTTGGAGAAGGATCAGAGTCCAGGAGTTCGGCACATTCGCTTAGTCTAAGTCCAAGGGCATCAATAATACCTTCAGTCTTAGGGGTCAGCAAACGGGCATCTATGGCATCTTGAGCCAATCCAAACAAGTCTACTACACCACCATTGGCAACGATTAGGTCTGTAGAATTCAATGCCTTCAGGGCATCCAGTAATACAAATTTTGGATCCGACTTGTCTTTCTCTAATTGAACGTTATCCAGACGCTGAAAACATAAATTTAGAGGTAATACAATGTGATACCTACTCAAAGTATTACTCTGTGATAAGAAATAAGCTTTAACATAAAAATCACTTACCTCTTTAATCGTTAGAGTGCTTGAACTTGGCTTGTAGCTCAAATTTAAAAAGGATTCCAACGGAACTCCGGCGCATTTGTTCAGATAATCCGTCAGTTCTTCAGACTTTTGGCAAACTGCCATCCGAGACTGACGCACCATAGGAGTTTCGACAAAAGCAGGCTCGGGTCGGTAACTCTCCTCCACCTCACTACAAGAATGTTAGTTACTTTCATGCAAATAAACCTAACGCATAACGTAGTTTGTAAACAAAATCATTCCACTTACCGAGAAGCTTCCGGGGTTGGAGTTCGTGTGCGGCTTTCAGGTATAGGCTCTGCTTCCACTGTTTTCTAAACAATATGAATTTATAAAGTTGGAACCAAATATCAGTTATTACAATAGTGTCCGTAAACAATGTCTTTAGTAATATAGAGAGAACATACCGCCGCCTTTGGTGGCTTTTGTCCGGGTCTTACTACCTTCTTCTCTGGTGCCTTAGCTGCTGGCGCTGCGGCTGCCGAAGTAACTGTAGGATACTCCTGAACAAATTGCTCGTAATATTCTTCCACCTTTGCCATTTTTAGCTTATCGCCTTGTATTGACGACAATAATGGCAAAGAAGCTTGTTGACCAACAGCTCTCATAAAAGCGGCCAAAGCCTGCATCGCAGCATCTCGACACATCGCATCAGAGCCCAAAGCCATCTTACACAAGTGATCCACCGCCTCTTTTGTAGCTGCAGCTGACTTCTTGGCTGTCTGTAGGTCGATCTTCAGCATGCACCGTTTGAAAAAGTCACAGGCAGCTACTTTAGTACCCGGAGCTTTGCTTACTAGAGCATCTTTGACGGGTTCAACAACGTTACCAAAAGTCTAAAACGACGCAATTAAATTGTTTTTACACAAAAACCACCCCCGACTTACAGTAGTTTCATAGCAAGCATCAAGACATTCACTGCACGGTTCTTTAACTACCGGCTTTACTTCTTTCATCCGGATCAAACAGGCATTGACCACAGTACCTGCGTGAACTTCAAAATTCTTCCCCAGTCCACGAGCCAGCCGAGTCAACAGCTGAGCTGCCGAAGCTGTGACATTAATGTTGTTATCCTTGGACAAAATCTAAACCGTAAAATAAGATGCATCACATTAAGACACTCAATTAACATTATTTAAGCAAGCCCTACCTTAACAATCTCATCGATAAGCCTGTGATATTCGCTGTCATTCGGCTGTAACTTAGGATTCTTGTCAATAATGCCAATCAGTTTATCCATGGGTTCTTTTCTCTCCAACCATTTCTTACTTTGAAGCTCCTCGTAAAAAGAATCGCTGATGTCTTTGGTCAAATCATAAGGCGTAAGAAACCTGTAAAACAACTATTAATCAAGAAAAGTTAACATTAAATGCTTGTAAGAACCAAACTTACATTGTAGCATCAGAGCTTCGCGAGTTGCTTTCAGAAATAGGTTCTTCTACTACTTCTATTGGCTTAGCCTGTAATAAATATATTTTTTTAACTTTCGTAAAATGTTAAAACCAAAGTTTTCAAAAGTAGCAGAAAAGCGTCAAAATCCTTTAAACATAAAAATCTTACCTTTGGCTTTCCTCCTGGTTTGGCCGCTTCCTTCTCAGAAGCTTTAGCTGCTGCAGCACTAACTGGAGGGTACTCTTGAACAAATTGCTCGTAATACTCTTCCACCTTCGCCATTTTTAGCTTGTCTCCTTGTACTGATGACAATAATGGCAAAGAAGCTTGTTGTCCTACCGCTCTCATAAAAGCGGCCAGAGCCTGCATGGCAGCATCTCGACACATCGCGTCTGACCCCAAAGCCATCTTACACAAGTGATCCACCGCTTCTTTTGTAGCTGCTGCCGACTTCTTCGCTGTCTGTAGGTCGATCTTCAACATACATCTTTTGAAGAAGTCGCAAGAAGCCAACTTCGTGCCTGGAGCTTTACTGACTAATGCATCTTTGATAGGTTCCACTACGTTTCCAAATGTCTAAAAATGCTATATGTAACCGCATCTTTAAAAACGCCAAATCTAACATAATATTCAAACAAAGATTGTATACACTCATAAATACAACAATAAAATCTCTAGCTTACCGTGATCTCGTAGCACGCATCAAGGCATTCACTGCAAGGTTCTTTGACCACTGGCTTCACTTCTTTCATCCTAATTAAACATGCATTAACCACAGACCCAGCATGCACTTCAAAGTTCTTCCCCAATCCACGTGCCAACCTTGTCAAAAACTGAGCTGCCGAAGCTGTGACATTAATATTGTTATCCTTGGACAATATCTAAAGCTGATCTTTAGTTTTTGCACCGTTTTTTTCAAAGACGCCTAAAGAAAGAACAAAAAAAGTAATTTTACCTTAACAATTTCATCGACAAGCCTGTGATACTCGCTGTCATTTGGCTGTAACTTGGGATTCTTGTCAATGATGCCAATCAGTTTATCCATCGGTTCCTTCCTCTCCAGCCATTTCTTACTTTGGAGTTGTTCGTAGAAAGAATCATTAATGTCCTTGGTCAAATCATAAGGTGCAAAAAAACTGAAATTTTATTTAGAAAACATTAAAACTCACAATACCATATATTATACCTAAAAATTTTGAATAAAACTTACTCCATCTTGACCAGCTAATTAAAGTTAATGCGATTCCTTTCACCTTGAGCTGCTGATTCAATCTAAAAACCGACGTTTAAGTAAGAAAGAATAAAGCTTAGCGAAACAAGACGATTTATCAGTGCTGGCGAGTCAAAAAAGTGGAATATAGCTTCAATTGAAAAGATAAGATACTCAAAAACCACAAGGACCTTTAGATGCTTCAAAACTAAAATTTTAAAATGTTAACAGCTTCAACTTAATAGAACATTAATATTTCATTTCCCGAAAAGTTTTATAAAGAAATTTTCTACAGATCTACCAGACAAATTGGCTGGGATAATATTTTTTTTTATTTTCGCGCCGAAAATTCCTCGTTTCAGGCCGAGTCATGTGCAGCCTGCTTTCAGCTTTTATACGAAAGTCGGATTATTTTCCTCGCAAAATTATTTTTTCGTCGAAACATTATTCTCTTTAACTTTTTTGTTTGTAAATTATGTCCTCTCGTGTGGCTAGACTATGGCAACCTGGAAATCCTCAATCCAGATGTTTTCTGCCTGATTTCTGGATGAGGTTTAATGAAACTCCAACTGTAGGTCACTTCAAATTACCGGAAAATGCAGCCGAATTTGAAGTTGATCCGAAAATGACAAAATACGACGTTAAACAGTATCTGGAGAAGATATATAATCTTCCTGTGCGAGAAGTCAAGACAAGGGTAAGTGATTTTCTGTTTTACTTCTAATTATAGAGTACCTGCTTTGGTTTTAAGGATTTTGCTCATACTTTCTATACTTAAGTAGTTTTTTATAATTTTTTTGAATTCTTTAGAATGTAATGGGTAGAATTACCTATGACAACAAAGCTACCTTCCGATACCGACGAGCACTATTCAAAGAGCCTGATTTGAAGTTTGCTACAGTTTTCTTTGTAAGAGCCTTTATTTCTTTTTATATTTTATTAGGTTGTCCGGAAAGTTCTGCAATATTTATTCACTTTTGAACTAACAATAATAACAATATAATTAACAACTACAATCAATCAAAATAATTACCGTCTGAATCAATACAGCCTTGCCAACGATTTACAAGCTTTTTTATTCCACGATTGTAGAATTCCGGGTTTCTGGAGTTGATGAAGTTCTTGAAGGCATTCTTGGCATCGTCTGGAGTTTTGAAGATTCTTCCATTAAGAAACGAAGACAAGTGTTTAAAAAGGTGAAAGTCCGTTGGAGCCAAGTCTGGAGAATAAGGAGGGTGCTCCAAGACTTCGTATCCCAGTTCCCTGAATTTTGCCACGGTCTTCTTTGCAGCATGGCGCCGTGCGTTATCCTGCAGAATGATCGGACCCCTCCTTCTGAGCATTGTTGGAAGATTGTGTCGCAGTTTGTCAATCTGGGCACAGTAGGTGTCGGCCGTAATACTTTGGCCAGGTTTCATGAAATCGTACTGGATCACTCCAGAGCTACACCACCAGACAGTCACCATAAGCTTCTTTTCGTGCAATTCTGGCTTCGGAACGTGCTTAGGAGCTTCTCCACGCTTACACCAACTTGTAGATCTTCTAGTATTGTTAGACGAGATCCACTTCTCGTCAATAGTTACAATTCGATCCAAGAATTCTTCGTTTTTGCAGCGTTGCAGAAGCTTTTCGGAAGCACATCGTCTTTTGGCTTTTTGCAGATCAGTCAAATTGTGAGGCACCCATTTGTCCAACTTTTTGACCCATTGCCTTCAAATGATCACCAATGGTACTTTTTCCACAGTTTAGTAACTCTTCTAACTCCCGCATTGCAATATGTGGGTCATCTTCAATCTTGCGCCTCAGGGCATCTTTGTCAAGTTTGCTGGGTCTTCCTGCACGTGGTTTGTCTTCAAGCTTCTCATCGTCCACACGAAACTTTGCGAACCTTCTGGTCACCGTAGAATAACTCACAACATTCTTACCCTCATTTTCGTTTATGATTCTGAAGGTTTCTGCCGCAGTATTTCCGCGTTTGAATTCATTCCATATAATCACGCGCAGGCGAGATTTCTCCATTTTTTCTAATGCCTAAAACAATACAAAAAAATTAAATTAAGTTATGTAACTTACCTTTTTGAATAATTTAGGTAACAAACAAAAAAAGAATTTTTTCTTTCCGTCAAGAAATAAATTTTTCCTGATTTTTCAAAGTTTACCTACTCAAATATTGCAGAACTTTCCGGACAACCTAATAGCAAATTGTTTTACATAAAAGCCATAACACAAGCTGTATTAAAATGACGTATTTTAGAAGAAAGGAACAGTTATTGAGCACCAAGTATTCGTAGATCCCAAGAATTTGATCAACCTCAAGGACCAAGTTGAGACCATGAAAAATCAGACCGAATCCCAAACACACAATGAGAAATACGCAAACAGGGACAGACTTGGAGTTGGAAGGTTGTTGGACTAGTCAACGATGTTGTTGTAGGTGTAGTTGTTACAAATTTACTTGTTATAAATAAAAATCACAAAATACTTAAGATCTTGTCAAATCACAGATTATGCGTTGTTGCGAAGCTGTCGTAGTATAGTATCGTACAGTTTCCTGCGGTCTTGTGCCCTGCCCATTCCAAAGAAGCCACTGCTTTTCTTTTCGAACTCTACGACCCTTAAAAGTTTAAAATTAGTGAGCTAAAGACAAATATATTATATTGGATTTAAAAAAGAATGTCTTACTTTTCTAACAACGTGGCTGCATTCTGACTAGTAACTCTGACGTATTTACTGTTTCGTTGGCCTCGTTCAGCTAGGTACGTCGACCAGTCTTCGTTCATGACAAGATCCAGTAGTTGTCGTATGTGAGCGAATGTCATTGGAAGGGTAGCGTCATCAAATCCATCGACTGGTCGACTTGATGCAAATAACTCGCATTGCATTAAATCGAGGTTAATCTGGTCGAGTGCTCCCTTACTGATATATTTAAAGTCTGGTGACAATAACATGGAGTACAGACGATCGGCCACGAACTTGCATGTCTACAAGAGTTTTATATTATTGTTTTGGAGTTAAAAGAAATGGTTTTGAGTATTTTGAGTTTCAATTACCTGCAAGCACACATGCCGAGCAAGAACGACAGGAAGGTTTGTGAATGACTTGAACGTAGTCGATAAGAAGTTAATCATGTCTGTAATGTAATCACTAGCCACTCCATTCGACTGTGCCAGCTCCCAGTCATATCCCGCTGAAAAAGGTATTAAAACACAGTAGACACGTACCTAATCCAAAGAATTGGTTTACGCTATCTTTTAGAGACTCTTCTATCAACTGTTCCACTTCAGATCGGGCATCGTTGAATACCTGACTTTTCAATGGCTCCAGATGGCTGGACGAAGTCGAGGTCTCGCCCTTATTGCTGATTTTTGTAATATACCTCTCCAAATTTTCACACGACTTCTCGAGGTATCCCATGTTGATAGTTATTTGAACAAGCTAAAAAAGTAACGTGAACACTTATCACCCCAGGTTTCCAATATTAATATGAAAAAGATTAAGTTAGCCTTACTTGGATAAGATTCCTTTTGTGCATTTTCACAAACGTCTTCAACGAGAAGGCCCATCGTTCCAACAGCATGTTGGCAGAGTTTCTTATCGTATCTTCCACTTCATTCTGTCGCAAACCCAAATTTTCCATAAAGCCCAAACAGCCCTTGAGGTATTGCTTGGACTGTTGATATACAGTAGGTACGAAGGCAGAGAATGGTAAAACTCGTGGAAAGGCTTCCTAAAGTATTATTTTAAAATTATCAAAGTCTGACTAATTATTAATATTATAAATTTATAAACGGTTAACGTATCTTACATTTTCTTGACCTCTTTTGTAGAGCGGGAAGTTGTCCAAGACAGCCTTTAGCTCTGCTTCATCGTGAACCTTTATTGGAGTAAAGTTATCCTTTTCAAACGCCAATTCAAACTCCTTACAGTACTCTTTCATAAATATTTCGTTGTATTGGTCCCTAAAACGAAGTAAACCAAAAACTTCATTTTTAACGAGTAGCATACTATATTAGCCTATATAAACACTTGACATAACAACTACCTGAATGTCTGAAGCAGGTTATAAACGGCTTCCACTTTGTAATCGTAATGTCTCATTGTGACAATAAACATCAAGATAACCTTCTTCATCTTCAACATTGTCGACACGTCAAAACAGTTACCCTAAAAGAAGATAAACCATGTATAAGGCGTTAAATGTCTTTATTCTATAACTACTTCATGATAAATAGAAATAAACTTACAAAGTGAGCGTCCATCACAGACGTAACTTTCTGTAAAGCAATTTCCCAAAGATGGTCTTTGTGGGCCTCAGTGACCAAAGATGGTTCGTATTTCATGATCGTATCTTCCACAATGAAGAATCCCATGACTTCATTCAAGTACTTCACGTATGTCGTCAAATTTGGTGTCTAAAGATGATACGCATTAATATCTGCTACACAAAGCCTAATATTAATCCTGCATAAGGCCTTAAAAGTAATTCTCATAAATTACAGCAACTAGTTGCAATGAGAACCTACCCCTTTAACGCCAGCGGCACAAACTTCGATCTGTTCCCGCCGTTGTTCTCTGTAGTACTTCTCGAAAACTTCCTTCTCTCCGAGCACGTTAAACACTTGGCAACAACTGTGGATCGGCCCATAGTCAATCCTGTCTTGGGCGTTGTACTCATCTTCATCGTCGCTATTGGAAGGAGCTTTTGTCACTTCTGACTTCTTTTTCGCTACAGAGCCGTCTGATTCTACAGTGTAGCCGCTGAGTTCCGTCTTCTTGGTGACGTCATCTCGTTTGTTCAGATTAAAGATATTCTCCTGGGCTGTTGTCTGAAGGAGTGTAAGAGTACAAAAAATTATAAATTTTCAAATATTAAAAAGTAACAGTAACACATAATATCTTATCTAAAATAGTGTTACCTTTTTACTGGCATCTTCTCCTATTCTTCCACAAACTTTTTGAACGCTTTCGAGAAAGTCTTTAAGCTCAGAATACGAATTGTCTCGGATTTGTTGTCTAATCGGAAGCACAGACTTTGACAACGATTGAGTGAAGCGGTATTTGTTGACATGTGGAATGTAATTATGCTCAAGCTCTTCCAATACCTTTAAAGCCGGCAAATACCTAAATTTATGTAAGTTATGGTAGTTCTTAACATAAGAACATGCAATCATAATTAAAGCTTACTTTTTCTGCTCCATCAGCTGTTTCAGTTTTATGTAGCTATCCAACACAGGAAGGCACATCGAGATCTGATCTACAGCAATATTCACGTTCTTCTGTAGCTTTCGGTACCGCGCGATCTCGGTACTGATCTTATTCAACTCTGCTCCATCTGTTTTCACAACCTCGCTTATTTCTTGCGCTGTGTTCTAAGTTAATAACATTCACACTGTCGTTTTAACTTACTTTAATGATACTACTCTTTTCGCCCAACGATGACAGATCACCCACTGAATCCAGAAAGCCTTGATAATGATAGGTACACACTTTGAGAATGTTTTTGTCATAGTGAGCTATCCGTCGAGACAAGGCTCTGGAAAACTTGTGCACATCTCCAGAATCGTATATTGCACGCAGAACCAAACCAATAGACCCAGAATCTGTTGTTTCTAACTCATAAAGGAAAAACTCTTGTTCAGCAGTCATTTCAGGATCTAAAAGGTAAAAACAAATTTATTTCCAAGATATAAAGATACGTTATATTTCATTTTAAAAAGTTACTTTTTTGATCTTGTGTTTAACATACATGTATGATAAGATGTAGATCCTGTCTCACTGCTATTGGTATTCCCATCTTTCGTAGAATCTGTAGATAGCGTACCCATAGTTGTTTATATATTATAACGTTACGTTATGACTAATATTCAATCATAAAACTCCCTCATAGAGAATTCGTTAAAAAATAAAAATAAATAATATTACATTTTGCAAATCGCGCCCACACTTTAAAAACTAGTAAACGACAACTTGTACGAAAAAATATTTATTTTACAGTCACATTACGATATATAATAGATTTACAATAGAGCAATTTTAAAAGCTGCTTTGTTGAATTATCTTCATTTGGTGCCTTTTCTTCAGTCTAAACGGGAGATATTGAACATGACAAGGAGAAGCACGACCAGGCTGAACAGTGTCCAACGCACACTGAAAGTAAAATATTGTTTTATACACAAAAGTAATTACACAGAGAATTTAAATATGTTTTATAATACCAAAGCGATATACTTGCTTCAATCATAGCATCTCTGTACGCAGGCGAGATAAGTTGTTTAGGTAAGGACTTGAAGCAGATAATCGTGTTCTTGGGATTACATTCCAAATTTATACAAAACGTCTGTGGATCTGCTTTTGTTACTCGTACAGCATCTTCAATATTAGTTGTCAACGAGTCCAAATTGTTCCAATCGACCTTTATGACAACTTCTTTTCCAGTTGACGACCTAACCATTATTGAGGAGTAAAAATGAATAAAATTATTCAAATGACTGCATATTCTTCTCACATTTCAAAACTTTATCACAATTTTTATTCAAACACATCAATTAAATAAATCTATACTTATCTAATAATCAACCCATCCAGTAGGAATAGAACGCGTACATGAAGACCAACACACATATACATCCGATGATAAATATAGTCATGTCTTCTGACACTCTTCGTTCAATCAGTCCAAGTGTCGTGTTAGAAAGGCCCAAAGTTTGTCCAATAGAATGCACTGCACCTCTCACACGTTTTAAATTAAAATGCTGATTTTTGAGAGAAGCCAGAACACCTTCGGCATTACTAATCAAGTCATCCACACCACGATGAGCTCCTTGCATTCTATCGTTCAGTAGCAATTCCTGATCTTCAAAGTTCAAAGCTGTTTCATTGGGCCGAAACCTAAAGATGTAGACATTAATAAAGGTCTTACACAATTCTATGTCTTAGTCTTGGTCTAAACACTTAAATAACGTTAATGACATACCTTTGAGTTAACAGTTCGTTCCTTTCATGCGCATGCCTCCATTTGTTTGCTAACCTCATCTGAATAGCATTAAAAGAAGATTCTAACGCTCGGTTGTCATACTTAAGCTGATCTACTTTGATCTTCAACTGTCTCCTCCTTTCTGGCGGTTCTTTACTAACTTGTCGTTCTAAACGAGCACACATATCATGTAGCTGCCTACAATAATAAATTTTAGCTATATTAAACAAAAAAAAATAAATATTAAATTTTACAATACTTACTGGAGTTGGCCATGGATCTCCTGAAACATTGGCTGGGCTTCACTTTCGTTCGCTGCCATCTCAAGTCTCCCCATATTAAACTGTGTTCTTTGAGTCAGGTTACTACTTTGATGCAATAACTCCATTTTACAAAATAAACTATCAATTTGTACAAATAAATATGAATAAATAAGATTATCACAAAAACTAACTTCCACTTGTCAAATATTTTTTATTTTGCGAATCTGAAAACATAGGGCGCTGCCTGCTGAAAATAAATATGGAAAATATTTCTTCAAAAATATTTCAAAAATTTTTGTAGTCTTTCTAATGGGCAGGTACAGAAGTCGCAGTCCTAGTCCATATACTAAACCTAGCGACAAGAGAGAGGAAGATAAATATTGGGAAAGGTAAGAAAGCGTAATGTTAATACAATTGCTTTAGACGTCGTGAAAAACGAGCTAACATAGCAGCAGACGGAGTACGACGAGTATGGGGACTGTCGCCAACTCGTGATGAGCTACAACAGATATACGAAGAGTAAGTCATTATAAATTTTTAACTTTAATGTTTAGGTTTGACGAGATTCGAAGAAAGAAAGAATCAGAAGATAAGAAGGCTGAAAAAGTCAAAGTAAAACAGGAAAAGAAGCACAAAAAGCGCAAAAGAGAAAGGAGTTCATCAGCAGAATCAGAAGTAGAAGAAAAAAGGAAGAAGAAGAAAAAGAGAAAGAAGGAAAAGAAGAGCAAATCAAGCAAAAAACACAAAAAGAAGAAGTCGGAATCGTCAGAAAGTTCTTCAGGTAATGAACAAGACACAAAAGATGAAGAGTGGGTGGAATTAACAAAAGAGATCAGAGAGGAAGTAGAACAACAACAACGTATTGAAGAAATTGGACCTCAAATTCCAGAACATTTACTTAAGAAGAATGAAGTCAAGTATTTTGAATTGGATGCGAAGTAAGTAAAACAACAAGTTTGTACTATAGTCTATAGCTCTTTTCAGATGATTTAAAAGTGAAGTAATTTCAATCTACAGTAATCTAATTTCTCTGTTTGTAATAAGTTATTACTTATATTTTGATTTTTAGTGACCGGAAGAACATGCCCAGAGGAGAAGCAGCAGCTATGGCCGCTTATGCAGCACAAGGTAAACGTATACCCAGAAGAGGTGAGATTGGATTGTCATCTGATGAAATAGCAACGTTTGAGCAAGTCGGATATGTGATGAGCGGAACTCGACATAAGAGTATGGAAGCTACGCGATTAAGGAAAGAAAATCAAGTAAGTTTTAAATGCTATTTTCAGTGACATTTCTAGTGTAATTTTGTTTATGGCAAATTTTTGTTTTCAGATATTGACGGCAGAAGAGAAACGTCTTCTTAGTGGATTCACTTCAGAACAGCGAAAAGAAAAGGAGGATGCGGTTATGAATCAGTTTAAAAGTTTGGTATCTTCTAAACGTGTACAGCAATAAATAATTTTTCTCTGTTTTGCACTATTACTTTGTATAGTTAATAGCTACCGTATCTTCATGATTTCTGTAAACTTATAATCGCCATTAAGACAATGAATTAAAATGTTGTACGATGTTAGCGGAGCAGACGATTCTGAACGTATTGTGTTTACAAGAAATGGTAAGTTGCTAGAATCGATGTAATGGTCAGCCAAAATCGTGCAGTACAGCTTTTTAGAAGCCCTTCGAGGAGCATGTGTCTTCACATCACAATTGGACATGGTCATAATATACTTTGCTTTGCTGCAGTTCATTGAAGACAAGCAGATCGGAGTCCCTTACCTGGTATTGATGGTGTCTAGCTTCTTGTTGATCAACCAGGTTACTATATTCTTTGTGACAGAAGAGTTTGACGTTGAAGGGAAGCTCAAGTCAATGTTGACTTTTGCTTTGTTTGGCTACGGGTTTACGCCTATGATACGAACCTTAACCACTTCTATTTGTACGGACACCATCTACGCAGTTTCTTGGATTGCGTTTGTCTTGAGCATGGTATTCCAAGATTATGGTCTTAAAGGCCCTTTGTAAGTCTCTTAATGTCTTTTTGTTGTTTTGTAGATGTGTAGTTAATATGAACTACTTTTAGAGTCAGTCATGTTTTGTCACTGAATCTGGGTATTTCTGGAGCTGTGTTTTTGGTGTCACGGATGGGTGACAACTTCGATGCTTTCTGGCTTCTAACCACTGCCATTTGTTTTTTCGTTTATTGGCCACAGATCAGGAACAAGATTAACAACATCAGCTTTGCTTTTCCTTTTTTCTACGAACTTATTTGTTTCAGTATAGCGTGTTACAGTGTGTCGAAACTGTCCGAATCATACTTACACATGTTACTCATATCTCATACGTTCTTGTTACTGGTATTTCCAATGATGTTAATGTTCCTGCAGCCGATGAAGAACACCATTCATGGTCCTTGGGACATAATGGCTTCATAGAATGAATATCCGAACTCGTTTTTGAACTTGTGGATCTCGCACTTTTTTTGCTTTAGCTTATTGCGCTTTGGCATTCTGTTTCAAGGAAAAAATAAATATTTTTTGGAGCTTTTTTTTATTTTTACCCGATTTTCGAACTTTGTAACACACATTGTATACAATTGGTCAATCAGTATTACATAGTCAATATGGAATCGAAAAGGTATCGTAGAGATGAAGATCCAACACATCCGAGTCCATCAGTTGTCGTACATGTCAGAAACCTCGGACCTTTAGCTACCGAAGCAGATTTGGTAGATTCTTTGTCTCCGATTGGTCCAATTGCCTACACAACTTGTATGCCAAATAAAGGGATGGCTTTGGTACGTGTAACGATGTGATATTCGTAACGTTTAGGTTGAATTCGAAAATCTGGATGACGCCAGAAGATGTGTGTCGATGTCACAAACATCCCCAATTGATGTCGCTGGGGCTCCGGCATTGTTTAACTACTCAACTTCTCAAATTATTCAAAGGACAGGGATAGAATCAGAGAAACCCAATAGCATATTATGTTTGACTATATCAAACATTAAGTTTCCTATAAATGTGCGAGTCATCTTCAAGGTTGGTGTGCTTTTTAACGGATACTACTAATCTTAGCCTTGTACCTCAACATGCAGATAATGTAAAAAACTCATGTTATTTTTACTTTAGATAGCAAATCAGTTTGGAACCGTCGAAAAGATCTCAATTGTGCGAAGAAGTAGTCTCCATGCTTTGGTACAGTTTAATACAGTGGAAATGTGTAAAGCAGCAAAGCATGGTCTTAATGGTGCAGAAATCTACAAAGATTGTAATTTGATAAAAGCCGAATTTGCAAGAGTAAGATTCTATTCCTTTGTATTATGTTTAAATTTAGACAGACTTTTTGAACATCGCTCGGCAAGACTTCGAGCAATGGGACTACACCATAGATCGTAAGTGTTTTAGGTGATTTGTTGTTATAAAAAGGTTGTAAACGTGTTATAATGAATCATGTAATATTCTGTACTAAAATATATTTTTGCAGCTGCCGGCCCGGATCCAAGTTATCGACCAACAGAAACGGTACCCACGTCTCCGACAGTTGTTGTTGACCAGGCAGCGTATAGTAAGTTTGTTTTGAAAAAAGTGCGGTATAATTTGATTAAATTACAACATTTCCTTAAGGAGACCATTCCTTGGCTCAAGCTCAACAACAAGCGCTAAAGGATATGGGAGGGAAGTTCAGCGATTCTGGAAGAGAAAGTCGCAATTCTACATTTGAATACGCAGATCGTACACGACAAAGTCGTTTTCAAGCGAATGAAGAGTTTGGGTCGGAAAAAAGGCACGGTACGGAGACAGCCGTGCTTATGGTTTATGGAATCAACCACGAACAGTTCGATTGTGACCGCATATTCAACCTCCTTTGTTGTTATGGGAATGTGGTAAAGGTAAGAGAGTCTTAAGTCAATCTTTTGAGTCAATTTTACATGCAGTAATGTTTAGCGTTAGATAAGATAAAATCATAATCAAGGACCTTATTTTACTATACGAACAACATTATTTTAGGTCAAATTCATGCATTCAAAACAAGATACATGCATGGTGCAGATGGGTAATCCACAAGAAGCTTCCAACGTCCTCAAATTCTTACAAGGGGCAGGTGTGTTCAACACAACATTGTCTATACGACCATCTAAACAGAACGTCCTCAGAGATCTCGCTGGGGAACCTTTTCAATTAGGAGACGGTCTGCCTTCATTTATGGATTACTCTCAAAGCAGGCTTCAAAGATTCTCGATCCCTGCCTTAGCTTCCCGTAACCGCATTGTGTATCCAACAAATCAACTACACTTCTTCTGCGCCCCCATGGACGTTACCGATGCCTTTATCGTTAATGTAAGTAAACAACTATGTATTTTTCAATTTTTAGGTAACAAAATAATTTATACATATATTTAAGTATCAAAGGCAAGATTTTTAAGTAATAACATTTTAACTTTTTAGGTATTCAAAAGTAAACCTTGTCCACAACCTCTGAGTGGACTCATATTCAACACCAGGTCCGATCGTTTTTCATCTGGATTGGTCACTTTTGAAACCCCCGAACAAGCTACGGAAGCTTTGATGGTATGCAACCATATGACTGTAGAATCTCCCAACTACGAATCGTTTGTCCTAAGATTAGCCTTTGCCGGGAGCAAAGACAGAGAGTTCAGGAACCCTCATTAAATATTATACTATTTATTTAAATAAAATTTTACCCGTTATCAGATCGTTTCAACATCTTGTTTTAATCTTCTTTGTATACTTGCAATCTGGCTCCAAAGATTCCGACGCCTTCCCATGGTCCTGGATGAGCTACGAGTCTGTGCACCTTGATTTTTCTTAGCACGGTTATGTGCAGCTCTTTCTGTAACATGTTTTAGTTATCCCATTATCCTTTAATTTAGTATCGTCTTTATCAGAAGTGTAAAAATTCGTTTGTGTAACTTACAGCAACCAAAGAGGTTACAACTTCACTTATCTGTTTTAGTCCTTCAAAGTTGAGGGCGTGGATGGCATCGAACTGAATGACTTTGTCGCCTTCTGCCAGCCCCTAAACCAATAATAATTAACTAGATAACTCATACTTACAGCTTGATAAGCAGGAGAACCATAAACCACATTCTCGACCTCTAGAAAGGCCTTGTTTGTAGGTCTTCTAACCACAGGTTGGGCAGAAGCAGGGGTTTTCGAGTGGTCTGCCTGATGTAATTCACCCAAAGCCTTCTCAATTTCATCAGTTAGCGCCTTTCTGTCATTTGTTAACGCTAAAGGATAACAATTTATTATTTTGCGACCTATGTTAAATAAGGCTGTGTTTTGTAACAAACAACTACTTGTATTTTCTTACCAATAATGCTCTTTCTGGTCAGTCTAATAGCCGGAATGTCCAAATCATTCTTCGGAAATCCTTCAGCATCAACCAACGGGGTTTCCATGTCCACATCGAACTAAAACTGGCACTTTTGGGTAACAAACCACTTACCGACTTAAGAACGTGGTTCAGACTCCCCAGTTCCTTGTCGATTTCGTCTCGTTTGGTGATCAACTCCTTAACTTTGGCTCTGTTGATTTCCGACATACTTAGTGGTGTCTTTACAGTCTCAATTACTTATAGTTCCAAAGTTGTAATCGTTTTTACATTTGATTTTATTTATTTTAACGCTATGCCACATAATGTTTTTCGTTGCAGGACCTATGACTTCAGATTACGGGCACTTGATTGGTGGTCTTGCGGGTGGTATTACTAGCACTTTGGTCTGTCATCCATTGGATTTTCTACGGATCAGATATTCAGGTATTGTGGTTAATAATGCTTTAATGAGGTTTTTTTAGCTGATGAAGGGAGCAGCACTCGGCCTCGATACCGTAACTATTGGCATGCAGCTAAACTTATTGTACGTGCCGAGGGTATCAGAGGACTATATCAAGGTCTTACTCCGAGTATTATAGCTTCCCCGTTGTCGTGGGGGCTGTACTTTCACATGTAAGTTTAAATAACGTCACTTAATATTGTAAACAAAGTAATGAAGCCCTTTAATATACTGTACTATTATTTGATATTGTCCTTTGTGTCTTACAGTTATATTGTAGATACCACCAGCTAC
The DNA here is from genome assembly GCA_904066225.2 of Bursaphelenchus okinawaensis. Taxonomy (NCBI): domain Eukaryota; kingdom Metazoa; phylum Nematoda; class Chromadorea; order Rhabditida; family Aphelenchoididae; genus Bursaphelenchus; species Bursaphelenchus okinawaensis. The sequence goes on from CAJFCW020000006.1 coordinate 5,587,642, forward strand.
ACGACTACAGCGGAATGAGTAAACAAGACCCCAGATTTATAGTAAACCTGGGACTAGGCTGCGTGTCTGGAGCTATTGTTATGGCATTCACAAATCCCTTATGGGTCGTGAAGACGAGATTATGCCTTCAATATGAATACCAAATCAAGCGTTATAATGGGTTTGGTGATTGTTTTTTGAAAATATGGAAAACTGAAGGAATAGCCGGCTATTATAAGGTAAGTGAAACTTGTCAGAAGTTGATATTAATAAAAGCCGGTGAAAAAGTCGTCCAATTTTTTTAAATTGACTCTTTATTTTTTAGTTACTCTTATATTAAAAAACTAATAAGTGTTTTATTTTAGGGATTTGTACCAGGGTTAATTGGTACCGTCAATGGTTCTATTCAGTTCGCGATTTACAACTTTTTGAAGGATCAACGAACACAGTACTTAAACATACCTAATGACACTCAATTGGTGAGTTTCTTGTTTATATTCTAATCAGAATCAACTTATAGGGCCCCGAATGGTACCTTTTGTTCTCTTCTATTTCTAAAGTACTATCAACCGTACTCACATTCCCTTACCAAGTAGTGCGCACTAGACTTCAGGCAAGTTGTTTAGTTTTAAAAGTCAAATGTTTTTTTTTAATATTGTGAGATGAAAAGGCAAACTACAGTAAAGTTGTGATGAAAGATATTATCTTTAGGATCACAACACAAACTACCGCGGGTTAATACACTGTTGCCAGTCGACTTTCAAGCTAGAAGGCATTAAAGGCTTCTACAAGGGCATGGTGATGGCTACAGTGAAACAACTTCCCACCGCTGTCATCACCTATACTGTGTACGAATATGCCAAGAAGATACTATAGTTGTGACAGGCTACCATGCTATTACTATGATATCCAATTCTATTTTTAGTTAATATGGGAAATTTATTTTGTTTTCTCGATTAAACTTGATCTCGTCGGGCAGAGCTTTCGTCCAGTACGTGTACTGTTTGTACATGACGTCCAGATAGTACGTTACTCCTGTATCATTGTTGCAATTGCTCTTATTGCAGCACTTGGCACAAGTTACTTGATGTTGGCCATAACCATCAGAATCACATAATTCCGGACATTGTGCTGCACAACCTCGAGTGATAGAAGTAAATGAGTTCAGGGTTGTGGTTACTGTAGTCTGAAAGGGGTAGGTCGTCAGATTATTGTTATTTTTGTTTAAGTCACGTAGTTAGTAGGCGTTCTTTATAAATCACAAAAGTGGTAGGCGTGTTGTATTGACAAAGTAATTGTGTACCAATAATATTATATCTATTATGGCATTACTTTGACCATTGTCAAACTATGACTACTGCTTTGAGAAGCTATTATTTATGGATATTACCTAAACTTACAATACATTCTTTTTCCCACGGCGCGCAAGGCCTGATGACTTCGTTCTTATGCTTCTCGAGCAGTGTGTCGTTCGCACACCATCCATCTTCACTGTCGTATACGTCATTGAAGTTAAAAGTGCACGAGTAACAACTTATACTAGATACTAGATATGTCACAAATAGGAGGACTAATACAGCACACCTCAGCACGAAGGCTACTCTCATACTTGTTATGGCCAGGTATACTTAAATGTTCCATTACACATAGTCCATTTGACCCGAAAGGGCCCATTTCCGGGAGATTTTACATTTCCACACGAGAGGGACGGATACCGTAAGTTACTTTATTATCTAAAATATCATTAATATGCGAATAAAATTAATTATGAAAGACGCGAAGGATGGATTGTAAAGCAGGCGTGTGATCAAGAACAATAAACTTTATTCCCCGTTCGGCGAAAGAAGCGGATAAAAGAAAAACAAAGAGGAAGAGAGCGTGGGGGTATAGCTCAGGGGTAGAGCGCTCGCTTAGCATGCGAGAGGGCTGGGGTTCAATTCCCCATACCTCCAGTTGACTTTTTGACGTTTTTAAGATGATAGTTGGGCAGTTTGTTGACTTTTTAGACTTTCTTATTGTTACTGACGTCTTCCAGACATATTCTTTTTGTCTTTCCAAGACAGAAATTATTGTTATTAGGTTTTTTAGTGCAATTTTTGGCTAACAATGTCATTTCTAGTCAAAATAATCAGGTTTTCTTAATAATAGCTACCTCTACCTAGTTTTCGTAATTACAACCACCTATTTAAGGTGCTCCACCTTGTTGTAAATCTAATGAATAATTTATTGACAATGCAACTACAACACAACCCCAGGTGATATATTCGCAGGGCGGGGCCGGCTACGATTTATACAGGGAATGCACGCCAATGTACTCAGGAATTAATGGAACGAAACTTTGACAACTCGATTTCGTAGCACTCAAAGTCATCAGACGCCCGAGATTGGCTGGGAATCTGGGGATATTGTTCATCTGGGCCGGGGGCGGAGTCAAGTTGCGAGATATAAAGTTTGAGGAGCTCATTCAATTATACGATTCTGTTTTCGCCATGATGCGTAGTCTGGTCCTCTTCTTCGTCGGCCTTCTGGTGCCCTTTTTGCTGGCCAAACCCGAATCGTAAGTCGCGGGTTACTGTAGATTTAAGTGCTTGTAGACCGAATGGAGTTGGGTACGAGTACAACAGAGATTGGAGAGCTGAGATGAGCCCACACAACTTCTACAGATTCAGGTAGGTAATATACCTTTTCGTCAATTGACACTTTACAAATTAATGTTTGTAGCTTGTTCTTAGCAATACCTCATAATCCAATCTGTCACGATTTTTTTTAATTTGCTTTACAACTTTGTGTTTTTTAGATCTTCCAATAGAGTTTAAACTTACAGTAGTAAAAGCTTTTTTTAAACTTCATGTATGTAATTTAAATACTGTAATTTAGACGCTACAATGTGTTCGCCAATGACAAGCGGTCAGACATGGAGTTCGACGACCCACGGTAAGTTGGCTACAGAATAGCAAAAAGTACAGTAACATTAGCAAGCCGGTTAACCAAACACAAAATATCATTTTTTTATACAATTAACCGACTATTACCTATATCAAGATAAAATATAATTTAAAAACTTTTAAAATTTTAAACTTATTTACCTCGGAATTTCAAACCAAGTTCTTTCCCGTTACAGTATCCTCAAAACTTTTTTGGACTTAAAATATGGAGGATTGAAGAACTCTAAAATGCATGACTGTTTCAGATACTTTTCGACCGCATTTGGAAAGCGAGCAGCTAGCCAGTTTCTCTGAACAATGTCGACCCCACCTTCCTATGTTGTCTATGTTTATTTATAAATCCATTAATTTCGAGGTTTTGTGAGATTTCTTTCGTTCGGTCGGATAAATGAAGAACATTGCCAGAAGGGAGCCATCCATGCAGCAGAACACTCCGTTCGCTAGCTGAAATCACTTAAGAATAGCATTCTCATATACATCATGCTGTTAATAACATGAGGCTTTAGTCATGGTGTATAAACATGTGAAATCTAGATAACATGCAGTTAGTCATCTTTTAAAGAAATGTTACCTACCTATTATAAACTAGTCAGCGATCAGTACTGAATGAACAAACTCTACTTGAATACCATTTTAATGGGTAAAGTACACTTATTATTATATTTTTGTCCCCTTACCCCTCCCAAATGCCCCAAATGACATTTATTGACAGTACTTCTTGCATACAGTAACATACCACCCCTAGTTACTCACAGCTCAATTGTATCTTATGTTAATGTACTGTAATGTAATAACAGATGCAAGTACGTGTCATAAACAACAACATGCTAACGACCAGAGTTAAACAGACAGTAAATACTTTGACTTACCAGTAAATAAAAGTCGTTAATGCCGATACTGTAAACAATGGCGTGGAGCTCCATCACCCACGTGAAAGCGACTGGTGCAAATGGTACAAAGTCAATCACTTTGGTCTTTACGGCACGGTACTGAAAGATACCGTAGTTTAAAGAAACTAATTTTCAATCCAAACGTTTATGTAATTTTACCAATTCTTGGTCAAAAAGTCTGTAGAAATGACATACTTTGTCAATTTATTACCTTTCTATTTAATTATCGACCGTAATATAAACCAAAATTACTGCAAGATACCTACTACAAGATACGGACAAACCAGAGATCCAGCGATTTGAGCTCCAGAAGCACAGATTCCGATCATCTGCTTGCCATCTTCGTGTGCCATCGAAGAAGCATACATAAACAGAAGTAACATGACTGAGCTTATCACCATCACTGACCTCATTAGCCTCGTCTAAACTCAAAAATCACCGACTACGTGGTATGTTACCTTCTTTGTCCTGTAGTAGATCAGAAGACCAACAAAGCCGAGTTGCATGGCTACTGCGTATGTTTGTAGTAATATCAGTTTGACTTCTCCAATGTACATCGAGTACCGTAACCATAACGCTGAGCTGAAATATTGTTATGATACAAACAGTTTGATTCTGTAAACTAATTTACTTCAAAGTGACATAAAAGTATAAGAATGTGATTTTGGGTATAAAGTTACAGTAGTTAACTTAACATACCCAACTACTCCGCAAATATACGGTAATGCTGTGTCACCATCACTACTGTTACGCCTGTTCCATTTGTAAACAGCTTGGCTAAAGTTTGTATGATTAGAAACATTAAACTTGTGAAATTTTACAGTATTTTAGTTTTTGAAGGTTTTACAGTACTCCATTTTCAGATATTGCCTATTTTTAAATCTAAAAAACTTGTAAAACTACGGTTACTTGTTGAAACACTCTTTAAAAAAGTAGAACAAACGTTACTTATAGCTAAATACCTGCACTTTCAACCCCAAACCACTCACACTGGACTAGCGATCAGCACGATGGCGTGTATGGCAGTAGACGTCAAGAACAGACTCCAGACCAGGTTCTGCGTGTAGTCCTGGTACAGCTGGGACAAGGAGAGGTTCTCCCAGTGCTCCATAACTTGAGATGAAATCCCTCAAAAGAACTCAGTCAGGCGATTCCTTAGGCTTATCAGCCGCCGGATCTGCTAGTCCGCCTGCTACGTCACGATGTCGTCAGAGTCACACTGAACCAACGCCGTCACGTAATCTACATCATCGCGATTCTTCCGTGTTTGTAATTTGTGTTTTCAAATCCTAACCATCAATGTTACAATCAAAGTTATGTTAAGATCAACGTGGTGTTAAGTTATGTCATTCAAATGTGCCATTTTGAAGCAATTCAAACTGCAACATTTTTGATACATTTTGCGACAATTCTGCATCTGAATGACTACATATTTCGAGAAATTATGTTTAGGGCGCACGCATTCAGAATTCAGAAGAAAAAAAAGTTCTTGACAACGATTTCAGCCAATTATTTCCGTGTTTTACGCCGTTTACAGAGTAATCCCTGCTGTGATAACTATGTCCAGCCTCTTTATGTTCATGCCAATACCATTACATTTTTTCCAAGTTCTCTTTCATAAAAAGTTGTCATGCTCATTTTGTAGCTCAAAAAAGCACATAAGGTTTGGCCAAAGGTTTTCCGACTGAAGTTTCAATCTTTTTATTTATTTTAATCTGACCTTTTAAACTCGAATTTCGCTAATTTTTTGTATCAAGCTTAGTTTTCTTCCGAACTTCGACTTATCTTACAATTTTCATTGAAACAATCCAAAAGTCGGTCAATCAAACCGCTTTTTCGCGCACTCATTCCGCAGTCTGCAGTATATTGGGCGCAAGTCGGGCGTGTTAAATAAATGCGAGAATACATCTTCTTGTATCTCAAATTGCAGTCGAGCGGAGCGATCAAAAGACGCAGCATGCTACTATAATAAATCGTGGCCATGCTTTGGTTCCCCAAGTGCATGTGTTTTGGGAAAAGTGGTAAAAGGTATGTTGTAGATGTGTTATTAATGTCTTTTTGGTTTAGTGACAGCTGTTATTCATCGGCGGAACAGACCACAGTCAACGGACGACCTTCGTCACAAACTTCGAACAATAATGTCGCTGTCAGTTTGTTTTAAATTTCATGTTTGAGCTTTTAGATAACATTTTAACTTGTTTTTAAAGGGTATATAAGTTATTTAAAAAACAGTGTATAAAGCTTGAAAAGAATTTATAATTTTTATAATATCTTACAGTCAAAACCTAGGAAGAAATTATTCTTGGGTTTGAAACGAAAGCCACCTCCAAACACGAATCCTCCTCTCCCTCAGAAACCTCAGCATTTCAATCCTGAAAACATCCCCAACATCGACGATCCCATCCCAACGTACGAGTCTGTAGATGTGGCGGATTCAGATGTAGCATATTCAAGAGTACATGAACGACCACGAAGATATGAATATCCTACGTTCAACAGAACCAGAGCTTCCGAAGAAGCTGTCTACGCGAGTGCTTCCCAGATCTATTCTGGAGGTAGTGAAGATCCTTACAGTTCTATTGTAAGTGATATCGAAGGGAAGAAGGCAGATGATACCAGTGTGGGGTATGCACGGGTACAAGACGACCTCACCCAGCCATCTACTTCACGAGCTGTTAGGAATGTGGAGAGTTTGTATGCCAAGATCAACAGAAACTCCATTAACAGGAAGATGTCAGAGAACAACCCTCGAAGACCTGAGGTCTTATCCACTGAGATCCGAGCTCCAGTACCTTCAACTTCGGCTTCGGTGCCACAACCAATGGAACATACAGCGTCAGTTCAAACTCATACAGTCGAACCATTGTTTGAGCCTGTGTATCAATATGAAGGTAGTATAACATCAACAGAAAGCAGGAATCCTTCGTACAAGTACCTGACGGTGAGGGAAACCCTTGGAGCTATCAGAGAAAGGATACGAGCGCGGGAGGAAGGGTATGTGACAATGAGACAATAGCCTTATCATTTCTTTAATTTAGTTTTTAATTAATATGCAGAAAATGTTAAAAGTTTTTATAGTATGCTCAAAAAGAATTTGTAAAGTCAGAATATGATTTCAGGTTACAACAGAATCCTCCGAGCCGTGAGCATTACTACAGTACCATCCAGAATGACTACGAAACCGTCAAAGACGTGAGGGCTCCTCTAAGTGTGATAACAGACTCCAACTCCAATCCTCGACCTCCAACTTCACCTGTTCCCAGCCACGTCCCTCCAATGGTAAGGAGTTTGCCTCTCTTTGATAAGACGTGGGCTCCCATTTACACGGCCCATTCTTACACATCGCGGCCACGACCTATAGTAATATCGCTAGCTTCCCTATCTCGTGTCGGAGGCAGTGCTCCTGGTAGGCGGTCGTATCGTCGTGGTTGTGAAGTATCACACTGGTCTTTGCCATTGTGTTTTTCACACTTTCTTGTTGTTTTTGTAGTTGTTCCTGCCAGAATTTGCTTCCGATATTATAGTAGTTTAGTTGGGAACGTCGTTTTGTGAATTTAAAGTTTTTTCTCAAATCTTTTCGATAAAACTAGAACAGACAATCTTATGATTTCCCATGATTACTTTCAGACATAACCAGAAGTAAAAAGAAGTCGCAAATACCTGTCCCAAAGCATCGTAGGCCGCTTCCCCAAAAGCAAACCAAATCTCAACCTCAAAGAAGTAAATATAATCGCATTTAAATTATGTATTTAGATCTCAAGCCTCTTTTTTCGCCCCAGGGCCACGATTATGTCAGTTTAATCGACCTTGGCCGTGAAAAAGGATGGCCATTCACTCCAACTTGAACAATATGTGATACGGATTTGATAATAAAGTATTTTTCATTACTTAAAAAAACCTTATGTAGATTTTGAAGCTGATCTTACAAGTTGGTCCGCATAAGCGGTCAGCTCGATTTTTCATAAAATATTACACTTATGAGTGCGCGCTGCGCCCTCGTATAAAATGGTTTCGCATATTTTGGAATTTTATTATTTTTTGAAAGAGGAATGTCCGAAAAACAAAATTTTGTTTTTATGAAATATTTCATGAAAACCTTAGAAGCCTGCTAACTGAACTTTATCTGTTTGTATGTTGTAATGTCAAAGCGAGGGACTAATGAGGCTCATAACGAAATAGGTAATTCTTCTTGTTTTTCGTAAAATTTATGGGTATTTATTTTGTTTTTTAGAGAGGAAACGTCCGAAAATAGACGGAAAGTCTGCATGGGACGAGCTTTTATATTTAAGGAAGGAGGTAAAGAAACTGAGAGACAAAGAACTAAAACAACATGATGAATTGAAGGAGGTTTGTGCCAAGTTCAAGACATCGACGTTGAACTATAAGGCAAAAGCGAGGATGGAATTACAGGTAATTACTATTTTTTTGTCAATTTATGATTTTAGGTGCACTTTCTGTTACATAGTGTTTAATATATTTCATTTCATGTTTTATTTTTGCTACTTTAGGCATTAAAGAAGGAAAAGGAGCGTTACCAAGACATGGTTGAGTATAGGAAGGATGTGCAACAATATAACCGTAACATAGATCCGTGTAGAAGTGTATGTGGATATTCTGCGACGCCAATTCAAGTCTTGAACGAGAAAATGACAGAAGCACGACAGTTATCTTCAAACTTTGATTGGGATTTTAACATTTTAAAGAATTCTCCTGCCAGCAATTCAGAGATTTACATTCCCAAATTAATACCCAGTGATGACGATGGTCGACTGTTCCACTGGGGGATGAAGGATGTGTTTGCCGTTAATATCAACTCAAGAGATGGGATAGATTCTGTCTACCGATGTACTCCTTTACCTAAACAGCAGATGAGGTTAAGGTTCAAGATGGTTACCTACAGGAAGTACAAGATGAACGAGAACGAAGAATTGGCTATGAAAAGGCCTTTGAGGGACCGCAATTGGTTTACTCGACATTATATCGCTTGAATTGTAAATTTTTTATTTTGTTATATATGAGTCGCAATAAAGGCTGAAACTATTTTGTTTAAAATGGTCTGATGTCGTTTGATTCGACAGTTATTTGTGAATAAATATAATTCTTTGACTAAATTGTTAGATGTCTGACGAAGAGATGGAGAATTATGCTCCGAGGAGATCTGCTCGCCTTAAGGGATCTCTGAAGCGACCTCCGCCGGTAAAAACTGTAAAACAAAGTGGACCCAAGGCTAAGAAGAACAAAAACAAGCAAGTCTTAAAGGAAAAACCGAAAAAAGTTGAAAGTGAGGTATGGTGCAAGATTTAAATTAGTTTTGAGCTTATTTCTGCAGTGTTTTTGTATTGTATTACATGTCAGTGCCTTCCAGTCTTTAATCTTTTATAGTGTTAGTCTGATTGTAGAAGGAAAGTGAAGATGAGAAAGATGATGACTATGAGGATATGTCAGAATCTTCGGACGAAAGTTTGAGTGATTCTGAAGATCCTGATTTTTCTTCGAATGATGAAAAGGACAACAAAAAGAATGCAAAAACAGCGTCAATTAAACAAAATACTGTCAAAACGGAAAAAGAAACAAAGGTATGTTGTGAATATGTTATCTAATTTTGATTTTAGGGCAGAAGGTCTACGAATTTTCAAGTATCAATGCCACAGTCTTCTAAAAGGTCTAGAAGGAAGGCGGCAGAAGATAGAGAGGAAAACAAGCCAAAGGAAATTAATGTAGATGTATGTGATTTATCATTGTTTAAAAGCTAATTTAAGTGTTTGAATAGCTATATTATACCTTTTTTCTGCTTTGAACTAAAGCTATTTTATCTTTTTATTTGATACTATATTTTTTAGATTGAAATGAGAGAAGAACATGCAGATATAGAGCCAGATCTTCCTGAACTCGAAGCTCCGATGCTGTGGACTGAAGTATTGCAACAGAAGCCCGGAACTTCTAAAACTACGGCTGATGATGTTATGGATGACAGTGGCACAGATGAGGATTCAGAAGAAGAGCATTGGCACGCTATCGAAGAAGAGAAGAAGCCAGAGAAGGTGGTGCAGGTCACGTTGAAGAAGGAAGACCTGGAGAGAAAGGAGGAGAAGATGTTGAGGGCCGAGATCGAGAAGATTCTGCGCGATAGGAAGGACGAGGTCTCGAAGGTATGACTATGCACTAGATAGTTTTAAACGGTATTATATTGGGTAAACACTGTATTATATGTAATGTGTTCTTTTTTTATTTTACTGTACGCTCTTTGATTAAAACCATGTTTTTAGATGGTTGTCTTCGGGATGGCAGCTCATCTCAACTATCAAATGAAGACTTTGATGGAAGCAGTCAGAGACCCCAACTGGAAGCCAGATTGGTCGACTGCTCTGGAGGAAAAAGTTGTTTTTGGAGGTTTAAATGATGACACTTTGAAGGAGTTCAAAGAAGAATTGACTCTGTTGGACGACGCCATCAAGATATTGTTACCTAAAATCAAATATCAGTGGATGTACGTAGACAAGAAATACCACAGTAATCTCGACTTATGCATGGTAAGGTGTGATTAGAAGTATTTCATTGTTTTGTACTACATTGTTTGATGTTTTGCACATTACTACTTTATATTACGTGTTGATCTTTATATTTACATACATGTTGTATTGCAGATGGTAGCGTCGTTCTTGATTCGCTCCAAATTGGATATTAGAATTGGAATTGCGTTTGATGTCACTTTGGTGCCACCTTTGAGGGTTTCTAAGAAAGGAAAGTCGTCCTATTTAGGACCATTTTACTTTGTAGAGTACTGGTGTGACACTGAGAAGAAGTTTGTGTGTAAGTTTACTACATTTACATCTCATAGTTGTCATAAAGTTTGGTGCGTTTTACTTCTTATAGAGTTAAATCCGAATTTTAGGTATCAATCTGGAGAGTATGGAGATTGGAAAGGTCACTGAGCTTGAAAGTACCTGGAAATCCAAATGTCATTATGTCTTCACTATTGACCAACGTACGTTTCTCCCACCGATAGCTTTTGAAACCTACTTAATTTTAATAAAAGCTCATTTTAGGTATGAAAATGAAAGACATGTCTTCAATTTACTGTAGCGAGTTCTTGAAGTTGGTTTTCAGGAAGGAAAGACATCTGCCTGAGGTCATTTTAGATGTCCTGGATCATTTTGTAAGTTGAAAGGACATTTTTTATGTATATCATAGTATGTTATATCTTAAAAATACAAGGTATATGTTGCATTACATTGTAGAAAGTTCCTGACAGTCCTCGTGATCTAGAAGAAGATCAACGAATCAAAAGGGAATTGCTTGCGTTACCAATGCCCACAGTTGTTGCTGAGTTCAAAAACCATCCACTGTAAGGTCTTTCTCTTATCAGTTGATGTCTCTGTTATGCTTAGACAGATACACGATATTGTTGTAGGTATGCGTTAGAGAAGGACTTCCTCAAGTTCGAGGCCGTTTATCCGGCAGACACGAAGCCGGTCGGAGAAGTCAGAGGTCACAACGTGTATCCACGAGAAGCCGTTCATGTTCTACAAGGTGAACTCAATTGGATTCGTTTGGCGCGACAGATCAAGGTATGTCAGCTTGAGTAATATATGTTTGTCATATGAAGATTTTATAGATATTGTAGAAACAGAGATTTAATTTTTACTTTCAGGAAGGAGAGAAGCCTTACAAAGTTGTCAAAGCCAGACCTAAGTTAAGTATTCCGGCAGATGAGAGAGTGCAACTGTACCTGGATACGTATGGGTATTGGCAGACTGAGCCCTATGTTCCGCCAAAGGTTATCAATGTAAGGCTTTAGTAGTTTACTTTACTGTGCCGTTCAAATGGATTCTTATAAAACAACAATTAAGGTTGTAGGTATATTCCATGTCTACTGCGAGTAATTATATCTTTGTTAAAATTTAAATATTTTAGGGAAGAATCCCGAGAAACGAGTACGGTAATGTGTACATGTATCAAAAGAGCATGGTTCCCCAAGAATGTGTTCATATCAAGCTATCTGGAGTATCTAACATTGCCCGACAGCTCGGGGTAGATGCTGCTCCAGCAGTGACAGGCTGGGAGTTCAGTGGAGGACGAAACCATCCATTGTAAGTTAATATCTATTATAACTCAACATATTTTCATCTTCTCATACTTTTCTGATTGTTATATGAGTAATTCATTGTTAACCTTGCTTAAGGGTGGAAGGCTGTGTTATCATGAAGCAGCATGAGAAGGCGATCAGAGCAGCGTGGAGCGAATGGAATCAGATGAAGCAGCAGAAGAAGATCCAGAAGGCAGAAGACAAGATGATCACTTTGTGGAGAAGATTCGTCAGAGGAAAGCTCTTACTCGAAAACATGAGAAAGAAATACAAAATCCAGTGAGAGCATTCTACCCCATATCTTGTATTATAACCGAATATATTATACTGTAAACCAAATACCCACAATATATTATATTTTATCTTACGTGTCTAACTTCGACCGGTTGTTTTATACATTATCCATAATCATGTACGGTGTTTTTCGTCGCAACTTTAAAGTAATCTTGCTATTTCCATATGTTTATATAAATCTACTGTTTACCCATTGTTATTGTTCAGTTTCTTGTTGAATATGTGTATAATATACACTGTTGTATTTACTTGTAAATAAATTCTTGTACAGCAAGGGGGCCGGTTATATCACTGAATATCCTATTTTTGTCTTTTTTTTGTATTTGGAAATTGTGTATTGCGAACGCTGAATTCGTTGCGGGACCCAGGAATTCTTGGCTTTCCGTTATTTTTGATGAGAAACTGAAAATCTTTTTTATACAAGACAATAATGTACAGCATTTGTATCAATTGTTAGTAAATATTATAAAATAAAGTTTTTTTAATTTTATTCTTATTTTCATATTTATACTATTTTCTTTTTCAAAAAGAGAAAAAGTTTGTGGTAAACATTTAAATGTCTTCCAATCAATTAATTTTGTTTTTCATTTTCTTAATTTGCAGTTTATGAAACAACGAACGCGTTAGTATGTTAATATTTTTCAGCAATTTTATTAAAATATTAATGTTTCAGAGAGAATGAGTGTTTTGTTTGCTAACACCAGAGCCAGCCATGGATCTACATCTGGAAATCTACTGGAGTTTAAAGTAATTTTAGTTAATAATATTTATAATGTGTTTAGGCCGGTCGTACCATTATGGAAGCAGGTTCTACGCCTGAAATGAGGAAGATAACCGCGGACAAGACTAAGGGATTGGTATTTATCAAGCAATCGCCTGATCAGCTCGTTCACTTCTGTTGGAAGAACCGCGAAAAGAACACTACTGACCTCGTAATTCTTAATTGACTTTTGTTTCTATTTTATGCTGCTTATATAATAACTATAAATTAGAGTTATTGTGTTTTTAGTAATGATTATATTCTAGGATCTTATCATCTTCCCTGGAGACACTGAGTTTATCAAGATCAAGGAATGCACTGACGGAAGAATGTACATGTTGAAGTTTAAGAGTTGTGAAGATCACAAATTGTTTTGGCTACAAGATAGTAACACTGACAGAGATGACAAGATCTGCAAAAAGGTATGTAATCTTTGGAAATATTTTTAAAAGTGAAATGATTAAAATTAAAAAAAAAGTGTGTTAAAATTTACTTGTTTCTTAATAAGCAGTTAAAAGTTTGTGAACAATTTATTAAAATATTGGTTTTAAGGTAAATGACTTGTTGAACAACCCTCCATCGAACAGAGCTTCTGGCAGAGGTGGAAGTTCCGAACGTAACTCTCACGCTCTTTCTGCTTTGACTTCAGCCATGGGCGGAGACGATATGGGGGCCCTGGGAAACATGGATCAAAATCAGATTATGCAGTTGTTCTCGTTGATGAATGGAGGTAATGCTGCTGATATGTTGCCTCAATTGCCGTTGCAAACTCGTGGTGGATCTCCAGCTGCTGCAGCTACTGCTCCAGCCTTTGAAACGCCAAAAGGACGCAAAGAAGGATCTACTGAACGGTCTGGTGAGACGGGAGAAAAGTTTGATGCTGCCACCTTGAACAACTTGTTTTCTAACCTTCCCGGCTCGAGCAAAAGAACTCCAGTGGACTTGACTCGAGTTTTGAATAACCAGAACGTGAAGGAAGTTGTAGCTAAGAACTCGGCCGATCTTCTCCCTCACGTTCCAACAACTTCTGAAGCCCCTGAAAAGGAACTTGAGAAGTCGTTGACTTCTCCCCAATTCCAGCAGTCTGCCCAATGGTTTGGCTCAGCTCTACAGAGTGGACAACTTGGTGGAGCTCTGAGTCAGTTTGGGCTACCTGAGAATGCAGTCAAGGCTGCTGATACTGGAGGTACATAATTTTCGTTATTTTAATTTGAGAGTTTCAAATCTTTAATTTTTGTGTACTGTATTTCAATTTTAGAGAATATTAATATGAGGATAGAATTTTAAAGTTAATAATTTATTTTTTAGATATTGTTTCTTTTGGCAAACAGTTAACCAATTCTCTGAATCCTGAGGCCAAAGCAGAAGCAGACCGTGCCATCAACGAAGCCGCTTCCAACGAGGAGAACACTGAATCCAGTGCCAAGAAGGAAGAGCCGAATGACGAACAAATGGATTTGGATTGATTCGTCTGCGTCATGTAACATACCGTAAAATAAACTAATTTTATTCTCGAATTAAGGGTTACGACCTGTCGATTTAATTGCGGTTTGGCGGCAATCATGTTATGACAACAAAGAGGAGCAAGTTCATTCATAAGACGGAATCAAAAGTCGCGACAGAGTTAATTGTTGGCCTCCGATCGGGGCCAATAAGGTGTCATATTAGCTGGTCGTCCATTTCAATTTTTGAAAACGGCGTACTCAATTTTTCATGTGACCCCCCGCGGTGCGCACTCTCGACACATTCCGAGACGCTTTTCAAAATGGGAGTACGGTACGAAAACCGATTTGCATATTATAATTGGAAGCCGACTGGCGTTATATTTGTGGAGTCAATCTTCCTCCAATTTAATCCACAATTCCCGGGAGATCTAGCATCACACCTCTGATAACTCCCCGATCCAATCCAATTTCCGCCCCAACGCGTTTCGTACATAATATTTGGGCTACCGCGGCCCAAATTGGCCCGTGGTCCCTTAATCCCTGAAACTTTTGTTTGGTTTAATTTGCGCATCATGTCGTCCTGTCTAATCCTGGTGTTAATAGGTTTTTCGGGCCGTGCAATCCGCAGAAACAGGATGAAAGCTTAGCTATGATGCCCTGGAGGCACAGGTGGGCGGGGCCAACGCTCTTGCCCTGGCCAATCCGCGTGGCCGGGATTGGTGAAAAGGGGCGGGGCCTAAGGACACATCTCGGCTCCAAATGCCGTTACGTCCGGGATTTTCGAGTCTTGGACTTTGAGCATTGCTTACCCTTATCTGATTTCCATGTCTCCCAGCTACAGTATTCAGAATCTGTTGAAGGACGAGGTGAAGGAGGACGTGCAGTCGCCAAAGACCGAATCCCATGTCATTAACGAATGTGGCAACAAGACGGCTACCCCGCTGTTCTCGAGTCCCGGTAAGTAAGACGGGATTCGGTTCGAAAGAAGAGATTGTTTGGCTTCGGTGGGAAAGCTTGACTTTGGCCAGGTGCCTAAAGCATTATGTTTCGGCCATTCACGCATTTATGAAATCCGAGAATCTCTTCACTGGGTTTTTGATTCGCTTTAGTAGGACAACGAAATTGCATTTTATGAAAATTTAAATGTCCATTTCACACGTCATTGCGTTTGGTTAAGTCATCAAACTAAACGGCCGGCCTACTGTACATTCGGCCGCCAAGTGTGAAAACAGAGATTTGGAGGCGAGATTCCGCCGAACAAACTACGGCCAATAAGGCCTCAGGGCGGCCGACTTTCATTGGTTTTGATTTCAGCACATTTGCCCTTGCTCGCGGCCATGCAGCGGCTCAGTCCCTACAGTTTTATGAATCCGGTCCTAATGGGGCCGGCCTTCTGGAACTCGGTCCAGCTGGAGCAGTTCTTTGCCACTTTTATGAACAATGCTAGTGCTGTTGGGAATGAGAACAAAAATTTGAATAATTTGAAAAGTCCTTCCAAAATGAAGAGTTTGAAGGCAGCTACTGTGAGTTTATGTTGTTATGACTAATTTAATATTAAGTTTTTTAATCATGAAATTAATTTTAAATAAATTTTAAACTATTTTTGTAAATAAAAAAGACGTACTTTATGACAAATACTAAAATGCCAAGTTATAAAAACTGTTTTCTGGCCTAAAGTAATGTCGTGTACTTTTACTTTAGGCCATTTCCTCGTTTGACCATGTAACTCTGCATGTTTAATTCTTTTGTCATCGCAAATTCATTTTAATTCCAGGCCAAGAATCTGGAGCGGCAATTCGAGTGTAAACAATGTGGCAAAAACTTCAAAAGGTCCTCCACTCTGTCGACGCACCTTTTAATACACAGTGACACCCGACCTTATCCATGCGAGTATTGTGGGAAACGGTTTCATCAGAAGAGCGACATGAAGAAGCATACCTACATACACACAGGTAAGGGCATCGTTTAGTAATAAGTAGCTATTAGTTTGACTATACCTTTTCGCATAGGTATAGAGTGAATATAGTAGAATACAAAGGATTTGCTTTCTCTTATAAACAGGTATTCTTCGTGTTTATTAAGCCTAAGCTTATATGTAAGAAATCTACTTTATTGAGAAATACAGTGAAATCTGTGTAGCAGCCCTCAGACGTAATCGCAGACCCGAGTTCATCGTATTTCAATTTGTGGCCAAACTTTTGGGCCAAATTAAATCTCGGGCCCAAGCATTGGCCGCGGCTTCAAATCCGAAAGGCCCGGAGGGCATGACAGTTAGATTAAAGATTCGCGCGACATGTCAGGCTTCATTGAACTCATCAATCATTGTGCAGGTCGCAACAAGCACGCGATTGCCCTGATTATAATGAATAACATATTCCAGGAGAGAAGCCTCACAAGTGTGCCGTCTGTGGCAAGGCCTTCTCCCAGTCCTCCAATCTGATCACCCACACCCGCAAGCACACCGGCTACAAGCCGTTCGCGTGTGAAGTCTGTGGACGGACGTTCCAGAGGAAGGTGGACAGACGAAGGCACACCGAGACCCATCACCCTCAGGAAATGTTCAGGACAACATCACCTTCTACGTCTTCAGAGTTGCTGTCTACGCTGAGTTCGTGTCACGGTAAGAAAAAGAATTCAATATATTTTTAAATTTTGAAACTATAATACGTTGTTATCGTTTTTACAGTGTTAGCCACATACATGGCTTTAAAAATCTAATTAATTCAGAAAAATTTTCAATTTTTAAAACCTTTTTTTTATTAAATCTTATAATAGGTTGGTTTTCCTGTTGTTTTAGTAGTCTAGCGGTATTATCTGTCCAAAAACCCCCAATTTTTAAATTCCAAAACCTAAAATTGACCAAAACCTTATCCTTCACATTATCGTTACAATATTAATATATTCGTTACCAATCCCCTTGTTTTGCAGCCAAACCAGAAGACAAAGAAGAATCGCCGATGGACGTGCTGTCACGGTTTGGACTGAGCCTCGACCTCACCACCAACTTGTTTTCGTTCGCTGAAGATTCAGCTGAAGACGACCAGTCTTCGGGTCCTGCAGATATCACTTCGGAAGAGATGAAAGTATCATAATGTTCTCGGTGCTCTGATGTTCTTGCTTATAAATAAATGTTTTATCACTTTTTTAGGTACCTTTTGGGGACTTTAAAAGGGTCCTTAGAATATTGTTTATCATTGTTTTGTTTTTACTATAAAACATTTAGTTTATGCCCTTTTGTATCTAAGATTGTCAACTGTCATGTCTTGAGTCATTCCGAGAACACCTTCCGAAAGTGCAATATTACAGTAGAGCGCGGAGTTAATTATAGATGTGCAATTGTGCAGAACCGCACTTTCCGAGACCTATTCAGCTTTACGAGTTGTTGGCCGAGCATGACCATAAAATGACATCCTCAGATATGTATTTGTGTGTTGATGAAGGCCTGATTAGGAGAAGGGCCGGGGATTTCGTGTGGCCACATTCATTTGCGATGAGAGGGGATCGCGTGAGGTGAGCGGCATGGAACGGCCTAATGAAGAGACGAGGCCGCTTGGATATTAATTAAAACTTTTGTTTCCTTTCAATCAGGAGCTGGAGTCAGAAGCCGAAGGGCAGCAAAGAATGGCATAAAGGTCTAGCCGAAAACAAGCCGGGATTGGCCGCCCCACGCCCTCGGGAGACTCCCCCAAAATTGGAATCTGGCAGAAGAAAGAATCTGCCCGAGAATTAGTGGAACGGGATTGGGCCGAAAACAGAGTCTTATTGTTGGACGTGTAATTAGCGCCGACTCCCTCCGGGCACACACGGCCTGATTAGAAATCTGAAGAGGGGGGGGGGAGACGTGACTCGCATGAAACAATAAAACCACCCCTCTGAATAATTCATGAACGCATCAGCCCGATCACACATACCACTATCACCAAAGTCGTTCGTTCATAAGATTCGGATAAATCGGGAACGACCTTGGCACCCGAAACCGCCAGTCGCTAGCTAATAGGCAGATATGACCTGCGGGCGCAAAGTTTTTGTTTCTTCCACGTAATTACTGTTCGATCATGGTTCTGCTCACCGAAGTAAGTACGATACTCGATCTGTGTTTTTAGTACGATACTTTAATAGTTGATTTAAAATTTGAGTTTGACTTCTAGATACAGTACCTTAACTTAAGGTTGCGATAGATGAAAGTTTTATCTTAAAATCATTCTAAAAGCTTACAGAGAGCAGGAAAGTACAATATTTAAAATATAATTGGTGGGTAAAATTTTTAAATTCTCAAAATACTAAATAAAATAAAAAAATGTATAATGCAGTAATGTGACTCCATAAAAATTGTTAAAATATTAGTACTAATATTATAAACCAAAAATATCTTTAAGCTCAGAGTAAGCAAACAACTTAAAATAGGGTAGCAAACTGTTTACAATGACGACAATTGAGATTTAAACTCTAAATTTAAAATTTCAAAAAAGGAATTTTACTACACCATTCAGGGGGACTTCGTGTGGATCCCGAGCCCTTCAGATGCCACAGTTTCAACTCCAATTGGAGCTGAAGTCATCGACGTTACAAACGCCAAAGGAATTCAAGTAATCGACGATGAAGACAGAGTAAGTGTACTACAACCAAATAATGCTATTACTTTTTATAACTTTGAAACTAGTCATTACTTTAACTTATGTGTCTTATAACACTATTTTAAATTATTCTTACAACATTTCAGCGCTTGTTCTTGACCCCAGATGTCTTGATTCGACTGATGCATCCAAAGTCGATTCTAGGAGTTGAAGATCTGACAGAGCTAGAAGACATTCATGAAGCCGGGATCCTAAGAAACCTTCTAGTCCGCTTCAAACAAGATCTGATATACACGTACTGTGGAGACTGTCTCATATCTCTGAATCCTTACAAGAACCTGGACATCTACAACCCCTCCTTCATGAAATGTTACCGTAACCGGCGAATCGGAGAGTTAGAACCCCACATCTACGCAATTGCAGAAGCAGCTCATAAGAATCTATTCGCAACCCGTTGCGACCAGTCGATTGTGATCAGCGGAGAGTCGGGAGCTGGGAAGACAGAGAGTTGCAAGCATATCATCAAGTACTTGATGGTCAACAACAACTCCCAGGTCGAGGAGCAGATTCTGATGTCGAACCCGTTGATTGAAGGTAATAGGCAATGTTATAAAGCATATTTTGATGACTATGTTAACATGAAATTGTAACTTTTAGCCTTCGGAAATGCCAAAACCTTGAACAACGAAAACTCATCCAGATTCGCCAAGTTCATCCAGCTCTACTTCAACGAGTACGGAGCCATAGAAGGGGCAGAGATAACACAGTATCTCCTCGAGAAGTCAAGAGTGATCAGCCATTCCACTGAAGACACCAACTTCCACATCTTCTACTTCATGTTAAACGGAATGAGTCCAGATGCCAAGAAGACATTACACTTGACCAGGACTGATGACTACTTCCTGCTGAGCCAAGTAAGGGTACTGTAACTTTATATTACTCTCTAGGGTAACACAGCAGAGATGGAGAAGCAAGAGGCAGAATACAATGTCATCATCAACTGCTTCAAGAAGCTGGGGTTTGAGGCAGCAGTTGTGCATCAGATATTCCAATTACTCTCGGCTATCCTCAACCTAGGCAACCTGGATTACCAAAGTAAGTTTGTCGTTTTGGTAAATAAACTATGAGCGTTTCAGCCAAAGTAACACGAAATGTAGAAACTACAGAGTTGGCCGACCCTGAACAAGTTACTGTAGTCTCGGAGCTACTTAATGTAAGTTGTCTTTCATGGAAAAACGTTGTCACTTCTGTTTAATAAAATAAGATGCTCTAGGATACGAATACTATTATAACGTTTGGCATTACACAGAACGCAATAAAACGCAGACGTACATTATTTTAAATTGTAGGTAGACGAAGCCGAGCTCTCCAAAGTTCTTACAGCTACATCAATGACGATACGAAGTGAGACAGTAACCAGGAATTTGACCGCCCAGCAAGCCATTGACAGCCGAGACAGTCTTATCAAGAATCTCTATGCCTATATATTCCAATTCCTTCTAAAACAAATCAATGTTGTGTTACAGCCGGCTTCAGATGCTAAAACATTCAAGAAGCTGGATATCTTAAACATCTTCGGCTTCGAGAATCTGAAGCAGAACAGATTCGAGCAGTTCTGTATCAACTATGCCAACGAGGTGTTGGAACAGCTGTATGTGAGACACATGTTCAAGCTGGAGAGGTTGGAGTACGAAGCTCAGAAGATTGCCTGGAGTCCTCAAACATTCGACGATAACGTAGCTGTCCTCGACCTACTGGCCAATGGACCTTTGTCACTCATGTCGTTGATAAACGAAGAAACTATCTTTCCACAGGTAAGATAAGTAAATATATCTAGTAAAGCATGTGTATTTACAAACACGATAATAGAATAACCTATATAAAATACATTTTAGGGCACCGACCACTCCTTGCTACTGAAGATGCACCATACCCACGCTGCTTCTGAACTCTACGTTCAGCCAAAGTCGGATCTCAGTAGGTGCTTCGCTGTAAAACACTACGCAGCCACTGTCTTCTACAATACCCATGGATTCATTGACAAAAACAAAGATACCCTCAGCCCTGACATCAAGAGCTTATTGGCATCCAGTTCGTGCACTTTACTCAGTAACATCATGAAAGAGTTCGACACTACTACGACTGCGAAGCAAACTGTCACAACTACATTCAAAAGGTCAGTAAAACGTTATTGTTGAAGTAAAGTTAAGCTTAATAGTGAATATTAGTAGAAATGCCACATTAATGTAACTTTCAGGTCGCTAGACTCTCTGATGCTACATCTTGACAATACCACGCCATACTTCGTACGATGCATCAAACCAAATGCAGGGCAACAGAAAGACGTAGGTATTTAGGTAATAATGTTAATACTGACACAACATTTTAGATGTTCAACCGATCGTACGTGCTAAGACAACTTCGATATACCGGAATGTTAGATCTGGTAGTAACGAGAAACGCTGGGTATCCTGTCAGATTACCGTACAACAAGTTCGTCGACACTTTTCGTGGACTTTTACCAGGAATACGTAAGTCGTCACATGAAACGACACAAAAGGGCATAATATTACAAGTAATTATATCAATATTTAAGGCCCTTCAAGACGAGAAAACTGTATTGAAGCAACTTCTCGGATTCTGACAGTTATCCTTGGTGAAGAAGCCGACTTTCAATTGGGCAGAACCAAAGTATTCATGAAGCAGAATGACTATACCTACATGGAGAATGTAAGTTGGCAGCAATCTAAACAAACATCTGACCAATGTAATGTATAAATCATTAACTGAAGTAAAAGAATTTTCTACCATATAGATGTAAACTATTCAGGAACGTCACAAGATGCTCACCTTCTACGTAGCGTCGATTCAAAAGCACTTGAAGGGCTGGATTCAGCGTCGACGCTACAAAGCCCAGAAACTGGCAGCCGTGACGATTCAGAAGCACTGGAGAGGATTCGTGCAGCGAAGCAATTATCACAAGGTAAGCAATATAAGAGTACAGGATCTTTGAAACACAACCAAAATTCAATACATTTAATTTCAGATTCTGAACGGTATCGTGCGTCTGCAGTCTATACTACGCTCCCACCAACTTGTCTTCAGATTCACCCTACTGACCGAGTGTACCACGAGGTTACAAGTAAGTGATATTACAAGATCAAATACTGTTCAGGCGTTATGTAGAGGGTACCTGGCTAGACAAAGATTCCAAACTCTGAAGCTGCAGCCTCAGAACAGAGGGCCGGAGAAAATTCCAGAAGATCCCATCGTGAAGTCAACGGTGCCTTCACGATGCCACGATGAGACTAATTTCAGTTTCGAAAAGTTTGCTGTAGCCAACTTCTTGAAAGCAGATTCAAAATTCTTAAAAGAAGACCTACGCTACCCACTACTACAACATATGACAACTATAGACAACGTTTGTTCACACGTACTGTGGAAACAGATTCTGAGGTACGCAGAAGACTTGCCTGAATCTGCCGTTGAAAGTAACAAAGTAAGCCGTTACTGTAACTTTATTAGGATCTTAAACTTTTGAATACACCAGTTAACATAAACAATACAAAATTGCAGGGCCAACAAAACATCATAGACATAACATACCAAGTACTCAACTCTACAGAGCTTATAATGAATGATGATTACTGTAACGAAGGATACCCTAACTACTTTGACAGGAAATTCAACAATAACGAAAGGATTCAAGTCATCATTTCACACGGTATCTTACGCCCAGAGTTACGGTAAGAGCGCTTGATCACAAAAATTCTTTGTACCAATTACTTATACTTACACCACCTTTTCAGAGACGAAATCTATTGTCAAATCATAAAACAGATCAACGGAAACAACACTCCATCCTCTTCAAAGTACTGGCAGCTACTGGCGTTAGTGTCCTCGTCATTTCAACCTTCAGAATCCCTGTTACCGTACTTGAACGACTTTATATCACAATTCGCTTCAATGTCACCAGCATACCCAACTATACACAATCATATTGCCAAATGCTACAGTAAAGGCACACGTCTACAACCGATATCATCGTGTGAACTCAGCTCCATCAGAAGCTACAAGCAGATTCTCCTACCAATCACCTTCTGCGATGGCTCCACCCACCAATTCATCGTGGACAGCTACACGACGGCTCAAGAATTATGTTCTCAGATCATGACCATGTTGGGGTTGAAAGACAAGTTCGGCTTCTCACTCTATCTGTCCTTGAATGAAACGGCTTCATCGTTGGGAGCCAGCTCCGACTTCATCTTCGACGCTATCACGGTGTGCGAGCGAGAAGGCATCAAGAAGGGGCATCAGTACGATAACATACCATGGCGACTGTTCTACCGCAAGGAAATCTTCAGCCCATGGCATCAGAATGTAGACACTGTCGCTTCTGACCTTATCTACGAACAGATAGTCAGAGGGCTTCGGTACGGTGAGTATCAATGTTCCAACGAGAATGAGATCGTGCTTCTGGCTACACAGCAGTACTATGTTATCAACAATGGAGACGAGATCGATGTCAACAAGCTGGAGAGTGTCTTGTCTAACATTTTGCCAATCTCTACTACAAAGTCGGAACAATTCCATACAGAACCCTGGATTCAGAAGATCATGAACACGTACAGAAAGGTAGGTAATAGGGATAATTCTTTTTAAAGCTCTGATAAAGCAAAATAGAAAAAATATCGTAATGAATCGATGTAACCTTATATATTAACCATGTTCAATCCTCTCAGGCCTACATGTTATCAAACTTCACATCCAACGATGTCAAATCTCAGATCATCGATTTTGCCAGAATAAAGTGGGCCTCTGCTTTCTCGAGGTTGTTCAAAGCTCAGAAGATCAACAGTCTAGGTATACCTGACGAGATGGTGGTAATAGCAATAAACTCTGAGGTCGTGAACGTTGTCGACTACAAGAACGAAGTCAAATGTGAAATCACATACGATGAAATCGAGAACATCGTAGTCAATCAGTAAGTTCCTTTTAAGCTGCTTACAATAATGATATCGGTTTAAACATGACATAACACGTCGATTTAGACATCTCAATTCAAATGTCATCAATATTCAAACAGTAGATGACGACGAGTTCAAGTTCCAGACCAAGAATGCCGTCAACATCAAGGAGCTGATCATATTCTTCATTAACGGAATGAAGAAACGATCAAAGTACATGGTGGCACTTGAATCTATAGGTAAAAAGACAAAACATGCCTACCACAATATTGTGAATAACATAGTTACACTGAATTTCATTATAAAACATGAAAAAATGACTTCAGAAAACCGAAAGTTCCTTTCGTGTGAAATGGGCGACGTTCTCTACATGGAGAACCCGGAACAGCGAAAGAACGCTGTGCTGGTCGAATGTGTCAACACCAAAGTAAACGAGAAGGGCATTGTGCCATTGAACAAAATGAGGATCCTAGCCACGCTCCGAGTACCAAGCCAGAAACTAGTCCAGCACTACAAACAACAGAACCAGTTCAGAAGCAAGCCTACGGATGACATTAACAAGGAACAGACAGTCATCTTGTTCGACAACTGTTCCCTCAAACTAGTCCATGTAGTCAAGAGTCACACGCTACATGACTTTGCTACTACGCACTTTGTGTCGACATCTGATGTGTTAGTCAAGTACAATGGCATACCTATCAACGAACCCCTTCTCAAGACGTCGCGGGTTTCAGATGAGATCAGGAAGATGGCCATCAAGATGTATCTGGATGTGATGAGGTTCATGGGAGATCTACCTTGGAGCCAGTCAATTCATAGTCTGGTGGATGCCATCTTTACCGGACCTGTCAAAAATGTAAGGCTGATCTGTTAGTCAACGGTCATTACGCACTTATTGTAACAGTAATCTTAAAGTTCTACAATATTTAACCATAACATTTATATAAAGACGGAAGAGTAGTAAAGGTTTATAAGAATGCTTTCCTTACCATAATATCAATCAATTTACAGGAGATTCTGCGTGACGAACTCTACTGTCAGATCGTAAAACAGATAACTGATAACCCGAACCCAGCTAGCGAGCAACACGGATGGAAGTTGATGTGGCTAGCCTTGGGTTTGTTCTCGCCTTCGAAAGAATTAAACAAAGAAATCGACCAAGTGTTTCGGTCGAAACAGACGGCCAAAAGCAGGGAATGCCTTCTCAGATTGAGCAAGATCACAAGGTAGAACTAGCATATCTTATAGAGTATAATATTACTTACATTCAATATCTAACTCTTTTCCATTCTAGCGTGTACCAGCCTAGGAAATGTCCTCCCCACTACGTGGAAGTGGATTCTGTCCTAGCCAACAGAACCGAGATCTTCCACAAGTTCCATCTGCCCGACGGGTCTGGGGAGATCATCCAGATCGAGAGCACCGACCAATGTCATCACATATGCGAGAAGATAGCAAAGGCCAAGAACATGAAGAGCAAAGGCTGTGCTGTCTTTGTCAAGATCAACGAGAAGGTCATGAGTCTGCCAGAGAAAGACTACATCTTCGACTATCTAAGAATGTTGGGAGAACTTATGAAGCCGACAGAGCCGAGAACATTAACGTACAAGTTGCTCATGATGAAGAAGATATGGACTCACGTGAATCCGGGAGAAGATGTTAATGGAGATCTGGTGCTACATTTCCCTCAAGTAAGTTAACAATGATAATACCACTAAACAAAATCAAGAAAACATGTTGAAGTTGTTGTAAAAAACGAGTTAGAAAACCGTAGAAACCATAGTTATAATTACAGGAATTACCAAAGTACCTCAGGGGTTACTACGATGTCCCAGAAGAAGACATTACTCGCCTTGCTGCGCTCATCCTGAGGGCCAAAACTAACGAGGATTCAGAAATACCTCTGAAACATATACCTACAGTCCTCAACGAAATATTACCCAGAGATGTGGTGAAGAAACACAGCTCAAGTGAATGGAAAAAGGTATGATCTGTCCTAATTAGCCGTGAAAAGTTTTAAAATAATTAACCAGATACTATGTTAAGGTTGATAATGACATAGTTAACTCAATTTTTTCAGGCCATATCCAAGGAATGTCTCAAACTACCAAAAATGTCACACGATGACGCCAAGGTGGCCTTCCTCAAGGTCTTATATAAACTTCCAACCTTTGGATCTGCCTTCTTTGAAGTAAGTTTGATAAATTAAGAACTTTAACACGTTCTACACCCTCTTCACTATCATATAAACATAAAATGAGTATTAACGTCCCTTTTAACTTGAAAACCAACTATAATAATACCTAAAATCATAAATTCAGGTAAAACAAACCTCAGATCCAAGTATCCCAGCCAAAATCAACCTATCCATCAACAAAACAGGCGTCAGCGTTTTCAACCCCGAAACCAAATGTATTATAGTACAGTATCCTTACAATGGAATTGTGAATTGGACCGCGGGGAACACTTACTTTCATATGACAACGGGTAACATGATCAAAGGAGGTCGATTGCTTGTCGAGACAACTTTGGTAGGTTCAGCTGAAAATATAAAAGTCTATATTGGTCTGTAACTTCGTAGAAGTAAAATATGTCATCTGCTGTAAAAAGACCTATCTTGCTTTAAGATACCTAAATACGCAACATAGAATCTAAAACACCTAAAACGATATCGTATTTCAGGGATACAAAATCGACGATCTTCTTTCATCGTACATTCAAACAATCTGCGATACAACGATCACAAAACGACAAACCGCTTAGTAACATATCATATCACTACCTAATAATGCTCAATATAAATACATAAAGTCTATTTGGGAAAGAATGAGAGGTCTTTGTCGTTCTAAACAAGCACACATCTCATGAAACTTTATGAAACCTAGTCATAAAAAGACTAATTAAAACCAAATTTGAAAACACTTACAGGAGTTGGCCGTGAATCCCCTAAAACATCGGTTGAGCTTCATTTCTGTTCGCCATCTCAAATCTCCCCATATTGAACTAGGTTCTATGAGTCATATTACTACTTTGATGCAGTAACTCCATTTGGCAAAATAAACTATCAATTGTACAAATAAATATGAATAAATAAGATCGTCACAATATATAATAACTAACTTCAGTTGTCGAATATTTTTTATTTTGCGAATTTCAAAACATAGGGCGCTGTCTGCTAAAAAATAAATTTGTGAAATATTATTTTTGAACATTATTTTGAAAAACAGATTTCGGAAGGAATATTCCGCCGATGGAAAGAGGAAAACAGAAGTATAACATAGCAAATGGAGGAGCCAAACGAGCCAACATCACTACTAGCACGTCCGTATCCTTCAACATCGTGGCGTTGTTAGAAGGCCGTGGATCTGATCGTGGCACGGTGGGAATGGCAGCCATTGACCTCAGAAGCATGGAAGTGTCTCTCTTTCAGTTTGTGGACACCTCAGCTTACAGTCTTCTTAAAGTAACTTTGGGATTACTGGATCCGTTGGAAGTTATACTTCAAGATTACACCCACGATAAGTTTGGAGTAGCACGAGTTTTGTACGATGTCGTTACGGATCTGTTTCCAGAAGCTGAGATCCAGTTGGTCAGTAGGAGGTATTATGACGAGGAAAAAGGGATCGAGCTGGTCAAGAGGTATATTGTGGAAGAAGCTTCGAACCTGGACAATAAAGTCTACAAGAAGTAGGTTTTAAATTGTAACTTTTTGTGTGAGTTGTTACCTATTTCAATGTATTGTTTAGAAGTCTTGCGATGGCATGTGTGTTTTCCTTGTTGAGATACGTCGAGATGATTCAGAAGGTGTCATTTCTCACAAAATCTTTGAAATTCAGATACGAGACAGTAGAAGATTCTTGCTTGATCGGTAAGTGTTTTAATATAATTGTAACACGAAGCTAAAAATTTCTAAAAAACAGTTTACAGTATTTTAAAGGTTTTTTGTGGTATGCAAATTTTAAGATATACCATAACTTGATTTTGCTATCTGCCGAAACCTAGTACTACTTGTTTGTTATAGATGTGTGCAGTTGGGACAACTTGGACCTGTTTCATCGCCGAAAGTCTAACCCAAAGAAGGGAGAGGTGAGATGTTTGTTTGATCGGGTCAATTGTTGTGTCACTAATGGAGGTGCTCGGACATTGAGTAGTTTCTTGCTACAGCCTTCAGTTGATGTTATGGAAATTTCTGAACGTTTGGATGTTGTTGAGGAGCTGATTCTGGAACCGACAGTAAGTCTTTCGAAGG
Organism: Bursaphelenchus okinawaensis; assembly: GCA_904066225.2. Classification (NCBI taxonomy): domain Eukaryota; kingdom Metazoa; phylum Nematoda; class Chromadorea; order Rhabditida; family Aphelenchoididae; genus Bursaphelenchus; species Bursaphelenchus okinawaensis. The sequence goes on from CAJFCW020000006.1 coordinate 5,615,831, forward strand.
CTTGGGCTTAAAATTGTTGATATTTGGGTAGATTTGTTATTTTAGGTAACAATAATGTAAGATTATAGTTATAATATTATTATTGGTATAAGTATTAGTATTGAAAGTTTCAAAATGACATTTAAATTGCTAGTTGTATATTATTAATGTTGTTTTAGGTTTTGGAAAGGTGTAGAAGGTTGTTGAGGACGGTGCAAGACCTTCAGCAGATAATAACTCTCTGTGTTCACGCTGATAAGAGTACTTCGGGAGAAAATGACAACAAGAGGTTGATGAGACAGAAGATCATTCAGATCTTGTCATTACGGAACCTTCTGGATACTCTGAAGCCGATGCAGAGTATCGTGCAGAACATGAGGTCCGGGTTGATACTCAAGAACGCTTTCGTATGTCTAATTACATATCTTTGTAACACCTTTTTTAAATTATGAATATCTACATCTGGCGTTGTGTTGAAAGCATGTTGTTTTAGAAGATCATGGACCCACGGTTGAAGGAGATTCTGCAGTTAATCGACGAGAAGATAGACAACGAAGTCCTTTCAAACAATGTCAAAGGATCTCTCGGGGCCAAGGATGCTGTTTTGTACGCTGTCAGGGATGATCAACACGTTCAGCTGGCGTTAGCTAGGAAAGTGTACAACGAACTGCTGGTACATGTAAATGGTACGTTGTATTAAATATTAAATCTGATAAAAAAGAGTATATTACAGTAGGTTTTTTGTAGAGTTGGTGTCTCAAGAGGGCTTCCAGGGCATCGGGGCTTCTTTATCGTACACTTACGGTAAAGGGTATCACTACAATATCAAGAAAAAGATCGTGAACACGTTGCCGCCAGAATGTCTTCAAGTAGTGTCAAACAGACAGAATGTCACTTTTACTACGCATAACATGATAAAGTACAATGGTACGTTTATGGCGCTAATAGTAGTTTTTAGGTAAAAGTTGCTATTTACTATGTAAGATTCCTTTATCAAATGCTATTGATTGATATTGTTATAGATCGTCTGGTTCAGTTGGAGAGTGAGATTCTGCAGAAGTCAGAGATGGTGGTGAATCAGTGTTTGGCAGGGGTAAAGGACCTCCTGCCAGCTTTGTACAGCTGTGTCGAGTTTCTGTCGCTTCTGGATTGTCTATGTAGTTTTGCCACTTATTCTTCCAGCATTTCTGTGGCATGTAAGTAAACATTTTGAGTTTCATTAGCAATATTATGATGTTTTAGTCAATGTGACTATAAGCTCTTTTTTGTTCTTGTTTTACGCTTTTTATGTTATTGTAGGTCGTCCTCGTTTCGGTACCCAGATGGCAGTCAAAGATGGTCGTTATGCTATTTTGGACAATGACAAAACAGATTTCATACCCAATGATACCTTTGTTTCCACCGACACTCGCTTCGTACTCATTACAGGACCGAACATGGTAAGAGTTCTGTGGAAGTGTTTATTCTTTGTATATTATCCACAAAGTTTAGTGTAATTATGAGGTTTAACTTAATATTTTAGACGGGAAAGAGTACCTACTTGAAGCAGATTTGTCTCCTCCAGATTCTGGCACAAGCCGGATGTTTCGTGCCAGCACGGGCAGCTTTGTTTATGGTTCGAAAGAGTATCTACTGTAGGATTGGTCACAACGACGACCTTAGTGACAATCTCTCCAGTTTCGGGGTTGAGGTAAGTTTTGATGTTGTGTAATATTAAAGTAACAGTTGCCATATTGTATTCTTTTGCCGTTTCTTTTCATTGACATGTCAGTATGTTAATATCGATGTTCTAGATGTCCGAAATGTCATCAATTTTGAATCACGCAGACGAGAACTCTCTGGTTGTTGTCGATGAACTGGCCCGAAGTAAGTTGATGTATATGTAGTTTACTTTACATTGGAATCAATTATAAAAGCGTAAGATTACATTAAGAATTAGATAATGTAATGAATATTATTATAGGTACGGCGGTGGAAGAAGGAATTAGTATCTGTTTTGCCATTGGAGAAGAGCTGATCAAGAAGAAGAGTGTGGTCCTGTTCGCCACTCATTACCTCGATTTGTGTTTGCTGGAAACAAAGTTTACGTGTTTGAGAAAGTAAGTCATCTACATTAAAAGTTAAATATATTAGCGTACAAACCAAATTTTATTGAACAATATATTTAGCTTTCACTTTTCATCAGAAACAGGCACAGACGAGGACGGCAAGGAGTTCTTGAAGCCTTCTCACGTTCTTCACGTTGGCCCTTACAAAGGGCCTTTGTATGGTATGTATACTTTAACACACATAAAATATTTAATATTCATCATGTTCTAATCAAAAACTTATCTTTGATGTAAAGTCACTATTTAATACCTGGCTTTGTAGTATATTGTTTTAGGCCTTGAACTAGCCGAAATCAGCAGTCTGCCATCAGAAATCATAGCCAACGCTAGAGGCATTGCTGAAAAGATCAGGTCAACAGTGGAGAGTAAGAGGGCCGCAAGTAATGTCGACATTGGGATGGAGAGGAAGCGACAGTTTTGTATTCTAGCTCACCGTATATTACACTTGATCGACCGACACAACTTTACAGCCGATGAGAAAAGTGTAGCTTATCTTCTACAGCTCCAGGAGAAGTTCAAGGACTTGAAAGCTGATTCTTGAACAGGTTTTAGCGTTAGTTATTGTATATTTTAGTTTTGATATCGTTTTATATTGTTTTATGTTGTTACTTGTCATTGTTATCGTCATTATTTGTTAAAATTGTTGTCTATTTGGTTGTCAGAGTGCAGCTTGTTATTTGTTGTTAGAGTAGTAAATAGTGTAGTAACTTGTCCTCCCTGGAACCCGAATTATGTTTCGGCCTTACTGAGTAACGGCGGAGATTGTTATGGATATAATTGGATTACTGAGGCAATTGGCCCTCAGGATTTAAATTCTTTTTTCTCGCCTCGAGCCATTTTTTAATCGATTCCAATGTTTGGCACCCAAAGTCACACTCGGCATCCATCTGTCATCTCGGCTGGATCATTGGACCGTGCTGGGGTAGGTACACGTGGTGTGATATTGTAGTACAATATCAATAATGTTTATTGTATTTTTGTAATCTAATTAAACATAGGCGGCTAAAGTCATAGTCCTTTTATTCAGAACCACTTCGACCCTACCTTCTTCCCCTATGCCAAAGTATTCTACAGACTCCCAGCAGATGACGAACCTGTCACCTGGATTCGAAGGTTACAGGTAACACAATATAATGTTATCTTTACTTAGTTTACTGCCGAATTATACTAAACTTATTAATATCTTTAGGTATTCTACGAGAAATCCCGTCTCCACTACTTGTTACCCATAGTTGTGTTAGTTATTTACTCGTTCCTCGGCGGATTCATCTTCTATACGATCGAGTCCCCAGAAGAACAGCAGATTTTAGCCAGGAAAAAGCAATACATAGAGCAAGAAGAGCAGATAATAATGTCCGAGATCAACAGAATACAGAGTAGAATGCGGTATTTTCTTCAGAAGAACCAGACTCTCGAGTTATACCTTCGAGAAGTACGACAGTACAAACATGTTGCCCTCAACAGACTCAACAAGGTAACAATCATCACTTTTCTTCTGATAGTCAACGTGTTAAAAGGTTGAAACAGCTAAGTTTTAAGCTGTAAAAGTAATATAGCTTTAGAAAGTAACAAGTTTAGACCTCAAAGTAAGAAAAAATTGTTTTTGAATTCAAAAATAATAAAAGCAATCAATTTTTAGGCAGTTTATTGGTACGTCCTTCAAGTTTATTACCTAAATGATCAAGAAAGTTACAAAGCTTCACTACTACATCCACACAACCCTGAAAGACTCTGGAAGCCTCACTTTCACTCTAATTTCGGCCGGATTTTGGCATTGAAAAACTATACTGGACAGGTAGACGGAACACCACTTTCTAAAATATTGATTTTCACATCAGTTTTTTCCGAAACTTTGTTTTCAAAAATAAAAAAATGAGTATACTCGAACTCGAGTATTAAAACTTAAAAATTTTTGAAGATGTGATAAAATTGAAGATGTAATATTGTTTTAGTTGTCGAACAGATGTTGGGAGATTGGAGTGGACTTTGTGACTCCAGAAGAAGCCGAGGCCAAGTTGAAGAAGAGTTTGAAGGAGTTCAACAAGTTCACGGGGCTGGATCACATCCTAACTCCAACGTGGACCTTCTGGAACTCCATGTTTTTAGCAGGTAACCTTTTTTATTGATTTGACATTGATTTTTGGTTGAAAAGTAAAATGAAAAGTCATATTAACTTGAACAAAAGATAATGTAACCTCCTTTTGTTTAGTTACAACATATTCAACTATTGGCTATGGCAATATTTCCCCCAAAAGTCGGCTGGGGAAGCTGGCAGCCATGGTATATGCTGCAATAGGTATACCTCTGGTGCTGATGATTCTTCACAAGCTGGGAAGGTTCTGTTTGAGAGGACTTGAGTATCTTTGGAACAATGCTGTTTGGTATGTCTTGATATTTTTAGTGGAAGTGTAAATACTGTATTTTAACGATTTCATCTTGCCGGTTAATATAGTGACATATTTTGTTGGTCACATGAGTTTAAATTTAAATATTGTTGTAGGTTTATGGAAGGCTTGAGTTGTGTTAAAGACGCCGAGAAACTGAAGGGAAACATGAAATACGAGAATGGAATGCCAGTTCTGCTGGCTGTGGGAGTAGCTTTTGGCTGGATGTTCTTATGTGCCGCCATCTTCTTGAGGTTCGAGGACGACTGGGACTACTTCAAGAGCTTCTACTTCTTCTTCTGTTCCTTGACCACGATCGGCTACGGAGACGTGACTCCGACAAACTCAGAGGACATGTTTCTGATGTTCGGCTTCATCATTATCGGTCTGTCGTTAGTGTCAATGTGTGTGAATGTGATCCAACTCAAGTTGGAGGAGTTGTTTGAAGAGCTGCTTATAGCCATGATGGAAGAGATTGGTGCTCAAGAAGCTGGTTTGGGTGGGGCTGACATTGCACCCAAGCTGACATTAGTAGACTTGTGGAAGGTGTGGAAGCGACGGAGGAATCAGAATCGCCAGAAACAAGAGCAGATCGAGAAGGATGCCAAAAGTGGTGGGTTTTGTCAAGTATTTACAGTTTTATTGATAAGTTATTAAGAAATAAGTTGTTTTATCATGTTTTCTTTTTTAATTTCATTTGATATTATTTTTTTAGTCTTATTCATTATTTTAGGTATGAAGAGTGCAGTTCCACGAAAGTCCTTTTCCGAATTTAATTGGTGGAAGATCTTTCCTTTTGCCAAGCGACGTCGAGAAGTCTTGATTCATGAGTTTAGGAATCGGTTGACACAGGTGATTCTGGTTTTCTGATAGTTGAGGTTTCAAAAATACCTTAGAAACTGTTTTTTACGCCAAAATAACTGCAAAGACATATTTTAAGTATGTAGATAGTCCTTCCAAGCTATACGTTTAGTATTAAGGTAACAATACAGATAAAACAAATTGTACACGAATCTATAAGTTATTGTAGGCTCACAAAGAAACTCAAACAGAGCCGTGGGTGCTCCACAACCTCAACTACGTGAGTGAGATTGATGAAATGAGTTGGAACGAGACCTCGCCCGGTACCAGTGGTTCGCTCGGCCCGAGTGTAGCAGGGTCCCAGAATGGGTACCATACTCCGGCCAACAGAAGCTCTCCGAACAGAAGTTCCCCCATCAACAGGAGCTCTCCGTTGTCCTCGAACGGGTCGTCGGCCAGAAGAGTGAAGGTGGCCATAAGCGAGAACAGCTCTTCCGTCAGCCTGAGGTCGAGTTCCAGCTCTTCTTATGCCAAACGATACCTACCGAGCAGGAACGACCGTAGACATACGACGGTGTCAGCTGGTACCGGTACCACTATGGCTTCGATCAAATCGGCCCCAATCTCGGGACCTTACATTGAGCCGAGAATGTCGCCCAACTCTGCCAGTATCGTGGAACAGTACGCCAGTCAGAGACGATGGACCTTCTTTGAGATAGGAAAGACACCTCGCGGGGCTCCAAGGGGACTAGTGGTACCATACATGTATATGAGAAGGAATGCGCTTACTGTAAGTCTAATAATACTGTACTTGATTGAATTGTACTGTAACATGTACTGTAATTTAATCTAACCTATGTTGTTTAACAAGGTAAGGTAAGTGATTATATTTATTAACAGGTGATATTACTGTAACTGCCCGTTCGTTACGACTACTGTACTTTCAGCATGAGACCACAGAGATTGCGCAATTGATAGCGGAGATCGATTCGAGGCTGGTCGACTGTAGATCCATCGTGTCTACGTCGCGAGCTGTGTCTCGAACTGGCCCAGCACCAGGCTCGAGTACGCAGCCGGAATGATGATGACATACACTTGGTGTGTCTTTAGTTTACGATACGACTTGGTATATCAATGTCAATTTGGTACGTTGACGCTATAAGATGTTAGACAGTCTACTACCATAGTATGTTGTTGTATATGGCTGAAGTGGTGTTACACCATGACTCCAGAGTCACTGTTGTAGCCGTCTGTTGGCTTCTTTGGAGATTCTTCTTCCACTATGTATATCGTATCGTCATTCGATGTTGACATACTGTAGGTACCGTCATCTTCTGTAGCGCATGTTCTTGTGTTTTCTTGTGGTATTACCGTATTCACAGCATTGTGAACGGTATGTTTTGTAGCGTTTAATTCTGTAAGGCCATCTACAGTATCTTCGGTATCTTCTACCATGTTAACCACAGTATCTTCTAGTATATCTTTGCTCATTTTATGATTCATGTCCTCAGGGGTTTGTTGTCTTTTACCTTCTATTTCACGGTATTTCGCCTAAAATAAATAAATTATAATAAGTACTGTACTGGTTGTGCACTGTTGATAATCAAAAGTAATTTAAAGCCTACCTTCAAGTTATCTACGATAACTTTGTTTGGCTTGGTTTCCGTGATGGATTTGATCAGAAGGTTAGTATCTCGAGGTATACGGTAGATTACCTCGGTATGACTGAACATGGTTCGAGAGTTATCCCACTTGACATGTACCTGTAACACAATATAAGCGAGGGCCAGTTTAAGAAGACGTTACTTAAAACACAGCATCTTTACCACACCGTAACGTACTAATAAGATACTGATAGATATATTAACATGAGACAGACATACCATTCTCTTATCGTTGAACTCCAACATGGACAAGAGCGTCCGGAACACGTTACTGGACATATCATGTGATGTGGGCTTGTTCCACAGTAACTGAGCCATGCGATCGCTGTGAAAGAAGATAATCTGCAAGTATTACGGTAATGATAAAGACGGTAATCACCTCACCTTATCGGCCGATTGCACTGCCCTTAGACACCACATCTGTATGTTATGTTCGATGGCCTTCGTATCTCGGAAGACACAGTTGACTTTTACATCGTGTTGAGTTAGGTAGTCCGCCAACATGTTGGTATACGGTAGTCTACCGTACTCGGCATTCAAAATAAGTACAGTAAGATGTCTGTGGAGGAGTGGCCGGTCTTGGCCGTCGTCTATAGGTATGCCGTTCTCTGATATGGCAGCCGGCTTCATGACCAAGAACAGCCCCCTCTTGTCCCACTTCCCTTGCCATACCATGAAGGCGAGTAGGATGCTGACGATGCCCAGCGATGTCCCCAGTACCATGATTATCAACAACATACTGTGGGTCTCTGTGTGGTGGTATGTTAGGTCGTCTACTATTCGTATGTTCATGATGTGATTGGGTTTTGTGTCTGTCACTTTCGCCGAAAAGGAGGGAAATACGAACATTTCACTGTCTACAGTGACACAGGCACAGTTGACGGCGTTCTTACAGACACACTTACTGTGGTCGGAGTTGAAAGGAATTATCTGAAATGGCTAATTTGATTACTGAAAGAGCAAGGGACCAGGGCTGAAGCATAGATCATATGACACATTGGGGTCATTTACTTAGTATATTATAATACATGCCATTTAAAAGGTCAATATGTTTATATTGCTTTGTGTCGTATTATAGTAGAGTCAATTAGTACCTTTTCTAATATGTTATCCTAACATAACATAGAGGACACTAGCCCATGTGTCATTTTTGTTTTTTTTTCGTATCACGGACATCCCATATGTCATTCAAATGTCACAAAAAGTGTTTGTCATTCGAGATGTCACCTGATCGTCTCAACACAACCCCGCAATACTATCTTATATTGTCCATGATGATATTAAACTAGCTTATTCATAATAGTAATATAAGGCTTTGTGGCATTATTTTTTGACATTCAAAAGCGTATTTTGGGTAGTACAATCAATCTTACTGTAAATTTAACTCACTATAGCCTTATAATTCTGTCCTGGTGTCATCATTGACATAGTGACATTGCCGATCATAACATCGTTATATCTTGTCATTGAGTCCTGTAATTGTGATATATTATAGAGACAACCTTTTCATAAAGCATAACATTATTAAACAACATTAAGTAACTTGCAGCCGAAACAATGTGGGTTTCAGTAGGTGTCAGCCCTTCCAAAGCCAACAGGACCTTGTAAGAGTCGATACAGTAACCCGGGGGAGCTCCGAAGAAGGTGATGTTAGCAGCCTTCGAGTGTGGAAAGATAATTATTTCCTGAATCGTAGTAGTCCATCGTGACGCTTCTCGTTGGCGGGCTTCTGATTCTTGGTCACAATTTTGGTCGGAGATGGCTAAAACACGGTAATAGATACACGGTAGGTGTGGTAATATTATGTTAGTCGTGAAAGCCTATCAGATTGACTATAAATGAACCTTTAATAGTTTACAAAATTTAAAATTCGAAATGAGCTTACAGTAATCGCGGACCTCCAAGGTTGTTTGTGCCCAAACCCGAGATGCCAGAGGTAACAAAGCGAACTGAAAATAGAAATGACATCAGATGAGTAATGGCGACAACTGCCGACACCTACTCTTAGCGTGTAATTGGTAGAGTACTCCAATACCTTCTCCACGTTGAACGCAAAGTCCACCTGAAAAGCATGATTTATATTGGTAAGCGCTTCCACCCGGTCAATAAATAAGTAGAAAAAGAAAAGGAATGTGGAGCAGGCTAAGTGGTTCTGCAAACTTCTTGACCTGGAGGTCGTTTTAGAAACTAGATAAAATTTAATTTAAAATTATTTTAAATCAAAATTTAATAATAAAAATTTGAATATTCAAATACCCACCGTGTAGTTGGGGTTCATATACTTCCGTTTCCGTAGCACGGCCTCGTAGCTGATCGTAGCCTTGTTGTTACTGTGTGGGGTGAATTGAAGCACTAGTCCAGTCGCATTAAGCAGCGCCACTGGACGAACTTCAATCTTAACTCGAGCTGAGACGAACAACGAGCCGTCTAATGAATTCACCTGCAAAGACACAAGTCGCTACAACCTACTACAATATATTTGTTTACATAAGTTCTCTTTTACTATAAAAATAGGCTCTATATCACATTTTACATTATGAAAAAGTGATATTATTGTATTTTTAGAGCAACTTTTTGACCTTTTATTACCTTAATATTATTACCATAAAAAGCTATTTTTTCATAAATTTGAAGAATAACTTTTGGAAAATGTTTTTTGACTGCTTTAAGGTCATAATAACAACAACATACAGCGACAAGGTCACGAGATACGTATACGTTAGCGTGATCTTAAGCTAAATTTAAAATTTTTTTAGAAACATAGGTCAGAAAGTATAAAGAATTGCCTTTTCTATTTATTTTTAGACCAGTCTTGGCTATTTTTAGTTTAAATTTTGACTTGAAAGTGTTTGGAACAAGAAATAAAACCAGAAACATTAGCAAAACACACATGTCAGCCTAAATATAACTCTTTACCATAAAACCGCTAAAAATATCAAAACACATCACAGCCATTACCTTATTTAAGTAGACCGCGTAGAAGTTGATGGGTAGCCTCAGGTACTTTTCCCTATTACTGAGCCCGGTCGTATTCCGGTCATATGATTGTAGATCCGAGCCCAAATCCACGGACATACGATCCGTCCTCCGGGCGATACACTGCCAGAAGCGGCCATCTGAACAGGGAAAGAAGGTGGGATCGTCCGGATTCTGAAGCGTGAGGATGGGAATCCAAAAGACGGAGAGAAAAAAGGTTTTCATAACAAGAGCGAACACAAGACGCACTGATAGAGGAGTTAACGACCTGGGAGAGGGGCTGTCTGTTTTCGCTTAAGTTCCCTTATGGCGTCCTTTTATGGGTATACAGTAATTCCCTTATCAATCACCCCCTGATAACGCCGGAAACGTTCGGCTCTGGCCATGGAACGGAACAGTTGGCCATGTCAAAGATCCCAAAGTACTCGAGACAATGGCCAAGTGACAATTAGTTGTAACATGTGTCTTTGATAACATTTCTTTGAAATTTTAAAGTTCGAAAAGTTCAAAAAATCACAAAAAATAAAAGTTTTAACTTGGCCAAGTACTTGGTTTCACTTTTATTTTCAATATTTTTCAAAACCAATAAACTTAAATTTAAATATAATAATTTGAATAAAATTCAAATTTAAAGCCATTTTTGTGCCTTTCCTTTTAAAATTTTACTTTTCCCAACTTGAAGTTTATGCACTTATATGTATAATATCTGAATAAAAATAAAAAGAAAAAGCGAGCTAGATGGCTAATTTTACATTGTCTTTATCTGATAAGGAAAAGCATTTCAAAAGACAGATTCGAAATTAGGTATTAAACCATGTTTCGTTTGTTGCTTTATCACAATATACTAATTCACGTCTTTACAACGTAACACCTAACTTACATTAATTAAATTTTAAATAAAATGGAATTTTAGGTAATAATTAAGGGAAAAATTAGCAAAATAGGTAACAAATCGATTGTTCTAATAAAAAAGTAAGTGAAAGAATGACAGAAACACCAAAATAGTAAAAACAAACGCATTTCTATAAACTTTTTGACCAGTAAATGAACAAAAACTATTATTTTACATTTTCCATACATATTTCTATATTTTTTCATAAAAATACAGTCTATTATACTGTATTTTTTGTATTTTGAAATACAAAACATTATAAAGACCATGGTTAATATAAACAGCTCTCGAAGATCACCTGATAAACAACCACTTACCCTTGTAATTACAAAAGTCAATCGAATTAAAAGCTCGGATTAAGCAAACATGTTACAGTAGGCCTTGTTCTTTCGCCTCAGGTGTTTTGCCCTGCCCTCTCCTCCCTCCCTGCAGATAAAAGGCCCAGACAAATGGTTCTTTTTGTTTTTTCGAGATTGTTGTGGCCGAGAGTATAAAGCTCGGCTCTGATCGTTCTCGGCTTTTAATCTGCTTGGACTTCTATTGTTTCGAGGCTAAACTGTTAACCTTTTAGAACTATTAGTTCAATATTCAAAACATTAATTTAATTGAGATTCAGAATCCTATTTCTACTACAATTTCAATAAGCTTGAAATTACTCTAAATCTAGTTTTAACTGATATTTTACCATAAACTAATCGAATCCAGATGACGTCCCTCATTTTCGAAGCCGATTCTTCTTTGACCGACGATGAGAATGAAGGCAACTTCACGACCTCGAGTTGTAGCATCTCCCTCAAGTCCAGTAGCACCACTGGCATCTCTTCGATGGACACCAACTCCATGAGATTCGTCAACTCGAACGGCACGTTAGACGAATTCTTCGGCGACCGTGAACAGAACGACGATGAAGAGGACGAGGGCAGAGGGTCGGGCAGTGACAACGAAGACCTTGACGTTCAGGTGACCATCACGATAGACGAAAAAATCAAGTTCAAGTTCAGCGAGAAAGCGGGGGAAACTGAAATCGAAACGGTTCAGTCCGAGGCTGACGAGCTTGTGGAGAAGATGCAGACTCTCGAGACTCCCGACCTTTTGGCCCCCCTGAAGTACTACTTGAGGCCGGTTTGTACCATTGGTACGTTTACTATAGTTTCGATAAGATACAATAGTCATGTAATGATATTATTGTATCTTTTCATGTTATAGATAATGTTTGTAGTTTAACAGCCTTGGGCCTTAGGGTTTTGTTGTCTTTCTCTCTCAAAACATAAAACACCGAGAGTAACGTGACATGCTGATTTAAATCGTTTTCCAGGCACTGGGACATTTGGCCGGGTTTCCTTGACTCGCCACAATGTGACTGGCCATTACTACGCCTTGAAAGCGTTGTATATACCATCGATCATCGACAGACGCCAAGTTCAACATGTTCACAACGAGAAACGTATCTTGACAAAGCTAGATCATCCATTCGTAGTCAAACTGTAAGCATATATTTCATGCTGTACCTTCTTTCTATAATATTGTTATTCAAATGACAGTGTCAGTATCATAGTAAAAGCCATTTAACACTATATACCGCCTTATTTTAGGTACGACACAGCCAAAGATACCAGGAACTTGTACATGATTATGGAGTTTTTAGCTGGCGGAGAGCTGTTTGCCTATCTGAGAGCGACCAAAGTCTTCTCCAGCTCCATGGTCAAGTTCTACGCAGCTGAAGTCATTCTGGCACTAGAGTATCTTCACGGTCTCAACATTGTAAGTTAACACAAACTCATTAAGTTTCTATATCATCTTCTTCATGACATAACTCCATTTCACAAAAACTTCTTGTAGGCGTACCGTGACTTGAAGCCAGAGAACCTGATGATGACACAAGAAGGTCACGTCAAGCTGACAGACTTTGGTTTCGCCAAAGAGATCCACAATAAGTAAGTATCAAACACTAGCTGTACTTTAAGATAACCAAGGTTTAATACCTAAACATCTTAGCATGTCGCTTTGTCATAATCAGTCAGTTTGGGATGTCATTTCCTCATTAACTGTAAACATTGTCCTTTCACAACAAGCTGAGTGATGTTACCTTGAGTTCTTTTATCGAAAGAATGCCATTTCGAATGTTACCTTGAGTTCACCTGCCCTCAACTTGTTTTTGGCCATTCTTATCACTAAAATTGATTATTTTTTATTTCGGGACCGGAAGCGATTAGCCAAAATACAGTAGAGATTGATTAATGCGGAGGTGAGAAGACAACGTCATCCGCCCTCCCCCAACTGCCTGATTAGGGACAGCTGACAGCCGGACAGTTGTCTTATATTGTTGTAGAGAAAAGCAAAACAAAATTTAACTCGGATTAGTACAATTTAAAAAATAGTACACTTTGTGACAAATAATGACATGAGTGGCATCTAAAGTATATCTTCGAGATATATGATGATATGTGGTCATGTCGTCATGACCATTTTACTAGTACTTTGGTCATCATAATAGCCCTGTTATAAGATAACACATGTCCCTATGATAGTATTACCCACCATTATGATACTATGTCGTTATACCAATAACTTACATCAATATAGTAGCATTCCAAAACAACATATACTCATAAACATGTAACGACTGATAAAAATCAATTGTTGCAGGTCGTACACATTATGTGGAACAGCTGAATACTTGGCCCCAGAATTGGCCAACCGGTCAGGTCACAATCGTTGTGTAGATTACTGGGCCTTGGGAGTGTTGATCTTCGAATTGATGGCAGGATACACACCATATCCAGGCGACGATGCTGACGATGTTCAGATGAGGATCGTGGAGCAAGAAGGCGTCCCGGAATTCCCCAAAAAGACTTTCAGCGTGAATGCAAAGTTAGTTGAATAATACAGTACTTACTCTAACTTCGCACTGAATACGTTTTACTTATAAAAGTTACTGTATCACTCCTTTCTAGTAACTTACTGAACCCTCTACTATAAGCTTACTTTCAGAGACATTGTAACCCGACTGCTGGCTGTGACAATGACCGATCGATTGGGATACAACGGAACATACGAAATCAAACAACATGCCTGGTTCGAGACAGTAGAATGGGACAAGATGCTAGACGTGGCCATGAAGGTATATTACAGTATTATTCTGAATCTACTTTGTTTGTTTAGTAATATTATGACACGTCTTGTGTCATCCACTCAAAGATACGATGACTAACGCTAATCAAACCTATTTCAGCCACCACTCCAACCTACAGTATACCACGCGGGAGATACTGGTAACTTCGATACCTACGCTGAAGAAGAAACTCGAGCTCCAGCTAAACAACGAGACCTCGACCTCTTCGACGAGTGGTAGACAAGATACCATGATTAGACACCATCGTGGTATACTACATACTGAGGACCAAATACCATACTCAAAGAAATTATTTTTTTGTCTTCGTTACCATCGTACCATAAGATACGACAGTCACTACCACGTCATGTAGATATGACTATCACAGTTTACTGCCATTACATCTCTGTATTATTTTGTCACCTATACTTAGCCAATTAACTATAATATCTTATATCTAACTATAGTATCTACATTCAACTATCGTATACTTTAACTCTACATACCTAAACTAATATAGTCATGTAACCCTTACTGTGCCCTCTTCTCTCCGCCTGATCTCTCGCCGTCGCTCTTTGGCCTGGCCTAGAAGGACGTCTGGCCAATGTTTGTGTTGTCCTTGCACTCAGAAGATCTGTTTGCTTAAAGATACGATGGTATTAATTGAACACTTGTAAATATAAACACAGGTATTTTACTATTGTATGTAATGCTGTTAGTCAGTTGTAGACCTTGTTATTACAATAAACAGTTTGATAAAATGAACTTGAGATATATTTTGATAGATGCTTAAAGATTTTAGTTGGTACCTAATTTAAAATTCAAATTAACACCCTTTAAAAAGCGTTTAGTTGAGCTTACTTTGATGTAGAGATAACTTTGATTTCACCTTCTGATAGTTGTCGATGTTGAAGTTGTCTTTAATACAATTCAACCATCTTCATGATGCCAAAACAAACTTCTTCTAGATCTTTGGTCGAAGACAAATCTGATGTTATGTTGTTTTTCTACAGCGGTTTTTAGCTGAGCTAATAAATATCTGCATATCTCTCCGATTTACTGACCAGCTGTATGCTTTTGTTCTTCTCGTCGATCCAAAGTTTCTGGCACAGAAATTGAAGAGATAAAGAATCCTGATATAACAGCGCTTGTCCTGAAACAGTTGATTAACAAAAGATTTGATTAACAAGCCATAATAGTGCAATAATTATATAAAAATATATAATATATCAGAAAAATGTAAACAACGTATAATTTAGGTAATTTATACTTAAAAAATAAAAAAAACTGCAAAAAAGACTAATCTTTTGCTTTGAACGGTCAAAAACTCGACAAAAAACGGTATGAAATTTCAGGAGAAGCAAAAGACAAAAGGTACCAAGTCTGAACATTTTATACGATCAAACGTGTCCAAAAAAAACAATTTACAATTTTTGTTTGGAAAAAAATTGTTCTGAAGACTGCTTTTTCCTGTCAAAACGTTATGTTTTAAGCTTAAAACATATCATAATATAGTTTTATAGCTATATAACTTACGATAATATAATATACACAATGTTACAATACTTTTTCAGTTGTTTTACTTTTTGGCCAAAAAGATCGAATTTCAGGATTGTTTATTTACTACAATAATCAAACATACAAACGCAGCAGATCAACATAATATATTATAAATACGTCTGAATCTGATGAACATTAGACACTTTTTATATCAAGATGAAGATCGTTCTGTTACTGTTGGTGGTTGTTACAGTAGCACAAGCCTTCAGACAACAATCTGTCGGTATAAAGGGAACATTACTGTGCGGTAAAGTGCCTTTGAAGGACACTCAAGTCAAGTTGTGGAATAAGAACAAACTCGGTAAGTAGCTTGTGAGGTTACTGTATTTCTTTTGCGAGGGTTGCTGTGTTTATGCTCTATATCATACTATAGTTGTGGATATACACAAGAAAGGGTTAGCTTGAAGATAGTATAAGTTTACTATGAGAAATTATGAAGGTCATAATGTAAAATACATTGCAACTACCGTAATCTTATAGGTACGGACGATCAGCTAGCAGCTGCAAAGACTGATGCCAACGGCAAATTTGAACTTCAAGGAGGTGTTGGAAGCATGTTTGGTATGAACGTTCACTTCAAGGTCTACCACGATTGTGATGATGGTGCTGTGGTATGTGTTTTGTAGTATCAGAAGATATACGCCACTACGGTCAAGCTTATTATAATAGACAGCATCATGATGTGTAATACTTAAAAGAAACTCTTCTTCTATGGTAATATACAATTTGATCAAATTGTTATCTTTACGGTACGTAACACTTTGTTTTCAGCCTTGTCAACGTAAGGTAGACATGGGTATTCCATCTCAGTACGTGACCAGAACAGAAAAGGTGGACAAGTGGTTCGAAGCTGGCACCATCAACATGGAGTTCAAGGTAAGCGAGCTGATATGATTGTAAAGATACTGTATTTAAGAATATACAGTTTACTATAGCTAAAGCAGATTACTTTGCTTTCTTCTGGAAACTTGAATTACTTTAATCAAGGTAATTCGAAAAGTTTGTTCAAAGTAAACTAATTAAAGTGTTAGAGTAATGAGTGACAGTAACATAAAAACAATACCGTGAAACCCAATCTGTCACTTCCTGTTTCCAAACTAATGTCACAAAGTGTCATTGACAGTCGTGGAATGTCATCTACTGTCAAGAGATGTCATCGGATGACGTTCCGTGACATCAACAGTTTGTTGGCCCAATATAACTCATAACCTCACGAATGACAGAGTTAATTGCAGTTCCCGGACGAAGAGCGGAGTTGCATCAATTAGATGACAACTGTCCCACAGCTGGCACCAAAACAATCAGATAGTAAATATAACCTTTTAATTGTTCGAATTAAACTCTTTCTCGGTTTGTCGATTGATTGGGAACGAAGAGAACGGCGTGACTAACGTTCTTTCCTTCCATTCTAGAGATGGGGAACGCGGTCTACGGCGACAAGCTGACCTGCTACGAGACTCTCGAGACATGTAAGCCTGCTTTCGTTACCTTATGACCTAATTATAAGCCTAATTTGTTGGTTTTGCTATCTAATTATGTATAATATTAGGTTTTGCTTTCAAAATATGGGTTAATATAAGAATTATTTGAGTTTTTGAAAGTTTTCTTGAAATTTGAACGGTTACACCAACGTTCTTAGGCTTTAAATCCACGTTTTTTAATGGCGTCATGGTTAATATGTAAAACGTTACAACTGAAAAAGAGTGTTTAACAAAAATATTTATATTCTAACAAACTTTGTTATCTTTTACTTTTATTTAAAACGTTGTTAACCATACTCGTTTGAAAAGGCATTGAAGTGAATGTCAAATATACAGAAAAACTTCAAATTTGGGCTTTGAAATTTGGTTTTTTTTGTTTTAACTGTTATTCTACCTTTATATTTTACTTAAAATTGACCGGAAATCTAACTGTCAGGTGTCCAAGGATGTGGGAAGTACGACTGTGTATACGTGGACAAATGTAATGGCAGCCCCGACCTCACCTATGTCTGTTTACCGTTTGATATGCGGTTTTTCATGTAAGATATTCATTAAAACTTTGATTTTAGGATTAGTAATGTTTTCAATCATAAAAGGGATATTATGGTATTCAAACAGTTATAATATAAATTATGTTAACTATAGTATCTAAGAAGTATCAACGAACTAAAACGTTTATAAACAGAAGTCAGACATATATTCTCATAGACGCTTTCAGGTGGATAATGGTGGGAGTGTTCCTGGTTACCGTACTAATATGTTCGGGTATAGTAGCGTGCTATGCTTTACGTGCAATACGAGCATCATTCCGTAATTCGCTTCGTACTGACGGTGACATCGTATTCTACAACGCCAGAAATGTACATACATTCCCTCACCCGGCCAACGGTAAATGGAGAGACGACCAAGACTCTCGATCACGACCTCACTACTGATAGTACCGTACTGTGACTACTTACCGTACCTTGAGCACAAGATGGAATACAGTAATATCATTAGTACAATTTTCATATTTTAGACATTACAGTATGACATTAGCTGTGCAAAAAGTACGATACTATCCGAAAAATCACTACAAGGGTTACTGTAACATCCCTACCACAACTGTAAAATATCCACCATCAACAACATATCTGTATTTTTTGATCGTATCAGTTATAATGTTTTGTTATGCCATAAAGATATACCACTGGATAACCATGCTACAGTATTCTAACAAACATTACAGTATCCCAGAGAATATAAGTTTATTTTACTTCTTGGAGTCGCTGCTGGAGGAGTCGTCCTCGTAGTTGTGGAGGCTGAAGTAGGTGTCGAGTTCCTTCTTCTCTTCCTTCTTGTCTTCCTTGTGTTCCTTCCTTCTCGTTGCCTTCACCGGCTTCTTCTTCTTCTTCTTGGCCGTCTGTTTGGCCTTTGTTTCCTCAGCGAACTCTTTCAGGTACTTGCTGTAGGCAGCAAAGAACTCTAAAGTAATATTATGTAGTAGTTAACCATCAACATAAGCAAGTCTTTAAAGTAACTTACTCTGACATTCATTCAACGTAACCGTCCTTGTCATAAAAGCGTACTGGACCATGGCATAGTGAATGAACACGTACTGATCTTCAGTCTGGATCAGCTGGCTTCGCTGTGCTCTCAATTGCTTCAGAAGCTCAGGCACGTCGACCGGTCGAAAGTTTTGAATATGTCTAAAGCGTCAATGATAGTACCTTTTTATATTATACATAATCAAGTCAAACACAAAAATGTGAATCATGTTGATTCTCATACTAAACCCTACTGAAACATGGCCTCGAGCATGAGCAAGGTCCCAGTCCTCCCAACGCCAGCTGAGCAGTGGATAACACTCGGATTGGCAGTGTAATCTCGAGGGTTGACCAGCAGTCTGAAGGCTATCGAGGCATTCTTGGGAACAGTCTTGTCTGGCCACGTGACCCAATGATAATGTTCCACTCTTCTCACGTCACCTCCAAACTCCAGCTTCAGGTCGGTCACCGTGACGTTGGGATCGTCCGTTTTGATGTCATCTGCTGTTATCGAGAAGGGTCCTACTTGCTTTGGAGTGTGTACTACGGTAGGCCAGTACTGTAACGTCAGGTTTATGGTAAGGCGGAACAAGTAAAAGATACTAAAACTCCAGAACATATCTCACCTGTGCACACTTGGGCTTCTTGAGCTCAAAACATTGACATAGCATAATGATAACCGTGACACTCTCCTGCCATACTAGTCTCCAGAAGTCGAGCACGGTGTGCTCCATGGGTCCTTGAGTGCAAATGAACTTGTTCTTGAAGAGGGGGTGGTTCACGTAGTTGGCGTGGATGAAGTCGTTCTGAGAGTTGAGAGGGAAGACGAGCTTGATCCGTGTCTGATCCCAGCACGATACGTCTTTGTAGCGACACAACTTCTTGTTTGCATTCTGAACTTCCCTCGTCATGTTGGGTGGCTTGTACTTGGCCAAGGTCGCGTACTCTGCCTGAAGCTTGGGGATACCGTTCTTCATAATGTGATTGACCAGATCTTTGAGGACAGGCTGTTGAAGTGGGTTCACTTGTGGGTCTTTCGGACTACAAACAGTATTTTTATGCCCAAAGTAGCTTTTTTTGTATTCAAATATTAATAACACCTCCCAAACCTTTAAAACTGCAAAAAAAAGCAAATAATCTTACTGTAACACAAGTTCTCCTTCAGCGAGGTCTTTCTCGGGCGTATCTGAACCAGGAGTCTGGTTGACGCTTTGTTGTTTCGAAGCGATCTCCTTTGATCTGGCAGCCTTCTTCTTCTTGGACGTAGTAAATGGATTCTTTTTACTTAAGTGACATTCTTATAAATGTAAACTTCAATCATATAAACATATTTTAATCACCAAACAACAATATGTCATTTATTCACGAAAACCACGTGTTACTTTAGGTAACTTACTCATCCTGTGTCTTCTTCTTCTTGTGATTCTCGTTTGACATCTTGAGCTACCTCCGAATGCACGATGCTGCAGTTGGTTCTTAGTTCCCGTCTACAAGAATACTCCAGCTGTACGAACAGCCGTTTTCGGACGAATCGACAAACCGACCGGTCGATTTTCGAATGAAAGAAATGACAAATCCACAAAGGTAACAACTGAACGAGTGCCAAAGATGAAACTCATTCTCAAACTTTATTCAAATTTGCTTCTAAAAATGCTTTTTCAACTCCAAAAACTTTAATCTTTGTGTTTGTACTACTATGCAGTATTTACTGTACCGTGATGCATATACATGAATCTCAAAAGCCCTGAGCCAACACCAAATTACTTTATTTGAAAGTTATTGTTATTCACAGAGTAAAATAAGTTATCTTCATTGAGCTGCCTTCTGGCGATCAGCTGATTCCTTGACGGCCTTCTCCAGAAGCGGATTCAGTTTGTTTTCCTTGGCCAGCGCCTTCAGAAGCTCCACAATGAAGGGCGTGTAGTTGTGTCGCCGTCTGATGTTCTCGTCTTTGTAAGCGGTGAACTTGTCTTGTTCTTCCTGCATCAGCATCTGGAGCCGACAACGGTGAGAGGCCTTCTCGTCTTCGCTGGCGTTCATCTATAAAGATAACATTACCTACATGCTATAACATTTATAAAACAGTGATGGATCAAGAAAATTGACGTTATACAGAGATTGATATTATAGTAACTTACAGATTCTACCGCGGCCAATTCCCGTTCGTACTTCTCTTTTCGGTCTGCCACTACGGCCATCAAGTTGAATGTGATCTCAGAATGAGTGTGTCTGTAAAATATAAATTAGTTACAAAAAAAAAGAACTTACCGTTCTATTCTGGCATTCAATGTTCCGTGAACAACATCCAGCCAGTCCTTTCCATCGGGGATTGGTCCAATGTCAATTGGGCCTTCTTTGAGTCCGTCCAGCTCGTAGACATGACCATTTACAGGTACGTATGTGACAAAGTGGTAAGCCTCTTCCTTCTCCTTCTGAGGCCCCTCGATCTCGACCAAAGCCGGTCGACTGAAAGCGTTGTGGTGCTTTCGTATCTCTTCACTGTTCGACAAACACAGCCCTCGGGTCTAAAAGTCGATATGACAAAGTGAGTATAAGTTTAAAAACTGTAATAAAATACCTTTTATAATTATTATAGCCTAAATATTCACCACAACTTACAGCTGGGTCCATTTCGTTCGAAAAACTGTAGAAATCTTCTAATATCTTCCCCCATTTAACGGCTCCACCCTTTACATTCAGTAGCAGATTGAGGATGGCTTGTGTGGCACAAGCATTGTTGATGACTTGTTGAGCAAAGTAGACTCCTGGTGCGTTTGGTACTACTTCTCCTGTTGGTTCTTCTCCAACGTGGTATTTAAACAAAAATATAAGACCGTGAATTGGGCTAAAACAATCAAATTCATATTCTCAATTGCAAATGAATAAAGAAACAAAAATTTACACAGAATGCTTGTAATTAATGATGAAAGAGTGATATAACTTACGCCAAGTCTCTGAGATGTTCCAACTCCAAAGTGTACAACTCTTCCACCTGAACACCGCTCACTCCAAAGTTTCTGATCAATTCTGTGAAAACTCCTGGATCTGACTCGATCAAACACCAATCTCCGTTTGTCGCCATTATATTACGCTGAAACTTATAATAGTAAACTCTAAATACGTCTAATTACATGTATAACAATAATACTTTAAATGACTCAAGATATCAAATTGTAAACAACAAATCAGCCACGTCTAACATAATATCATCAATACTTTATTAATGTACACTTCATTGAGACTCTTTCTTCGCCTTTGTAGGACACCTTTTCTTATGTTTCCTACAATGATGATGTCTTAGGTGATGTCCACATCGGGTCTTTTTGATAGGCCTGTCAGTAACATCTCTCCTCCGTGAAGAAGATTCTGTTCTTGGTTCACGGTACACTGTCCTTCCTGGATGAAGCTTGGCGTCTATGTCTTTCTAAAGTCAAAACAAATATAACAACAATCAATGTTTATATAAAATACATTTTATATATCTAAAGTCTCTAGAAATATAAAAACCAAAACTTACTTGAATTGGGACTGGAATACGAGGAAACAATGTCCCGTACCATTCAAGTCTAGTTAGGAAAGTCTTCACAACATCGCCAATTGTTTGGTAATCTCCTCCTCCTGCTTTTGGGTCTAATTCTTCGTCATCATCCTGTAACAAAAAATATAATATACTCCATAAAGGCTTAAAATACTAGAAATTCTGTGTAATCGCGATTTGTCCTAAAAAACTTACCAAATAAGGTTCAAACCACGCCCAGAAATCAGTTGGCGGCTGTGTGTATCGTATGTACAAGAATCCAACGCCTCTCAACATCACAGATTGAGTACTGTTAATCATTGATACGAGCTGCTTCCTGGTCAACTTGATAGCAAACAACTTGTACAAGACGCAAAACACTGTCGATATCACACCTCCAGCACCAACTCCTCGGACTCCACCACACATTCCACCCATTCCAAAGGTCTTTCTGGTTCCACGCTCCCAGGGCTCTAAATGTGTTACCTAAAATACAAAAAAAACTATAGAAAAACTTAAATCAATTTACCTTGTGCAAAATCTGTTCAACAAGCTGCTGAAAAGTTGTGAGCTCCGTCAGAACATTCTTATAATACGCGCTTTGAACAATGTTTTCCAACAACAACGTGTTCATGTTCATCGTCGTCATATTTCCCCATAATGGTAGCGTGTTGTTGTTCTTGCCAAGCTTCTGAAACAACATAATTCATAAAACACAGTGTACTAGCATCCTTATAAACCTTACATAAAGTTACAACGAGATATAAAAACCCACTTGAATGTTAGGCACTCCACCAGAGTATTCCTGGTCTTCATGAACATATTCATTAGCTACATCAAAGCCCATCAACTCCTTGAAGTTGGAAGGTGTATCTTGCAGGTCCATCCTTTATCATCCAATTATTTTTCGGCTAACATTTTATTTTTTGTTTTTATTTCAGCTTTTTGCACAACGCCAAACACTACTTGTTTTCGTTGTGGGACCAGCTGCTTACTATAATTACATTCTCTTTTGTCGACAATTCGTCGCAAAGACAATTTTTCATTTTAATTTGTTCTAAAGGTTTGCATCTATTGTATAAAATATGTTTAGTTAAATTTATTTTGGCAAAAAGAGTCGACTTTAGGCATAATCTCCTTCATTTCTGAAATCAGCTGAACCATCGTGAGGCACACGTTCTTCATGGAGTCGTAGTTACCGCTTTCTAGTGAGGATTCAAAGTAACTCTAAAATAAACATATTTTACTGCTGAAAGACGTTGAAGCTTACTTCTTCAAACGAATGCCACAAAGCCGTGACAATCTGTTGAACCTTGTCCAAGGCTGTTCTGTCGAAAGTCAAGTCTCGAACTGGGTTCTTTAGGTCTACATAGATGTCTTTGAATACCTAAAGTAATTTATTATTACTTTTTGTTGCATTTTACCTCCAGTTCTTCCTGTATATAATTCACGATCTTGATACATTGTTCAATCTTCTGAAGACAGATATATTCATCACTACCTTCATTAAGTACCGTGAATCCCAAGTTTAGCAGTTTGACTAGAAGAGGTTGGATGTTGTAAATGATGTTGACATGAGTTTCGTCTGAAACGTTGCTGATCTTTCTGTCACATTGAGGGTTGTCTTCGTGAACCAGGTTCCAGACACGTTGATGAATGTTGGTGGCGATGGTACGTGCTGTCAGTTCGATGCAATGGAACAGGGTCTTCTGGATCCATTCTCGCGAATTGTCTCTGTATAACATGAACAACATGGAGAGAAGGGAGGAAGACCGGTCGATTCTGCCGACCACACTTTCCTCGAACATCTCGTTGCTGATGTACTTCATCTCGAGCAGTGAGAGCTCGAACTTGAGTTGGGTCAGGCCTTCTTTTGACTGGAAGGGAAGGTTTTTTGTTAGCTTTAGGTGATTTATGTCACATTTATGAAACAAGGGGAAACATATATCATTGAGGCTATGTTTCTACAGCATTCCTACTACAACTTGACCTTTATTGGGTAGTTTACCGGAGCCAATGCGAATAGTTTGACCCGTGACTTGAGCAAGGTTTCTATGGATTCAACGTCAAGTTCAGATGGGTCTAACATGGATTCTGTGTTCATTCTCTGTAGCGAGGACTGGAAAGCGTTGACCAGAGATTCTAAAATGAAGTTCTCGAATCTGCCTTCAGGGTCTTGCCACTTTTCCATTTTGGTCTGATTGGTTTCCAGTTGCATTACTAGGTTCATCTTGTGCTCAAATGTTATGTTTTTCAGTAAGAGTTTGCCTAAAAGTATATTTTTACATACGTTTAGGTTAAGTTACTCTGAAAATAAGTTTTATTCTAGCCTACCGATCTCTATGGCTTTACCGTACTTGAACAAGTCTTTACAGTAACCCGTCACAAACATTTTGTCAAACTCGCTTTTGGTACCACTTAAAATCTCGTCTCTGGTAGCCATAAACACGAATTTACTCTCTGGTACATTTTCCTCGTCGTACCATTTGAGAACATAGGAAGTGTGAGCTTTGAGGAACTCTGGTCCATCTGACTGGACTGGCACTGGTGGTGCTTCTATGGTCGGATTCGGGGCCGGGACAGGTTTTTCTGGTACTTTCAAGGGTTTAAGCTGTGTTTCTTTCTCCTGGATCTTCTTTGATTTCTTGCTGTTGAATCGCTTCATTTCTGAAAGCTTACTGTATTGTGATATAAGGTTACTGCTTTAAACCAACATTTAAGTTTACTTCTCTTGTTTGTTGATAAGACAGATTTCTTTCTGGTCTGCATGTCAGTCAGCTCTTGTTCTATGTGTTGATCCACCTCGAGTTGTGACAGTTGCTCTTCGATCGGCTTCTCATCCTTCTCCACCTCCGTTAAGGGGTTCTGGTCGAAGAACTTATGGTCTACAGCCGTGGTTACTATCTCCTCGATTTGAATGAAGAGACAGCGACGTTGTCTAGTGCCGGTCATAAAGTTTCGGAGGGGTGTTATGTCCTGAAAGAGATCGCCGCTGATATGTCACAACCCATCAACGTCATACTTGAGGAGCGTGAAGTCCGCTACGGAAATTAATTAACAAAAAACAATAAAATAGAATCGTAAAATACGATCAGCTGGGAGTTTTAATGGCTCACTCAAGGATGGCATAAAATGCTGTTGTTTTAGTGACTTGTAACGGCAAAAGTTGTTTCTTTGACAAGGTATAATACAAGAATGATGTTTAGATTTGGCAATTGTTTGATAAAAAAAGGCATTTTTATGAAATAAAAACGATAATTGCTTTACTAAACTGTTCATCTCCTTCTCTGTTAAAAAGACGTACTTGTTGATGAACAAACTCTCTGAGTACCTGATCTGGCACATGTTCTAGATGTTTCCGAAGCTGTCGCATCAGCCATTGCTGACTGGTCTCATCATTCTGAATCTCTTCATCGTCCTCCTGGCCATGTTTGTTGTCCATATTGTTCATAAACCTTCAATGTCACATGTCTTTCGGCTTTCTTCTAACCCTAAACATTCCGAATTGCAACCGCGGAACCACGGCTCGCTAGGCAATCGTGTTGTGGGTATGACATAAGCAGAGTTCCCACGGGCTCCGGAGCCGGAGCTCATTTTTGAAAATGGTCGGAGCCGGAGCTGGAGCCGAGTTTTTCTAGGATGGCTCCACATTTTAATTTTTATTATCGAGCAGTGTAAAAAGGTATCGAAAAGAAAACTGTCCACGGCCAATTCAAAAGGTTGGCATTGCGATAAAATCGTTTTTTGGACAAATTTTTGTGTTTTTTTCAAATGGAAGCAAAAAAGCGCCGGAAGTTAGATGTTTCAAAATCGTTTGACAAAAGCGATCTGCAAGCAAATGTAATTGATGGTAAATGCAAATACTTTGGCAGCATTAACAGTATCCGCGGCTTCGGCAAATGTAGAGCAATTCTTTAGCCGCCTTCAAGCTGTAACCGCCTCAAAGCTCTGCAACTCTCAGCATGCCTTAATCAGACAAAAAATGTTAAAGTCTTTTAATTCCCCATACTCTGAATAAGTTACATATACTTTTTTAAGAGTTAAAAATTGTTTTAATAGTTAAAAATTGTTGTTGTATTAAATTTAGAAAAGATAAAGCTTATTTTTGGTTGTTTTTGCGTTTTTTTATATAGAAATACGATTTTTATTGATTTTGTGCCCTCAGAGCCGGAGCTTGCGAAAATTTCGGCTCCGGAGCTAAAATTTGAAAATGGTCGGAGCCGGAGCTGGAGCCGGAGCTAGGATTTCTAAATTTGGGAACTCTGGACATAAGCAAACATGTTGTGCTCAACTTGACCGCAGATTGTTGTTCGACCGCACGTTGATGGATGGATGTGTTCGTTATAAGGTTAATCAATCAAACGGACATGATGATTGTTGTTGTCGAATACCGGTTCTCAGCTGGGTGGTTGCAAGGCGATTCATTCGGGCGCGCTTCTTCGTATCTTCGCGCAAAGGCGGATTCAGATGTCCGAGGAATTTGTGAAATTTCTGACATCTTTCAAAGCAGTATGTCAGTTGCCTGATTGGAATGTTGTTCAGGTTGCTGGTACTTGCAGCGGTCGTCGAGTACACTTCTGCTTCATGTAAGGTCATTTGTTGCATTTGTTTACTTTGTTTTGTAATGGTAAAGTCATGTCGACGTAAAGTTATTACATTTTACAATAAGTTCATACTTACAGTACGTTTCAATTGTAATAAGGTTTACCATGAATGCACGAGATAATGTCTTCAAGTGCGTGATATGCACAATGCCACCATAATATGTCATTTCAGTATGTGTGGTCAGTAAATGGAGGCCATGGGGGTCATGTCACGGTGACTGTAAACTGGCCTTAAGAGTCAGAAACCGAGATGTGCTACAAGCTCCATTGCCTGAAAAAGACCCAAAATCTGGAGAAATAATAGAACATACCTGCCCCGCCTTGTACGAAACTCAGCGATGTGTGTTAACTGAATGTCAAGAGGAAAGCCCGTTCTCAGTAAGTGCAGACAAGTAATATTTTATTACTTTTTGTATATTTTTTACTAAATTGCCTTCAACCTCGGAGCATGCATATGATTTGCAATTTTTTTGTTTTTCTCAACCTTTAACAATGTAAATCTTCAGCGGAAAGAAGATCAATTTGTGATTGGATTCGAACGAAAAACAGCCTCAGTATCTGTTCCCCAACGACAATGTAAGTGAATATTGACATTGTCTTACATCAGTTTTAGGTCACGACGAACAAAACGAGAACTGTTGTCGTTTGGTGAGGCACGTCTGTCCAGATGGATCCAAACCCAAAAAGCTGATCCGGTGGTACAAACTGGTAAGTCTTCAATTGTTTAGCAACAGTTTACCCACAAATTCTATCTACTTTTTGATCAAAAATTAGCTTTTTTTAAAAATAGCCTTGCCGAAAATCATAAAATTTTCCCAACTTTAGCCGAAAGAATCGTTCTGCCGTCCCTACCGTTACCCGTACTGTGGCCCAGCCATGGAGAAACTGGAGAATCCTCTGACTTCCGAAAGCCGCTGCATCCAAACCTGTCTCCCCCCTCAAGACCAAATATCTCTGCCCGAGTTCCGCCCACTGTAAATTCGAATAATTGGTAATAAAAGTCACAAGTTTACTCACTAAGCCGAATCTAGCCAAAAATAACAGTTTAGGTGATAAAATACAAAAGTTATAAGGTAATGCGATAGAAAATTTACAAATTTGGGTGATCTGAACAATCAATGTCAATATAAACAATCTGATGGCCGATGTACGACCTCACAGTAGAAAATAATCTCAGATACACTTTCAAGAGTACGGTATACCCAAAACAACAATCAGCCCCAGCAGACAACAAATACCTGGACTACGAGCTAGAAGTAGCTGGTGTATTCCTTCCCAATCGTATAGTCATGGGTATCTCGCTAGCAGGATTGAACTCCTCGTCTGTCTTCTGGTCTGCAGACTTCGTTTGTACCGTCGGCCTTGTTAGAACTGGTCTCAGCTCTATTTTGGGACCCATTTCAGGGACATGACTAGGACTGGAAGTGGAAGGGTTCTGATCGTTTAAAGGCTTGTGGGGGTTGATCTTCCTGATGATGGAGATCTTCTTGTTGGACAAGCTCTTCATCAACGGCCTCACGCTTCCCAAAAGAATGTTCTCGATTTTAGGGTCGGGATAGTAAGGGTTCGGGGATTCACTTGTGATGATCTAAAGTTGGGTTATTAACAAGTTACATGCCAGACATAATGATTAAAAAAGCGAATTTTTATGCACTATTTTTTTAAAATAACGTTATGGCACTTACCTTTCCTGACGTGTATACCGCTCGTCCCGGATTATTGGGATCAGCGATCTTAATTAACTTATCAGCCTGAAAGGTGACATTATTAAAATCGTGGCATCGAAATCTTAGAGTTTAAAAAATCGCCTTACCGTCTGAGGACTCATACACGGAGTACCAGAGTCGATCATTTCTTTCGGAGCTAAATGAATATTCTCACAGTAACGGTACATTAAATGTTTTCGGATGTCAGCACAGAAGAAAGCCCCCACGTCACACAGGGAACACTTCAATCTAATGGCACGGACGTGACCAATCATGTGCTTCTGACCCTCCTAAACATTAAAAGTATATTGAATTTAGTAAAAACCCTTAACATGATCATTTCTTTTACATTTTTATCCGTCATTAAATTAATGAGTCTACAAATATAAAACAAGTTATTTTAAGTATTAAACATACCGTCAGATTCCTACACGTCTGACCACACTCAGCACATTGATGTAGACCATCACGTCCCAGTTTAGCTTCTTTTTCGCTAAACAAAGGTTTCAAAGGCTCGAAGAACATCTTCCTCTGCGTTTGTGACAACATTACTGGAAGACTCAACAGATCGTCAGGACGACAAGGCTTCTCTCCAGAAACTTGTATCAACTGAAATAATATGTATCATGTTTTATAATAGCCAAACTATTTACATTCAAAATTGGGCATACTTGTAACACTTTAAAATTGTCTGTGCCGTTGGAGTATAACACATCTCGATTGTTATAGAAGATGTTATAAATTAAATCACATTGAACTCACTTTAACATCGTCAGCCGGTTCCTTATCCTTGTTCAAAGCTGCATAGTTCTGTTTTCTCCTAGATGCTGCTTCGCCTCTGCTTTCTTGACTCGCTGAAGCACCTATAACACATTTTTAAGCTTATCATCGATAAATCACCAAAAATTGTCTATTCTTGTCAATGATAATGAAACACATCTTCACATTGATCATTTATCATAACAACTTCCGACTTAAGAGTAAAAGATAATTAACAACTTACCAGTCGATTTGTTAGGAGTGTTCAATGTCTCCGTTTCCTTATGAGCTCCGATCAGAGCAGATGGGAAGAAGGTCTTCAAAGGTGAGTTGTTGGCAGAGCCCAGATTCGACCTCGGCTTTCCTGTGAATGGGTCGTTCCTTCCAAACTCAACTTCAGGCTTGTGATGTTTAGAAGGTGACACTTTGACTGTCACTTCTGTCATAGTCGGTAAAACAAAGTCGGTCGTTGGTATTGGACTAGCCGGATCAGACACCGGTTCTTCTTTCATCGTTGTTAGAATTGTCAGCTCTGGCCGATCGTTAACTGGATTCGACTGAGCTCTTTCGGGCTTCTTTATCTTCATTTTGCGTTTTGGAACAGACTGAAATAAAAGAAATAAAATGTAGTAGTTCATCTTAAAGAGCAGCTTACTTCCGAAACGCAATATAAATAATATAAACTATACTAATAATAAATACTCTTATTAACACTTTAAACAAAACTAAACTTACAGATTCCCTTTCCATGGCCTCTTGGCTGTTCCTAAACTCAACATCCTCATCCATATTGACTGGCTTGAACTTTTTAGGTAACACATAATCGTTAGTAAACTTCTTATTGACCAGTCGAGCCCGTGGTTCCCTTCCGGCTATCAAAGTGATGGGGGTGTCACTGCTTCCCTCACTTTCTTCTGATATCTGCCTTTTGAGTATGGGTTTCGCCTTATCCTTCTTCTTCTAAAAGCAAAATAGAAGTACTTATATCAACATACCCGATCTGATATATTGAGCTGATTGTCGATCTCCTCTTCCTCCATACTTTCTTCTTGTGACCTGTTCACTGCATTTGCCACAATAACTGAGATCTGTTCGTCCAACGACTCTATCTTCTTGGCTGGTGTCTTCACCATCTTCTTCTTCGGTGACAACTTTCTTGGCAACTTTTGTTTGACTGGAGAAGAATTGATTGACGTTTCTGAAGTGGCAGATTCCTGAGATTCCAAAATAGCATTGATTTCATCTTCAAAACATGTCGCAAAGTTGTTGGGACTTAAGCTCGACCTCTCCGGCTTCTGAATTTGTAAAATATGTTAAAAATCATACTATTGTTACCTATTTTACTATTTTTCCTATTTATATGTCAGATACTATTGTTACCTATTTATATGTCAAGTAACAGAAAAAAACAGCATCATACCTTTTTAGTCCTCTGTTGAAAGCGTCCACGGCTATTACAATGTCGTATCCTAATTTGGCTGTGGGAAGTTTTCAAATGATTCTTCAGTCGAATAAAACTAAAATATCAAATAAAAAGTTATGAATAAAAAAAGCTATACATACAAAAAAAATTATAAAACCTACCTTGTAAACTTTTTCGAGCAGAAATAGCAAAGAGGTGCCATCTCCATTCCTTCTGGCTGGTGAGATATACACAAATGGTAAGTGAGTATTTCAAAGTCAATAAATGCTCTCATTCCTTTGCACTTTGGATGTTTGCACGAGAATGTGTTAACATCAGCATATTGCATGATTTCGTCCGGTATTTTAGTTAACAAATCCACCTAAACGACGAACTGATATTAAAAATGGGTAACTTACTTGTTCTGGATACAATTCCGTATATCTTTCATCGACACGTCGCTTTCGTAGACGCATTTCTCCGTATGACGTAGAACTATCCTGAGGAAGTACCACCACTACCTTATCAGTAGTCCCTGGTTTCTCTGTCAACTGATATCCATGTTGGAAAGTCGACAACGGAACTGATTTTGAAGGATATCCAAAAGTTCCTGTACCCAGATATTCTCGTCTCTCTGCCAGTATTGACAACAAATTTGTCTTCCCTTGTCGGCAAAAGTTTGCAATCTCTAAAAGTAAAAAATAAAGTTAGTGATAAAAAAGATATACCTAAAATATAACAAAACAAATCTTACCAAAATTTCCATCCTTTGACTTCTTAAGTTCATTCTGTAATTTCTTCAAAAACTCGTTCTTCTCTGTCAACGCCTCTACATTACAAGAATCTTTACAAACTGTCCTTTTATGAGATACCAGCGAGATGATGGTTTTAAATACTTTCTGACATATCCTAAAACAAATAACAAAAATATGTAATCGAACACTTACCTGCATTCGTATAGCACATTGCATTCGTTTTCGAGCAGTAATTTCACTTCTGGGTTTCCATCTTCGTAAAATTTAATCGAATCGAGAAAATTATTTCGCCCGTCAACGGGCATCTTCGACGATCAGTCTACAAAAACAACAATATAATTAAAATATATAATTTATTATATAGTTATTTGTTATTTTCCAAAAAGATTTTGCGAAAAATGCTACGAAAAATAAATAATTTTGCAGTAAAAACGAAATCGAAGGAAGCTCAAAAATTTGTTCAAAAAAATCCGCAATAATCTCTAGGTCCCATCACGAAAACACTATTGGCGTAGTGTTTTAAGCAAGATGTGTGCTTGAATAACATGACAAGTTTGTACAAAATATTGTTGTTTATATTTGGAACACAGTTTGGAACAAATATCAACAAGAATACAAGGTAAATTTAAATTTTTAGATATTAATTATTGAAATTTATTTAAAAATTTTATATCTTATTTGGTCGTTTTTTGTTTTAACAAACGACATGAAGTTAAAACTTTAATTATCAAAGATCCGATAAATAAACATTAAATTTATAATTTACTCCAATATAAATATTTCCAAAGTTAAAATAAAAGTTGCGAAGTGATTTGCAAGTTTTTCTTGAATGAAATGCGTAAATGGCTGTTGATCATGTGGCAGTAGATGGGGCAGTAATTCTCTGTGGAAGAGAATGCAACTAGCGATGTAACTATTCATGGATATGGTGCTTAGAGGGGTCGACTGTCAGGTACCCACACATCTGGTCGACTTTGGTCTTGGACAACACGAAGGATCTTGTTCAGAAGATCGTCGAACGTGTGGCCAGTTACGACGGCTGAAATGACCATTTATTAGGTTACCGTAATGATGCACGTAAGGTATATTTTAAATTTTTAGTTATTTTACCTGTAAACAGATCTCCGAACTTTTGTTCTTGTCTCTGGCATCGTTCAAAGTAAGTATAAGCGTCTTGTTCAGTCAAGTTTGGATCCCATTCACTGAAATAGCATGTTATATTTTATGTTTAAGGCAACAGGTTTAAAGTCTAAAGATTTTTTTATCTTACCGAAGCTGGTGTTGATTGTAAGGCTTTACGAACAAAGCTATGGGTTGGATTTGGGCAGTAGTGCGAAGTCTTCTGATGGCGGTGCCGCTGACGTCGAGAATACAGTGCTTGCCTTCGTTGGCTACTTGTCTTACAGCGTCGATGGAAGTTCCGTAAAGATTTCCTTGGAACTGGCCGGCTTCTATAAACAAGTTCTCCTTGATGTCTCTCTCCATCTCTTCTTTGGACACAAAGTAGTAGTCGTGTCCATTGATCTCGTTAGCTCGTGGGGGCCTTGAAGTGTGAGGTATACAGCATCCGAATCGGCTGGGGAATTTGCTGACCAACTCATCGTTGATCTTATCTTTTAGAGCGCCCAATATAATCAGCGGTCTCACGTAGTTAACTGAAATAATGGATTATAATATAGTAAGATAAACCAAGTAGTAAACGATGGTTTAGGCTTAAAAATTACTTTGTTGCTGTGTTACGACTTCATAAGTGAAAATTGGTTCTTCAGCGTATTCATTGTCCGTAAGTTCGTTCAGTTTGTCTGTTGATTTTACGAATGGGAACTTCCTGGAGAAGGAGAGCTGACTTCTGGAGCCTCTTCTGTTCTCTAGTGTTCCACCCATCGAAGAGTTCCTGCCAAGGCTTTGAATTCCTTGGTTGAAGTTCACCTGAATTGTGTTGTTGTACATCATTGTAACTAATTTTAAAATTTAAGGAAGTGGGACTTACTTGTTTTCTTCTCTGCTTCTCTCGTTTCTCCACTCTCTTTTTGCTGGGAATCACACCTTCTGGGCCTTCCCCGTTTTCGCTGATTTTTCTGGCTTTCCACCAGTCATCGTCGTCTTTGTTGTAGACCCTCAATATGTCTCCATAACTGAATGGCAACGCTCTTGGTGGCACGCCAGGATCACGACTTGGGTCGTTATCAAACAAAGCACGGACATACAAAGGTTCGTCATAGTAGTTGGCAACTGGTTGTATTGGTACACCGACAGTCGCAGCGCTGGCTGCTTGAAGTTGGTTTTGAAGGATAAGATCGCTTCTTAGTCGCTCGACCTTCTCTTCGAACTGTTGATATTGTAATGGCTGGTACTGTAGAAGTAGTTTGACTGTTGAGTTTGGCTGACAACTCTTAAGGGCAGCTGCACCAGCGGCGTGGGTAGCATTTGCCAAGATGGTGTCATTAACTTGAAGCAAGACGTCTCCTTTTCTGACATTGTTGCTGATGTCGGCTACACCCCCTGGGATGACATGGGATACGTATAGTGGGACTCCATCTTCTCCACCTACAATGTTGAACCCTAGGCCACTTTCTCCTTTCTTCAATATAACCCATCGAGGATCAGTTGTCAATTCTTGTGGTTGGTTGATGTTGAGGTGTGATATGGATCCAATGGATCGTGAAACGCTGTCTTCCAAGTCCAAGTTTGGTCTGGCATAGTATAAAGTGACTTTGTTGCCGGTAGCTTTCATTGTGTCAACTGCAAATTGATGTGTGACGTCTTGTAACACGGTGTTATCAACAGCTAGAAGCTTATCACCACGCTGAAGCTGACCATCGCGAGCAGCCGGAGTGTTTTCGATGATGTTGGTAATGTAGATACTGGAATCTCCTTGGTAGTGCTCGTTGCCAATTCCTCCAGCGATGCTAACACCGATGCCTCTCGGAATTCCGTCAGCACCAAAGTCCTGAAAATGAAAAAAAATGTGAAAAAAAGTATGAATGACATTAATTGTGAGACCAGTAAACGCTCGCTTACAAAAGACAAATGTAAATAAATGAGTGCTTACTTTGAATAACTCGACCTTTCTCACACCTGGAGTCCTTTCAAGTCGTAATATGTCAGGCGGTGTGTAAGCCAATCCAGAAGAATAAGGAAGAGATGATCCGGAGCTGCGAGGTAAGGTACTCGAGGATAATATTCCAGAGCCTTGATGGATTGGCGGTCGAGGAGGGTAAAGACCAGGATTTTTAATTCTTTTTACCAACTGTAATATCGTTTTATTAGCGGTACTTTAATACTGTACAAAGTTAGGCTACATTAATAACTTACAAGTCTAACAATGCTTCCTGGACTATTCAGAGCTGCGACCGCAACTTGGTGGATCACGTTTTCACAATTTACATTGTTTACTTTCAGGATCACATCATTGACACGGATTCGACCATCTTTTTCTACTGCACCCCCTGAGGCAATGTTTGTGACCCGAATGTGGTGGTCAGGTGAAGGAGACTTGTCCACTCCGCCACTTATGGAGAAGCCTAGTCCAGTTAGGTTCTTCTCGAGCACTATATCTTCGATCTCCCATTCAATTCCGTTCTCGTCAGTCAATGTGTTTGCACTCGTAGTCTGTGTGGTTATTCCAGTTGGGTCTTCGAGTGTTTTGGACGCGTATTGATGTGTAAAGACATTTCCGTCCTTCTAAACAAAGTCGCTTATTCAAATTACAAACATTGAAATTTCGTTTAGTTATTAAAAGCATAAAATATTTTAAATGATAGTTCAGGCATTTTAATTGTCACTTACAATTTCTTTCGTCTTTTCTTCGTATGAGTACGATCTGGTAGTAGTCTCCACTCCGTTCGATGGATTCAAAGTAGCTGTGCACAAGATAGGGCGGCTCTTTAACGGATTGTATAATAATTACTTGTAATTGCACTTACACTTGTCTTGGCAATACCTCCGAACGGTGGATTGTTCTCCCACCGTTCTGCAAATCGTCTGGTTTCACTGACTTTCTGAAGAACTCCAACTCTCTCGTTCATCAAAGTGTTATCATAAAGCTCTTGTATATCTGGAAATTGTTTAAAATTGTCTTGATTACCTTGTGTTACTAATGTTTACGAGGTTTCTCTTTGCTTACCACATAGTGCTCTGAATAGGTTGTTTTTGAAGTGAGATATGATCTTCTCAATGTACTTCTTCAGCTCTTGATCTGTGGTTTTGGTCAACTCAGCGTGATATTCCTCCAGAAGCTCCAGCGCCCTATGCGCTTCTGAAAAATAATTTGTAAATATGTCAGGAAATGATTAATGGGATAAATTGTATTATGACATATTGCATAATGTTGTACTTACCCGACTTGCGAGGTAACATAACGCACCAAGTAATCTGAAAACAGTAAAGTTGTTTACGTGAAAGGTATCTATCAAAAAGTTATCGCGAATGTATATTTGCAGTAAGCGATAGGAAAAGTTGTTAGCAGAGGAGGAAGGCAATAACGGGTAAAAAAAGGGGGGGGGGGGGGGGAAAGAAGGCAGGTATGTGATCGAGGCCTTGCAAGGACGCGGCGCCGCTCCATAGGACTCGAATGGAGGGATTACCTGTGGTGCGCGGGGACGGGCACCCCTTATATGACCTCGGCACTAGACATAAAAACGCGAACACTTTGTTGCCTCCTAGGGACGAGTGACCCGGCCCCGACCTGACCGGTTATAATAACTTTATTCATGTCTGTTGACAAAACGTTCCGTAAAACAAGAAGAAAGTGCAAGTAAAGAAATGCAATACACCGTCCCGGGTTAAACAACGCGACAAGAACACATGTACGACTATGTAGGTCTGGAGAACTGATAGTCAGTTTGATAAATGATAAAGGAAAATTGTTTTTTCTCGAGTAATTGTCACTAGGAACACTGATAATTAATCACAACGGCCAATTAGCATTAGGGATGCGCTAGTGTTATTTTAGTGCAACAAAATTGATCTTTTTATCATAGACATTAAGCATGTGTTATAAGAGATACGTACGACAAAAATGTTTTACATAGTAAAATGAGTAAATTATCAACACTTTTAATTGAGAATATTAAATTTTGTACACTTTCGACATGACCTAATTACAAAAAAAAACAAACGTAGCGCCTCCGGGAATTTGTTTTTAGCATATTCACAAAAGTCAGCAGCCCAATCATTCCTCTGCCGCGACTCTAAAAATTGAGTCATCGGTTTTTGTACGAGGGAGAATAAAGAAAGGGGCAGGCCACCTTGGAATCTTGAAGAAGACCGTTTTTTGTGTGTAGCCGATTGCGTTTGGGAGACACGCAATCAGAAATTCGAACTATTGCTGCACGAAACCGTGAAAAAAGTTTTTTTTCGGTTTCGCCTGGACCGGGCGGGGTGAGGCTCTGTTGGAGGTAAACAGTCGCTAGCTATCTGCGGAGGGCGGGGCTTTGCGCATTCCTTTCCCGCATTTCGCATATAAAACACAATTCGAAAAAACAGCACTATGCCAGTTGTCTGGGAGAGTGATCAAGAGTCTCGTCTCACCTCCCCTCTTATCTGCCTTTCTCTTGGACTCTTGCCAACGTTGTCATGCCAACTCTCTTCAAAGCTTGATTATAATCTCGGAAATGACCTTGCGGAGCGAAAGAGTATTTATTGTTAGAAAGTGAATTAATTGTACATAGAGAGATGTATATTCGATCCGGCAGTGGTTTGTTCTCTATCGGCCATATTGATTTAGAGTTAGCTGGCTTTGCTTTTGGAGTTTGGTGAAGAACTGGCTGCTTTCTGAAATTTCACCTTTTACAAACTTTGGAATGCGTGGTTATCTTAAAAAATAAAGTAAAATAACTTTGTTATACTGTTTTCAAAACATTTAATTGCGCCAAAGTTCTCACCTTCCGGTCGGTAGTGTAATATCATATCCACGTTACTGTTGGGCGGGATCGACTTCAAGACCTGAGCAGCGTCGTTGTGTGTAGCATTCGACAGATCAATATCATTCACTCGCAAAAGGACATCACCCTAAAACACTCAAATAGCGAACACAAACAGAAGCCGCATACATAGATTAACTCAAATTAGTTACCCTTTTGACGTTCCCGCTTAAGGCAGCCACCCCGTTGGGCATGACTTGACTGATGTAGATGGGCTCGCCCGACTCTCCACCGACGATGTTGAAGCCGAGGCCTTGGTTTCCCTTGCGTAGAAGCACACGGCGGGGGACGGTGAGGAAGGCTGGCGGTGGTTGAGGATAAGCGACCGGAGCTCCGAAGGACTGGCGACTCACCGGCCGACCGGTCAATGTGGGTTGTGGCAGTTGATGAAGAGATCCTAAAAGGTCGTGACAGTTATTGTGGGTGCTTACTTGATCGATGGACGGGCTTGAAATCGAAGGCTGGCTGTGATGGCGGCTGAGACAAGTTGGTATGGCTCAGGCTTCGGATATTACGATCGCGCTTGATCAGCTAAAACAATATTGATTGTAAAGAATTAGTCAAAAATAAAAATTACCTAATTATGAATATGTAAAAAACATTGGTTCTATAAACTTTTTGACTAAACAGCACGAATGTTAACTTACAAGAGTGACACGTTCACCAGTACTATTTAAAGCGGCGACAGCTACTTCATGAGGTACATTTGTTACATCCGTGGAGTTAACGCGTAGAATGACATCGCCAATACGAACCCTGCCGTCACTCCAGACGGCTCCTTTCTCTTTGATCTCGGTCACTCGAATATGCTGATCTGGAGCCGGAGGGCGATTCGATCCTCCGCTGATTGAGAAGCCGAGGCCAGCTTGGGAAGCGTCGATGACAATTTCAAAGATGTCATAGTCTTCTACCTGAGGGTCTCGAGACTGAAATTTTAAACATAATTTATATTTTATGGCCTTTTAATATTGTCTATTGTGCCCAAATATATACAGTAAGACCCAAATACCATTTTTCTAAAAGTTTACATTTTTATAAAAGCAAAATTCATTTTAAAAAATTTACGAATACTTACTGCACTGTAGGTTAATATGTTTCCGGTACCAATAGGCTCAGTCGTACCAAATCGTACACCTGAGAACGCGGAACTTGGCCTAGAATAAGGTTGAGATGGCACAGCGACGGGAATGGAATGTGAGATGGCATCTGAAATATATTTTGTTACCCAAATATATGCACAAACAGGCTAGTTTAGAGAGGTGCGAAAACTTTGTTTACGCTGAAAGCATTAAAATACGCACTGGTTCCATCCCATCGATCAGCAAACTTGCGTGCTTCTACTGTTTTGTGAACAAACGAGATGTTTGGATTCAGAAGAATGTTGTCGTAGAATTCTTGGATATCTGCAAACATACGTTTGGACTTGGTGATTTTTTTGGTCGTAAAAACTTAAATTTAGATTTTTTATTGTAAAAGACGGTTATGCCTATTTAAATCAAAAATTGAGAAAAAGTGCACTTTATGCAATTTTTGGTTTTTTCCTATTTACTTTTCGATTTACTGCGAAAAACAGGTGATGTTGAATTTAGATTTTAAAATTTAGAAGCAAATTTAAAAGCAAACCTACCACATAATGCACTAAAAAGCCCGCTCTTGAAAGAGTTTACTACTCGCTCAATGTTGTACTTGAGCTCGACATCAGAGGTTCGTATCAGGTCTGCATGATACTCTTCTAGCAATTCCAACGCGCGATGGACATCTCTCTTCATGTCTAGTAAACCCTAAGACTAAAACAGTAACTTTAGTTTTAAAAAACAGCTTTAAACTCGGCTTTTCATTTACACTAATGTAAACGTCATTCCCCAGGTAAACAAATGTAAGTAAAAAGTCTTTTGCACGTGAAACTACTCGATATAGGTATGTAAAACAAAGAAAGAAAGTTGCTCAACCGCTACTGAAAACTAATGGGATTGGCCGTAAAGTGCACGGTAAGAATGAATCCTCCCCGAAAACAGCTAAACGCCTGCGGTGGAAATACGTCAGGAATGTGATGAGTAATGAACAAAGAGGTGGATGGTCAAAGATGAGAGGGAGAGAGGGCTGTCGTGGTAACCGGAGTGTGGTCAAGCCTTGTATTAGAGTGCGGTCAGAATGGAGCGCGCAGTAAGAGGACCCTGGTTGGCAGGTAGCCACCTTCCTCACCTTGTTTTGCTCGCATATTCTAAACGAGACCTTACCGGTTCCAAGATACGATGCTGACTCACCCTACGTGACCTCTACTCTCGCGACGAAAAAAATGTTTCGTTTGCGACAAAACGTATAATTCGGCTTATGAAACAATAAAAACGCCTCGCCAATAATGCATTCCTTTATTTACAAACACAAGAGTGATATGATAAGGACTAGGACGTCTTTGGGCAGGAGAAACAGACGAAGACCCGCGAATAAATACATTTATATACATCACATTAGTAGAGTTAGAAGGAGGATAACGCCTCTGACAGGTACTTGTCCACCATTACAGTATGATTCGTAGTCAGTGGGCAGAGATCAGAATCGGTGGTGCAGGTTTCCGACTGGTCGGACAGGCCGAAACAGGGCATTCCACCATTGCTAGGCTGGGCACAAGTCCTACTCCTGAAACAATACTGTAATTAGAAAGAGAGAAGCCTAAGGTGCATCAAACAAAACTTTTTAAACCTAGTGCGAGTGCCGTGGCCACAGTGCATAGTGCAGTCGGTCCATGAGCTCCACTCGGACCACTCTCCGTCTGTAGCCGGCTGAGTGCACGGTGACGTTCTACAGACTGAAGCCAAGTGAGCCGACCCAGAGCAAGGCTTCCCTTGGCCGTCAGGGCGTGGTGCTGTGCAATAACGTTCTCGTCGTTTAAAAGCAAAACCACAATGTTCGGTGCAGTTGGACCATCGGTCCCAAGAGGACCATTCTCCGTGAACAGCTAAAAAGTGGCAGTGCGATTGAAAAGTGTGCCATTTTGGTCAACAGATGCACCAAAACGACAAAATAAAATGCAATTCTAAATACTTTTTGACACAAACAGTGAACATAAAACCCTAAGTTAATCAAAAACGTTTTTCAAAATGTTCAAAACATACTGTGGTGAAAAATACAGTGCCATATTAACTTACATTTGCCACAAAACTGTAGATCCAAGCATGGCTGTAACTCAAAGTCGTTACCGTGACATGGCTTTCCGTTGTTTTGTGGTGAAGGATTCGTGCAGAACCGAGTACGTGACCTCTGGCCATTCTGACAAGGATCTGAGCAAGTGCTCCATTCAGTCCAGTCACTCCACTTTCCGTCTACTGGCTTCTCCGTACACGCCTTCTGAGGATCACAAGTCTTCTGATCAAAGGAGTATCCAGTACAGTACGCTCCTCTGTTTGATGGTAGAGGCTCTGAACACATCCGGTTTCTGATTTGGTGGCCTACACCGCCACAGTCTTTGGAGCAGAGACTCCACTCACTCCACGAAGACCAGCCTCCGGTTACCGCCACTGAAAGACAAGTTTATAAAACATTACGCAATATGAACTAACAGAACATATTAAATTTAAAATATCCTAAATTCAGAAGTGAAAATAACAAATAAAGCTAAACGTGTCTTTGCTTACAACAAGATTCTGGTTCACAGTTCTTCTGATCGATCAACGGTCCGCTACAAAATCCTTGTACCGTAGGATCGTTGATGATACAAAAGCGCCTTCTGAACTTCTTCAACGTGAAACAGCTGCATTTGGACCATTCACTCCAATCGCTCCATTGAGGCTCTGAAACAATATAAATGTGAAATGGTACACAGTAATCAATAATAATTGTACCGAAAGTTATAATCTTAATATCGACAGAACAACAAGATGTAAAGATAACGATAAAACTAACTTTTCAGCTTCAAAGCAGTATTCTCAACCTCTCCACAATCGTGCACATTACAATCCCTTTCTTCCGTACTGTTGCCTGAACAGAGGAACACCAATAAGAGTGAGCACACTCGTGACCTAGTCTGTTTTCCCTTCCCACAAGATTTACTACAAAGTGACCATTCGGACCATTCCTTCCACTCCCCAGGCTCTTTACATTCATTATTACAACTTTGAATTTCAAAGTCGAATCCATCGCCTTCACAGTCAAAGCCAGAACGACATCTTCGCGATCTGAAACATCAAATACAGAAGACCTTGTGATCGTCATTTTGGTCAACCTACTATTAAAGTGACAATAATTCTTTATAGTAACGCTTACCTTTTCTTGAAGCCCTTTCCGCACGACACAGAACATGCCTGCCAACTTTCCCATTCAGCCCAGCTGGACAAGGCTCTCTCTACAGGAAACACTGGCGCCTTCAGAGGATCCTCACAATACGTAGAACACTTTGTTGTTTCCACAGATTCCCCAGTACACAACTGAGAGTCGATCTCTATTACTTCGTCCTCCAACAAAGTCAACCCAATCACACACTTCCGCTTCCTTCTTCTCGTCTCCAGCTCTGAACATGAACTACAAGTAGACCACTGTTCCCACGCTGTCCACGTTGGACACGGTCGAAGTACACAACGTTTTTCTTCGTACACTGGCTCGTTTGAGTTACACTTTCCAGAAAGACAACGACGTTGACGTGATTGAGTCCCTTGACCACACGATTGACTACACTTACTCCACAAAGTCCACTCTGACATTACATTATGATCCGACAGCTTTATACAATCTTGAGCATTACAAGTACGGGCTTGCTTCCCGCCACATGGCTTGCCATTACATTGTCGTTCTCGGAGTTGGAAGCCGATTCCACAGCTCACGGAACACTGTTGCCACGGGCCCCATTCTTTTTGGAGCTCGCATTCCTGCAATCACAATATATATCTTGCAATATAACTTATTTAGGTCTCACAATGACAAAATTTTTTAATCTACAGTACGCATAAGTTTAGAAAATAAAAACATACGGCTTCTTGGCATGGTTGTGTTTCTTCCTCATCGCCTTCACAGAGCTCCTTTGACACTTGGTACTCTTTCTGGCGACATGTTCTCGACCTTTTCTGTGTCCCTTTTTTGCCACACTTTTCGCTGCACGATGTCCACGAGCTCCACACTGACCATGAAGGGCACTCTTCCTTAAATTAACCTTATTCTTAATTTATAAAATCAGTGAAAACTTTAGTACTTCACATGAAATTATAAACTATTTTAAGTTAAACCTAACTTCAATTTATAAAAAGACTTACTTCCGTACACTTCTTAACATCCATCAACTTTTCCGAACAGTTATCGCCACTCTCACATTTCCGTGTCCTCTTCTGTGTACCATCTCCACAAGACACCGAACACTTCGACCAGTCGGTCCATCCTGAATATCGTTCGCACGGCTTAGGTTCAGGAGTACAATCTCGCAGTTCAGAAGGCTTTCCTTGACATTGTTGTTCTCCAGATTTGCAGATTCTAGTTCGCTTCTGAAGACCGTGATCTCCGCATGATACAGAACAAGTCGACCATTCGCTCCAAGAGTCCCACTTTGGAGCATTCCTGAAGGCTGGAGCATTGTCTTCAGGACAGTCGGCTAGACTGGACACCAGAGCCCGGCCATTGCATCTCAATTTCTAAAAATTTCATTTTTTATAAAGTATATTAGCCAAGACTTTAAGGTTTTTAATCTAATTCTAGCTCTACAAGTTTTATTTTATTAGTTTTCGATCGGAAAATTTCCTGTGTTGTGAGAAAAAATAGGTGACATACCAAACAAACTCCTCCAACACAATGATGTCCATCTCCACAAGGCGACCCGTTTGGCAGTTGTCCTTTGTTTCTTATCACTTCAGAACCTGTTACATGACACCAAACTTTACATGGTTGTGTAGCATCTAAAAGTTAAAATCTTAAACTTTCATCAATGTTGCACTTTCATAATTATTTTTGCACAGAAAAAATTGACAAATAAATTGTTTATTTTTAATATTTGTTGCGAAATGTCACAAAACAAAATTTGGTTTTGGCGCTCAAAATATTTTCAAAAAACCAAAAAATAGGCCAAATTGGAGTTTTCGGAAATATTTTACAAAATTTATATTTTTGATTCCGTTTTTTAATTTTATAAAACAAATAAAGTTCGCGTCTAAAAATAGTAACTTGACATTAGAATACTCACGCATAAAGCCGATCCCGCTTAACTGGCGGTCCGGTCTGATGGGATCGTTCTTTATTGTCGAGCAAATGTGATCTGAATATTCTTTTTGTGTTAATCCTTTGCATTCGGACTTTGTTGATCCACAAACCAGTCCTCGGATGTTGGCTCCTGAACATTGGCGACCTCCATTGTTTGGTCTGGAATGATAATAATGTTACCTAATTAACGAAAAAGTGGTGATAGTGTATAATAATAAAGGAATGCTGATGATTATCGAGGAAGCATACTAACTTACGCAGGATTAGTACAAGTTCTCAACTGGGCATTCACAGCGATACTTCCAGTAACCTGGCACGGTGTAATGGCACATTGTTTGTCTCCAGATGACCACTGTGACCACCCTCCGTGCACAATAACGGGCTGCGGCGTGAGGCTTCTCCATTGTTGACATTGACCTTCTTGACACCACTACAAACAGATGAATCGCTTCATTAAAACTCACTTTCTGACCGCCGCACCAACTTCCTTCGAGCGCTGGATGAGCCGTCGAAATGGTGGATCCGCTGTTGCCGCACCACAAGATACGACAGATGTCTTCCATGCTACGGCCGTTCGGGATCTCAACCTGGTAGTCTCTACCCCAGAAGTACGAACATTGTTGATCTGCCGTGAAACGTTGGCCAGGGAGACGGCCGTCTTGTAGATGATCGTGGCTGGTGATACTGATGGCTGGATCACGAAGACAGTTCCCTCTGCCACTTTCACTGTAAAAGGTATGTTTCTTTGTATATTACAGGGTGTCCAGAGAAAAGTGGAAGAAAGTCCAGGCTTCGTTCTCAAAAACTAGAAGTCCAAATTGACTGATTCTTTTTTTGTTAAGCTTCTAATTGTTCTGTATGATTTTTTTTGATCATTCGGCGGAGGCTCGGCGAAGACCGGCGGACGGTATTTTTACTGTTTTCATGGTTATTCCAACCTGTTTCGTAGCTACTCATGTTTTAGCCATTTTTCAATTCAATTTTAAAATTTTATTAAAATTTCGTACCATCGGCGGAGAAACCCGGCGAACGCCATAACTCAGCCAAGTATTGATATTTTTTTTCCAAACAAAAACTAACATTTTCTATGTTTCTTTGCCATAAAAGTGGACTAAATTTGGTAGTTTTTAAACTTGTGCACAAAAATCGGCGGAGAGCACGTTTGTCGGCGGAGGCGATAACTCTGTTCAAAGTCAATATTTTGACTTGAAACAAAAACCATTATGTTTTTATGAAGATCTTCTTTAGATTAAAAAATTTTTACAAATTT
This sequence comes from Bursaphelenchus okinawaensis, assembly GCA_904066225.2. Classification (NCBI taxonomy): domain Eukaryota; kingdom Metazoa; phylum Nematoda; class Chromadorea; order Rhabditida; family Aphelenchoididae; genus Bursaphelenchus; species Bursaphelenchus okinawaensis. The sequence goes on from CAJFCW020000006.1 coordinate 5,660,425, forward strand.
TAAACAAAAACGGAAGAATCGGCGGAGGCCATAACTCTGTTCAAAGTCAATATTTTGACTTCAATCAAAAAACATTATGCTTGTATGAAAATCTTCTTTAAAATGATAGAGTTTGACAAAATTTAAACAAAAATTAAAGAATCGGCGGAGACCCTGTTTATCGGCGGAGGCCATAACTTCGTTCAAAGTCAATATTTGAACTTGAAGCAAAAACCATTACGTTCGTATACCAATTGTCGTAGTACATATTAGTTAATAGTAAATTTTTACGAAAAATATCTTGTTGTTACAAATAAGGTTGCGGTCTCTTGACGTTAAAAGCAAATGTGTAACAAAATTTCATTATATTAAAGAAGTATCACATACAAACACACTGTTTTTTGTTTGAAATAAAAATATTGACTTTCAACAAATTTATGGCCTTCGCCGATAAACATACTCTCCGCCGATTCCTTAGTTTTTATTTGAAGACAATCAAATTTTATTATTTTAGAGGATATTCACATACAAACATAATTATTTTTGTTTGAAGTCAAAATGTTGACTTTGAACGAAGTTATGGCCTCCGCCGATAAACGGGGTCTTCGCCGATTCTTTCATTTTTGTTTAAAACTTGTAAAAATTTTTTAATCTAAAGAAGATCTTCATAAAAACATAATGGTTTTTGTTTCAAGTCAAAATATTGACTTTGAACAGAGTTATCGCCTCCGCCGACAAACGTGCTCTCCGCCGATTTTTGTGCACAAGTTTAAAAACTACCAAATTTAGTCCACTTTTATGGCAAAGAAACATAGAAAATGTTAGTTTTTGTTTGGAAAAAAAATATCAATACTTGGCTGAGTTATGGCGTTCGCCGGGTTTCTCCGCCGATGGTACGAAATTTTAATAAAATTTTAAAATTGAATTGAAAAATGGCTAAAACATGAGTAGCTACGAAACAGGTTGGAATAACCATGAAAACAGTAAAAATACCGTCCGCCGGTCTTCGCCGAGCCTCCGCCGAATGATCAAAAAAAATCATACAGAACAAATCCGCATGCTATTAGAAGCTTAACAAAAAAAGAATCAGTCAATTTGGACTTCTAGTTTTTGAGAACGAAGCCTGGACTTTCTTCCACTTTTCTCTGGACACCCTGTATTTTAGATTGAATTTTTGATCTGATAAGTTTTTACAATTATAAGGTTGAAATATTACTTTTTTACGCGTGAACATTTGAACTCACTCTAATTGCAACATAAAGGCGTTGAACTCTCTGACTGAACATTCACTCCACGTCGTTTTACCGGCTCCATTAACCGCAGACATTAAACAGCAACTTCTTCCACACTGGTTTTGAACACCATCGTGCACCATTCCCATGCTATTAATGTTAAAGTAGGTTTATTGTTAAGTTTCAGTGTACGCACATTACATCATGAAGATAAAGACACGTTTGTAAAACTTACTTGTGACCCATTTCGTGTGCCAGAACAAACGATCGACCAAGATGTAGCCCTTCAACCAAGCTACAAGCAAACAAGTCGTCGCACATTCGAGCGACTGGAGCAACTCCGGCCACCGACGGTGTTGTGTGGTATATGTCATACCTTAAAATAATTTGCAAATTAAGATTTAACTTACCCAGTTAGTAACACGCCGTGGTCCCAATGTCCTGGATCGGTGAGATCAGTACCTGGATTGATTCTGGCTTGATGACGACAGAAAGAATCTAGAAGTGTCTGAGCCTGCCCGTTCTTATGTAGGTGTGAGGCCAAGTTGGGCTAAAACGTGAGTATGAGGGACGATAATACATCAAGAATGCATGTTTTTTAAAATTTTGTTCTTACCGGCTGACTCTTCCACATTTCGAAACGGACGATGACAATATCCAAGTTTGGTGACAATGTCGGCTGTTGGTATAACACATGAACATTGTTGATCAAGGCCAGCGAGAACTCGGTCAGATGCTTTTCTGGATCAGCAGTAAACTCTCGCTTGAAGTGTTCGTACAACGCGGAATCCAGGAATAATCCGATCTCGAGAGTAATAGGATCAAGCTGAGGGAAAATGAACAGAGAATCCAGCTTGGCTTCCGACGGTATCGTGTAGTTCAGATACAGAAACCGATCTTTAAAGGAGTGTTATCAATGAAAGGGACACTTACTGCTCTCGTTGCCATGTTTGTCATCGCCAGTTACCGTGTTCACGTCGCAAAATTCACCGTGCTCTTCTATGTCTGTCAGCTTAGTATCTTCTGAAAACTCTGTGAAATGCTCCAGAGGATTGATCAAGCCGGACTCCCGTTTGTAGATGACATGAGGACCCTAAAACAATACTTAGATAATCAAGGAAGCAAAAAGATGATAAAGTAAATATAAAGCTTACATGTTCATCTTGCAGTCGTTTTGGTACAGATTGTAATACCAAGAAGTGTTCATCTGTAACGACAACTCCTTGAAGACGTTTACAATCTGATATGGCAGCTTTATGGTCTCCATCAACGAGTTGGCCAATGTAATGGCAAGATTGGTCGAGAGTAGGCAGGCCTTTGTATTCTACTGTACTATTTAAATCACGGATTACTGAGATCTGAATAGGTACAACGATTAAAAAAGATGACAATTATTTTAAAACCCAAGTAAAAACTTTTAAAAAATAAAGAAACATGTACAATATACTGCTTGTATCAACAACATACCAAATGAGGGCTAATAAGTTTTTTGTTGAGAGTCAAGTCGATGACATAACTCTTGTTCCACGCCTTGAACTCGATCTTCTTCCGTTCGCCGTCAATGATATGACGTTTGGCCCTGATGAGATCGTACTCCGGCACATGATCAACATGTTCGACGCCGAAAGTGTGGGCCAACTCTTGTTTTGTGAGCTTATGATGAAAAGACTGAAACCGAAAATGATCTTTATCACTGAAGTATGACATCAAGAATGTCACGATGACTGAATATGAAATCAAGGATGACGAATGGCCAACTCACCTGACATTGATACACAAGCAATGTGATGATGACTTGAAAAAGCATCAATAGCTGACATGAACTCTTTAACTGGTGTGAGTCATAGACGATGTTGAAGATGCTCCGGGAAACGGCAAGGTTGAAGGTCTGCAAAAAATAAAAATTAAATAAACCGGCACAGAATTGACAGAAAGCGAAATGACCACGACGATCGGCGCGTAGCAGCAAGGCGGATCACCTTCATAGCGAGGGATGAGAGGGAGACAGATCGAATACCCTCGGAATTTCCGGTCCAGCTCTCTTGCTGGATGGCTAGCGTCAGGGTGATTAGCGTCTTCTTCTCCGTTCATTTTCACTTTAAGTTGCATTGTGCCGGATTAAGCAAATCGCCGTTCTCTTCTGGTTTGTGGTCATCGTCTTCACCATCGGCTTCTGGCTAACCACCACCGCGTTCCCGCTCCCTCAAGAACAGCGGCTCGCGATGTCTAATAATAATTCTCGAGACGATTACACAACACCGGGCGCGATTGTCTATTATGTCTCAAAATCATCATTGATATCTGGTGAGGAAGAGCCGGCTCTAAACCAGTCGAAAAACCGGTTTCAGCCGCCGCTCCCAGCATTCGAAATAAAACGAAAAGGAGGCGCCTACTGACCTGAGGGAACCATCCCTCCTCGGCATGACAAATCGTCCGAACAACGTCGTATAATCAGGTAATCTTCTTGAAACAGCATGACGTTCACTTTCAAAACAAGCTTTTTAACCTTATAAAAGCGCCGCTGGGGATGCCGTTCTACCCATCTTACACTTGATGAACAAAGTCTTTAAAGGTTGAATAGCATAAATTAGTGACAGCCGTGGGAAATATCAGCGACGATTACAAGGTTATTAATTTGATAACAGAGCACTTCTACATGATATTTTATAGTTAAATTGGTTAAAATGACATAAAAAGCTAACGTTGTACTTAATACTGATTATCACAAAATAAGGACCTTGAAGAAAGAAGAATGTCCTTGATATACTTGCCATTAATGTTGATAAAAATATAATCTTTGCCGTTAAAAATACCCTGCCAAAAAGTAATATTAATTTATTTTACAATCAAACGCTAGGAGAATTAAATAAACAAGAGACAGAACAACACAGTCTAATGCAAAATATGGTAAATTAGAGGATAATAGTTTCTTGAATAAACAAATCCACGATCACGCTCGCTGAATGCGCCGATCGCAGCGAAAAAACATGCGAAAAGTGCCCTCAAAGGCTTTTGAGACTTTGTTCCCATTCTATTTATAACAAAGTAATATCACTCCATAACAGGATAACATCACTACTACGCCGAAGAAGGTAGTATCACTATTATCTACGAAACACAATATCACAACTACTTATAACAAACGTAATATCACTACTGACTTGAGATCGTTCAGATGGCAAACCCCGAGGAGTTGTACTGATTGCGTTCGGGACCGTGACACCCTTTCACAAAGTTCTTGACCACTTTCTGGATGGGCGTTGTCTTCTCCTTGATCTTCCGTTCTGATCTTCTTAAGTAGTCCAACGGTTTGTAGGGTTTATAGTCCGGCATATGAGCTACATCGTCTGACAGCCGACTGCCACGTCTCCAGGCCTTAAAGGTGTCGTAGTCCATGTGTGCGTACGGTAGCTTCTCCAACTGCCCCATAGTGACACTGTTGCGACGACGCATGAGAATGGGACGAAGTTCACATGGACCCTTTCCATCGTCATCCTGTAAATGATAACATGACTAAAGTATCTAGAAGGCTATGTCAACTTCTTTTTAAATGAACTAATACCTAAGGAACAACCTTTACAGAGACTTCAAAGAACCTACTTTTTGCTTGATTCCAAAGCAAACTCGCTTCTGGCGATTGTTCAGACATTCTGGAATATTCACTTCCATGTCGGCTCTGATGGCATTAGTCGAGAAGCATCGTCTTCTAACTCCATCGTCATCTACAATAAGAAACAAGTTAGGAATATTATCATAAAGAACAAAAGATCTATTCTTGTGACATTCTTTTTGTCACATTCTTTGGAGTTTATGACCAAAGTAGTCTTACCGTCAAAGAACTTGTCTTCATCTTGACCTTTCCTTTCCCTGCCACAGTGGGTGATCGTGCATAACCGTAGTTTCAGTTTGTTCAAAAACGTCTTGATCCAGGCTTTGTCGTGTGGTACTTGTGGGGGGTTTTCTACTACTTCAATTACTAAAAATAAACTTTTACAATTACAAATTGAGATATGTTTTGATGACTTATATTCTTAATAAATAGTGTCTACAATGGTTGCTTTTTATAGATTTAATATTAAGATTTACAGCGTACTTCTGTACTTTTTGAAACTGATGTAGCTGAGAATCCCAAAATTACAACGAAATTCCTTCGAAAATTGTTAAAACACAATTATTTGCAGCGTTACGCAACTTCTCATCCTCATATATCATTTCGAGAAAAAACTATAATACGTCGAAATCTCGATCGAAAACATCTTATAGTAAGGCGTCTTTATAAATAGTTATCTGTTGCGTAACCGCGACCGCCAAACACAAACTGTGCTACTTAAGATACGATAACATACATTGGTAACACACATAAGAACATGAAATATATCTACCAAGCTCTCTCAAAGTACAAAAACATGTTAACCTACCCTCAACGTCGTTCCATCTATTCAGAAACTTGCACAATTCCATCGGCATCTTGGCCGGGTCTGACAGCCGGCGTTGCGCCTTGGGCCCAGCATAGTTATTGTTCATATTGGGAGATCGAAATGAAGTTCTCTCCAATTGAAGTTCTCTAAAGGTTTGAAGGTATTTCTCAATCAGTCACGCAACGATGGGACGGAACGATGACCACAAAATTCATTGTAAAAATCAAAAAACTCCCCAAACGTCCCGCGCCCCGTTTCCAGCTGATTAAGTATAATGTAAGGCATTTTATTGTGGTTAATATACATGACAAGAGGCTGTTTACTCCAACTCCAAGGTTTAAAGAAAGATCACGTCAGTACTCCGAGTAGTACGGGTTTTGCATCACATCCACCCCCGACTGTCTGTAGCTCTGCTCCAGATTCACCCCCCTGTTCCGATACCCATACAAGTCATCGCTCTCGTTCCATCGACTGAAAAGAGTTACGTAACCACCAGCGCTCCTTTTTAAAAGTAATTCAATTATATTTTAAAACTACAATTCCTTATAACAACTCCCTCGTTTCCCAATTATGTTATTGTGGTTTACCTGAACGGTCTGTCTACAGGCACAAAGTGCACCGTTTCTTCATAATCACTGACAGGGCGCCCGTCGAAGATGTTAACCATCCTCGACTTTTTGGTAATCTTCTTCATGGGGACAGAAGCAGAGATTTCCGACGTGTTGGAGCCGGAGCTGAAGCCGGAAGAACGCCCAGAATGGTGGCTAGGCTGGGGTGACGGTCTTCGGTAGCCAGCAGAACGGGGGTAAGCTGATTGGGGTGTTAGTCGTCTCGCATCTTGTTGTGATGATGGTCTTCTGTTGTCTTGTTGTGGTGATACTTGATCTATAATTATACCGTTTTCCAAGTACAAACTATTTTATACCCAATTACTGCTAGATATTGTTTTTGTACAATGCACTTTGTGAAGTCTAATGCTAAAAAAGTGTAAAGTGATTGTAATCCATCACATCTTTGATTGCTAAACACTCGTAATCTAATTAACTACCTCTCCACTGTATAGAAGGTGATCGTTGTCCAGTTCCCTTCAGCCCCACTCTGGGAATCTGCAGGGGAATTGTGTCGAGATTAGGCAATGGTCGCAGCACCTTTTCGTCACTTCCTTCCGTTAATCGTACTGGAGATACAGGACGTACTGGGTCCCGCGGCTGCAACGTTTGCGTATTATACTATTATTAGACCGAGCTGTACTCTGATGCAGGTAATTATTGTAAAAGTCATGTTGCTATACGAGCGTATGATTTATGAACTCACGTTGTTCTCGATCTTGACAACAACATCACCGTTCTCGTCTCTTCCGAATGTTCTTCGTTCAATAAAAGATTTTGTAGAGAATGAACGTTTGGGCTGAAATGTCAATTTAACTTACTGTAACAACATCAAAAAGTTGCTTTAAAGAACGCGGTTTTTGTAAAATAATCTTTAAAGAAATTGTTATACATTATTACTTTTACATCGTTGCCTTACCTCTACATTCTTGCCGTGAATCTTCTTTTCGTAAGCCTCTACAGTATGCACCTCTTCCTTGCCGATCTCCTAAAACAACGAGTTTGTAATCAAATTACTTCCCCACCTGAAAGGACTTATTATAATCCTCAGGACCAAGTACACGAATCGGATGTTCTCGGCTCGCCATAAGAAAAGAACGTCTCTATTGTTGACTCTCGAATCACTTGGCCCACGCAGAGAAGGAGAGTCCTCAAACAATGGAGAGAAGCGTGGACCTATTAGTTAGTTTGATTTTCGTATCATCGCTCTTCCAAGCTCTCAGCCAACACACGAACACATACAATACCAGTGACACCACCAGACCTCCAAAAGCTACTCCAACAACGTAAACCTCAACCAGACGGATTTCGCCTTCCATGTGTGTCTTCACTCCTGCCTCGAGGGCATATGGGAAAGCAGTTTCCATAAAATTCGGCCTTTAAAACGAAAATGAAATAGAATATGCATGTGTTTTGGAATTTTAAGTAAATACATGCAATCAAAGATAAAAATGTATAGTTGTGAGTAAAATATAATTCAAGGAAAGCAGCAGCTCACTTCAGTGTCGACTAGCCAAGGTTGTCTCAAGAAATTTTTTAATAATTTTTTATTCAGCTGTGAGGAACACACAATGTGGCACACGAAAAATACAGCAAGTGTATATTTAGCATTAAATAAAAACTACTTCAAGGCTACAAACTTCTTGGTACACTCACAATCAGTAAAATAATACATTCATATAAAACACACACAATAACTTAGTTTTTATGTAAGTTACAACAACTTAAATTTAAATAACCGTCAAACTTTGTTATTTGTTAGTATATTTTAAAATCTTATTAATCCGTATTATTAAAACACAAAAAAAGTCATCGCATCAGTGTTTAACCTTTCTCCCGCCGCGAAAACAAACGAGCTCAGCGAATAATACGGTAAAAATACAGAATTTATTCTCGTTCCTTTCAATTTTTTCGAACTTTTAAAATTTTTTTTCGTTTTTTCGTGTTGTATGTGAGGTGATATTGTCATAAACAAATTTATCGACATGCTCATGATCTTTTCTTCCAGGTTTAGACATGTCCAAAGCCAAGGCTACCGAACTTCGAGGAAAGAAGAAGGAAGAGCTCCTTCAAGTCTTGGAGGAACAAAAGAACGAATTGGCCAACATTTTGGTGAGTTTTAAATTATTTTTTTTTATTTTATGTTTAGGTTTCCAAAGTTACTGCTGGCCCAACCTCAAAGCTTGCCAAGATCAACGTTATCCGCAAGAACATCGCTAGAGTCTTGACCGTTGTTAACCAATCTCAACGTGAAAACTTGAGAAAGTTGTACAAGGTGGGTGCTATTTCAGTTTATAGGGTTTGGTTTGAGTTAAAGAGGTTGTTTTGAGTTGTGATTATGTAACTGTTAACTAAATTTGATAGTTATTTTACTTGTCCATAGATCTTCGAAAACTTGAAACTGAAAGTTTATATTTTCTTGAACTATTTTTGGTGGAGGTACAATTTTTTCTTCTGAAATGCAGGAATGTTGTAAAGAAATATTTATGAAGTTGTAGTTTAGGAAGGTTTTAGTTTTCGATAGTTTAAAAGTACACGGTTTTAGTTTTCGATAGTTTAAAAGTTCAGTTTTGTCGGATGTGTATTATGGTTTTTGTTTAAGATTCTTAATATTTTACTTTAATTGTTAGTTATTTTTAGGCTTGTTATCTTTGTTTATGAAAATATATTTAGCTCTCTGTTTTGTCTTTCGTAGGAATATTATTTTTGACGGGTTATGATATTTTAACTCATGGTTTACGTATTTCAGGGTAAGAAGCACGTGCCAAAGGACCTTCGCCAGAAGAAGACTAGAGCTCTCCGCCGTGCCCTCACCAAACACGAACTTTCCCTCCGTACCCACAAACAACAGGTCAAAGCCACCACTGTTCCAAGAAGAGTCTATGCTTTGAAGGCTTAATTTTTTGATTGTTTTGTTACTTTTATTGGTTCATAAATTGTTAAAAGTATGTTTATTCAATCAAATTATGGATAATATTCGTAAAGTGTATGTATTACTTAGATTCTTGGCTTCTCAGTGTTCGGGCTGGACTGCGGGTTATGACATGGTTCAATGGTTTACTCCTGAAAATTTATTAGTTATTTGTAATTAACATTACCTCTTCTTCCTCCTCTTCTTCGTCTTCCTCTTCGTATTCCTCTTCTTCTTCAACTTCTTCCTCAGCGGGCCTTTCTTCGGCTGGTGGTGGGGATGCTACAACTTCAGCTGGGGGTTCTTCTTCTTTCGGAGATTCAACTTTCTCTTGTTTAACCTAAAAATCTTTGTTGCAATCACAAGTATTGTTACCTCTTTCTCTTCGTTCCGCTTTTGGTAAGGCTCCAGATTTGAAGCGGCCGATCCTGGAGGCTTGTTTTCTTCCCATTCTTTCAACGCGGCTTCGTATTCCTCGACCCTGAAAATATGATTACTAATCTAATAGAAAGGTTGATATTACCATTCCTTCTTCCATCCGTTTCTGCACATGGTGTTTCTTGGAGTACCGAATCCAGTCATTCCTCTTTGAGAAGCCAGTTTGTTGGTACCAGATTGCAGTGGTACCAATCCTTCTGATTTGAGTTTCTGTTCTTCCGGGATTTCCTTTCCACCCTGTAAAATAAGTTTGTGATTGGGTAATGTTATCTTGTCAACACACAATGTTTGTTTACTTACTTGAGTATGAGGCAAAACATCTCGAACTTTGAGGAAACCACCGGTACCACTTTGGTTGGCAAACTTGTTTTGTCCGGAGTACCATGGGGTGAATTCTGATCCACGGCGGAGGTTGTCTTCGCTACAAATGTTATTGTTAAGCATTAAAGATAGTAATAGCCAGAAAATTTAAAGATGAAGAACAAAGCTTACCTGAAGCCAAGACCTTCGATTTCAGTGGTCGCTTGACGGATGGCACCAACACCAGGCGGGGCACCCATGCCTTGTTGAGAGGCAAAGATGTTGGTTCCGGATTGGTAACAAAGCAGACCGTGAGTACGACGGTCATTGGGCAGACGGCCTCTGATGTTGGGTACCTGATTACGATGAGTTCCCATGGAGACTTCTCCAGATTGTGTAGCCAGACCGTAGTCTCCAGATTGCTTAGGGAGGATCTTCTCTCCCTCCTTGTCCAAGATGGTCTCCCAGTCCTTCTTGTAGACTACTCTTGGCACCTGGGAGCGGTTGGCTCCAATTGGAGTTTGTCCCTTTTGAGAAGCGTACAAGTTGGTACCACATTGGATACGGAGCACTTCTTCAGAACGACGGTCTGGTTCGATGTAGCTGAAGAGTTTTTGGATTATTGATTAGTTCTTGTAATATTTTTAGATTTAACGTTTTGAGTAATGATAGTTTAGCATGTAATATCAAGTAGTACGAAATCAACCTTACCCAGCGTTCTTGTCCTTGGTAATGTTCCATCGTGGCATACCTGGAGCCGTCATGCCCTTTTGACTCTCGAATCGGTTAGTACCAGCTTGCATGCTCAAGTAGGTGTCGCCTGCCTTGATCTGCTCGTAGCTCCATTTTGGCTTCCTGGCCGTGCCGTTGTCCTAAAAGAGTTGGGTCGGGTACACTTTACTTACGTCTTCGCCCATCGTGTAGGCTGGCTGCGGAACAACTGATTAACAGCAAGTTATCCTCCTTCTTTCCAATTTGTTTGGCTTTTGATCCTGAGGGGAGGCGGATGCGCAGCCGACTTCCCCTATCTTCTCTGACCCCAGAGATATGGCTAGCTGTGCGCGGAGACAGACGTGGGTGGAGGCAGATCCCCAGTGTTTGTTCAAGTTCATCATACTGTTGGGACTCACCATTTGATTTACCATGGTTTGGGCCGATTACTTGACTGTGTTGATATTCTGTTGTACTGTAGGTACGTGATGACATTAAATTAAATGTTGCTATGACATCTTATTTGACATAACTTTTTGTTGACACGTTATGTATCAAGTACTGTAAGATAAAGTACGTCAATTACATGATAACATTATTTTATCAACACGGCAATAAAACTTTGTCGCTGATAGTACTATCAGATAGTATCATAATACGGATTGACAAAGTAACTTGACATTAATGTAACATGTTTTGAGACAAGATTCCAAGTATTTTGATATCTTCTGGTTTCTTAATGCCTAATCCGGAAAAGGCGGACCTGCCAGCCGGCTTCAAATAAGGTTGATAAGCTGAGAAGTTGTTATATCACTGCAAGTCTCTCCGATTATGTTCTCCAAGACCTTACTGAGTAAGTTTTAGTTACAGTATTATAGTTTTAATCATAATATAATCATTTCCTTATCACTCGATTACTTTTTTTTTCGAAAATTTAATTATTTTTAATTAGAAAATGCCAATATTTTTTGTTTTGCTATTAAATAGTTCAGTCTAAAGTGACTAGCCACTGCATTTACCTTACTACATCACCAAAACAACCATAATACTTTACAAAAACTGTTATCACTTTTATCACTATATTGTTTTAGTACTGATACTGATGCCACTGCTGGCGGAGAGCATTCGCGGAGCCTTGTTCAGGTCAGGACGATCCTCTAGCCTCCAGCAACGAACACGAGACACTCGAGCCATCCGACCCGTCTTCGACCAGTTATACGACAGCCAACCCCCCGTCTATATATCGCCAAGCTACAACGCCTTCAGCAACGACCAGATCATCTCCAGATTACGATCACTGTTCAATACCCAGTACTAAAGTTGTTTGAAGCAGACACCAATAAATTTCTCTACTTTATCTTGTTCTTACTGTAATATTACCGTTTTGAGTAGTACGGTAATGTACAATTATAAAATCCAGTGCTATTACTTTAATTTAAATAATAATAAAAGTGCCATAATATAGTTCTTAATAGTTTATATGACATAATATACAATTAGTTGCAAATAAGATACTGTAACGTTATGTTACCAAATTATTGCAGTATCTACTCGCTATCGCCTAATACTCGCCAACTCTGCCATAAAATCTGGATTCTTGAATGTGCTCGGCACACAAAGATCAGTTCGGAAAGAACACCCAGCTACATGAGCTTCCAACCTTCGATTCAGTAGCTCTGTAGTTGAATGGTAAAGCTCGTCTACATTGGATTGTACTTTGGAAAATGAAGATTTCTGTAAAATATTTTCAAAATTACAAAATATTCTGGTAAATAAGTCACTTTTACAAGAAAATAAGGTGCGCTGCTCGGTATCTTGTTGAAATGTTGTTTATAATAACATTTATAGTATCATTTTGCCGTGTATTGGTCATACCAAGAACAAATCTTTGAGGTCTTATTGTTTAATGCCCCAAAAAATGATAAATTTTAATTATTGGAGCCTAGTAACTTTTAAATCTGCTTAGAAAAGTTTGACCCAAGATTGATTTCAAAAACAAAAAGATCCCTTTTTGACGTTTAGTTTGTTTCGAAAAATTAAAAAATTTTTTAAAAATATTGTTTTTTTAATCAATTCGACTTATTGAACTAACGATTTAAAATCACATACAAGGCCGTCTATCTGCCAAGATGCTCCCTCTTCTGTCACGATCTTCTTCCACTTTGGCTGCACCATCCATCTGTTACTGAAACTACTAAAAAGATGGTTTCGTACTGTAGAGCACGTAAAGGAAAGACTGTTGAGTTGATGTGAATCTAAATATGGCTCCACTAAGGTTATGACGTTCAAGACGAGATTTAGCTGGTAATCTCTTTGGGTCTCATTGCCAGAATTATTGGGGGTAAATAACACGGTATCCAGTCTGTCAGCCAGCCTTAATCCTTTAGAGTTATATCACAGCGGGTCTTACCGTAATTCCTCCGTTTGTGTCAAACTCACGCCATACCCACAGTTAAAGGGACACCAGATGTAGCGGTTGTCACAGCCACGGAACTTCTGGTGGTAGAAGATGTGGTGGTTGATCTCGTCTCTCCTCACATCTTGATCGCAACTGAAGAAGTAGACCAGCTTCCTCATCTCGTTGCTCAGTGTTCGGATTGGCGCTTTGTCTGTTTCCAAGCTCAACTACAATTGTAGTATTAATTTTATGTAATAAAGTGTACTTTTAATTGCTTTCACTTTGGTATATTCATTGTAAACCTGTGAAAGTAGTTATAAAACTATGATGACAAAAGGGTAATTATCTTACAAACAACCCATAAGAGGCATTGAATGGAGGTAGGATGCTGTTAGTGAAGAACCTGTTCTTCCCTTCCTTTACTGACAAATCGTACTCCGTATTGGCTGCCCCCAAAGTATGCAGGTGCTGAGCACTGGGATCTAGTTTACATTGTAAACAACCAGCAAAGATCTTCCTCTTCGCATTTAACTTCCGCAGCTGTAAATTAGTATAACTGTAAGTAGAATTGCAAATATATAGCTTTAACCTTCTTTGAATCTTAACTTACCCTAGCGTCTTCTTCCTCGTCACTACTGTCGTGTTCCCTACCAACATTATCATCCTTTCCCACAAAATACCGTAACGGTAACATCGGATGTTGTGGATTCATGAATTCACGTTGTTTTACTCTAACTTCTCTCACACAGTTGAGTGAATTAAATAAAACTTTTTGATCAAGCAGTGCCAACTTCAACTCTATATTGTCAGATGGAGGTTCTTCCAGGTTCTCAAGGGATTCTGAAGTTCTGTGCATCTTCTTGAACAACTTCTTGGCATCTAATGACAGAAACTGTCTGCTCCATGTGAAACTACATCTTACTACACTTGCAGGACAATTTATCAAGTGTTTGCTCAAAGCTTTCCGATGCAAGATAGCTGTGCAACCGTACTGAGCAAGAAGACAAGGCGTGGCTGCCTAAAACAACATTCTTACTTCTTAAAAACAACATTTCTGTCATTTTTTACTAAAAACAACACTCGTCTTAAAGTCTAAAAACTTTTTTTTAAACTTTTACTTGTTCCTTATTACAAACATTCAAAAATGTCAAAAACTCACTTCTCGACATGTATGCTCAATATGTTCATCTAGTTTACATTCATGTAGTTTTACATAACATTTGGGACAGTATATTACAGGACAATCAGCATAAGTACAGGTAGAAAGAAAGCAGCTTGAGCAATGGGGATCCATTCATAAGAAAAGAGAAACAAACATTTTGATTCGACTTGTCCTTCCTCATGGCCACAACCTGATCCAATCGTTTTTTTAAGTTTTGAAATTGTCGGAATTCCTTCAATGTATCTCATAGTAATTTAACATATTTTTCAAGGATATATTTATACCAAAGTACAGTACGTAAAACAGTTTGTAAAATTGTAAACTCAGGTCCCGCAACGAAAGATTCCCGTGGCATAATGCCATTTGTAAAAAGAAAATTATGTCTAAAAATTGTCAAAAGTTCTTCACTTGGCACATTTTACTTGCCTAGTCTTTCAATTTGTTAATTTTTTGTATTTTAACGAACTTACTAAGTTATTTTATTATTTGTTTATATTAACTACGATATTAACCTACCCGCTGACGACAATATTAGTCAAATATGGACAATAACGATGCTGTGACCATCGTACCGTTTACAGAGTAAGTCTAGGTTTACAACATTATTACTTAGCTTTTAGACAAGAATGGAATTTTGTGAAGAACAATCTAATGACCTTAAATCTTAATATCTTGAAGCAAGTGGTTGAGGTATTGCACATGTGGGAATTTCGGTAAGCACGAGGAAAGCTACAATTTTAAATTTCATTTAAGATACAAAACTTTCTATTTTTGGTTTTTTATTTACGTTTGACATAACTTTAAATATTATGGTTTAATCATGTTGTTTTAGGTCAGAACCGCACACTCCAGTTGTTATACGACTGACGCGATTGGTTATTAGTGGAATCTTGTTTGATATTGAAAACAGTGTACCAAACCACCTCGTTTGTTACAATAAACAGTTGGTTCACAGCACGGTAATGATCAGGTGAGCATATTAATATAGTTTGTTGATTCTTTAGATTCGTGAGCTACTTGAATGAGATGTGTCAATCTGAAGATGGTCCTTTGAGATCTGTGGTGGATGCAACAAGTAAAGTAAGTTTATTTTTAACTACTTAAAAAGTAAGAATCTTCAAAGCATTGATTTATCTTATTGTTGTTATGGAAAGCATTGTAGTATCTTACTGTCTTTAGATTGGCATACCTCCCTGGATAGTCCAGATGAGACATAGTGTTGCGCATGCTGATCTACCCAATTTGAAAGAATTGCAAAATGGAGTCAGGTTTTGTCGAAATTGGCTGTGGGTAAGTGGCCAACACCTAGTTCTTGTAATTAATATTTTCTTTGGTTATTTTTAATTAAAGGTAGCATTACAACAAATATGACAAAACAAATTGTTGATACCAATACATGTTTTAAAATAAGATAACGACTTTTTTTAGGACATTCATTGGAGCCAGCCGGTTGAAATTGCTATGACAATACCTGGAGCAGACTTTACTCAACAGAAACAACAGACCAATCCAGATTTTGAACATCTCAAGAAGCTGGTACTAGAGTATTGTAATGTAATGACTAGTAAATCCCGAGATGCAACTGAAAAAGCGGCCAATAAACGGAAGATTCAGAATTCCTTGGATGGATTCAGAAAGATTATTAGGGAGGAACCACAGTAAGTAGTTTAATCGTACTTTTGATATGGTTTTTTCATGTTTTAAATACTGCAATTACCTATTCTTTGTTAACTATGGTTATTGTTCTTTCAGTTCGTTTGTGTCTGCTCTTACTAAAAGATTGTTGGTCACCAGAGAGTCCATGACAAAATCCAAATTTACGTACGATTGCTGTGAGTTCGTTTTATTATTTATAATGTTGTATTTTATTAGGTGTAATACAAGTTCTTGTTTGTAGCTAAAACTGGAAATCGTGTCTGGACGATACCTCAAAGCTTGGCCACCTTCTGGCATCATCTTATTGTAGTTTTGGAGGATTGTAATTGCTATGGAATGTTCTTAAATAAGGTAAAAGTTTTCACTTATGTTGTGTGTTTGTGATGTTAGATTTCCTTTATCTTTCTACTTTAAGTTATTTAAAATTTTAAACGATATAAATATTTTTTTGAAATAATTATTTTAGGTAACACAGCTATGTTCAGATGAAACGTTAGATTTCTTTGAAAAGAGTCAGTATGCTGGATGGAGCGCATTACTTTTGAATCGGGTTTTTATAACAGGTAAGCGACATGTTTAAGTATCATTAACATAGAACTTTAGAGATCTCGTTGTCTGATTACGACCTCAAGTCTCTCATTGTCAACATTCTGGATGGGTTCTACTTTTTCTCGAAGAACGTATTTCTAAAGTAAGTAATTATTCTTTATTTATGGTGATCTTACTTGAAAGGTACAAACATACAAACTTTTTTAATCATTCTTCTTACTTTATTTCTCAACGTATCGTAACGGCTTCAGCTACTGTAATGTGTAATTTAAGGTTACTAAGTCTAGGAGACAGGATATCAGACGAAAAGAAAAAAGAATACATTTCATTGTGGGACATTAAAGCAGATCCCATGGAGGTCGACGGTTCCCCATCCCAAGATGATGTTTTAAGTCTGGATTCTTTGGTCAGGCAGAAAGGTAATATAAAGTACATGATTAAAATACAGTTTTAGACAAACCACCAGTACGACAAGTATATCAAGAATGGGATTTAACAGATGTTAAAGCTAGCCTCGGACTCACAGAACAACAATCGTCAGAAACCTTGAATTTGAGGATTCCATTCGCGTGAAGTCTTCATGAAAACATTGTTGATTAGTGTAATATTTGGATCCCGTTGATAATTTAAAGAATATAATAAAAGATGAGATTATTAGAATTATTACAAAACTAATACATTTGCACGGGGGAAACCGAGAAACAGTTCTGTCAGGGCACGTTTCAGCGTATAACCTAACGGGCGCAGTCTGCGGGCCTTGCTTTGAGATTTTATTTTTTGAATGGAGGAAAAATCTTGTTTGGCCTAAAATTTCCTGGATTTGAAGTGTTTCAAGGAAACTTTACAAGATTTTATTGTAAATAAGCTTTGATGTACCTGAATATTTTTTCGTGAACTTTGTGAATTGAGTTTCGAATCGTTTTATTGTTTTATTAAATTTCTCTTTTAGGGTGTTTAATTTATTGTGGAAATGAGTGCTGAAGAAGGTGATAAAAAGCTGAGTAAGAAGTAAGTAGCAATCATCCATTATGATTCCGATTACACGCGGCTTTTTATGTAGAGTTTCATGTCGGAGGCTGATTTTAAATTCTAATTATAGGTTAGTGTTAATCTGTCATAATATAGGTTAGTGTTCTTTCTGTTAGTAATACGTTAACAATTCATATAGAAAAGTGATGCAATACTTTCTTTACATTTGTTTATTTCAGTGAGCAGAAGAGGCTAGCCAAGCAAGCTCAAAAGGCAAAGGAAAAGGCCGAAAAAGATGCGGCTAAAGCTGCCAATCCAGTCCAGGCTAAGAAGAACGATAAGGCCAAGGATGCGGATCCTTCTGACCCTCAAGAATACTTCAACATGAGAGTGAGAATGATTAACGAAAGACGTGAAGCTGGAGAAGAACCCTTTCCGCACAAGTTCAACGTTTCCATCTCTTTGAAGGAGTTCACGCAGAAGTATGCCCATTTGGAGAACAACCAGGTGCTCGAGGACACCAAGGTTAGCATTGCTGGTAGGTTTTTTTTATTTATTATTTTAATTTTAGGTTTGTTTGATAAGATATCTGGTAACTTAAGAAATTGGATAATAGTTTAACAATTATAGGCCGTATCTTTTCTAAAAGAGAAGCTGGTGCTAAACTGATCTTCTACGATCTTCACGGAGAATGCACTAGACTTCAAGTGATGGCCAACGCCAAATACCACAAAGATGGAGAAGATGCTTTTGCTAAGATTCACGATCGTGTTAAGAGAGGAGATATTGTTGGATTCATTGGCCATCCGACGAGATCTGCTAGAGGAGAGTTGAGTTTGGTGCCTACGGAAGTTGTTCAGCTGACACCATGTCTTCATATGCTTCCTCATACCCACTTTGGTCTTAAGAATCAGGAAACTAGGTAAGAACCATTAAAAGTTATTTTTCATTAGTTAAAAAATGTAAATTTTAGTTACCTTTGCTTATTTTGAGCAATAAGTTTTTAGATAATAATGTTTTGTATCATTTCTAGGTATCGTATGCGTTATCTTGACTTGATCATGAATCCAGATGTGCGAAATAAGTTTATTATCCGTGCCAAGATAATTTCTTTTATTAGAAAGTACTTGGACAACCTCGGGTTCTTAGAAGTGGAAACTCCAATTATGAATCAAATCGCTGGTGGTGCCACTGCCAAGCCTTTTGTGACACATCACAATGATTTGAACATGGACTTGTTTTTGCGTGTAGCTCCAGAGTTGTACCACAAGGTGTGTTGCTTTTTTTCTGATTATTTATTCTACAAATACAATTAAGTATTGTCGTGTTGTTGTTATTTTGATAAGATACTGAGTTTTACTTACGGAAACTAAAATAATATTTTAGATGTTGGTAGTCGGAGGATTGGATCGTGTATACGAAATCGGACGTTTGTTCAGAAACGAAGGTATTGACATGACACACAATCCTGAGTTTACATCATGCGAGTTCTACATGGCTTACGCCGATTACGAGGATTTGATCAAGCTGACTGAGGATTTGGTGTCTCGTGAGTTTTTGGAAATTGTATATATTATCCTTTACGAAACAGTTACTAATACAAATTTACAATACGAATAAAAGCTGTATGGTTACATATAAAAGTTGTGTGTACAATTATGGTCGCAAGTTTTAGAAATGGTGTACACGATTCACGGAACATACAAGATTCCATATCATCCAAACGGACCTTCGACTGAGCCAGTTCTCGAAGTTGACTTCACACCTCCATTCAAACGGGTTCACATCTACGATGATCTGGAAGCCAAATTGGGTGTCAAACTGCCACCTCCAGATACTCTGCACACTGAAGGTAAGATTTGTAACAGTAGATGTATCCATTAAATACAGTTTTTTATTGAAAAGTTCTTGGTCAGAATATTTTTTCTATGCTTATCGTAATAAATAATTTTTCTAAAAAATTTTAGAAGCCAGACAGAAGCTTTCTGAGATTGCCAGATCTAAAAACGTTGACTGTCCTGAACCAAGAACTGCGTCTAGACTTCTGGACAAGATGGTTGGTGAGTTCTTGGAGAACACCTTCTTGAACCCCACCTTCTTGGTCGGTCACCCTCAAGTCATGTCTCCATTGGCTAAGTGGCATCGTAGTCGCAAAGGGTTGACAGAACGATTCGAATTGTTTGCTGTCTACAAGGAGATTGCCAACGCCTACACTGAGTTGAACGATGCTATTACCCAGAAGGAACGCTTTGAGCAACAAGCTAAAGACAAGGACGCTGGAGATGACGAGGCTCAATTGATCGATGACAACTTTGTCACTGCCCTGCAATACGGTCTTCCACCAACTGCTGGCTGGGGAATGGGAATCGACCGACTAACTATGCTTTTGACCGACAGCAACAATATTAAGGTATGTTCAAAGTGAATGTGTGTTTTCTTTAGTTGCATAATGTCTTGTGTAGAAAGTGTAATCTTTGATTTTTGGACAAAATTGTTTTTTAAACTTTTAAGAGTCATTTCTTTAATTTCAATGTTGTCATTTTAATTAATATTTTAATGACAATATCAGAACTTGTCAATAAAAACTTTTAATGGCTGTTTTGACTTCCGTTCAGGAGTTTTTTTGGGCAAAAGACGTGTTTGATGACTTAATTAAACACAACTTGTTTGCATATATTTAGTGATTATTGTTTACAGGAGGTACTTTTGTTCCCAGCTATGCGCCCAGAAGAGCAAAAAACGACGCCTCAGAGTTTGGCCGAGGAAGAACAGCTCCAAGCTTAAGGGTTGGCCATGAGTGGTGCCGGTTACAGTTTGTTTTTTTGTTATTGAAAACACTTGTTGTATTAATAAACTTTGGTTTATATTCGTTTCATTAATTATTTACTTTTTAAACTATGCGAAGTCATAGTTTATTACCCTTTTTTATTTGTTTTTCTTAAAAAATTGAAAAGGAATTACCAGTTTAATAAAGCTTACAAAAAAAGCGAAATTCTATACACTTTTTGACCAGTGTTATGTTGTGTTATTTACCCGTACCTCCAAACAAGGGATGATTAATATAATGTTTGTGGACAGCGGTCAGAGAAGGAGTCTTTCTGAAAAGAGGTTGGGCTGAAGTCTTGAGGCACTCACCTGCACTTTCCTTTTCTCTCTGTTTGCTTTCTGTTTTATCGATTCTCGTGTCGTCGTTGTCGCGAGTCACTCGTCGATTGTTCCTCCTTCAGGCATCTTCTTTGTGGCTAATCCCGGAAGAGCATGTGTTGATCTCTCACTCATGCCTTTTCTATTATGGCGACGACTACCACTCAACGTTCCAACCACACCAAGCCGCAGAACGACGGACTGGAGGCATGGGTCGTCGTTGTCATAGTAATCAGTGTTATAGTAAGTTTTTGCAACATTTATTGTAGTGGATATTGTAGATATCTGTTTGTACAATATTTAAGATCTTAGTTCAATCAAAGATATTACACTTTTATTGTGTTTATTATAAAGTTACGCTCAAAAAACTAATTTTAAAAGAGATATTAATTCGAAAAGCCATCTTCCATCTATCACAACACAATAAAGAGTAATGTAAGAGTACAAACAGACGTCTACAATTATAAGCTTAGCTCTTCTTTTCATTTAATGTCATCAGAGACACGTCTCCCATCGTACTATTGCTCATATATTACACACGAGAGTACAAAACACGAAAACACTCGTGATGTGGGTCAAGTTAGAATGTGACCTGTTTCGCGTAAGTAAATAATTCCAATTACTTTAGGTGTTACTGTGTGTTTTGGGAGCCGTTGCATTCTTCGGAGTACGGAAGATAAAGGAACGACGAAGGAATCATGGTGAATATCGACCACAGTTGGAAGAGAACAATGCCAGAGACTTGCCAGTGATACAACCTCCCAACATTGACGGGCTTATATGAGTTACAGTACGCCTCTTATTTAAAGTTACAGTAACCTGCTACAGTATTATGGTGTTTTTGTTTAATACTACAGTACTATGATTACAGTATCAAACCGTTAACTTAGTTATTTGTACTAAAAAATTTATTATAAGTTACTGTATTCTTAAGTATTACTGTATAATACTGTTAATACGTATAGTTATGTAGCATTTATTATCAAATCATTGCATATTAAGTGTGTTCCAAGTATACTGTACGTCTCTTATAATTACAAATTGTAAAATATTGCTTTCTAACCAAAAGTACAGTAGTACGGTTACTGTGGTACACTCTGGTCATGTAATATGTACGTAGCCTTGATATACATATATATATTAATAAACCGGTGCCTTTACAACTTGGCTCTACCTTCCTTCATCATTGGTCCCAAGTGTTTGTGATAGGCGTCTAAGACATCAGACTTGTTCAACTGGGACTGTTGGGCCCATTTTAGAAGGTTCTCGTACACATTACCATCCCTCCGACCCAAAACAGAATGTAACTCTCGGTCACTGAAGTCAAAGGCGTCTACAATAGCAACTGCCTCGGGGCGAAGTCGTTCCAGAAGGGTCTCGATTGACATTTTGACTTGGTCGGCTTGGCTTTGTGAGTAATATTGGTTCTGAAAGAATTCAAAAATATTTGAAAACGACTTTTTAGCTTATTTCTAATGACAAAATAATGTCTTTAAGTCAACAGATTGTGTAGAACCACTTTTTGTCCAAACTTTTAAAATTAATTTTGATTTTTTCTTTGATTTTAGTTTCAACAATATCAAAAAACAAGCTTACAGTACAGATTCGTCTAAAAGTGTATATCTTTTGTCAGGAAAGAGGCTAGCTATATCTTTTTTCGAAACTTACGCGCAGAAAGTGAGCTAATCCAGCTGAAATCTGATCCAGAGCGTACAAACTCGCTATCTCCACCAGGAGCTGCTTCACTCTCTCGGCCCCAGAACACCGTGATATGTAGGCGAAGAAGTTCTTGACAAGATACGCCTTAACGTGCCATCTGGAGGCACGGCACAAGTCGATGGAGATCTTGTTGAAGGCTTCGTGTTCTGGCAAGGTTCTCTTCAGTTCGGCCAGACGAGAATAGACTCCGAATACCTAAAACAAGTTTAAAAGTTAGATTTAATACCTATTTACACAAATATTTGAGAATTTTAGATTTGAAAAGACTTGGGAAAGATACCAAGTCAACTTTTTTTGTTCTGTCATCAATAAATTACATTGTAAAACAAATAATAATATAACTTACTTGGATCCTGGCCACTTGTTCAAAGTCTTGAATCAAGATCTGAGGAGTTAGTCCAGTAAGACCATTGAACGATGACCTATTCACATTAAACGCTTTCAAATAACCATCAATCTGGGCTAACTTGGCGTTTCCTGACTTTATTTTAGCCACTGTTTTCATCAATTGCCTAGAATTATATACAGCCATCGTTAGGTATGTACATATACAAAGAGTATGTAACATAATGTATACAAGATAGTATAAAAATATATCTCAAAATACTAAAAAATCCATTTATCGAAAGTTCACAAATCTTACCGTGCAACCTGTAGCAACATGACGATGTTCTCTCCTTCGTATGTACATCCCCCAACAGCATACGCGTATATCTCCGGAAACCCGCTAGCCTGTGAGTAGCCATGCCCACCACAAGCCAGTCTACATTGTTCTATTCCTTGAGATACCTCCCAAGATACCACAGACTTCAGTCCAGAAGACAGAGAGTGTAGCTCGGGCAGAAGTTCGACATTGCCATCTGATAGTTGTTCCGTTACCTTCAAATACAGATCCCTGACTTCTGAAGCCGCAAACAGAAAAGCTAAGGTTTTGGTGATTTGGGGGAAGATACGAAGCTGCTGGGTACGGTAGTCAATGATCTGAACTTCCCCTTTTCTGAAATATATATTTTAACAAAGTAAAGATACCAAGTCTTTCTTTTTCACACCGTTTCTAATCTCTGCTCCTACTGTAGCTAACTTACCCAGGAACCAGTTCTCCTTGTCTTCTGACGGCAGCGTACCGTGTAGCAATAGTAGAAGCAGCTGCCAACTGCAAGGACTGATCTCTGATCATAATCGACCGTACAAACACCATACTGCCGTAGCCCAACTTCTGATGCTTGGGGTGAATGTACTTTCCCTCCTTTGTCACCTTAGAGTACCTCATCAACATGTTCTCTCTGGGGATACGGTAGTTGTTGAAGAGTAAGAACCCATTGTCAGAACCATTAATTCCCAGTTTTGGGCCGATGTCACCTACCGTAATCCCCTTCAGAGGCTTGTGGTCCTCGAGGTCTCGGATCTGCACGATGAAGGGATGTGGACCGTACTTCTGGCCATCTGTATATAGCTGTGCCATCACAATGGCATGAGTTGAGGACTTCCCAAGTGCGCCAGGCCACCACTTGGCGGCCGACACCTTTGGGGAATGAATCACAAACTCTTCGGTCTTGGGATCGTATGTAGCCGTAGTCTCCAACTGACTCAGGTTGGTACCATGCCCAAGCTCAGTCTGAGCGTAGGTACCAGCTATACCTCGAGTGATGACTAGTCCCAACCATTTGTCGAGCTGTTCTTCTGTAGTCTGATTCTGGATTGTGGGTAAGAACATGACATAGTGCAATGAAAGAGCGTGGAGATCACGACCCATGATCAATCTGGACGATATATTATATCTATATGATTTAAAGCCTAAACTATATTAGTTTTGTAATCTCTCTAAACCTATAAACCTTAACTTCAAACACCTACTGTTGATAGTACATTCCTTCACCGAAGAAGTCACTACCGTCGATGGCATCTGTAGCGTATTCAGTCATGGCTACAGCATTCTTGGCCTGTTGTTCGTACCTCTCTTCTCTACTTAAGAACTCGATTGGCGTTTCTTGTTTGAACTCTGGCTTCGACTCCACAAACTCCAGAATCTCCTTTCTCCGTGCCAAAACTTCCTTTCCGCCGTGAATGAATTCTGACAGCTGGTTCACATCAAAGGAAGCCGCCTTCCTTTCTTTGGTCAGATCTGGGTTGTCACCTGGCCGAATAGTACCAGATACCATTGTTTAGTTATTATAGTATTAACAGTATTTTAGACAGTACAAAGTGTACTATTAGACGCCGCGTGAAGTGTTTGTAGTAAAAACAACTTTACGACTATTAAAGGTAGACAGTTATGGAGAAAGCAAAAGAATACCTCGACTTTATCTTGACTACAACTTTTCTTTCGATGATAACGCTCTGGTCAGGCTTATTTGAAGTGCGGTCAGCGAATCGCGCGTCGATTAAATAAAGAACTGAACGTAAAAGAGCAAGATGCACTTATTTGACTCGTTTACAAGTTTGTTATTCCAATCTTTTAAGTTTGTTATTCATAAACCCTTCTTTACTATCTTAACTTATAGGCTTATTTTACTTAAATTGTAGGCTTACTTTACAAAATTCTCCATAAAATATTAATTTAAAACTTTATTCCTCCCTATCTTTCTTTACATTTACACTACAGGATACCTCGTGGCTTCACAAAGTCTTCAAAAACTTTTGGTAATCAGCCAAAGGAGTTGAACATACGGTTTCGGCAAAGTATTTGTCACTCGGATGTAGTAATTTCTGTAGCGAGATGTAGTTCGGGAGCTCTGGATTCATTTGGTCCTTCTTTAATCGTCTTAGAAAGTCGTATCTTCTTCGTAACATGGCTACTGAACATCGTAAGGCCATGGGGTACTGTACAATCTGTTCGTTTTCTATTTGCATTACTTGGTGCAAATAATTGTAGGTAATCTCGAGGGCTTTAGGATCTAAAACACAGTGAGAAAATAAAATTTAAATAATACTGAGCATAGTAACATTACCATAACTGTTAATATAGTCTATTATAAGAAAATCAAGCATTTACCCATCATAAAACATCGTGGGTCGTTGATAAATATACTTTTGATTTCACCAGCACCTAACGAGAAGTCGTTGTTCATTAACATAGTTATACGCTGCAAAGACATATTACATTAGATATATATATAACAATTGCAAAAATACATATAAATCCAGAAACAGTGCCACTTATAACAATCAGCGAATGGTGAAACAAACTCACAGACAAAGGCCCGATGCCAAACTGTATTATCCTAGGCTCCTTGACTATCATCTTCCTCAGGTCCCTGCCACTCAACTGAAACTGTTTCTGAATCCACCCCAATCTACCATCGATTACATCTATTTCTTGGTTCAGCCAATACCTAAAGTACAAATCAACTTTTAAAATATTCCCTATAAAATACGTTCATTGTAAGTAAATTAACATACATAATCATAACACTTCGTAATATGAACAATAATTTAACATAACAGTAACTTACCTGTATTCTATGACCATCTTCCGTATCTCTTTTTGGGTGAACATCTTCGACTTTAAGTAATTCACTCTGTCCTGTAACCTGTTCGTATCTTGTAGTAGAAAATAAGGGTTCCTCGTGAAATACGATCCTATCTCTGGAGCTGGTACTCTGAGATACTGGACCAACCACTTTATTCTCGGTAAAACATCTTGTTCCCAGTTAAGATACATTAACTTCCTTCCCAGTTTGGGCTCATTATCTACCTAAAACACCGTAATTAAAGTTGGCAACTTTCAAAAGTAAAATATTAATTTTTACAAACTTACCTTATACAAGTCTACGCTAATATCCACAAGTTTCTGTAATACCGGTAGATGATTAACGTAGGCTACTAGACTAGTGGCATGAGTTGGTGGAAGATTACTGACATCCAGAGGGTGGGGGTTTTCTCTGTAATTTCAACTTTTTAGTCTAGTCAAATGAGATTAAACAAAATAATGAAAATCATAGTTTTTACGAAATTTAATCCAAATACCATATTACTCGTGTCAAAGTAAATCATACTGTAAAAGACATAGTAAAAAACTGCAAACAAAAACAATAATCACATACAAAGACGGAGGCTTCGTAAAGTCTGAATTGTCAAGTTCGCCTTCGTCGTAGACAATATTTCTGAATCTGTTGGCTGGTCGAGATTCTCCCAACTCAGAATCGTATCTTCTGACGTTGCCTGAAGCAAAAAACCCAGGTTTATCCTCGTCATTTGTTGCTTCTAGTTCTCCTACCAAAAGTTCCCCCAACAAATTAATCTTTTCTAACTTGTCTTCTACTTTGGATACACTCTAAAACATACTTTTTCTATAAGTCATACATTGGCTAATAACTATTGAAATTAAAATGAATGTTTATTCTTACCGTTTCTTCTTTAGATACTGATGCAACCTTTGGCAATTCAGAATCCTTAGAAGCTAAAGAAGAGGCAAAGCGAAGATATGCCCGAGGCATGTGTCGCAAATGTCTTGTAATCATCGCCTACTACAATATACCTACATTTTAAGCAGTGACTTTTAAAATACAAAACGCCAAAACGTAAAACAAAACAATAACTAGATGCAAAACAAAAACAATTTATTATCTAAACAATCTGAAGGTTAAATAGTACAAGATCTAAGGTTTGACAGGTCCGAGTAGCATCTGTTGTTGTTGTTGAATCTGAAAAGCATCATTTGGTAACTTTATGTAACAAAATAATCCATAAAATTATACGATTTTGCTTAAAATGATGGGTTTATATATTAAAACTGACTTGTGACTTTGCCATTTCCGCCAACTCTTTTTCGATGATAACAGGTAAGAACATTAGAATTCCAGAGGTCGATCCTACCCACAGAGCTGATTTTGAAGTAGAAAACTAAAAAAACATTAATAATATCACAATAACTTCGAATACACCAAACAAAAACCAAAAAAACTTTAGGTAACAACTCACCGCTTTCTTGCCAAACCATAATGTCCAATCAGCTGTGGCACTGACCGAACTTCTCAAAGATGGTGGGAATATCTCTTTCAATGCTTCAATCCTCTCCCAAACTGTTTCGTGAAGCTCATCGTCAGGCACAGAATCCCAATCTACGGTGCTCATTATAACGACTAAAAATTATTACATAGATATTATAATGTAATTAACCAAGCTCAAAGCAAATCATTACTCAAAAATCAAAAAATAGTTAATGGCCGTAACCATGTAAAACAACGTCACATTTATACTTAGAGTTTATAACAATGAACAAAGAACTGAGTATCATAACAAGTTGAGAACGTAACAAAGTCAAGTTCAGACGATCTTCGCCGATCTTTTGCCATCCAGGAACAGACTCTCGCAGTCTTCAATATCTTGAGGCTGAAAAACAACAAATAAATTTTGAAAATTATAGTTTTAATTATAAAGAAACGCTATTTTATTACCTAAAAACTTACTTCAATAATATCCCTTCCATTTAGCTGTGCCAGAACTTTAGCTGGTGTCAATAACTGCATCACATACCGTAAAGAAGCTTCTTTGCCCACATTGCTCAGCTTCTCCACCGACTTTTCGCTTAACTTAACTCCTTCGGCGTCTGCGCGAACTTTTACTATCTAAAACTTGATGAAGTAAGCAAAATTACGTAAAATATTTTTAGGTTATATAATTTTTAATAAAGCCGTTAAATTTTGTGTATAAAACAACCTTCAACACATAGCAGTATGAAACTTACAGAGCCAATTTCGAATTTGTCGTAAGGTTTAGTATGTACAATAAGAAGTCGATCCAGCAGATCCAATGGAATGCAAGGCTCGTTCTTGTCTACAGAGTTCAGGTTTCTGTTCGTGGCAAAGACAACGATCGGACTGATTGGAGATTCAAGAGCTCGATGCAAGAAGGTAAAACACTCCAGATCTAGCATATGCACCTCGTCGATGAATAGAACTCCAGGTAATAGTTCAGCCACTCCTTCTTCGATAAAATTGTTTACCACTTTGTTAACTTGTTCACGTAGCATCTCTAAAACCAATTTATATTGAAACACATGTGTAAAATAGTATTAAAACACATATCAAGTTTATAATAGGTCTCTCCACGAAAATAATACATAAGCTTACCAGTAATTTCTGTTTTCTTTGGTTTCATTAACTGATTAAAGAAAGATAAGGCATCTCCTTGACCGCCATTTGGATTTATATTAGCCACATCGAAGTCATGCAAAGAACAGAACTGAACAACGTCTTTAACCTTATAAACGTCTCCTTTAGGCATCGGCACGTACACATCTGCGTCTACATCAAATTCACTAGCAAACACATCAGACCTTCCTACTCTTTTGACTGAAGCTGCCTTTACATCAATATAGATGACATCCCCAACCTCAACCTTCTGTTTCAACAAGTCGTCGTAGACTGATGGATCTAATTTTAGTTTCTTTGAACCTTTAGCAGTTTTCAGAATAATCTCTACATGGCTGATCGTCTTTCCATATCCAAAGTTGACGCCTTCTTGTTCAAATGGAGTAACTTGAACAACTTCTCCCTCGTATACCTCTTTCTTTTCCATCATTCGCACATCTAAACATTAATATAGATATTTGATACCTAAACATCAAAGCACAAAAAAAGAATACTTACTTATAGCTCTTCTGAAGTTTTCCATCAAGACTTCAGTCTTCTTGACTTCAGAAGAATAGACTTCTGACGCCACCATCGGAACAAAAGGTATTTTATCTCCCAATTCTTGAGCGATCGCCAGAGCAATGGCCGTCTTTCCAGTACCAGGCTTTCCTGAGAACAGAACACCTCGACCAGCCATCTTCTTCTGCTTCACCAACTCGACAATGATTCCAGCGGCTTCTCGAGCTTGTTTCTGACCAATAAAGCCAGTAGACTTGTCAATGGCATCTCCTGTAGCTGGGTCCAATCCCAATCCTTTCACATGACTGTGTGCTGCCACTCTGCTCTTTATTGCAGCATTGTTCTCCTACAAATATAAAAATAAGACTTGATTCGAAAACATCGTAAACAACAAAAAAGATATAACGGTACCTGCTGAACGTTTGTAGATATAGACACCGGTTTTTCGTCAACTTCCATCATGTTTTATCTAATTTCTACTCGGACCCGCGTTTTCTCCTAACAAAATAATTTTTTATTCGGGCGCAACAAAAGAAAATCGTCGCAGTCTGCGAGACGTTTTTATACGATTAAAATTTTCGTCAATATTGTTATAAAAGTGCACAAATACATATAGATATTAAGATTTTAATTTACACGCTGTCTTGCACAAATACATATAAAATAGCATGCTCAAACTGTCTAAATTGTGCAAAACACAAAAAGAAAATAGGTAATATGCAAAAACAATTTATTTTGAAACAGTTTATTTTTTAAGAGTAGGCACAGCGACGTCCGGTTGTCAACAAACTCCACGCACACTGGCTGAAGGCGGCATTGATGGCAGACGAGTCGGCAATCCTCCTGGACAGCCGGCCGCGGCCCAAGCCGAAAGTTTCCACACGGACTGAATTACCTGGACCTTCGGTACCAAAAGGCACGGTCAGCGTTTGGAGTGTCTTGAAGAGTTTAATCGGAAAGGTAATATTACTTTATTTAAATCAAATTACAGAACCTTTTGTGATTTTTACTATAATATTAAACTTTACTTTGCGAACTACAGGAGCTTTCTCGGAGCACGTTACCTATTGGTCTAAATGAACCAATCACTTTCCTCCAACGACTGGCAGAATACATGGAACACAGTGATCTACTGGCGCAAGCTACTCAAAGTGACGACCCTCAGCTTAGAATCGAGGTAAGTGGTGCTACCTAACTGTTACATATATTACTGAATGACACAAAAATACTTACCATATTAGTATGACAGTAACAATATCTAGGCAGTAATATCTAAGGCCATTATTTATAGTTGATCGCAGCCTTTGCGGCCTCGACTTTGTCCAGTATCCGACTGACAAAGCCCTTCAACCCTCTGCTGCACGAGACCTACGAACTGAATCGTCCTGAATTAGGCTTCAACTTCATCGCTGAACAAGTGTCACATCATCCCCCGATCTCCGCCTTCCACGCCCAGTCCAAGACGTTCGAGTTCAGTGGTACTGTCGCTCCGAAGGTCAAGTTCTGGGGTCGATCGATCGAATGTGATCCTGGAGCCGCCTTCACGTTGAAGTTGCTACGGTAACCATGTTTGTAACTTTTTACAGTTAATAGTCATTTGAGTATTGACAATCGTATACGTAATATAAGTTTGGTTTTAGAAAGGAAGGCATCGAAATCTACACTTGGAATGCGACCAGTTGTGTCATATACAACATCATCATGGGGACGATGTACATTTGTGCCGTAAGAGTATTACTGTTAGAAACATAAAGTAAATTTGTCAGTAATATGTACATTATGTTTAGAATGGCCACATGACTATCATCTCCCACTCCACACCGTACGAAGCCAAGCTACACTTCAAAGGCGCAGGTTCAGGAAGGGCTGATTTGCTTATGGAAGGTGATGTATTCATGCAGTAAGTTACTGTAGTTAAGCAACAAGCTGTGATAGAGGTATATTAGTAGTAGATGACATCTTAAATCGTAAAATGAGTTGAGACTACTGTAACTAAATTTTAGCAAAACTAAGGTCAGCAAAGTGTACGGTAATTGGGCACACTTTATAGCCAGCATGCCCTACAAGATCTACATGGACAATGCTGCGACATACGAACAAAACTTCAGGAAGCATTGCGACAGTCTCGTTGAGGTAAGTTTCAGATAATCATATTTTCGAAACGTACTTTAATAAATTTTTTGTCTCATAAAGTAGATTTTTTACAATTTCTTTACAACTACTACAATAAGTAGAAGCTAAAGCAACATATTGAATCTACTTTGTACATAACCATCTTAGACTTGTCCGATTGTCATGTTCAAAGATTCTAAGCTGTTATGGAGCTCGATCGAACGTCCTCCACGGTCAGAGTACTTCTACAACTTCAATTACTTCACCATGATGCTGAACGAGATGCCCGAGAATTCAGCATCCCTTCCCAAGACCGACTGCCGATTCCGACCAGATTTGAAGTACTTTGAGTTGAGCGAATTCAGTAAGTTAATATTATTAATACTCTATGTTTAATTATAGTTTAATGTTGTTATATTTATTAACCTTTATATCTCTTGTAGGTAAGGCCGAGTACGAGAAGAACCGACTGGAAGAGAAGCAGCGAGCAGCTCGAAAACGATCCAAGAAAAGCAAAAAAGACAAGGAGGGAAAGTAAGAACAACATCCAAAACACAAAATCATTTAACATTTTCCTTATAATATATTCACGCGATATTGTTTTAGGTGGTTCAAGTACGTTGGAAAGGACGCGTTTGGTCGTGACAATCAATGGGAGTTTGACGACACTTACTGGACCCGCTCTGTCTCTACTGTATCCGAAACTGACGATATATTTTGAATATTTTTCATTTTGAAATGAAATTTATTCATTACGAAGTCGCATTTATTTTTTTTTGCGTATAATATGAGTTACGCGGCCTGCAGGGTGTAGAGCGCAGACTGATAGAGTTTTTTTTGCAAGATTTTGCATTTTTTTTGTCCTTCATTAGTTTCTCTTTGAAACTTCAGGTTAATTATCTTATTATTGGAAAAATAACTATTTTTTTTATTTTTAATTAATTTGAGTAAAAATTAATAAAGCTCTTAGGTTTATCGTAATATTGATTGATCCGATCATTTGCTATAACTTCTCGTGTTTAATCTTAAGCTTAGTATCGATAATTGACGTTTCCTCTAGATGTCCCGGGTTGTACGGGCTTACCGAAAGCTGGCTTATTGGCCACGCCAAGCTTGGAAATTATGGCCAGAACAAATGATCGTCTTTTGTACATTTGGATCAGTCGGAGTCTTCGGTGCTATTCGTGAAGCAGTAACTAACCCGTACTCTATCGGTAAGTTGGTCCTTTCAATGTTAAGATTGTTTAGAGCGTCCATGGTATCGTTCCAACTACGATGTGGTTCGTCCTGATGCTAGAATTGTACATTTGTGGAGAACTCCAGAGGTATGTTATCATAGACAATATGAGAATTTGGGGCTTATTCGTAATTGTTTTTATTTGGATGTACGAGGTGTAGGTCAAAATGAAAATTTTGATGATAAAGGCGTATTTTTGGATGAGTACATTCACACTGGGCTAAAAATAAAAGTTATGATAATATGTATTTGGAGAAAAGGTTATGTTTATGTTGAAAGTCTTTTGAAAAAGTAGTGTTGTGTTGGTCTTATATGTAACATTTGAGAAGAGTATTCTAGAAATGTTTCTTTGTGTTCTATACTAATGGTACTGTTTTCCAGGAGTATCCGGCCAAATACGAAACCAACAGAAACGCAGGTCACGTTACCACTTACAAGAAGGACTACGGCTACAATCTCTGAATTGTGGAATTATTAGGCTTTTGGTGATATAAATAAATACTTTTTGAAACGGAAAAGGGGGGGGTGGTAGGTTCGGTTACAATCGGCGGCGGTTTCTTTTTGAGTGCGCTTTACGGAAGAGTAAAACCCTCAGGCAGTGGAATGTTGTCTTTTTCCGTTTGGTTCATAATTCACTTGTCGATACTTCACCTTGGGTTGATAACGGCGGACCATGTGTGTAATCAGGTATAGTATCGAGTGTAATATCAGTTTTGTAAAGAATACAGAGTATCGATGTTCGTGTCTCTCTTGTCATCGGATGTTCTCAGATCAAAGGAATGCCGTCACCGTGGAGTTCGAAGAATGTAGCGACGGGGTGGTGGTGGATCTGAAGAAGGTCAGGCAGAAGATCGCGAACTGGGTCAGGGAGGAATGTGCTTTTATACTGAAGTGTGGAAGGTCGAGTAGAGGTCTGGATGCCAAAAGTGTTGTTATCACTGACTTTGCTTGTATGGAGGGCATGGAAAGTCGAATGAGTTTGGTGGTACGGTGGAATTCTAGTGCTTCTGTTGATAACGGTAATGTTTTTCAATTTAAAAATTTGTTTTGGGTTTTGTAAAGTTGTTGTTTATGGGCTGGGTGACCTTCTTTTGTGGACGATATATTCAGATTATCCTTGTTTTGCGTTACAACGGGTAAATAAGTAATGGTTTAGATATTACTAGAGCAACCAAAAAATTATTTTAAGAATAACATTTTTTTAAGTCAGTTTTGTCAAAAATTGTTTTTTTACGTTTAAAAACGTTAACTTAAAAACTAAAAAAATTGAAACAAAAAAGTTAAAATGAATGACATTTCGAACTGAAAGTGGAAACATGTTTAGAAGCGAACTTGGTTTCCCAAAACATCTTGATCGACGTTCTTCTGGCTCGAGAACACCTGCTCTCGACGTTGTTGGACTCGACCTTGCTCCAGGTGATTCCTTCCCAGCCTCGCCTCAACTCTACAACAACATGGAGACAAGTCGTCGTAATTGGCGTCGTATCTGTGTTATGTTCCTTTCTTTTCTGCGGGCTAATTGCAGCTTGTGTTGCTCTGAATGTGGTCGGCTTTCAGCGAGTGTTCGGTCGATGTTGCATCAGGAAGAATCGACCGTCGAAGGAGCTTCAAGAGCTGAACGAGTTGAGCCGGCGGAATCAGGAGATGAACTTGGCTGATTGGGAGTGATAAGGGTATTATACTATGAGGGGGGTTTTAAAGATACGGTATTTTTAAGGAGATTTTGTATTTTTGGGTTACGGTAGTTTAGCAAAAAGATACAGTAATCTCTTACAGATGTTGTGAAAAAGGTTATGGTAGTTTTGTTAGGGTTTCTATTTTTTTACGTTACTGTATTTTCTGCTCTTGACGGTTACTTTTGTTATATGTCAGTACTGTAATTGCTCAATTAAGTCTTTGTTTTGTTTACACTTACTTAATACGATCTTATGTTAGTAATATGCCTACTCGTTGTCCATGTTGATTATTGTATCATGGGAAACCCGGATACGTCAGTATGGGTGTTGGCAATAGTTGTAATAATAAACCAATTTAAAGTTTAAACTGATTTCGAATTTAATTACTTTTTAAAATGTCACTTCTTGCTTAAACGGCATAAATACCGGAGTAATTGCCATATTATGCGGATATAATTAGAGTTGAATAAACATTGCGGAGAGACAAAAGTTTTTAATTTGGAGATGAGACGACCGAGGTTTGACTATAATTGCGACTGTAATTGTCGTCGAATCCAGAAAGATTTGAGTCAGAAAGCGCCGGAAGCCTTCAACGTCAACTCCATTTTATTGTAAAGGTTACTCGGGAAAGGTAAAGCTTTTTGTAAAGCCGGCTAACAAGGTTCTTGTTTGATAAACCAAGGTTTATTTACATTGGGTTCACGTTGTAAGGGTTTTATATTGTTTATAGAGGGTGATAGGGGTGGTGTTTTTATTGTTTTAGAGGGGGTTTACTATTTATTTTTAAATTAGGTAAAAGTAAAACATATCGAGTATATATCATGGTAATGAATAATTTAACACGTTGAACACGTTTTGCTTAT
The DNA here is from genome assembly GCA_904066225.2 of Bursaphelenchus okinawaensis. Lineage (NCBI taxonomy): Eukaryota > Metazoa > Nematoda > Chromadorea > Rhabditida > Aphelenchoididae > Bursaphelenchus > Bursaphelenchus okinawaensis. The sequence goes on from CAJFCW020000006.1 coordinate 5,695,100, forward strand.
CTATGCCATTTTTAAGATTATGAGGTGTAAAAGTGTAACTTTCCTCTAAAAATATTTCTCTATTAACCTTTATATGAACCACCAAGGCCTTATTGTCTCACCCCTACCCAAAACTGGATGAATTATTCCTGAATAGGTGTGCCAATCCATCGGAACAGTTTGCCCCCCCCCCCCCCCCCTAATGCCGTTTTATTTGCATTTCTCGGTCTTTCGCTTTCCTTTTTTGGCGGACTTAACGGTCATTTTACTCTGATTACCATGGTAACAGGTACCCGAATTGTTTTATGGGATCATCTGGATGTTCGCCCTTCGGTCTCTTATCAGATGGATCGCCGTCCCAGTTAACATCTACTTCAAGGTGATTCCGGCGCCGTTTCTTTTACTTTTCGAGAATTACGCGACAAAAGGTAACCTCAGGCTGCGACGTCACGTTTGAGTTTTAAATTATTATATTTGGGGGTGGATTTTTTAAATTTTTGGGGTTTTAAGTGGGATTTTTGGATTTTATGGACAATGTATTTGTAATCAATCATTTTGGCAGTCTTTTTTGATCAATAATGTTAAGAACCAGCTCTTTTTTCTAAAAATGTTAGTAGTTTTTTTTGTTCTAGGTACTTTCTGACCCCATTATAATATTTTTTCACCTTTTTAGATAAGAGTTTTGTTGAATATATCTCTATAATTACTTTATATAACCTAAGATAACATTGAAGTTGCAATGTCAAATCTAAAATAATGTTGCAAACACTTTCTACAGTCTAAGACCGTACTGTAATCCTTGGTCCGGCCTAAGACAATATTGTAATCGGTTTGTTGACAGCCGGTTGTTCGCCGGCTCGAGTTACGCGGTTTTAGACCGGTCGGTCACGTTCTGATTGTCACGTCGGAAAGTAGATATTCTCAGATAGCTGGGGCTATATTCTCTTCGTCGAGAGTGCAAACAAACATAGACAAGACTGACCAGCGTCCAGTCGAATGCCGACCTCTTGAGATAGCTCGAGAGCTGGCCTAATCTTTTCGAAACTTTTCGAATTACTTTTTCTTTACAGTACTCTATTGTGATTGGGTTTGGTTACAGTACTCGAATTGTCTGATTAGGCGATTAGTATATACCATTATGGTTTTATTACCGTGATTCTTTATTGAAAATACTATAACTTCCTGTAATTAAACTTTCGGATATTTATGTCATTTAAAGTAGTAATTAAAGATATATGGCATTTTATAGCCTCTATATACCGATAGTAACATATTGGCTGCTTTTGCGGTATCTTATCAGCGCGCGTGTCTCTATACCTATACCTATATTAACATGCTAATAAAATATTTTTATTAATTAATTTATATATGTGCAAATATACTAGGTACGACACGTTTGTCGATATACTATAGTATATACAGCGTGTATGTTAATATGCAAGGGGTATTCACTACATATAACGTATAAATAGGTAATGGTCGGGGTTGTTTGGGCCATTTAATGACCGTTTTCGACCTCAGATCGTATGAGAATTTGCATGATTCAGTGGTTTTATGTCGCGCGACCGACTTCCCGCGCCTATAAACTCGAGTTTATATCGAGCGTGACGTTCCATTAACATTTTCAGGCTGAATGTCATGAACAAGGTTGCCCTGCTCGGCCTTTTGTGCTTCTATGGCCTCATACACACCACGATAGCAGGTAATATACATAAGGAAGAGCTTTTTTAGGCAAAATATTAACTTAGAAACGCTGTTTTAGTGTGAGAGCAATGCTTATTTTATGTAAAGATCCATTTTTTGATGTAAAATACTTAATATAAAATTCATTTTTGTAAATAATACCTAATTTGTTCCAGAAGACCCAAAGCTATGTGTGAGTAACGTCTGTTTCAATGGAGGCATCTGTATAGTGGAGAAGGGTGACAATAACGACAGTCCCACCTTCCAATGTGAATGTCCAGCCGGCTTCACGGGCACGTTGTGTGAAGAACAACTTGATTGCAATCTAAAGTGCAAGAAAAATGGGATATGCAAATTCCACAACGGATCTCCGGAGCCATTCTGTGCATGCCCCGAGGGCTTTTCTGGACTACTGTGCGATAAAGAAGCCGACTGTCAGCAAAGCGGTTGTCCCGAAGAGCAGGTCTGTCTTATGGATCTGACGCTCTACAGATTCTCGTGCGAATCTGATCTCTGTCACAGTAATCCGTGTCATCACAACGCAACCTGTCGTCCGATTAAGGTAATTTGTGTTACGCTTTAATTAGTTTTGTCAGGAAGTCGTAAAGGTTTACGGAAGCAGGGGAAACCGTGGTAAAAGTTGACACAGAAGCGGTAAAAGTATTGTAAAAACATAAAAATCAAAATTTAAAAATTTTGAAAAAAACATAAATTTGAAATGTTTTTCGAATTAAATTCGTATTTTAGGACGACTTTTTGTGTGAATGCGCCAAAGGCCTTCGAGGTCGACTGTGTGATGAAGATGTAGATGAATGTGAAGAAGAGGCAATGCCATGTCTGAATCGAGGGGTTTGTGAGAATATTCTGGGAGGTTACAACTGTAAATGTCCCATCGGATTTGAAGGTAAAATCTGTGAGCAAAGGGTCGGAGAATGTGTTCAGAAGCCGTGTGTGCACGGTAATTGTGTAGACATTGAAGCCGGCTTCAGATGCGATTGTAACGAGGGATTCGAGGGACGGCTTTGTGATGTGAGTTTAAATATTATAATGTAAAAAGGTTTTTATATAAAATATTAGTTTTAGAACTTACTTTGCTATATTAAGGTATGACTTTACTGTATTAGCGTATCACTTTACTATAGTAACGTATTTAGAAAGAAGCAGAATGTAAAGTAAAAGGCAGAGATTGTTTAAATGGTGGAGTTTGTGTGAAGAACGGAACGCTGGCACACTGTGAATGCCCAGAACCTTTCCAAGGAGAATTTTGTGATCGGCTACAGTTGGCTACAGAAGAAGAAGAAATCAGTAGCACAAACAACGTAGTCAGTACTACCATATCTGGCTGTAATTGTCAAAATGGTGGAGTTTGCTCAAGTAATGGTAAGTTGTTTTACAAAGTATTGTCATTACTAAGACTTTTGCTGCAGGTTGTAATGATATCTTTACGACTCTAACTTCACGTTACTTTATTTTAACTTATCTTATAGCATAATATTATATATCTTAGCTTTAGATGTCTGCGAATGTCCGTCTAACTTTGTTGGCCCCCAATGTCAAGTGAAGTGTAATTGTATGGATACACAAGTCTGCCATGTAGCGCCGTCTGAAGTTGGTTTTCAGTGTACTACGGTTGAAGGATCAGTCGATAATGTACCAGTTATACCAGACATTGCACAATCTGGAGTGGCTGTTGTGCCTTTATTTGTAAGTTTGACAATCTCTGCTTTGGCCTAAACTGCATAATTTAAGGTTATAATAAAGTATGTTTTCAGAACATATCAAGCTGTGAAGAATGTACGAATTCAGAGAAATGTGTGGTCAGTAACCAACAACATCTCTGTTTATGTCACCCCAACTACAAGGGATCCTACTGTTCTGAACGCAGTAATGTAAATCTTCTTTTAGTTTTTTCATTTAAAGCTTTTTAAAGTGAACGGTGCAAGGGGTGGGAGTATCGCGCAGTGCTATGAGGTGATACTATGAAATTAATAGTTAAAATGTTTTACTGAACAAAAACTATCTAGGTATGTGAGTCAGTATCGTGCCCTCACCGCCAGCAGTGTAGACTACGAAGAACGAGCCAGACTGACGTACCCTACTGTACCTGTCCATCAGGATTCACAGGCGACGATTGTAGCCACAAGATCGACGATGCCAACTTCAACAATTCTTCTGTAGTCGTCGTACAGGTTTCTGGAGAAGATACGAAGCACTGGATACAATTCACGTTTCGTACCACCGTAACAAACGTTCACATCATGACCGGAGAGTCTATTTTGAATGACTTTTCGTATTCAATCGGGCTACACGATGGCTACGTTTACTTTAGTCTAAAGGATCAGCCGAAGCAACTAGTACAAGATACCAAGGTCAACGACGGAGACTGGTACCAGGTCACGTTGGTTGGTACTGGCAATGGCACGGTTATAGAAGTGGCACACTTTGAGACTGGGTATGTGTTGGGACATCTGCAGTTGTCGGCCAATAAGTTTGACATCTTTTCGGTGAGGTTTGGGAGATTCGACAGAGACAATTACTTCGTTGGCTGTGTTCGTAACATCATGGTAAACGGCAGGACTATTGACGTTTTCTCTAAACAGTAAGTTGACGTAGCTACATTACTTATTAGTCTAACTATGCTAAACATTGTCTTAGCCAATATTTTTCTATTTTTTATAAACTTATTGACCGTATATTGTTGTAGACGATCGATTGACGTTGGTCGTGGTTGTCAGCGTGAAACCCAGTGCAGACCTGACACTTGTGCTCACGGCGGACGTTGTATTGACCACTGGTCGTACCACCAATGTGAATGTCGTCGACCGTACCTCGAACCCGACTGTAGCCATCGACTCTCAGAATCCACTTTTGGCCACGATAACTTGACCTCTCTGGCCGAATATGTTGGCGATGCCGACACTTCTGGTCGACTATCCAAAGCCACAGATGTGTCATTCATTATACGAACCAACCGTGATGTAGGTCAGGTATTCTACCTTGGACAGACTTCTGACGATGACACGGCTACATTCTTGAGCGGAAGGCTGGCCAATGGTAGCTTTGAAGTTGACTCTAGACTCGGTGGAAGGAAAGTTTTTGCACTGAAAGGGAATACAGTAATCGCTGACAATGAGAATCACATTGTTACAGTAGAAAGGAGAGGGAATACGGTAGAAGTAAGTGCACGATAGGTTAAGCTGATTTTGAATTTAGTTATACGTCGACGGAAAGATCGATGGATCTCTGAAGATTGACCGACCATTCGAACATCCTCTACTGGTCGATAAGTTCATACTGGGCGGTAACATGTCACAGTACGACAACGATACCAGTATCTTCAAGGGAACGCTACAAGATGTTCGGATCAATGGGGATTCTGTGATTCTGAATAAGCATGAATCTGAATTGGCACGGTCTTCATTGCCGATGACGATGGTCGAGAATCAGAATCTACTGGAGGTATGTTGAGTTGTAGTTTGACTTGCGTACAGTAAAAGCAAATAAACAGCATTAAAATAATGATATCTACAGTACTGTGTTAGTAAAAAATTTTTAAGGGTACGGTAAGCGACGAAATCTGTGCTACATCCACACCGTGCGTGAACGGTCGTTGCACGGACACCTTCAACGACTTCGAATGCGAATGTAGCGCTGGCTACATGGGCAAGAAGTGTGATATGAGGGACTACTGTAGCACTCAGCCCTGCCCCACAAACTCTGAATGTCTGAATACTCACGGTGGTTACGTGTGTAAGTCTCCGGCTACATTTGCTACAACAAGTCACGCTGAATTCGTGCTACAAGGAAATGACACGGTAGATGTAGCCTTTGATCTTACCTTTTCTCTACGCACACGATCTGAGAAGGCCAGGATATTGACGTTGAGGCTACGGAACGACACGATGTTCATGAAAATCGATGGCAGAGGTGTCAACTTTGGTCTGAAGACGAATGACGGTGTAGTCAATGACACCGTGAGGACAGATGTAGTTGATGGACAATGGCATTCTGTGAATCTGTTTGTGAAGAACAAACAACTATATGCCAACTTTGATAACATGTCGTCGATCAAGATATTCAGAGACTTCAGATGGGAGTACGATGTTAAGGATGACTTTGACAGTGTAGTCTTCGGAAAGGATGGCAGTGACGGCAGTTTTAAGGTCTGTTTTGATGCTTAATACTATATTTTTGATATAACTCTTTCTTTTACTTGTTTACAGTAATTTATATTACTGTAATGTATGATTATCGTCTGTTTACAGGGGTGTCTTCACAATGTAAAACTGTCATCGTACCCTTATGTAACCTTTTTTGGAGCAGAAGGCAGTGGATTCATTGAAGGATCTCACTTGGTGGCGTCAAAGCTGATCAACATACGACCAGATGGCTGTCACAGTAAGAGTCTCTGTGACAGTAACCCCTGTAAGAATGGAGCACTCTGTAAAGACTTATTTGACAAACAAAGTTGTGAATGTGCCAAAGGCTTCGAGGGAGAGTTCTGTGAGGTAGGTTACTATCACATATCTTACTATGTATTGATACTGTATTTGACATTTCGTTTACTGTGCCAAAGACTGCACTTAACCCAATAGCATTATAATACATACTATGTTTTAGATAAATGTAAACGAATGTAACGGAGTAACAGATTGTGGCGAGAACGGTGTTTGTGTAGATGACATTGCTACTTTCAAATGTCAGTGTAAAAAAGGATTCTCTGGAGCACGATGTGAAGCACCTGTCGACTTTTGTACGAAGAATCCGTGCAAGAACGGTGGAACATGTAGTAATGTTAAACACGGCTACGAATGTAAATGTACGGAAGCCTTCATTGGTCAGAACTGCACGGTGAAGAGGGATACACAGTGCGCGACGAGACCGTGCAAGAACGATGCTCAATGTCAGGATTCTGAAGTGAGTTTTGAAATTAAGGCTGATATTTATGTTACAATATTGACAAATGATGTTGTCTTGAATGTTACAGTAGTAATGTTGTTCTTTCTTTTCAGATGGGACCTCAATGTGATTGCCAAGTTGGCTTCAGCGGTGATTTGTGTGAAGTGTCTCTAGGAGACATCGCTTGCCTTGACATGCCATGTCGCAATGGTGGTAAATGTAAGACGACATACAAGAACTCTACCACCTACTTCTGTGATTGTCCTTCTGAATTCGAGGGTGACCACTGTGAAGTCCCCAAAGACCACTGCAAGCCTTCATCGTGCAAGCACGGTGTATGCAGGAGCATCTTTAATGACTTCATGTGTAGCTGCAAGGAAGGCTGGGAGGGGTTGCGGTGTGACAGAGATGTGAATGAATGCCTAGAGCACTTCCCTTGCGAGAACAACGGTAGCTGCGTGAATACAGAAGGCGGTTTCAACTGTGTCTGTCCTCAATATTACTTCGGCGAACGGTGTGAGACGGCAGGAATATGCACCACATCACCGTGCCAGCACGGTAAATGCATCCAGAACGGCCAGAACAACTACACGTGCGAGTGTAAGAAAGGGTACGAAGGTGTCAACTGTGATGTGGAGATAGATTACTGTAAGACAGAACCGTGCCAGAACGGAGGCACCTGTAAACGTATGATCGGAGGCTTCGTATGTTCGTGTATCGCTGGTTTTACCGGGGAAAAGTGCGAAACCGACATCGACGACTGTGCTGGAGGTAACAAATGTGCAAATGGAGGGAAGTGCATGGACAGAGTCAATGGGTTCGAGTGCAATTGTCGAGGTACAGGCTACAAAGGAACACAATGTCAGGAAGATATCAACGAGTGCGACGAAGAAGGACTGAACTGTGTCAATGGACATTGCGAGAACCTGCCAGGATCTTACTATTGTCATTGCAAAGAAAGTAAGTACTTCACTGAAAAGCCATTCTAGTCATTGAGTAATTAAAGGCATACCTACTCTTTGATTACTTCTAGTATAATATTACAACTTACTTTAACTATATTGCAACTTTAGACTTCATCGGATCCAAGTGTAATATGGTAAATCCCTGTACGATACCGAATACGAACAAGACATTACACAACTGTGTCCATGGCGAATGTGTCAACCCTCGTGTCACAACAAACGCTTCGGGACGAGAACTAAGTCAGTATGAATGCAAATGTCACAACGGTTACACAGGGCCTCAATGTATTCAAATGGTATGTTAGTACAGTATTTTTGGATTGCTAATATCTTATAAATGGTGTCACGACATATAGACTTTCGACACAACTCATACAACCTATGTGATCATTACCTATTGTCTTACTTGCCATTCATTTCAGGTTGAAAAGGCCAAGTCAGTATCCTTGGGATACATAATAGGGCCTTCTTTGGTGCTACTGGTCGTGTGTGCCATAATGGTGTGTATGTTGTTCTACTTTGTGGCCAAGAATCGAAGAGCCAATCAAGGGACGTATAGTCCTTCGAATCAGGAAATGACAGGAGCCAGAGTACAGGTAAGTGCGACCTTAAACTAATACTTTTAACGCCCACCGAGGATCTAAAACTGTCATTCCAAAACATATTACAACAAGGTAATGGTATCTGCCTTCAGATGCACCAAATCCAGAAACCAATCAAGAAACAGGAACGGCTCATTTAAATACGGGTGTAGCCAAACTACTCATGACAGTGTACATAACATATCAACGCACTTTCACTCACAAAATACGGGTTTCTTTTATTTCACCCATTTTACAGTACTACTTTATTATTACGGTAACAATCAGTTAATAAATTATAAATTGAAGAAAGTGTTAATTTAACAGTTATTAAAAGATTAGGTAACAAGCTAAGTCATAAAACATAAGTTAACAACCAGACTACAATATTGTAAGGTTAGACAAGATACTAAAGAATAAGTTAATAAATTGACAAAACATAAAAGACAACCCGCAATCACAGCTCGGCATGACTATCCTCCTCTTGCTGCACTTTTGGCGTCAGTTCTCCGCTGAGCACCTTCTTGATCTCGGTATCGTACTCAGTCCATTCTGGTATGATTCTCATCGCTGAATCCAGCTTTGGCTCTTTGGTTTCTGGATTGTTACACTAAAACCGTTTTTGATTACTTTGATAAAATCTATTAGTAGTTTCAACATCTCTAACCAATTAGGGCATTTATAATTGACTACTAAAATATTTCAAACTTACCAAATCGATAGTCTTGGCCTGTTTCTTAGTCTCGTCAGAGCACCATGTCTCGCACCACAACCATTCTTGAGGCAAACTCTTGATTCTGACTTGATGTATCATATTGTTCGGCAAGTCCTGATCCAAGTTAGACAAACTGTTAGGATCAGCACTCAGACCTTGATATTGACCTCTGAGACGGTCTCCAGCCGCGATCTGTCTGAACTTGGCCAAGTCGACCACGTACAAAGCACTAATGTGATACCTTCTTCCAGCCAGATGATTCGACCAGTAGCCCTTCTTCCAGAATCTAAAGCCTTCCATTGAGGAACGACTGTCACAGAACGGAGTGTAGCCATAAGGAGCTCCGCCCAGATCAAAGTTCATCAACTCCATCATGTCAGTTCGAACCACTTGATCGGCATCTACAAAGATGATCTTCTTGATGTTCAAGGGGAACAGCACGTCAAGGAACAGAATCTTGTAGCCCCACATGATACGTTGCTTCTCCGACTGTTGGTGTAGCCATCTCGGCCACTTGTATTCTACCAGTTCGAAGTCAAACCCGTAATATTTGGCCATTTTAGGTAGCGATTCCTATAAAATTTTGTTTTGAAAAAATTTAAAATGCCTTACAAGGTCTTTAGTAAACTTGAAAACGTATTCAAATTTGAAAACTTATTAAAAAACACTTTGAACATACCCTAAACTGAGGTGACAAGTAGTTGTTTAGCAACCAAAACTTGACCGGATGTTTAGTGTTCTTGACCACGGAGACAATCATAATCCTCATAAATCGCTCGTACAAATGGCCAGAAGCCAAGGAGAAGATGTTGATCTGTTCGTGTTTGTCTCCACCGACCAGTTTGTTCTGAATTGAAGACCAAATCGACTCTTCTTCTTCCTCTGCAAACATTGGGACCTCATCTTTGGCTCCAGAATCCGAAAGAAGTCCTTCATTTTCCTTTCCTGGCAACTTTCCGACCCGAACTCGGATGACTCGACCGAGAAAACTGTCAATGACAACCCGGATCTGCTGAACGCCTTGTTCACTTTCAGTGTTGGTGTGGTTGTGGATACTGTAGATTCCTCGTGATTTACCTTCACGTAGTTGCAGAATCCAAGCTCCTGGAGACGCCTTCAATTGGAAGTAACCCTAAAATCATTTTTAATTACTTCAGACACCATATCACAATAATACACAAACATTGTCACGGATTTTTGTTTTCCTGTGCATATTTTCTAAATACTATAAGACTTACTAAATTAGCCATCACAATTGTATCAAAGACAGCTGGCTCAGTTTGCGTTCCTAAAATAAATTGCAATCCTCGAGGCGGAGAACCACTCTCAACGTCAAAGCAGTGTCCTTCCAACAGAATGTGTACCAACTCATAGACAGCTACTACATCTTCTTGGGCTACAGATTCCATCTTGATGTTGTCCAGATCGTATTTGGCAAACACTGGTTGCACCATCCAGGCATCTGGAGGAATAATATTCAAGGTGAGAAGCTGTTTGTTAGGCAGTTCAGAGAAGGTGAGAGCTGGACTGACAATCTTTCCATTAGTGTCAAACAGCAACTCTTCGTTCAGGGAAAATCTGAAGAAGCGCTTCAACGGTAGTTCGCTGAGTTTGGCCTTCGGATTCATGACTATCTTGATGTCACAATTCAGCACTCGGGTAAGACTGGCTACCACAGCTGACAGTCGTTGAGCTCCTTTACTCAGAGAATCCACAACCAATGTCAAGTCAAGGATTCCTCGCTTCTGGTCGCCAGCCAACAAGTACAATACACTCTCGGAGTCAGAAGCCAGACTCAGCTGACGACGTTCTTTCTTCACTGCGTACTTTGCAAAAGCTGACCATGCTCTGAGCAGAACATCACTGGACTTGTCGTTAGCAGCAGGTACATCTAGTTTGTCAATAGCATCAGCTAGTTCAACAGCTCCTCGCTGTTTGGCCAAGTGTTCCAAAAGAAAGATATCCTCAACTTCAAGAGTTTCACTAGCTTTCAGTGGACCGTATACCTAAAAATCAAATTTTAGGTAACAATTTGTACCAAAACTAATTTTTTTTAACAATTATAACTTACTTCACCATTCACAATGACAGCAGCCTTCTTTTCCCCAACAACTCTCTTGGCAAACTCATTTTCAAGTTTCAATTTAAAGTTGCTCAGCGCGGCGAATTCTTTTTTGAAAGAAGACACGTCCAAGTCCTAGAAAATCAAGCGTCAGATACCATAATCAAGAAAAATAGTATGATTTAGCAAATAGCTAAAGTTAAGTGAACTTACCTTAACCTTCAATTCTTCCAACTTCTGAACATTCTTAGAAGCCTTGATCAACCATGCTTCATCGTTCAACTTCTTAGTCAAGACTTCTTTAGCAGCTTCAGAAGGCAAAATCTCAATCAGACCGTGCACAAACTTGTTGACCTGAGACTTTGCACTTCCAGACTGAATAAAGGCTAGTCTAATCGTTTTGGATCTCTTCAGAGCTTTCAAAGCATTCAGAGCTACCCATCTGTCAGACTTTGAATCAAAGTCGACCACCAACCACAATGTCAGCCACCGAGTCTTATCTCCTCCTAAATAAGTTAAGGTGAAAATAAATAATTGGAAATTGCTAACATTCCAAAATTGTGCTTACCTTCTCTTGTAAAGTGTTTTACACGCTCCAAAACACATTGATTTAGTTCAGATTGTCCAATTTTTGCAATTTCTGCTTCTGTTTTAGCTGCGCATGCTGAAGTTAAATTTAGGTATAAATAGAGTTAACAAACGTTACATAACTTAAAAAATATGCTAATGAATTAATAAAAACTTACGATAAACGTTTTCATGAACAACAACAACATCTGGTGTTTCCAGGAAACGTCGGTTAAGCCGAGGTAACACTTCAGGTTGGCTCATGACCCAGTTCTGAACGTTGTCTCGGTCTGTCAGTTTTCCCATCATAACAGATCGTTGCAAATAGTTAGTCTGTCTCATGATCTGCATCAGAATCGCTTCCTCAATCCGATCTGGTGTGACCGAAGCATCGTCAAGGATGATTCCGTTCAACATTACTTTAGGCGCCTTCTCCAACAAACTTCGGCGAAGGAAAGCAGCTCCAGCAGTACGACCAGTATCGTAGTCACTGTCAGCTTGGAAGACGTCATTGATGTCTTCACCGTGGAACTTCTTTTTAAAGAAATTGTGAACGGCTTCTGCTGATGGATTCGAAGAGATTATCTCCAAGCACTAAAACATATTGTTTTAGAACAACTTTATGGTAAAATTAATAAAACATACAAAAAATATACTATCAATTCTAATTTATCAATACAGTAATTTTTAAAGTCGAAACTTACTTTTACCAACAAATCAATCGCTTTTGGAACAGACTTCCTATCGGATTTTGCAAAGTTGTACAAGTTCAGAAGAGCGACTCCAGTATCAGTCAACCCAGACACTGTTTTGTCATCGTTGACTACAAACACATAACCAATTCTGATAGGAACTCTGTGGATGTACAGTGAATGTCCCACAGACAACAGATTCTTCGCTTCCGGACTAGCTGGATCCACCACAAATATTAATGTAAAGAAATTCCTTGCAATCGGCCTTAACATTCCCATGTAAGTAGGCTGTAGAAGTGCTTTCACACTGTTACCCCAGTCCTTGTACTGTTTATCCTTGTCCAAGTTATTCAAGTATTCTGGATAAGCTTCTCTGTAATCGATGGCAAAGTTGGCTTTCTCTTCGATGAACTTTTGTTGGTACAGCAACGACAGGTACTCACGCTAAAAACCATAACTTTAATGTAATTTTAAGGACAGAGTATAAAATTGTAAGATTACAATGTATGCACTAAAAAATACATTCAAAAATAAGGAAAACCTACTCTAAAGCCCATGTTGTAAAACACAGACGCCAACTTCTCCTCGGCCAAAACAGTTTCGTACAACTGAAAAACATCAAGTTGTTCTACATCCACGCTGATTCCATTGACGTAGAATGCATTTTCTCCTTCAGATATTCCGCTGTCCTCTTTCATCACTTTCTGGTTCATACGTACTTCCTGTCTAAAGTCTTGAGGGACCTTAACATTGACCAAACTTCTGGCTCTAATGGGAAAGTTCTGTGACACATCCGTCAACTCATTCAACGCTCTTTCTGGTTCAGCTGATATTATTTTGTAAGCCGCTTGGTAAGACAGATCAGACACCTCCCATTGCTTCAACGGGGTCAGTTCTTCGAGATCAGACAAATGACGTTTCAACTGTTTCAATGAAGCAACACTGTCAGGATGATTCTTTCTGAGCACGTTGAAGTCTAGGCCATGGATGTCTCTGTCCTTTTCTTCATCGAAATCAGCATTGTTATGTTGAGAATCATCTACAGCTTTGTATTCAGTGTTCTTGATAGCCAACTCTGCTCCATATCCAGATAATCCAACTCCTGACACCTCAGTTTCCTAACCGTGTCAATAAGATAAACACAAATAGCAACTTACTTTTGAGTAATGACGGAAAACATATTGGATCTTGTTGACCTTTGCCAAAGACACCAGCTTCTTGTGGAAGGTAGAACACTTTTCAGTTCCCAGATCACAATATAAAACAGCAAACGGCTTGTTTTCGTCTTTTGGTTCGTAGATGTGATCAAAAGTGTACGAAAGAAACCATGAACTATAAAAAATAAAATTTAATAAGAATTCAAAGCTTCAGGAATATTTGTTAAACTAAATATTAACAAAATATTTCCATGTATCATAACTTACTTGTCACCAGATGTCAAAGCATTGTCCAATCCAGACAAATCACAGAGCTTGTGATTATTTACAACAACAAAAGTATCACAATCAGCATGTTCATCCTGACCCATCTGCCTGAACACAGAAACCCTAGGAGAATATATTCTCAATGCCAGTGCCAGTTTAATGAGGTCGGACCGTGCTTCACCAACGATAGCCACGACATTCTTGTAAGCCACCTCATACTCGGCTTCGTGACTTCCTAAAAGACCTTTATAACCCGTATATCGGACTTACTGTCGCTTGGTAACGATTTGGCATCCGCTAGCTGATCAAGATACCTCCAGAACAAATTTTTATCTTCAGACGCCAAATATTCACTAAAAAATACATAAATTGAAATACAAAATTCTTACCTAGCTTCGGCTACAAACGACGTATGATTCCATTGAGCTTGCAAAGATACGACAACATTTTTAGTCGCATTTACTTGAGAAATAAAAAATAATATGTACAATATCCGTAACGACGTCTTCATGTCCACAGACGCTAATCACACGGAGTTTAGCAGTCTGTGAACTATAAAAACATAAAATGTAAACCGTATCTTTTTTTTGCAGGCTTGAATATTAAAAATTACGTTGTTTTGTCGTGAGCGCAGCTTGCGAACTCGCTATTGCAGGCTGCGCGGAAAAATAAAGCGAACAATTATTTGTTTCTATTTTTCGCGCATTCATAATATATTATCCCAAAATGGTCGAACGAAAGCTACAGGAGGTTGTATTTCATAATCCTGGAGACTACGAGCTTATACTTAAAGAGTTTAAAGAACCTGAGGTCAGTATAAAGGGACTTTTAATATTTTAAAGCTTTATTCTAGTTGATTCTTTTTACCTTAATTTTTAGGAAGAATTGAACAAAAACAGTAACGGAATCAGGGAGCATTCTAATGGTTTGTTGGAAGAGTACTTTGTTTATGTAGCACATCGTGGTCAAACCGCTTATGACTGGTCGTTATGTCGAGGGCCATTCCTTTGGAAGTTAAAGGTATTACCTAATTTACACTTTTATTGTTTTTGTTTTAGACTGTTATAGAGGATATGTTGGCCAAAGATTCAGAGAAAGAGAACGACGAGAACGAACCGTTAAAACCTATGAGTAACAAAGAATATTACGATAAGTTAAAGAATGACATTTTACGACACTTCGAAGCATTTGAAGCGGCGCCGTTTACAATTCAAAGGTAAGACACATTTAAACTATTACAATTAATGACAGAATATTTCTTTTTATATAATTGAAGGCTAATATTCCAAATTAGCGACGTTTATTATGTGGTTTTACAGGTTAGCAGAGTTGCTGATTGAGCCTACACGACACTATAATTTGGTTGGAAAATTTTTAAGAGCAGTCGAGAAGACAGTTAACATAGTAACATGTGTAAATCCGTTTGGTGATAGGATAGCTAAACTAGAAGACGACAGTGACGAAGAGGAAGAGCCAGTTCATAGGGTGGAGAACAACTTTATTGTTAGTGTAAGTCTTTATCACCTTTGTATATTTTCCTGTTTGATGTAATTAACTATTGGGTAACTATAAAGATATTAATTTGTAGGTAGATGAGCTTGATGAGCCAGTGGCAAAGAAGATGAAGGTGAGTAACGATGTCGAACCACCAGTGGAACAAGAAGAAACGAAAGAGAAAACGACAGAAGAAGTCTGATATCACTACTAATGTTATATTGTATGTTTTTAAGTGGAAATTAACATTAAGGATTGTAAATCAGTTTTGGGAATCGCACTGTTTATTGCAGCTTTAAGATGTTATTGAGTACGTGTACAGATTATGCATTTATAATAACGTCCACAGCCATAAAGAGATATAAGTTTATTCATTATAAATTTGTTATTACTGACTGATATATCTCCGTTTCGTTGTTTATAGGCATAATAATATAACAAGGTAACAAACTAGAGTCCGGCAGTGTTATTAGTGGTTAAAGTAAAAGTCTGTGCCTCTCACCGGTCATTGGGCACGTTCGCAAGCATGAAAGAGTTTCCTGATAGTCTACAACAATATAAAGTGTATCCGCGGTCTAAAACAATATAATATTCTACCAGATCTGTGGGTTAAGGATCACATTTCGTTGAGTTTACATGGAGAATTGGTTATCGAGGGTTCTCGGTTGATTTCTGAAGAGCTTGATAGATATTTGAGTGAAAGCAGTTCATACTAGGGTTTTCAGATCTGAGATGAGTCTGGACTGGCCGATCCTTTAACTGTCTGCTTGTCCTGGTAGTGCTGGTATAATGCTGATACTATTTCACCCGTTAGAAGGTCACCACCGTTTGTCTAAAAACAAATTTTATCGTTTTTTAAACGTTTAATGTAATTAAACTGGCGTTTTTCTTCATTATTATATCATTTTGATGACTAAACATGACATTAAATCTTGATTTACTTACCTGAATCAGGCGGAGGAGGAAGACTCCATCCGATCTCAAGAACTTGATGGTCAGATCGTTGACTAGACTCTGTTCTGTCCTCGAGGGATACTGTCCGATGGCACTAGTGCAGCGAAGGTACTTGGTGATGAACGAGCGGCGTTGACTCCTCAGAGTAATGGCGAAGAACCAGTAGAAGAAGCTGAGAACCGACAGAACACCAACAAAGATGAACCAGAACCACATAAAGACGAAGATCTTCTCGTTGAACATGTTGATCATCAACACGCATTGAACGGTCCATCGATGAATATTGCCGAGGACGCGGACCTAAATTTCAAAAATCTTAATATTATCATTGTTTTATAGCCTGATATTCCAGAAACTTTTGAAACCATATGACCCTTATAAAATAAGATCACTGAGAAATTATGTAAAACCACGTACGTTGAAGTCGCAAAGCGTGACGCGAGGGAAATGGCCAGATTCACTCCATTCCCTGCCACTCATTACATCTGTCAGAACTCCGTAGCCCCAGAAAGTGTACGACGGACCCAGAAACTGGTTCAACATCAAAAGTTGAGCGACAATATTAACTACGTACAGTAACTTTGTGAACAAGTACAGTACGGAGAGATAAAGTCCATTCCGTTTTCCGAAAGTTGATAAGAAGAAGGTGGCTGAAACCAGATTATTTTATGATTACCGTATGTTTTACTGTGAATTTCATGACTTATTGTGGTAAAAACCCATTTTGTCTCATAATTTTTTTTATTTTTCTATGTAATGCTTGATCTTATCAAGTTTTAAATGATGCTTACAAGTTTTGAGATCTCTCTGCATCTCCAGGGCTTCGATCAAATGCAGTGTTGCCTTCTGCACCTGCACATTCCTGGTTCCCTTATCGAACTTCTTCTTGACCAAGGCTGCACTGTTCAAAACACTCTTCACATTAATACCTGCAAGGTCACGCAGTTACTGATGCACACCGAGATAAGCGCTTCGAAAGGCACTGTCACCTACCTGTGTTGAAGTTGAGGGCCTTCCAAACGAAGGAAGGGAAGTAGAAGAGGAAGGCCTGGAGACCCAGAATCAATGGCACCCATTGATAATATCCTATCACCTTCTTGTCTGCGTCTGGCACGGCGTCGATGCTCTCGTAGACGGGCAAGAAATAGGTCCCTTTGGCAAAACAATACGTTTCAGCATATCTGAAGATACAAGTATATTGGATAACAATATCTGAAGAATGATGTACGAAAAGAAGTTGCGCAGAGGAATAAAACAAAAACTCAACTCTAATGAATTAATAGGATAATCCAATTAGCCGTCAACGACATCTTAAAATGGTTTGACAACACAAAGGCTTAACTTTACAAATAAAAACATTTAAATCCTTTGTGTTGACATAAGGAATATCTCATACGAGTAAAACAATTTGAATACTGCAAAGTCATCAAAGTGTTGCGTCATAAATGTCTTCGAACGGCCTATTACAATATATTCGAACCTTACTTTTCCCACGCTCCGGTGAACTCAGGAGGGACCCAGCACTGAATAGGTTTCCCGACGTATTGTGTCGCCGTCAATGTGAAGGCGGCCAGCATGATCATGACGGCCGTGTACTGATAGTTGAGCCGGTCAATGATGTCGTTGGACTGGTAGGAGCGACGGATGCGCCCGAGGTACGGCGCCAAAGCCCCGATCATCTCCGGTCTGGCTAAAACAATAAAATCAAAAAAAGTATGGAAAAGTTGATGAAAACAATTTAAATGAAAACTTTCACGCAGTATGATTGAAACTCAAAATTTTAAAAGTGTGCCCGCAACAATCTAGTTTTGAAAGTATGCCCAAAACAGTAAAAGTTTTGCCAAAATGACGTTTCTTCCGCGACAAAAGGCGATTAATTGGATCACGGAGATCAGACGTGGGAAATGACGGATGGCTCGGAACCGGGCCGTACCCTTCCTGAAACCTCTGACCCGCGCGACTCGTGAGGGGGGAGGGAAGAATGGTGGAGTTGCGCACATTCTCTTGAATGAATCGTCTTTGTGTCGCCGTATGTACCTGAAAAGCGCAACCACCAAAACGGGAGGTAACGTTTCGCGGCGATGGCGAGAGGGGATAGTGGGTGTAGTCGACATGGTGAAGAAGTGTTTGATTCGAAAAAAGAGAAATCGAAGGGCAGCCGGCGGGATTGCCTCCAGAGACCGAGAACTGGACTGTCGAACAGACTCACTCTCGCTACTCCATAATCTCCATCATATAGGCTGCGATTATGGAGGGCTGTGTCGCACGCGGAGTGATATGTCTTCTAACAGAAGCCCTTTACGGAGGGGAATGACCAGAGTAATTAGACGTTTGCAAGTGGTGGATAGGACAAACAAACAACGTTTCAGTCGATGAGTTCGAAACTACTACGTTTACGTAAAAATTTTAAAATCTAGGATCACGAATATTCTAAACAAAACTTTCGTACATCTTCTCTAAAGAAAACCAACATGCCCCTGTCGTCGAATAACCCGTCATTTTTAGAATCCTTAATTGCTAACCTTCACCCTCTTTTCCAATATTATTCAAATCATGGTAGCCCACTCAAACCTCTAAAAAGCGTGACAATGCGTTCCGCCTAAATATTCAAATTCATACGAGCGACGTCTAGTGTCATCTATGTCAGGAAGACTTTATGGGCATTCTTACAAAAGCGACCTGTATCCGCACAAACAAACCTTCTCCTCCGCAGGAATCGAGCCTCCACTTCACTCATGACCTTCAATATACGGGTCAATTAAAGGCGGGTGAATGCTAAGACATTCAGTCCCAATTTAATGAATAATTCACTTTATTTGTGAAATCGAAATATACACAATTTACAGTCTGCGAACAGTTTACGACTTCGAAAGACTCCTCTCCTTGTTTAATCCCATTATTTAGTTATAATATTGCTCTATTGCAGGGAACGGCTCAGTCACGTCGGTCAGATAGGCGTGGCAGAGAGAAGAGCTGGCCGTTATTCGGGCAGGAGGATGGTATACTAGCATTTGCTGCAAAACATAATGTAAACATTTTTGGAAATGATAACACTCAGGCTGTGGTGGATCGAAAAAGATACTAGAACGCTTAAAGGTCATTTCAACATCCAGAAAAAATTGACCAGCATATGCTCAGTATGTTGACCGTTGTTCACAGTGCAAAAAACGATCAGATTTACCGTTTTCTTAATTTTAGAAGCACAATTTTGCACATAAATGCTTCTGTTAAAATTTAAAAACACTTACTTCAAGGAGATCAACAGCAAATGGGTCTAGTCCTGGAAGGAACTGGTTAAACAACTTTTTCTTAAACTTTGGGAACTGTGGATTGTAGTCTCGAAGCTTGTCGATTCCGGGCCATATCTAAAACAACATTTCTTTTACACGTATCATTAATCACATCACAACACAATACCTGTTTTGGAAATGTATTTTTCTATTACAAATTTAATAAAGAAATGCGATTGTAAAGACAAATTATTGATATGATATTTTTCTACCTTTAATGATCATGTATTGACCAGAATCCTGACCTACTACCTAAACACTTTTAAAAATAATAAATTTTAGTTTTTAGGTATTAAAAAAGGTCAAAAGGCTTGATGTTAAAAAGCTAATAGAAAACATGATTACCTCAGGCGTCGGTGTCCCCAACTTTTCAAATATCTTGAACAACATCTGGATCTCTGAAAGGCCATCGAACAGAGCTTTCCCTCTACACATTTCAGCGAATATACATCCAAGACTCCAGATATCCAACGCCGAGCTGTAGAATTTTGCCCCCAAAAACAACTCAGGCGGGCGATACCACATCGTTACCACTTCATGAGTATAACATCGACTAGGTATTGAAACAGTCCTGAAATCCCAGTAATCTGTGTATGATAATATTATCTTCAAAAATGTACCTTTAACTTTGTT
This sequence comes from Bursaphelenchus okinawaensis, assembly GCA_904066225.2. Taxonomy (NCBI): domain Eukaryota; kingdom Metazoa; phylum Nematoda; class Chromadorea; order Rhabditida; family Aphelenchoididae; genus Bursaphelenchus; species Bursaphelenchus okinawaensis. Next base: position 5,715,038 of record CAJFCW020000006.1, read on the forward strand.
ATATAAAAAGTGTAAAGTATAAATGAAACCAAAAAAAAATAATAATAAAAGTGTAAAATGTGTCATGAATAATACAAAAAACCAACAACTTACCGTGCCAAACCAAAGTCTGCGAGTTTGACAACTCCATTCTTCATTACCAAGATGTTAGCTGGCTTCAGATCTCTATGAATAACTCTCCTTGAATGACAGTAATTCAGAGCTGTAAGAAGTTGTCGCATAAAACTCTAAAAAACCATAATATTGGTATTCATAAACTAAAAGAGTTATTAGTATACATTGTAAAAAAAATGATAAAACGAGTAAAAACCCCTTACTCTTGTCAAATGTGGATGTAATGGCACTCCTCTATTCCTTTTTAAGAGCTCAGAGAGATCTCCATTCAAGTATTCGAATACGAGGATGATGTCCTTGCCATCTACAAAGAATAATACACCTCAACGATTTTAATTCTTGTTTCACGACATAAAAAGAAAAAACAACATACGTCTGAGTACAACATCATATAGTTTGACCACATTGGCATGATTTAATGTCTTTAATATACTGATCTCTCTGATACAAACACTCGGAACTCCTTCTTCATCCCTAAACAGAACTATGAAAAATTAATAGCACACTTACGCATTCAACTTCATCTGCTTCAAGGCGTAATATGTATTTGTTTTCGTATCCTTAGCCTTATATACACATCCATAAGTTCCTTCACCTATCCTTTGAACTCCATTATAGTGTCCTTCGCCAAGCTTTCCATCCTTTATCTCGTTTTCAGGATTTATTCCATGATCAGGACCAGGCATTACCTAAAAACGAAAACAAGAGTTTGGAATAAAAATATTTATACTTACATAAAACTGAAGATTTTTCTAATATTCTATGTAAATTTGACAACTATTTGTTAAAATCTTGTAAACTTGCAGAAAAGTGCGGGAATCAATGGGAGATCGTGTCGTATCGCTGTTTCTCCATTTTTGCGCGGAAAACACTTGAATTTGAATTACATTCCTTAACTATTTGAGTCTCGCGACGAAAAGGAATGAGCGCGAAAAAATAAAACAATTTTACGGAAAAGATTTGGCGACAAATTCCGATAGAGCAACCCATAGTATACGAGTCTAGTGTCGTATGGGTGTCAACTTTTTTTAAAATTTTTAATTAGCGTGGTAGTTTACTTTCAAATGGCTATCGTTAACCTAAATGTGTTTAAAAGTACTTTACATTCATTTGTGTGTAATGTATTCCATTTCAGATCTAATTTAGTGTATTTAATAACAATGGGCGTGATCAAGAACTACGATGAGGCCAAGACCAGAATCAACGACTTTTTACAGAACTTCTACAAGTCTGACGAAGATGGTAACAAGAACTTTGTTTACGCTGACAAGGTAACTGACTTGGCCGCTAGAAAATTTGTCGCTTTGTATGTGGAGCTGGCTGATGTTAATGTACATGATCCCGACTTGAAGAACGAGATTCAGAACAACACCAGGAGGTATCAGAAGTTGTTTGCTCAATGCATTGATGGTATGATTGAAAAAATTCTGGACACCATGGAAGCTCCTGTATTAGATGCTCTTGATGCCTTTGTGTTTCAACGAAGATACGTCGACAAGAAGGAGCAGGAGACGAAACAGGAGGGCAACCAGGTACCAGAAGACCCAAAGAATTCTTATCCAGAGGAACTGATGAGAAGATTGTAAGTGACTTTTAGGTATCAAGACATTATCCTTCAATTATAGAGACTTATATTTAAAGGTAATATATTGCATATTGACTATACATTTTCAGTGAGATCTACTTTATCCAAGAGCCAGTGGCACCACAACTCGCTGTTAGAGATATCAGAGCCAACTGTGTTGGAAAGCTTGTCACAATGAGAGGTGTTGTCATAAGAGTTTCTGACGTTAAGCCTTCTGTTAGTGTTATCACGTATAGTTGTGATACCTGTGGTGCTGAGTTGTACCAGACTATTTCCACAAGGTCCTTCCAACCTCTGATCGCGTGTCAAAGTAAGGATTGTGTAGACTCTAAGGCTGGTGGACGATTGCAACTACAACACCGTGGGTCAAAAATGCCAAAGTTCCAGGAGATTCGTATTCAAGAAATGGTCAGTTTTTGTTTTGTTTAGTATTATTACCCCTTTGAGTCTGTATCTTAAATTTTATATTTAGAGCGATCAAGTACCAGTAGGAAGCATTCCCAGAGCTACTACGGCTTTCTGTTACGGAGAAAACACTAGGAAAGTACAACCAGGAGATCAAGTACTTGTCTGTGGAGTGCTTACTCCAACTTTAAATACCGGATTCAAACAGATGGGTGGAGGTTTGATCACTGATGTTGTACTAGATGTTCACTTCATCAAGAACAGCAGGAACGACGCCGAGGAGTTTGTGGACGCTGAAATGACAGAAGAAGAAATTGACATTGTGTCTCAGGAAAACATTTACGATTTATTGGCTTACAGTATTGCTCCTGAAATCTATGGTTTGTCAGATGTCAAGAAGTCGCTACTTCTGTGTTTGGTTGGTGGAACAGACGCTCAAGAGTCTGGAATGAAGATTAGAGGTAAGTTCTATTATTTAATGAGAAAATATTAATAAATTCCAGTTAAAACTTTAATAAAAAATTATTTCAAATTTGCGTTTAGGTGCCATTAACGTCCTTCTGGTCGGCGATCCAGGTGTGGCCAAATCTCAACTGTTGTCTTACGTCGACAGATTGGCTGTCAGGAGTCAGTACACTACTGGTCGTGGGTCGTCTGGTGTTGGTCTGACTGCTGCTGTCGTTAAAGATGCTGTGACGGGAGAAATGACATTGGAGGGTGGTGCCTTGGTACTCGCTGACAAAGGTATCTGCTGTATCGATGAGTTTGACAAGATGATGGACGGTGACAGAACAGCCATCCACGAAGTCATGGAACAACAGACCATCTCAATTGCAAAGGCTGGTATCTTGACCTCGTTGAATGCTCGTGTATCTATTGTCGCTGCCGCCAACCCAGCATTTGGAAGGTATAATCCGAAACGTTCGATTGAGGAGAATATTCAACTGCCAGCTGCTCTTCTGTCTCGGTTCGACTTGTTGTGGCTGATCCAGGATCGCCCTGATAGAGATGCCGATCGTCGTCTGGCTGAGCACGTCACCTTCGTACACAGAGAAGGTCATCAGCCAAAGGCCGCTATGGAGCCATTACATATGGATCTTGTCAGGCGAGTAACTTATTTCATATTTAATTTTTAGGGAATGTAAATAAAATTTATTTTATTATTATTTTTTATGCATTCAACAATTAATTTTGATTATTTTAGAAAATACATTGCAATTTGCAAAAAGAAGCAACCTAGATTTCCATCCAGTTTGACCGCCAGGTTGGTCGAAAAGTACGTGCAAATCAGAAACGATGCCGAAGAAGTTGTGAACTCTACGTACACGTCTCCTCGTGTGCTTTTGGGTATTATTCGTTTGAGCACTGCTTTGGCTCGCCTTCATTTGAGTGACGAAGTGTCGGCCGAACACGTCGATGAAGCCATTAGGCTTATGGACTCCGCCAAGGCTTCTTTGGCTCCCAAAGTTATGGATGTTAGGAGGTAAGTGTTGTTTTTGATATTATTTATCTCTTTTTTTTAACTTATAATAATAACGGTTGATTACTTAAAAATCATTGAAAACATGTAAATTTTCAGAAGAAAGAACCCTCAAGATGAAGCATTCGATGCCATCCGGGAGTTCTTGGTTGAATCTGGCCACAACAACGTCACCAGAAGAGACATCATCAGAAAGTGTGTAGCCAAAGGAATCGACGAAGATGTCGTGCTACAAGGCATCGAAACCTGGACGAACTCTGGAGTGTTATTCGAAGATCAAAACAAGCGCCTCAGATACACACTCGTCAACTAACCAATAACTATACATTCGATCTCTTAACAATTTTTTCAATTTCGCTACTTTATTACAACTGTAACAATAAACAAATTCAATAACAACGTGGCCTATTGCGTCTTTGTTTCTTCCGCTAAAATACGTAAAATATGATAATAAACTTAAATTTCGTGAAAAACGTTACACCGAGAATAATATTGTTGTTACACTCACCTGTTCGTCGTCTTCCATACAACCCGATAAGCGTGGCATCGGCTTCGAGAATCGTGAGATCATATCTTGAACCAAGGAAACGTTCTGACAGTTCTGGATCATGTAAGCGTACCAGTACATTAGCTCCGACCAAATAACCTCTATAAATGTAAAATCCTTCGTTTCAGGTACGTAAAACACATCATTATAGCCAAAAATGTTATACTTACTCGCTGTCTTCTGGCGCTTTACAAACAGTATTGAATTTACACCCAAAGTCAATATAAAGGTCATTTCCAACACGGTGAACAATCTTACCAGACACCAATCGTCCGTCGTAGTCTCCCAATTGAACAAACTTTGAGTTCTTGAACAATTTGGCAAAATTGGTTTCCTAAACATATCTCTGCCACATATATCGACTTACCTTTTGTTCTGTTGTGCTGACCATCTCATCAATCAACTCTGAAAACTCTGGTTCTGATGATTCTGTATGTTCTGTAGTTAACCTCCTCGTATTCCTTAAGAAGGCTTGAAGGCGTCGGCCATTCTGCAACACCCGACAACACTTTAACGATATCATTCTGAAAATACAATAAAATGTAACGTTTATATCAGAAAAAAATGTAAAAGTAACCCTTGGGGTATGAAAAATGCCCAATTATTCTAATTTTACATTTCAATCTCTAAATTTTCCAAAAATTTTCTGATAATATAAGACGAAGTGTCACAAACCTGTTTACATTATTGATTGGTTTTATCAAAATATTGTTTTTACTTTTATATCAGTAAATTATCTTTGGTCTAATCGCGATTATAATCGTAGCTAATCATCTTGTCAAATTTGTGTTTCTGAAGTAGATGTCTGACGACAAAGCATACGAAACATCAGAGTTCGATTATGGACTCCGAGATGAGGACTCGGATTCTGAATCTTCTGTTGGAAATCGACCGACCATTGTTATTATGGGGTTGAAACGCAGTGGAAAGACTTCTATTAGGAAGGTCGTGTTCCAGAAGATGTCCCCCAACGAGACGTTGTTTGTGGAAAGCACAGCTCGAGTTACAAATGAGTGTAAGTTATATCTTGATATTGATTGTATTTTTAGCTGTGTCTGATTCATTCATAAACTTCGAAACAATTGAATTTCCTGGTCAAGTGGATCCGTTTGAAGCTAGCTTTGATCCAAATGCTATCTTCACAAGATGTGGGGCGTTATTGTTCGTTATTGATGCACAAGCAGATTATGATGAAGCGCTAAAGAAGATGGTACCATCGATTGTCAGATCGTACCAGATAAACAAAAACATAAAGTTTGAAGTTTTTGTACACAAAGTTGATGGTCTCAGTGAGGAAACGAAAATGGAAACGCACAGAAAGATCTTCCAAACCGTTCAGGACGACTTGGCTGATCAAGGCATGGAGAAGATAAGGATCAACTATCACATGACCAGTATCTACGATCATTCCATCTTCGAAGCCTTCAGCAAGGTTATTCAGAAGCTAATAAAGCAACTTCTGGCTCTAGAGTCGTTGCTGGACATTTTTAACCAGGTAGGTTAACACGATTATTAAATATATTTTGGAGTGGACTAGGTACTTCCTTTTTAGTACAATATTGAAAACTGTAGGATTTATAAATTAAGGTTAATGTCTGTTTTCAGGGATCTAATGTTGAAAAGTCTTTCTTGTTTGATGTTGCTAGCAAAATATACATTGCGACAGATACCTCACCAGTCGATATGGCAACGTACGAGTTATGTTGCGACATGATTGACGTAGCTACTGATATATCTTCCATTTATGGGTAAGAAAAATTTTGAATGTGCGTTGTAACAGAAGCTAATCACTGTATTTTAGCAATTCTAACAGATCTGACGGCTTCGATCCCAACTCTTCGGCCGTTATCACTCTCAAAACGAAACAAGTTATATTCCTACGACAAATCAACCTCTACTTGGCTTTAGTATGTGTAATCAAAGAAGAGAACTACGAGAAACAGGGACTTATAGACCACAATTTTGACGTTTTCAAAAGAGTAAGTTTATTGTTCGTAACTATGAATGAACTATTGACAAGAATCTTAGTTGGTATTAACCTCACTTTTTCAGCAAATTGAGCAAGTTTTCAAGCTGGGCAGATCCGATCCAAACATCTTGTAAATTACATTCAGGGTTTTGCATATTAGAATGATATAAATAATTTTATTGAATTGTCATGTTATCGATGTAGAGTTGTTATTGTTGTAGTGAAATTTTCTCAAGAACTGCGTATAATCTAAATTCTGACAAAAGTATGATTCTCTCTCAAAATTCAAAATTGAGTAGAATAATTTTTTTGAATTCAATCGCTTCTGAAGAATTTTGATTGAAAACTTTATTTGTAAGACAGTAAAAGTGGACTCGGTTGTGTTCAAATAAGAATATGCATGCGATACTAGTGTTGTTGTACACGTCTACTGTACTGTTTTTGCCCCTCATTTTCGCCCTCGTTAATTGTGCCAAGGAGAAGGCAGGAAAAGGAAAATCGAGCACTGATAATAACAAAAAAGTAAGTTTTTCTTTGTAGCACTTTGAGAATAAGGGTTAAAAGACCACCACTGTAATCTAAAACAACATTGCAGGGCAAAGAAGACAAGAAAAAAGAAAAGAAGAAGGGAGACGATGATAGTTTTGAACAGGTTACTGTGATTACCGACGCCCAAGTTAACAAAGCCGAAGCCTCGTCTACCACTTGATCTTCAATTAATTTTGTGACACTTCGTATTTCAGTCGATTGTAGCAATAAAAATTGAAATTCTTTTTTATTTTTGTATATTTTGTCGAATTTGTGTAATTTTAGTATAATAATGTCAGAAGAAAACCCTATCAAGCTCTCCAGCTTTGAGAAAGAAGAGTTGAGGAGCTTGAAGGAAGGACAAATTGTAGTTGGACCAGATGGAAAGAGGTATCGAGCTCGTAAGAGCATGTTGCCTTACGAATCTGTTAGTGGCCCTTATGGCATTGGAGACCCCAACGACCGGTCGTTGAGGAAGATTGAAGCAGACGTGCTGATTCCGAACCTTATGAACAAGCAGATTGAGAAGACGGAATGCAGGAAAGAAGTAGAAGATCTTGTAGCATGTATGAGAAAGGAAGGTGGAGCGATGGGTTTGAAGAGGTGCGACTTGCCCAAAGATATTCTTAATGGATGCAAGAAAGACAAGTATGTTGACGTGTTTTGTATTTTTTGTTTTAGGTTTCTTTCAAGTGATTTTAACTCTTCAGATTCCACGATCCAGCGTTCCGTCACCGAATGACTGAAATGTACCTAAACGATAGAAGAAATGCACGTTTAACAGGACAAACCGAGCAGGCCAGAAAACTGGCCGAATATCGGAAGTGGAAAACGGAACACGAATAGATCTCAAATAGGTTGTTGTTTTTTGTTTAGTTAACAATGAAATAACAAAAAGTAACAATGGTTAACAAGCAATTCGTGCCTTCTTTTCTTGCGGTTCATCTTCTTCGTTCTCGCCCGTTTCTTCTGTGATTTCAGAAGGGGGATCTGTAGGTAATCCAGAGTCGGCAGCGAGTTCAGCCTTTAATTCTTCAGTATCTATTGGCTCTTCTGGCTCCGGAACACCATAGGTAGCGACGTTAGCGGCTTCTCTTAAGTCTGAATTACTTTCGCCGTTCTGGTCTAGTGGATCACATGCAAATCTGTGTTGAACTAGTGTTGATAACCACAGCATCATTCTGAAGGTATTAACAATACTTTTTAAAATATTTTACTTTTCTGTTTCAAAAATTACGGATAATCTTTTATGCGATTTTAAAACATTCACCAAAGTAGTCCCAATACCAATAAGTAAAACCTACTGGTTGGTCTGGCATTCTCCCTTCAGAATCTCGCTGACGATGTATTCGTCTCTGAAGTTTTTGACGGCTTCCTCCGTCTCTTCTCCCCAATCATTCAGAGAACCGTGCGATTGCGAAAATCTTGTTTCATACACATCGTAGTGCAGCTTCTCCAACAACAAGCCTAATCCCGGAGCTCGTGGAACGTCCATCTAAACATTAAAATTTAACCTTTACGAATAGGATACTTACCCTCCGGCTCTCAAAAGACTTCAATATATCAGACTTGTAGACCTGTCTTCTGATCACACTGATCAGCATACCTAAAATGATTTTAAAATTTAATGTGGTCTGACACATTTACTGTAACGTAACAAAAAGCAGCCTTGACGGTAAGAACATTAATTTTTATCAAAAAGGTACTGCAACTTTAAAAATAAAGTATTATTTTAAAACATACCCATCATTTTTCTGATCTGATGGAGAATAAAACTTTGTCCCTTAACGTATACCGTCACAAATTCGACATCTTTGTTTCTGAATTCATCGTGGAAAATAAACGGTTTCGTGCATTCAAAAGATTTAATGTATCGGTAGCAACTGCGATCATCGTGATCCCTAAAATGTACAGTGATTTTGCCTTTTTTTGACTATTAAGCGTAAAATACCGTTTGAAGTATCACGATTTAAGGACTGTCAAGTAATTGATAAGTTGAGAAGAAACCTACTTTTTGGAAGTGTAGTTGAAGAAGTTGTGGGTTCCAATATACGAACTCAACACGTCATTGATCTCGGCTATCTTCTCCTCATTGATTCTGTAGTCCCAATTGGTGAGTTTGTCCAATTCGGCAAATGCAAAAGTGGGAATTGTGTAAGAATAGGTTCTAGCATCACAAGTCTTCTGAGCGTGGAAAGAAGGTGTAGTCCTCTTGATACCCATAACTCTGATATCTTTAGGTAACAAAGCATTCATCTTCGAAGGGCCATTGTCAATAAAGTCTTGATCGAGAGGTAATTGCATAGAGCAGATCTGTCTAACGGCTGATACAGCTCTGTCCGTCCGTGCCGCTCTTTGGAACCACCACAAGTTCGGCTTAGCGCACTCTGCTTCGGTAATGGCTCCAATTGACTTCATGGCATCGTGAAGGTTAGATTCAATTGTCGCTTCCGATTTTTGTTTCTGAACCCAAAAAAATAAAATTTTAGTCCTTTACTGTATATTCTGTCAAATTGGCAGAAGTCCAAGGGGAAATAAAGGGTATACCTGCATTCCAAAGTAGTTTTTTCCTTGGTATGACAACATCATAGCATAAGTGACCTTCTTCGGCTTTCTTGGCTTCGCAGGCTCTTTATTCTCGACAGCACCATCTTTAACATTGTTTAAAAAACCCAAGAGATTGCTTTCAGCCATTCTGTCGAATATAATTGTTCTTTTCAAGCCCTGGCGAAAGTTTTCGATCACAGAAGATAATGCTTTCCTCATTAAAACATCACTCGTTGGGTAACCTGAAAAAGTGGCGTATTATTTTGGTAAAACTTGTAAAAGAACGCTGGAATAAAACATTTTTAACTAAAATATTATTTTTGCTATTATTTTTGGGATGTACTACTGCGTCCGTGGGTTTGCGGGCTGCATAGCGATTTTATACTTTTGTCGATAGCATGTCTGTGAAAAAGGAATTCACTGTTGGTTTTAATTTGACATTTTAAAAATGTTTCACCATTGAAAATATATATCGGAATCAATGATTGAAAAGTGTAAACCTATGTATCTTGATAAATTTCAAAAATTAATTCTTGTTAACTTTGAAAAATGGTGATAAGTAGTCACATATTGCTCATTCTTAAAAGTATGTCTTTTTTAGCAGCGTCATCTCCCACTTATTAAAATATGGTATTACTGTATGTAACATGGATTATGACAAATGTTGAACGCTCAAAATGATGTGAGGCCCCGCCTTCTTCTGGAACACTTTTGTTTCTTTGAGATAAAGGTGATTAGCCAGCTGCTCCCTCAGGCCTCCGCAGTTAAGCTGAGGTGAAAAAGAGTTTATTAAAAGCTAAGGGTCAAATCAACAACAACAATGGTTGCGGTGGATCCAAAGTTTAAGAATGCTGGAAAGCAACGTGGCCTCGAGGTCTGGCGCATCAAGGTTTGTTGCCATAACTTATAGATGACTCATAAGTTGTGGCAAATGTTCATGACAATGATATATGAGTTTAAAGTTTGCGTTTTTAACTAATCGTAAACACTTGAAACTTGATAAGCTATTTGTTTCAGAAGTTCGACTTGGAGGTCGTGCCCAAAGAACAATTTGGAAACTTTTACTCTGGCGACTCTTACATTGTTCTGAACGTAAGTCATGACCATTAAGCTGACCTTTAAGTAGACGAAAAACAATGACAACTGGGACGTCCACTTCTGGTTAGGAAGGAACACCACCCAAGACGAGGCTGGAACGGCCGCCATCAAAACTGTAGAATTGGACGATTGCCTCGGTGGCATTCCTGTACAATATCGAGAAGTCCAAGACCACGAAAGTGCACTCTTCTTATCGTACTTCAGAGACGGGATCAAGTAATTTTTTCATTTAAAAATAATTTAAAAGCAATATGTTCAATCACATCATGTAATCTTTTTTAGATATCTCCAAGGAGGTCACGCTACCGGCTTCAACCACGTCGTTGACTCTTACGATAACTACAAACCCAAGCTGTTCCAATGCAAAGGAAAACGGAACGTACGTTGTACTCAAGTAGACTGTATCAAAGAATCCCTGAACTTGGGAGACGTGTTTATTCTTGACTGTGGCCTCGACATCTTCGTATGGATGCCTCCAGAGTCCGGAAGGTTAGAAAGAATGAAGGGTGTGAACCAGGCCAAGAGTATCAGGGACCAAGAGCGTGCTGGTCGACCAAAGATCCACGTTGTTGATCAAGAATGGAACACTCATCACGCCTTCTGGAAGCCATTTGGAGGTAACCAATGGGCTTCTTGGGTCAAGACTCCACGAGCTGGTGGAACTGACGAGAACTACTGGAGAGAAAAGGGAGAAGCCGTAACATTGTGGAAGGTTTCTGATGCTAGCGGAACCTTACAAGTCACTAAAGTCAACCAGGGTCATCAGAACATCAAGGATCTTAACACTAATGTAAGGCAATCCAATATATTAACAGTACTTTTTATTTGTGAAACATGTGTGTAGTAAATTAATTATACGCAGAATTGTTGTAGGACGCGTTTATTCTTGATGCTGATCAAGGAGGTCTCTTTGTATGGATTGGGAAGGGAGGTACCCAACAAGAACGGTCCAAAGCCCAAAAATGGGGTCAAGAATACCTTGAACAACATGTATGTTATAAGAAACCAATTTTAATCTCTTTTATAGTTGTTGTACTTTTTCGCATAAATTATGGTATGCTTTGCAGAAAAGAAACAAGTATACCCAGGTAGTAAAGGTCTTGGAAGGTGCTGAACCTCAAAGCTTTACTCAATGGTTCTCGAACTGGAACGATGCCAAAAAGACCTCCAACTTCAAGCCAAAACTTTTCAATGTTTCTAATGAAACTGGAAAGCTCGTAGTAGAGGAGATCGCCGACTTCTACCAAGAAGACTTGGACACAGACGATGTTATGATCCTGGATGCCCTCAACACCATCTACGTCTGGATTGGAGATGGAGCCAAAAAAGCTGAGAAAGACGCCGCCAACGAAACTGCCAAGAAGTATCTGGACACGGACAAGATTCCTCGTCACAAAACCGCCACCATCGACATCTTATACCAAGGCAAAGAAAACCCAGGCTTCAAGAAGCTGTTCCCCGAATGGGACGACAAGATGTGGGCGAAGGTAATGTGACAATGACTATGAAATAAAATTCTCTATTATAGATTACTTTTTAGTTATTTATAGTAGAAATCAGAGTGATTTACTAGTTTTTTACATAACTGGGGTTATTTCACCTCATAAGACTAATCCAATTGTTTTCAGCAAGAGAAGAACTACAAGAACCTACGAGAACTCCTCTTCTAAACAGATATTTCCTATTGTTAGGGTATTTTTTAATTAATTATGGTAAATAAATTTGGTATATTACCTTTTGGGAAACCAGTTGCTTTACTTGCACTTTATGCGTTCAAAATAAACATCCCGAACAAAAATTTGTATGAAGAAACAGAAAGCCATCTTCGTGGGAGGACGAAAATATTTATTATTTTCGCAATTTACTTCGGAAAAAGTTGAAAAATATTTTTTATTGAACTTTAGATACCTTTTTTGTACATAAAACATGGGTAAAGCGGAAAAGGGATCAATCAAGGCTTTGGCCAACAAGGCCAAGTCTAAAGGACTTCAGAAGTTGAAATGGTAAGTCAAAGAAACATATTTTTATATTGAAAACATACTTAAAACTACATTTTTTTTGTTTGCAGGTTTTGTCAAATGTGTCAGAAACAATGTAGAGATCAAAATGGGTTCAAATGCCATTTAACAAGTGAAGCTCATCAACGTCAACTTCTGTTGTTTGCTGAGAATCAAACGTCTTATTTGAAGCAGTTCAGCAAAGAATTCGAATCGAACTTCTTACATGTAAGCAGTTTTTATGTTTATATTATAGTTTTAGATATTGAAAAATACTTTTGGGGGCAAGAGAGTTCGAGCCAATGATGTTTATCAGGATCTCATCAAAGACAAAGGCCATATTCACATGAATTCGACAGTGTGGCACACTTTGACGGGCTTTATCCATCATCTTCAAGAGTCTGGTAAATGCAGGATTGACGAGACTGAAAAAGGTATGTTTGGATTGTTTTTAAGTTTTTCTTATGGTTTTTGCTCAATATTTGATTTTTTAAAAGTAAACTACTTTGTTGATAAATGTTTAATTTTAAGGATGGTTTGTCCAACTGATAGATCAAGAAGAGGAGATGAGAAAGGAAAAGACGTTAAGAAGAGCTAAACAAGAGAAAACAGACGATGAAAGGATGGAAGATTTGCTTCAGCGACAGATGGAGAGGTATGTCAATGTTATATTATTTTACAGTTGTAAAAAAACCGTATTTTTAACAATTATAGCACGTGGGCATTGGCTATTATATTATAAAATGTATTTAAGAGCTATGGAAACAGCAAATGAAGAGCTGTTAAATCAATTGGAACCAGAAGAGTTGGTACGAGACGAAGACGCTAAACCTATAGTGTTCAACTTTAAAGCCACTACTTCTGAAAGTAGTTTTAAAGTTACAGAAGAGACAGTTAAGGTGAAAAAAGAGGGAGTTAAGAAGGAGAAGGTAGAAGAAAAGCCAGCTCTAGACGTCAAACGAAAAGATTATGGAGGTTCATCGAGGGATAGGAAACCACAAAGTAAGTGGATCTTTCAATAATTATGTTTAAATTTCTGTAAATGTTCGTACTCTTGGCGTGTTGTTAAGGTGCTTATAAAGAATATAGTGAAATATTTCTTTATAGGTTCCAAAAGATCAGCGTTGGATGAGTTGAAAATGGAGGAAGAAAGATTCAAGGAGAAGAAGAACCGCAAGGATCACTGGCTTCACAAAGGAATTGTCGTCAAAATAGTCACCAAGAAGTTGGGCAGTGAATACTACGAAAGCAAAGGTGTTGTAACTAGAGTAAAAGACACCTACGGAGCAGTTATTGAGTTAGATGATACTGGTGACGAAGTCATTCTGGATCAGAAGTATCTGGAGACCGTGATACCCAAAGTAGGGAGAGATATGATGATAGTAAATGGTGCCTACCGAGGAGAAATAGCAGTTCTAGAGGAGATTCTCACAAGAGATTACTCTGTTAAACTACGTATCAAACAGGGGACACGGAACGGTAGGAGCGTCACTGTTCCCTACGAAGACGCTTCGAAATATGTACAGTAATTTATTTGAATAAAAGATATCTAATTGACCTGTTGATGTCTGATTGTAAAGAGTAGGTAATCCCCTATACAATATCTGACATGTAATGTTTGCACAACAAGTTTGTTGTTTAGAATGCCACCAAAGAAGAAGCCAGCGGCTAAGGGAGACGAGGGCGGTTCTAAAGAAGCAAAAGGTGGTACCACAGTAAAAGTACGACATATCTTGTGTGAGAAGCAGGTACGAACGTTTAATATTGGATATTATCACAGGGGGTAACGGTTATGCCTTTACGAGTGGGTAACGATTTTTTGATTTTGGGGAATGATTTGCATAAGCGCCGTTGTTTTAATTTTATTTTTTAGTCGAAAGCGTTGGAGGCCATTGAAAAGTTAAAAGCGGGTATGAAGTTTAACGAAGTAGCAGCTCAATATAGCGAAGACAAAGCCAGATCAGGCGTAAGTTGTTGATATCATTGTCTTATAGTTTAGGGAGACCTCGGATGGATGACCAGGGGATCTATGGTTGGCCCTTTCCAAGACGCAGCTTTCGCCTTGCCCAAGAGTACAACTGACAAACCCATCTACACTGACCCTCCGGTCAAGACCAAGTTCGGGTACCACGTAATCATGGTCGAAGGAAAGAAATAAAGTTTATTGTTGAAAAGATATTAAAATAATTAATTGCTTACACGTTGGATAAGGCAGAGCATCTTTAGTTGATCGAAAGACCCGATGGACTTCTTGGTTTCCATTGAATCGGCAAAAATCCTCTGCATTATAACAAAACAACTAGCTCATTACATCACACGTTGAGATACCTTGAAAAGGGCGTAGACCACGATGGAGATGGCCAAGGGAATGAGGAAGTTGGTCCAAGTCGGGCTTGACAGAATATCTCCGATATTTTCTTTTTCGATGGAAAACTCCACAACTACAGGTTCTTTGGCGTTCTTGTGGTCGTCTGGATGCAGGTGGCCGACCAGGTAGTCTTCGGTCATGGCACGGGCGTCTGAAGAATGGCCAACATCATTGAATTCGTTTGTGCAGTCTTGTCCGGCCAAGTTCAATATGACTTCTTCGCCTCCAGGGTGCTCTAGGAGGAACTTGGAGACATCGTAGACCTTGTCCTCGAGGATAATCCAACAACTTTCGTTGGAGTTGTGCTTGGCCACTTCTTCGGCCGTGTACAAGGTCTTGCTGTCTCCAGACATGATGTTTTTGTAGACAGTCGAAGCCTAAAACCAGAAAAATGAATAGGAAACATTCTTATCTTATGAAAAATCCCAAAACGAAATTAAAACTTGACAAAGATATTTTGTAAATTTTGTCAAAAATAAGTTACTTTTTGTTGAGGGCGCAGTTTGCTTTTTGTTATTTTGTTTTTTAGGGAATTTTCACGTAAATTTTGGTTTTCTTAAAGAAATGCGCGATAAAGTACTCCAAAAAGTCCTGTAGGACTGATATTTGTTAAAAAACAGGGTTTAGAAGAATAAAAGCAAAAAATGTTTTATTTCCAACTACTACAATATAAATACAGTTATATAGGTTAAAGATATGCGATATGTCTGGGCAAATAGGGCAATCCTATCAATAATATTGCATTTTTTGTACATACGATGATTTCCTTTAAAACTTAATTCTGTAAATGGCATGTTAAAATGATCGATTTTTATGATTAAGGTAACACACGTCATGCCAAAAGAGGAAATAAAGACAGAGTGACATTTCGTGTAAAAAACGATGCGAAGTGTGAAATTCTATTTTTTGTAAAAAATTGTTTGAAATTAAGCGGTCGGAATTTTGAAAATGAAATTCGTTTGTGGTAAACTTGTAGTGTGATATCTGGACGATTCTTTGACGGATCAAGACCAGTTTGGCCTTCAAAGAACCGCCGAAACATAGCGAATTTTTTAATATTTGTTACAGCTCAAAATTTGATTTATTTTAACTATTATTTAGTAATTTCACACGTTTCGTTCAACATTTTAAATATTTATTTTATTTTTTGAATCAATATTTGAGACTTTTGAGTTAACGAAATGCCACGGCCACCTTAGTTCCATTTTTCTTTTATTTTGGCATGATGTGTAACAGTGTATGATAAATTACGAGAAGTTAAGGTTATAAAACTGTTTCATAATTTTAAAATTCGAAATATTTCGAAAAAAGTCAGATTTAATGTATTTCCAATGTTAGTTGTGTTTGTGTCCTTCTGTTCGTCTGATCTGACATGACGAGATAAAAGAAAACAAACATTCAATCGGCCAAGTGCGCGGCCCGAGGCTTTATCTCACTTGAACACCGTCTTTCTGGATCATGAGCTACGTCTCGGACCGTCACGGGGTTCACACCATTCCAAAAGGGGAATGTGCTGGCTGTGGGCATCAGATCGTGGGGCAGGTAACTTATTTTGTTATAATTTTGGTCTTTTTTATCCAAAATGTAATTTTTTTTGTAAAATCATAAAAATTATTGTCTTTAAAAACTTTTAGTAAATCATGGTAATTTTATATAAATTTTAAAGCACATATTGTTTAGAAACGCTACTTTTAAATTCAGATTGTAATTGCCATGGGTAAGAACTGGCATCCAGAGCATTACATCTGTTGCCAATGTGGTCAACAACTTGGCAACGTGCCGTACTTCGAGAGAGGCGGCAAACCGTACTGTGAAAGAGACTATCAAGACCTGTTCTTACCTCGATGTGCTTTCTGTGACGAGGCTATTAAGGATGCAAGTTTAAATTTAAATTTTCTAGTTTTAAAAAGTGTTGAAGGTTATTGTTGGATCAGGTCATTATTTTTCATAATATTTTTTATTTTAATAAAAAATAAGATTTAAAAGTTTTCCATGTACTTTTGACTACATTATCGTTTAAGTAAACAAATAAATGTTTTTAGAGATGTGTACATGCCTTAGGCAAGGTATACCACACCGAACACTTCGTATGTGCTGAATGTGAGTCAGACTTTGGAATCGATGGATACTACGAGAAGGATGGAGTGGCATACTGTAAGATGGACTATTTGAGGTTGTTTGGTCCCAAGTGTCATGGATGTAAGGGACCAGTTCAGAATCAGTTCATCTCAGCTTTGGGGCATACTTGGGACCGGGATTGCTTTGTCTGCACGGTATGTTGGTTTTGTAATATTTCAAAGTTTAAAATTTTAAAAATATTCAGCCTTTAAATGCAAGTTATTTTTAAAATTTTGGTTAGATTGTGTCGTTATTAAACTTAAAAACAATGAAAACACTAACCTACAACAATATACTGTTATGAAGGACAATAAGCCGGAAACTTCAGGACTGTCACTCACCATTCCTGAACGGCACGTTCTTCGAGTGGAAGGGAATGCCGTTGTGTGAGAAGGATTACCATTTGAGGCGAGGCTCGGTCTGCTGCCACTGTAATCTGCCCATCCACGGCCGGTGTGTGATTGCCTTAGGGAAACACTTCCATCCCGAGCACTTCCAATGTTCCCGTTGTCGTAAACAGCTGACAAGGGCCAACTTCAAGCAAATCCATGAGAAGGCTTACTGCCAGAAGTGTTCGCAGAAACTAATCCCACCCATCGAGTATGTGAAACAATAACTGATGAAGTAAAAGTAAAATGGCGACATGAGGTTCTTAATCTTCTTTAAAGTCTTACAAATACTTTTTAACATTTTACACAGTTTTTTATTTATAAAATTTATCCGATATTTTACAGTATTTTATTACGAAAAATGACAAGATAACAAAAGTGACTTGGTTTTATTGCTTTAATAATGAGAAATAACTTAGAAGAAGTCTTGCTATTGTACCTAAGATCCTTAAAACTATTTACTTTACCCCGTTTTTGTGATTGTGGGAAGATACAGTACACGTTAAACTGGCCTAAAACAACAAAATGAATTACATTACAGTAGGTTTTGTACTGAATTAGAATTCAGCCCTCAGTTTGACGTGTAGTAGTACTCTACAAGCTCAGAAATCGTGACTCTAAAGGCATAAACATGAAAGTGAAGATGGTTAACAAAGTGGCACACAGAAACAGTACCAGTAATAGGCGGTCCATAACGCTGGCCAAGGCTTGCCATTGCCACATGATCCGTTTTCTGTCGTCCAGTATCTGAAAGTGAAGATTTACTTTCGTATTTTATAATTTACACCGCTTGTCTTGTTTATATACTGTAATATCGATATATTGGGATTACTTTTGCGTAATATATAGGAAGTACGCAAGTATTAACTACAGTTAAAGTTTACCTCTTCTCGGATTTCATGTTGTTGTAGACTTCTGTAGATCCTCTTCAGAATCCGTTTGAAGCGTTCTTCGAACTCGGCAATCATTGGAGCCGGCTTCGACGTGGCAGCGATTCGTGGGATCAGCTAAACCATGTTATGTTAGCCATGGTAACTTTACATACCTGATCTTTGACAACGCGGCCCAAGAAGGCAGTTTCCCCTGCTTTGTGGCTAGCTGCCTTGTCTTTCGGGATTTCCATTTCCACATATTGTGACATTCTCATGGCAGCCTGAAAGGGTATTAAGTTAGTTCTTGTTGACATATATTACGAATGCTCAATATAAGTCATTACAAAACGTGCCAAGTTACTGCTGATGCATTCACACAAGTCTTCTCTACTCCGTGCCTTCCTGTATTCAAGATTCTTGGACTTCTTCAGATCTCGCATCAGACTTGATCTTCTTAATGTCGAGAGTCTTGACTGCAAATCAATATTGTAAAACTTAAAGTACCTAACAGAAAGCAGATCAATATGAGAGTACACCGATAGGAACCACTTACTTGTGAAGTCTTGAGCAAAGTAATTGAGTCAGGTTCATGAATTGTCATGAACAACATGCTGGCCATGTAGCCGAGAACGATCTTCTCCAACCAGTACGGTACCCTACGACCTTGGTTCGATTTACCGTAGCGGTGAACGTTCAGGGTTACTACGTTGACAGTTGTGGCCAAACATACAATGAATAGTGAGGCTACGTAGTACATTCCTAAAAAATATTGTAGTACTACAGCGTAATTATCCAATAAAGAATATAATTGTTGTGATATATCATCAATGTAAATTAATCTTCCATGTAAGGAAATACACGTTTGTCAACATACCAATCAAGGGCACAGCTTCAGAACTTGGAGGGATGGATTCTGTTATGCTTTCACTTACAGTACATACAGTAATCAGTACAGTTGTTACTAAAATTTAAAAGTTTTTAATAAATGTATATACTAAATGTATTCATAATATTCTGAACATAAACCTACACATATTAATCTTCTCTCCGGTTTCTGGTGGCATAAAGAAGCCGAGCAGAGCCATCGAAGAGATCAGGACGCATGGCAGTATCTAAGACATGGTAAATATTTAAAGTTATAGTAATACCAGTAAGTAATGTAATTTATAAGACTTGGTAACAAATCTCTTTGTCAGAATCACTACGCTACAATACCGTGTAATATGTTATGTTAGACTACCCACAACCTTACATGATTAAACACGTAGAAGAGGGGTCGTCGGTTCATGCGGATTCTGATGACAATCATTGGCCACAGAGCTTCTTGATCGGTGGGAAACCTAGTTACAGTACGAATGGCCTTCATATCCACGAGGTCGAATTCACTGTTGTTCATGTAGCTGGAGAGGTCTCCTTTATCAGTTGTGATGCCAACATCGATCTCACTCATATCGTGAGACCAGGAGGCAAACTTTAGGTCACATTCCTGTAAACACAACCTAGAGGTTACAATAGATTTACAATTGTCAGCAAGAAGTTGCGCATATAAACTACTGCAACTACTTGCATCATAATATGATATATATTATGTTGCCAAGTAGGTAACTTGATGTATAAATAATTTAACAAAAAAGTACCTGCTCATCGAAGGGATAGTACCGTACTTTGATAGCACAGTTACTTTTGAAGAGGGCAGAGAACAGCCAAGTGACGTTTCCTTCGTGTGTCACCATCACATCGGTGCTCATGATGGACGAGAAGTACTCTCTGACAGCATTGTTGACTAGAGTAATGTCAGGCTTCCAGACCTTGTAGTACGGTATGTAGATCTGTTTGATACCGTCCCAAAGTGTAGAGTTCCACGATAATCTCTTATCAAGCCAGTTCACATTCAACCAGCATCTGGTAGTTAGCTTCTGGTTACGTTCGTCCTAAACATAGTTTTGTAGGGCAAATGAAGGTTATCATAGCATTATACCTTTCAACAATATTATACTCTACAAAACGTCAGGTTCTAATATTATACTTGACATACCATTTCAACGATTTGGTTCAATAAGAAGCCAAAGGTAATATTGGTCGGCAGTCGATGTGAGGGTGTTGGCCTCACATTCTTCTCGTAGTACTTAGGGTCCAGCAGTGTTTTGTACAGTAATTCTTCAGTGTTCACGGCTTCCGATTCTAAACAGTAATGTAATTACACAATTTTTAATTTAAAGTTTGATTTAAAATTCAAAAAATCGCTTACTGAGCCGCAAAGCACTCTGTATCTGCCTCAAGGTAACATCACCTGGCCTGTTTATGGCAGCCGACGGCCACATCTTGTTGTTGCCATATACAGGTAATGTGGTCACGGACTTGTTGTCTCTGGCTACTACTGCTCCTAACTGTACATTCACATCCTTGAGTGACAAAATAGAATCCAGAAAGTTGAGCGAGGCTTCATTGTTCTCCTTCTTCTGATACGATTCTTTCCAGTTGATTACTTTGTCCAGGTTATCGTCTAAAAGTACAATAATATTGTGATTAAAGTCTTACTGTTTTGTTTTGGGTATATTGTAGGTAACCTGAAGAGAAGGAATATCATCCAGTAAGTCATCTGAAACTAGAAATACGATGTATTAACGTATATCAACGGATATTGCAGATTAATGTATCAACAATTACAAAAATAGAGAAGTAAGTTATCCTCATTTATCAATATCACGCAGAAGCTCAAAGCAAGTCGCAGATTTCGCTCAAACAACCATAATATACCATGTAAGAGACATTGAAAATTATAAAAATCGACTAGTAACTCATCTTAAATCATAAATATTGTCAGTAGGTCAGCATAAAAACAACTCCGGACAGGTGTGCCAACGTTCGAAAACCTTTTGAATTTGTAATTGCCGGAGTCTGTGGCCATAAACCGAACAAAAAGAGGCACGAAAACGATTGTAATATCCGAGAACTTTATAGCACGTAATCCTATTACCGAACGCTCGATACGAATTCAAAGCGGCTTCCTTTTGAGGACGAGCTTACAAAGTTGTTAAAGGAAAAACGAAAAACAAGAGCCGGACGTGGCCCAGGAGCAAGTCGCCTGGACTTCCATGGTTCTTTTAAAAGAAACGGCGTCTGGAGAGCTCAAACGTGCCGTATCGATTAGTATTTCTGGCATTTCTTTCAACAAGGTTTCTGAACCCTGACAACAACTTGGTCAAGTCTGTTAAGCTCTGTCTGATGTCTTAATTAAAGGACTTCTACTTGTGTGTTGCAACGTCGCTAGGAGCTTGTTTTTGTTTATTTACTCAGTAAATATTTAAAGTCTTACGAAGTAAATATTTAAGCCTTTACAAAGTAAATATTTAGCTTTTTCTGTCAGAATGCATTGTGACAACTATACAATGCAGTAAATTTAACAAAAACTCAAAATGTTTAGTACAATTGTTGTCGATATTGTTGTAAGTGTTCGGTCAAAGTTGCCTCCCAAAGAGGCCTACTTCAAACTTCATTGTTCTAGAGTGCAAGATGTATATATGTAGTAGTCTGTCATGTGTTATTAATGTGTTAATACCCATAAGATTATGGCAATCCGCACACATGTCATCTAACATGTGTTAAACTTAAATGATTGTAATTTGATCTGTCTTCCCATCCTCAGTCTTTGTCATCACATATTCTTATGTGGTACCACTTAACATACGAAAACCACCAGGACATCATGAAAACATACCATGTGGGCAAACAATTAGCAATAAGACAAAACATCATCTCCAAAAACATAAAAACATGACAAGTTCAATATTGCAGCACGTCTTGTGAGCTTGGGAACAACTGTTTTGCCAGATCCGATCTCTCTCCCCTCAGGGCTTTCTTTCATCACGACCACAGAACTGACTCCAGAAAAGCTTGAAGAGTATATTCCCACGGCGGATTTATTAAGAGAAGTGGAAGTTATCAGGAGGAAAAGGTTTTAAAGTTTTGGGTCGACCCTTCGAAACCCCCTCAGCGCCGGAGGGGAAAGGCCAGAGAAGGAAAACCCAAGGAGGAGTAAACTGATTGAATCTAAGGCTGGCCCTCCCTCCCTCGGCCCGCTTTACTCACAATAAAACATTTGTTTAGGGTGTGACAATTTGAGGTTTGATTCGGTGCGTATTGTTTTGGCTAATTACCGGGCTTGTATCTCTTAACAGGCCTAATTAAAATTAGGACTTGATTATCGTCTTTAATGGCTGTCTGCTGGAGGAAGACCCACTCAAAAGCTCGAGAAGAACCGGTCTAAAGTGTGCGATTAGTTCTCGAGTATATTAAGCGGGTTTGGACCACGCAAGGTTTGCTTCAAAAAACTGACAAACCAACCTCTAACCATTATAATGAGTTATGACAAAAGGCCCGAGCTGATATGTCATCGGACTAATGGAGCGTAACCGCCAAACTGACAATGAAAGATTACTTTTTATTAAGAGTTAGGGCCTTGTTTTTGGGGTAATCTGCATAACGACTGCTTTGATATGGCAGTATGAATACCAAACTTATTATCTTTATGTTATAACACTGTGCTTTACAATTTTGATCTTTTTTATCATTGTGAATTTTGATGTAGGATCTAAAGCGTTAGTAAAAGATCAATTAATAACTTTTCTTGACATATATGATGATTTTACTAATTACTTTTTGACCAAACTACCGGAAAGTAAGAGTATGTTTCCTATATAAAGTATGTTATCAGTGTCATCGTAAACCTATTGTCCCCCTTAAATCCGCGATACTAGCATGAACCCTAGCTGACCGGAAGGGTAGTCCAGTTAGAGGGCGCGCATCCTTTCTCGTGCTTCATCTTCTCCACTTCGTTTGTGTCTACTGATTTGCATAACGAATTGACGCTAATGTTATTGTCGGGGGACGAAAACCCCGGCCGAAACTTTTAAGGAACTTGTGAGTTTACTATCCGCGGGCCGTTTCCTTTCATCTGCTTTTTTGAAAAGTCATTCAGGCGGCAACGAATCAGATTCACCAGGGAAATAGGGCATATCACCAGAAGGCAAGGCTTGGCATGCTCAACTCGAGTTTCGGCCGGAACCCGGGCCGCTGACTCCACCGCGACATGTTTGGCGCCTTCCTGCTTCTACCGTTCCTTGATCTCGTCGTTCTTGCCAAGTCCGTCAACAGCCCCTTCGGCGTGCTGAACGGCCGTGTTGTGGAGGTTGGAGGCGAGCTGCCGGCCGTTGCTCAATATTTGGGTGTTCCTTATGGCGTCTCTCCGACGGGTCAAGTAAGTCTTGTTGTTACAGTATGTCGTTTTATAGGCTTAATAAACGAAATATTGTTTTCTAATATGTGTTCGTTTTAATATTGCTTTCAGCATCGGTTCAACATGGCCATATCAGCAGCCAAATGGACTCACAAGCCTAAAGACGCTACTCAGATGGCAGCAGTTTGTGTACAGTCAGGCTTCAAACATATGTCGGAAACAGAGTACGTGCTATACCTTACCGATGATACAATTGTTACACTTTTTTGATATTGTTCATGACAATTTCAGAGCTCTTCAAAAGACGTCTGCTCAACGTTTCGACTATATTCATCGGGTATTACCATATCTAAAGCCACAGTCGGAAGACTGTTTGTACATGAACTTGTACGTTCCGGAACGTCTAGGTAAGTTGTATATAATTAAGTGTCGTTTATCGGATATTTTGAAAAAATATTGTTACAGCAATGTTAATTTCTTTAAATATTCAGATGACGCTATCAACCTCTCCGTTCTTGTTGTAATTCACGGCAGTGAGTACGGTTGGAGCAGTGGAAATGTGATAAACGGGTCTATGTTGGCTGCCTCAGGGCAGGTTATTGTTGTTACTTTAAACTACCGTCTAGATGTATACGGTAAGTTACACATTATTAACATAACTTTTCCTAGGCTTCCTAAGTAGATGCGAGGCTTCGGCTTGTACAGGTAATGCCGGCCTGACAGACTTGGTAGCCGCCCTCAAAATGCTGAGTAAGATCCTACCAGCATTTGGGGGAGATCCCCAGACCGTCACCTTAATGGGCTGGGGCTCTGGAGCAGCGTTAATATCTTTGCTGATGGCTTCTCCCATCACACAGCCCAACAATCGGCTGTTCAAGAGAGCCATCCTGCTCGATGGAACAGCGTTGTCACCGTCGGCATTGAGTGAATATCCACAACAGTACTTCATGAGGATAGCCGAAGAGTTGAAGGTAAGGTCAACTATAATGTATACATGTATTCAGTGTGTGACCAATACTCCACACAACTCGAAGGACATGTTCAACAAAGAGACTTCGCACATCTTGAGGTGCATTCAAGAACAAAGTCAGATTAACCTGACCATGGCTGCTCAGAAGATCAAGGCTCCCACGTTTACATCAGCATTTGCACCGATTGTTGACGGCCAGGTAAATTAGTTACAGTAATACTGATCATCTTGTTTTAGGTTGTTCCAAATCATCCACGCTTCAGCTTCAGTCCCAAGTTTGGAAGTCTGTTCAGAGATATCGACTTGTTAGCTGGTACGGTGTCTCACCCGTCACACCATCTACTCTCTCACGACGATCTTAGCCACGGAATTCACGTCGAGAAACGCGACAAAATCATCCGGTAAGAACTCTAAGTGATCACTTTTACTTTAATAATATTTTTGTTTCTTTACCAATTTATTCTTTTCATACGTTTTTCACTCCACAATCCGCTATAATATAATTTTAATTTCAGAACGTTAGTACGAAACTTATTTGACTTCCACCGTACAGAAGTGTTCGATGCTATTGTGAACGAGTATACAAATTGGGAAGAGCCTGCAGTAAGTTAACACACTTCTTTGTCTATATTTATATTCTCAGAATCACAGTCGATCCATACGAGATTCGTTGTTGAATATCCTTGGCGACATCCTCTACGTCGCTCCTTTGGTTGAAACCCTCAGAATGCACGCCACAGACGAAGCCTCAATGTCATCAAACTCTTTTTTGTAAGTTATTTATGTCATATAATGTTGTATTTTACTCTTCTGATTGATACCTATTCAAATTCTTTTTAGTTTCGTATTTTCTCACGAATCGACCGAAAATGAGAAGCGAGGAGTCAGAGGTGCCATCTCTGACGAGCACGTCCCTTACATACTCGGGTATCCATTGCTAGAGACAAACGGGAAAAACGTAAGTCACAAAACATTACTGTACTGTAGAAATTTAGATATTTGACGGATTCGCGGGGAACGACAAAGACATATCAAAGGTGATGATGACTTATGTTTCCAACTTTGTCAAAACAGGGTAAGTAATCGGTATATAATATCTGTTATACTGTTTTTAGGGACCCATCAAGACCAAAGATGTTTTCGACTCAAACAACCATTGAAGACAGGTTTCACAGTGTTCCGTGGCCACAGTTCAACCAGGCGACACGAGAGTCGTATCTTGAAATTTGTAAGTTTTGCCAGCTAGTACTGTAAGCATTAATCTTCTTAACCTTAAATCAATTTGTTATGCAAATCGTGATTACAGCTGATCGACCTCGGGTTAAGAATTTCTACCGCAACTCTTACGTTGGCTTCTGGAACAACTACATACCTAGGTTGAGCAAGAACAAAGATGAAAGAGACAGAAATGTAGACGAAGAGCACCACTTCTTGCCTGACCACTTTAACAAACAGTCTTTCTACGGTGTGGTACGCCCTTACTCGAACTTAAACAACCACCCCTTCCCTCCTCCGCCCATGCCTCCCACACCTCTGCCTAAAGATCTCAAAAAACTTAGTACAAGTAAGTGCACTACAGTAATGTTCATCCAGAATCATACATGGTGCTAATTTTAAAATTTCAGCAATTAAACCAAAACCCCAAGTAGCGCCTACAGAAGCTGCAGAAGCGTCATTAAAAGAAAGCAACTACAACCACATCTTTGTGTTGGCCATTGTTTTCGGGTTTGCTTTCATTGTCATCAACACATGCATATACATCGCGATGTACAAACTTGTAAGTACATAGAATCTCATAGCCTTACTGAGTTACAACACCATCTACTTTTAGTGTCAGAAAAACAAATCCGACACCAAAAAACGGCCGCCTTATTCGCCTTACACCAGTGCTCACGGTAACCCTTCTGAGGTTACCTACATACCAAACACGCCTTTCAGCCAACAGGTAATGTACAAAACAAAGTCAATATAATTTTGCCGTGTTTGCAGTTATTACCTCCCTCACAAACCGCTTTAACAGGTCCAGATTTACCTCCGATGCCGTCACGTAATCACTCACGTGACGAGACTTCTCGAGCTTCCAGTTTTGCCTACGACTCGTCGGCCAACTCGATACGGCATCAACACCTGCCTACGGGCATCTTTCACGACAGCCAAAGTGGGTTTAAACACAAAAATTACGGTTGCTCTTATTTCAGATAACATTCAGCAAAAGTTCAACATGCAAGAGCAGGTGTGTTATAACCCTCATTACTAACCTACTGTCTTTCCTATGTTTTCTGAATATTATCATGTTATCTTCATTTATCTTAATGTTTCAATTCAGGAGCCTCTCCTAGCTGGAAGTTCTAAAAGCTCAACGCCAGCACTGATTCGGCCGGGGATTTCGCCGACTTGCCCCAGACACGGTAAAGCGGCCCAAATGATGGTCTCACAAAGTCGTGCCAACTCTGTGGGGACTTCTATGGTAGTAGTGCCCCACCTTAATCATTTGACTCACAACACTCCTGCCTTAGAAGAAGTTCAAGTTTGAGCCTGTATTATATTAACTGTTTTATTAAAGTAATTATGCTTTTGATATTGAGCAATCAAAATGGAAAAACTACACAACATAACACAATGTATAGACAGATAGACATATGGCGTTTGGGAAGCCCAAATTCACTACGTATTTGTCGGAAAGTGAAAACATCAGTATTGAGACCATTAAGGTGAGATTCGGCAATCAGGCCGCTAATAAGAATCTTGCAACAACTGAGTTTAGAGGAGCTTTGCAATCACAAAGGGACCTTACAAAAATCTAAGTATAATGCTGTCATCGTTGTAAGTAGTATTATAGGTATTAATATCTGTCATGAAATGAATAAGTTGAAAAGATATAAAACTATTAGGTAACGAACCCCAGAGGACTTAACCCCAAAAGAAACCGGGTGCAATTTGACGATATCACCTGTCACTCAAGACTATTGCAATTTGGTGTTCATTAAGCGTATGATATTGTGCATGAATTGAGGCCCAGGAAGCGGCCAATTCCACTCGTTCTTCATCGGACCTGCATTAACGTCGTTTTCAAACCAATAACACAGCCAAAACCACCAAAGCCGCGATAACGGGGCTTGGGCACGTTGTTCATGAGTTAACTCAAACATTTGATGATAACTCCAGAACACGTGGGACGTCAGCCAATAGGCAATTAGGACGTCCATAGTGTAATGCCCTCCAGACACAACTAACGCCGCTATGCCCAGGAAAGTAATAGGCGTAGCAATATACCTATAAATTGTTATGCTTATATATAACATAGCAATCTGTATACTCTGCAAAAGACATTGCTAAACAGTACAGTTAAACTCTTTAAAAGTTTCAAAAACCAACCTCAACACCACCAGTCCTCGGGGTGAATATTGTAGTTGAGTAAAGTACATTATTGTAAGAACGACTGTGTGCCCACTGAACATTAAATCTCCACACAAAATTTTATCTTGACCAGATGTTAGTCCAAGTGTCACAACATAGGTAACGAACCTAAAAGATAAGATAATTTAAAAAACATTCTCACCGTGCGGTGATCTCTGATGCGTACATTCCCGTTCGATTAGACTGTGGCATGCATATTTCTTCATGGTAATCAAACGCTGGAGGCAAGAATGTTACACTGAGCACAACAGCTCTCAACCCGTACATGATAGCTCCGATTAAGAACACGCGTCTGATCACGACTATTCTCTCCTTGTGTAATAAGACCACAATAAATCCAACAATAGCGCTAAAAGTTTGTATTAAAGATACTATTTAACGCCAAAAATTATTATACTTTAATTTTATTATTATTAAAAACTTACTTCACAGTGGACAGTACATCACCAACAGCCCACGCCCATCTTTGCTGATTGACCATAAAAAAGACTAGATCCGGCAGCCGTTTAGTGGTCTTGAGCGGTACAATATCGTGAATCACCGTTAGTAAAAAGAAATTCAAAAATGCCGCCAGCATCAGACAATAGAAAGCGATCACGGTCTTGATCAGTTCGTTCCGCCATCTCTGAACAAGATCACTTTTAGACATTTCGAATAACAAATTTTAAATCACATTAGTTTTATATACAACGGGTGATCAAAACAAACATTTCAAAACATGTTTACCAGAGAATAAAAACATGTAAATCCTGTTCAAAAACCACCCACCTTGTTTGGTCTTGCTTCAGTTGTACTCCCCTCAGGGTCTAGAGACATGGTTTGCATCAAGGAGGCGTTCTGAGCCGAGCCATTCGATGGCTGGCATTCGATTTGTTGAGATCGGCTTTCAACTGACGTTTTTCGCAAGGGCACATGAGACTCACTGTGCTCACGTTTGTGACTTTTCATATTTACAATAGCAATATACTAGTGGCAATATAATACAAATAGGTCGCTACCTAATACTCTAAACTCATCGATCTGCAAGCTAGAATATTCAGAGAAAGAACCAAATTTACAAACAAAAATCTTTAATGCAAATGCACTTTGTGGACGCAAGCTGCGCGCTTAACCGCAGTTTCAAAACACAGGGCGCAGGTAAACAAATCTTATGTTGTCCGTAAAACGGTATGTTCACACCGGCAAGATGGTGTTACAGTTACTCTAATACTACAAAATATTGTAAATTCAAATATTTATTACAAAAACATAAAAAAATGAACAATTCACTATTTAGTTGTGAAAAAATACACAATAATTTAAAAATTATCGTTTTTATTTTATTTAAAACATCGACATAATTGAAAAACGGTTATTTTAAACAAAATAATTATTATATGTTTTGTATTTTCAGTTTTTAGTAATAGAATTTTTCGTTAATAAAGTATATACGTCCCGCCACGGTGACGAATAACGCAAATAATTATTGGCTTTCCGTTTTAGCGTCGCCCATTTTGCGAAACAAATTTTTGTCCGAAGTGTAGAAGGGATATATCCTACCTTGTTTTTGTTGTTAATTTGTTGTCTGTTAAACCGTAAGTTTTAATTTATATTTTATGTTTAGTTATAACAATATGCGAGAGTTTCTCAATTAATTGGTAACATTTCACGGAGATTGTGTTATTTTTTGTTCAACATGATTAATATTAACAGACTCCACTAGAGCTTTAGTCTTTAATTTTTCATATTTTTATTAGTAAGTTTTGTTGTTTTAGGTCATGATCATCCCAGTTCGTTGTTTCACTTGTGGCAAAGTGATCGGAAACAAATGGGACACTTACCTCAACATTCTACAGACCGATAACCCAGAAGGTGACGCTCTTGACTCGCTGAATTTGAGAAGATATTGTTGTAGAAGGATGTTGCTCTCTCACGTTGACTTGATCGAAAAGCTTCTCAGTTATCACCCTATCGAAAAATGAACTCAAAACTTTATTTTTACTTTATTTCATAAACTTTATACAGAAATAGTATCAATTATTGCTGGGTGAAGTAGAGAAGAGATGGAGCTGTCTGAAATAGTATGTAAGTTATATCTTGTCTTTTTTTGCTTTTATTGAATTTAGTGTAAAGACAATGATATGTCAATGTGATAATGTATGATAGTTAACACATTGCATACAATTGTTTTATGATAATTTGTTTTATACCTGGAAAGGAATGGCCATTTTACACTTGACTTCTTCTTCGTACGTCATTCTGTAGCCGCCTTCAGAATCCTGGAACATTGGCCGGAAAGATCCGAAGTCAGCTCCTGACTTTATTTCTATATCTTCGACCGAAAACAGCTTTGGGATAATTCCGTCTGATTCTGGGCACATTTTTAGTTCCACCCCCTGTAAATCAGTTTCGTAAAGTATCAGTCATTGTGCAATTCATATAGTAAGATGTTTTCTGTTTTTATATTGTTTTACAGAAAATAACAACATGTCAAAACTTACATTTACAGTTTGGACAATGGCACGACGTGTGTCGATGAGGTTGCTTCCCGCCACCTCAGTCGAATTAGGTTTAAATTGTCGGCTTAAGAACTTGTTACCTTCTTTGTCGAATCCAGGTGTCATGCCCTTTGCATACTTGACTTTCGTTGTCTAAAGAGTTAAGCAAATTTATTAAGCATACATAACAGCTTACCTGATGTCTCAGATTACCCATCTCCATTCCTTGCTGGCTAGTAAGAAGACCTCTGTTGATTTGTGGAATAACCGTTTCACATAGTTTTAGCTGAAATTAAAATTGTTGCTTACTGCATTTTCGTTATGACAATAAGCTATTATAAATACAAAGGGTTTAAGAGGTGAATATCACTCACTTTCGGATCACTTTCGTAATGATGGTTGTCCACAACTTTGTCGACGTTTGACCTGTGTGAGCCGAACGATCTTTCTCCCTTTTGTGATGCTACTGTCTTTGCTCCTTCTTCAAACAATGTCAAGGTGTTCTCGGATTTCAGGTCGCCCTAAAAAAGTATAAGCATCTTAATGGCAAATACCTGAGTTAGCTTAAGATGCCCATCGTCAATGTGTGCTTTGGCGCCTCTTTGTGCTCCAAAAGCACCCATTCCTTCTTGACTTATCAAAGCAGGGGCTTGCTCCCATGGTATCACAAAAGGTATGTTAGTTTCTCTGAAAATATACATCAAGTTGATGTAAGAGTAAACAACATCTTACACATGAGTTTTCTTGGAGTAGAACTTTCGAGGGTCAATCTTCTCTTCACGCAGCCGCTCCACCAAGGGTTTCTCTTGTGGCGGCATCTCGTAGGTGTCTGGAGGAGGCCTAGGCGGTGGGACCCATTTTGGTTTGGGAGGTTCCTCTTCTTCCGGTTCTGGTTCTTTCGGCCTTTTTGTTGGTTTCTTGGACCGGCTTCTCCCTCTTTTTCCTAAAATTCTTTTTAAAAAATTTTAATGTTATCTTTACCTTTCTTCGCTGGTGTATCATCATCGTCGTCTTCACCTGTAGGCTTTCTCGTTGGTCTTCTCTTTCGTCTAGGTTTTTTGCGAGGCTTATCTTCATCATTTTCGCTGTCATTACTGTCATTGTGGCTAGCTGGTTCACTATTGTTGTCTTCTTCACTGGGGTCTGCCTTTTCTTTTTTGTCCTTTGGCTTTGATGAAGTTTTCGGCTTTTTGCCTTCCTTTGGTTTTGCTTTTTCTTTGTCTCCGGGTTTCTTTGAAGGAGATTTTGATCGTTCTTTTGGCTTTGCACCTGGTTTCAACGTATCTTTCGGCTTATCGCCGTCTTTCGGTTTCGCGCCTTCCATTGGCTTTGATGTACTTGATTTTGGTTTGTCTTCTGGTTTCTTTGAAGGAGACTTCGATCTTTCTTTTGGCTTTTCACCTG
Source organism: Bursaphelenchus okinawaensis (assembly GCA_904066225.2). NCBI lineage: Eukaryota > Metazoa > Nematoda > Chromadorea > Rhabditida > Aphelenchoididae > Bursaphelenchus > Bursaphelenchus okinawaensis. The sequence goes on from CAJFCW020000006.1 coordinate 5,746,559, forward strand.
GCTTTAACGTATCTTTTGGTTTCTCGCCGTCTTTTGGCTTTGATGAACTTGTTTTTGGTTTGTCTTCTGGTTTCTTGGATGGAGATCTTGACCTTTCTTTAGGTTTTTCACCAGGCTTTAGCGTATCCTTTGGTTTCTCCCCTTCCTTCGGCTTCTCTCCTTCCTTTGGCTTGGATGAACTGGATTTTGGTTTGTCGTCTGTTTTCTTGGATGGGGATTTGGATCTTTCTTTCGGCTTATCACCTGGCTTCAAAGTATCTTTTGGCTTCTCTTTGTCTTTTGGTTTCTCGCCGTCTTTCGGCTTTGACGTACTTGTTTTTGGTTTGTCTTCTGGCTTCTTAGATGGAGATTTTGATCTTTCTTTTGGCTTTTCACCTGGCTTTAGCGTACCTTTTGGCTTCTCGCCTTCTTTGGGTTTTGATGAGCTTGTCTTGGGTTTGTCATCTGGCCTTGATGGAGATTTGGACCTTTCTTTTGGTTTTTCGTCAGGTTTTAACAAATCTTTTGGTTTCGGAGAACTTTTTGGTTTTTCACCTTCTTTTGGCTTCTCGCCTTCTTTGGGCTTCGACGAACTTGATTTCGGTTTGTCTTCTGGCTTCTTTGCAGGAGAATTCGACCGTTCTTTTGGTTTTTCACCTTCCTTTGGGTTTGATGAACTTGATTTAGACTTTTCATCTGGCTTTTCTGAAGGCTTTGGTTTTGCGCTGTGTTTTGGCTTATCATCCTCCTTCGGTTTCGATGGACTCGATTTAAGTTTGTCATCTGGCCTTGATGGAGACTTTGATCGTTCTTTTGGTTTTTCACCAGGCTTCAAAGTGTCTTTTGGCTTGTCGGCGGGTTTTGAAGAGCTTGATTTAGGTTTTTCTTCTGGTTTCGCAGAATCTTTCGGTTTTGGTGTTTGAAGACTAGCTGTAAAATCAACGTTAGGATCATCCTCTTTAGGCTTCAGTTTAATGTCATGCTTTGGAAATTTTTTCGTTGGTAACTCATCCGGTTCAAACTCTTCGTCTTCAGGTTTTTTGCTTGGATGTGATGTCGTTTTTTCGCTTTCTTTTGGTTTCGATGAGCTTGATTTTGGCTTTTCTCCTGACTTTGAAGGTACCTTAGGCTTTGCTGGGAGGCTAGCCGTAAAGTCAGTATTAGGATCTTCTTTTGGCTTGAGTTTTATGTCGTGCTTTGGAGACTTTCCTGTAGGTAACTCATCCGGTTCAAATTCTTTGTCTTCATTTGGCATTTTTGGTTTTTTGCTAACTTCAGGCTTTTGAGAGCTTAATTTGGGTTTGTCATTGGGTTTATCAACTTCTTTTGGTTTTTCTTCTGGTTTCTTGGAAGGAGATTTGGATCGTTCTTTGGGTTTGTCCTCGGGCTTTAATAATTCCTTAGGTTTCGAAGAGCTTGATCTCGGTTTTTTGCCATCTTTGGGTTTCTCACCTTCCTTTGATTTGTCTTCGGGTTTCTTTGCAGGAGATTTTGATCTTTCTTTCGGTCTTTCTGTGGGTTTTAGAGTTTCTTTTGGCTTGTCAGGTTTCGAAGAACTTGATTTGGGCTTATCGTCAGACTTTGCAGACTTGGGGGCTGGAAGACTGGCTGTAAAATCTGCGTCTGGCTCGTCATCCTTTGGTTTCAGTCTTATGTCATGCTTAGGAGACTTTCCTGTTGGCAACTCGTCTGGTTCGAGTTCCTCGTCATCGGAAGGCTTTTTTACAGAATGTGACTTTGGTTTGTCTTCTGGCTTTGAAGAACTTTTTGGTTTCTCACTATCTTTGGGTTTCGAAGAACTTGTTTTTGGTTTGTCTTCGGGCTTCTTTGAAGGAGACTTTGATCGTTCTTTACGTTTCGCATCTGGCTTTAATGAATCCTTAGGTTTTTCACTTTCCTTTGGTTTTGAAGAGATTGATTTAGGCTTGTCCTCTGGCTTTGCAGAATCTGTAGGTTTAGATTTCGGAGCTGTAAGACTGGCTGTAAAATCAGAATTAGGATCATCCTCTTTAGGCTTAAGTTTAATATCATGCTTTGGAGATTTTCCCGTTGGCAACTCATCCGGTTCGAGTTCTTCGTCATCATCTGGTTTTTTGCTTGAAGATTTGGGTTTCTCGCTCACTTTGGGCTTTGACGCGCTGTGTTTAGGTTTGTCATCTGAATCTAATGGATCTTTAGGCTTACTAGTTTCTTTTGGTTTTGATGAGCTTAATTTCGGCTTATCACCAGGCTTAGAAGAATTGGGGGCTGGAAGATCGGCCGTAAAATCAGCGTTCGGTTCGTCTTCTTTTGGTTTTATTTTAATGTCATGTCTTGGAGACTGAGCTGTTGGCAATTCATCCGGTTCAAGTTCATTGTCACCGTGTTTTTTGCTATCTTTAGGTTTTGAAGCGCTTGATTTAGGTTTGTCTTCGGGCTTCTTTGCAGGAGACTTTGATCGTTCTTCATTTTTTTCGTCTGGCTTCAAGGATTCCTTAGGTTTTTCACTTTCTTTTGCTTTTGAAGAACTTGATTTAGGCTTGTCCTCCTGTTTTGTAGCATCTTTAGGTTTAGATTTAGGAACTGGAGGAGTGGCAGTAAAATCAGCGTTAGGATTACCATGTTTAGGCTTCAGTTTAATATCACGCATTGGAGGTTTTCCCGTTGGCAGCTCATCTGGTTCGAGTTCTTCGTCATCGTCAGGCTTTCTCATAGAACGAGATCTTGGTTGTTCACCTTCTTTCGGTTTTGATGAACTTGATTTCGGTTTGTCATCCGGTTTTGTTGAATCTTTTGGCTTTGCAGATTTTGGTGCTGGAAGGCTTGCTGTGAATTCAGCATTTGGGTCTTCCTCTTTTGGCTTGAGTTTTATGTCATGTTTTGAAGGTTTTACAGCTGGTAGTTCATCCGGTTTAAGTTCTTCGTCTTCACTGGGGGTTTTAATAGAGGATTTAGGCTTCTTATCCTTCGGTTTTGACGAACTTAATTTAGCTTTGTCTTCGGGTTTTTTGGAAGGAGATTTAGATCGTTCTTTGTTTTTATTGTCTGGCTTTAAGGAATCTTTTGGCTTTTCACCTACTTTTGGCTTTGACGAAGTTGATCTAGGCTTATCATCCGGCTTTGCAGAATCTTTTGGCTTGGATTTTGACGTTGGTAAGCTGGCTGTAAAGTTAGCGTCAGGCTCGTCTTTCTTTGGCTTTAGTTTTATATCATGCTTCGAAGGCCTCTTTGTTGATAGTTCGTCTGGGTCAAGCTCTTCTTCACTATCAAGCTTTTTGGTGGATCGTGACTTGGGTTTTTCGTCTTCTTTTGGTTTTGAAGAACTTGGTTTTGGTTTGTCTTCGGGCTTTTTCAAAGGAGACTTTGATCGTTCTTTACTTTTATCATCCGGCTTTAATGAATCTTTGAGTTTTTCACCTTCCTTTGGTTTTGACAAGGTCGATTTGGGCTTGTTTTCTGGCTTTGCAGAATCCTTAGGTTTAGATTTAGGAGCTGGAAGACTGGCTGTAAACTCAGCGTTAGGATCATCTTCTTTAGGCTTCAGTTTGATGTCGTGTTTTGGAGATTTTCCCATAGGCAACTCATCAGCTTCGAGCTCTTCGTCATCGTCGGGCTTTCTGGTGGAACGCGACTTTGGTTTTTCACTTTCTTTAGGCTTTGGAGGAGTTGACTTAAGTTTGTCGTCTGGCTTTGATGCATCTTTTGGTTTCGACGAGCTTGATTTCGGCTTTTCATCCGGCTTTGTTGAATCTGTGGGTTTCGCTGTTTTTGGTATAGGAAGGCTTGCTGTGAAGTCAGCGTTGGGGTCGTCTTCTTTTGGTTTGAGTTTAAGGTCATGCTTTGGCACTTTTCCTGTAGGCAGTTCTTCGGGTTCCAGTTCGTCATCTTCATCCGGCTTTCTGACAGATCGCGATCTCGGTGTTTGGCCTTCTTTTGGTTTTGATGAGCTTGATTTAGGCTTTTCTTCTGGCTTTGCAGGATCTTTAGGCTTTGATTTTGACGTTGGTAGGCTGGTTGTGAAGTCCGCGTTAGGCTCGTCATCCCTTGGCTTTAGTTTTATGTCATGCTTTGGAGACTTTCCTGTAGGTAATTCATCTGGCTCGAGTTCTTCATCTTCGTCAGCCTTCCTAGTGGAATGAGACCTTGGTTTTCCGTCTTCCTTTGGCTTTGTAGAGCTTGATTTAGGCTTGTCTTCCGGTTTTGATAAATCTTTTGGCTTACCACTTTCTTTTGGTTTTGTTGAGCTTGATTTAGTTTTGTCTTCTGGCTTCTTTGCAGGAGACTTTGACCGTTCTTTTTCTTTGTCTTCAGGTTTTAATGTAGCTTTTTTCTTATCGTCTGGTTTTGTTTTAGATGTTGGAAAAGATGCAGTGAATGCGGCATTAGGTTCGTCTTCAGTTGGTTTTAATCTTATGTCATGCTTTGAAGGCTGTTTTGAAGGCATTTCATCTGGTTCAAGTTCTTCACCATCTACTGGTTTCCTGCCGGAATGAGGCTTTGGTTTGTCACATTCCTTCGGTTTTAAAGAACTTGATTTAAACTTGTCTTCTGGCCTCTTTGAAGAGGGTTTTGATCTATCTTTTGGCCTTTCTTCTGGTTTTGCCGCGTCTTTATGTTTGTCACCTTCTTTTGGTTTTGACGAGGTTGATTTAGGCTTGTCTGCTGGCTTCGCAGAATCTTTAGGTTTAGATTTAGGAGCTGGAAGACTAGCTGTAAAATCAGCGTTAGGACCTTCCTTCTTTGGCTTCAGTTTTACGTCGTGCTTTGGCAATTTTACTGTCGGCAGTTCTTCAGGTTCAAGTTCATCGTCATCATGCTGTTTGGTACCAGGTGAACGTTTTTTGTCGTCCACTTTAGGTTTGGAAGAGCTTGGCCTCTTGGCGTCGTTAGTTTTTGATGTAGGAAGGCTGGCAGTGTATGAGGAACTGGTGTCGTCATCTTTTGGCTTTAGCTTAACATCGTGTTTTAGAGGTTTCACTGATGTCACTTCTTCAGGTTCGAACTCTTGTTCAGATGACTGCTTCGCGAAACTCTTTTTGAATGGCTTCATTTTCTGTTCGTAAAAGGCTTCGTCTGCATCATCATTGTCAATCACACTCTCATCGTAATCTGTAAGTCGATGGGCTGGCTTTTGTGACGTTTTTGCTGTGGCATTTATTTTACTGTGCTTTTTTGGTGTAGCCTTATCTGGTGCAACTTCTGTGTCTTCTGATGAATATTTTCGGCCGGGCAAAGTGAATTCGGCTTGTGTAACGTTGTCTTCGTTATCAGGGGTAGTATATTCTTGTTGGTACGGATCCACGACCTTGCCTTTCTCAGTAGTTGTCGTTTTTACTGTCCCGCTCTTCGGTTTCTTGCGACTTTCACTGTCGATTCCTTTTATCTTTGTAGCGTGGGGCTCTTTCTGCCCTTTCCTGGTGTCTCTCGGCATGTCTTCGTCTTCTGCGTCGTCTTCTTCTGTATACTTTGTCTTTGGTAAATGAAATTCTGCCATATTCACAGTATCAGCATCTTGTGGGGTTTCTTGTTCAATCTCAATATTGTCCAAGATCTTTCCTTTACCCGTCAATTTAGTTGAAATGTCGTGGCCTTCTTTCTTCTTTCGGCTTTCTGAGTTTATGTTCTTTATGTTTTTACTCTTTTTGGAAGGAGTATATTCATCATCCTCTTCTTCTGACTTCTGGTCTTGTTTTGAACGACCTTCTTTTTGTTGTGGTTTGTCATCGAAAGTTCTTTTTTGCCCCAAATCGATTGTCAGTTCTGCGTCAGGTTCTTCAGAACTCTCATCGTAGTATGAGTACTCAGAGTCAGAGTCGATTACAGGCTTCAATACCGCCTAAAAATAAAGGATATTGGAGTAGAATGCATAAAGATCGGTAAAACTTAAGATACAAATGATTTTAAAGATATACAGCTGGTCGGAAACTTACAGCTGGTCGGTCATCTTTTGTCTTTTGCTGACTTTTGGGCTCATTGTCGTTTCTGTTTTGGTCTTGTGTCTGCCGAGAATCAGGGAAAGTTTCATCTTCATATTCGTCCTCATCTTCGTAGTAAGAATATTCATCGTCAGACCGGTCGAAAATAGACTTTGGAATACCCTGAAACGAAATGTCACAGATGTTATGGCATTGAACGAAGTGTCAAAAATATTTTTTTTAAATAAAAATTGATATTTTGGACGGTTTTTACTTACCCCAGATTTTAGCAACTCTGAAAGTCTTCTTTCTTCTTGTTTTTTGAACTCTTCGTCCAGTTTCTTGTTGTATTCTTCTTTCTTTTTTCTTTTCCGCTTCCCTTTCTGCTTCTCTTTCCTTTTTTTTCTTGTCTTTCAGCTTCTTTTCGTTTCTTTTCTTCAGCATCTGATTCCTTAACCTTATTCTTTTCCTCCGGTTTATCGAATTCTTTCGGTTTTTCATCAACTTTGTCTTTTCTGATTTCACCTGTTTCCCATTCGTCTTCATCTTCGTAGTATGAGTACTCACTCTCACTGCGGTCGAACACCGACTTTGGTATTCCCTAAATAAAAGGTTATTATATGTTATTCTTTGTCTCCATAAGCAAAGCTTTATTACGTTTATATATATTTTTAAACTTACTCCTGTCTTTAGCAACTCGGCTACTCGTTTCTGTTCTTCTTTCTTGTGTTCTTCGTCTAACTTCTTGTTGTACTCTTCCAACTTCTTCTTTTCTGACTCTCGTTTTTTCTTTTCTTCTTGTTTCTGTTGTGTTTCTTCTTCCTTCTTTGTCTCTTTCTTTTCTTCTACCTTTTCAGGCTGTTCTTTGTCACCTTCTTTGCTTTTGTCTTGTTGTACCTCAACTTCTTCTATCTCGCTTTCCCACTCATCTTCGTCTTCGTAGTACGAGTATTCACTGTCGTCTTGATCGAATATTGATCTCGGCACTCCCTAAACACAGAATCGATTAATAAGGAAAGAACAACTTACTCCTGAACTAATGATGTCCGAGATTTCCTTGGCTGATACTGAAGCTGATCGTTTAGGAGTGTACAAATTAGGTTCAATATTGGATAAGTCTGACCCATAGTTGCGTGAAGTTCTACCTGAACTCAAGTAGTCGGCTGACACGTCGCGACTTGTCCTTCTGTCGCTACTTAAGTCTCTTGACCGTAACTTTAGGTAATCAGTGGGAGTACCTCTGCCAGAAGGTACACCGACACTTAAATCACGACCATACCGACCTTCACTATGATCTCTGTTTGGTCGATTCAAACTCAGGTCTCGAGACTTTTTGGCGTCTACACTGAGGTCGCGACGTCGCTGTTTCCTTTCTGGGTAGTCAGGTATGTTGTAGTCTTTGGATGTGCCTCGCTTTTTCATGTCGGCCAAGTCTTTTGATTTCGACTTTAAAGCTTCGATGTCTTGGCCTAGGCTTTTCTCTGTTTTAGCCAAAACTTCAGTCAAGTCAGCAAAAGCGTTCTTCTTTTCTTTCTTCTGATTCCGACTGGCTTCGACTTCTGCCAGAAGTTTCTCCGTTTGTCGCTTTAAGTAGTCACTTCCGGATTTGGCATCCGAGCTCTGATCCCTCGTTCTTGACTTGCGACGCTCTTCAGCTGACCTCATGAGTTCTTTTGCCGAAGTGTCACGACTTTTCCTTTTACTGCTTAAATCTCTGGACTTAGACTTCAGTTTGACAGCGTCTTGGCCTAAAGTCTGTTCGTGTTTGGCCAAGGCATCTGTCAGATCACTGAACATGGACTTCTTCTTGACCTGAGACCTTGGTTCAGATCCTTCCGTTCTCGATTTGGCAAAGTCTCTAGAAGACTCTCGGTCAGTCGTTCTGGTCGTACTAGCATCTCTGAGCGTGCTTGACTGTCGTTTGTGGTCGCTGTAGTCTTTGTTGAAGTCTCTGCTAGCTGGGCGATCAGTGCTGACATCTCGTTGTCGTAGAAAGTCTGTAGCTGAGTCTCGGCCGCTTCTTTCAGTATCTCCTTTGGAAGTACCAAGGTAATCTCTTGTCTTGCTCGAGCTTCTGTCGTGACCTTTCCGGGAGTAATCGACTGAAGTGTCTCGAGTTCTCTTACCGTAATCGGTGTCTTTGACGTCAGAACTTGGATCTCTGGATCTACGTCTAGATGGACTGGCATAGTCTGTTGTAGAACTCGACCGTCTATTGTAGTCTCCAAGTGTACTGGAACGTCTGTCTGTGCTCAGGTAGTCCTTTGTGTCATTTTTGTAATCACTTTTGTAGTCACCGTAATCACGGCTTCTGGTTGAGCTGTAGTCATTTGTGTCACTTTTCAAACTAGAGTACCTGTCGGTCGAGTACTTGTCAGTGGTTGGTCGGCTGCTTCTTCTCTCGGAAGGATAATCTGTGACCCCATATTTGTCACTAGATGTCTTGGTGTAATCTGAATATCTACTTGACGACGCTGTAGCACTGCTTCTTCTGTCTGAAGCTAAAGACGAACTGGCGCGGGCTTCAGAACGATAGTCTGAAGACCGACCGGTCGCTCCCGTGTAGCCACTGCCTCTCGAGTAACTTGACGAACTTGTTCCGAGGGAGCTAGATGCACGTGCCGACGATCCGTAGCCGGAGGATCGTGCCCCGGATCGGTAGGACATCTACAAAGGTAAAAGGTGAAAAAAAACAAAAACGTGAAAGAACGACGCGAACAGACGTGATGGCACTGATTTCGTTGTTTTTTTCGTTCTGATACAAGATCATATGGCGCCCACTCAGACTCTTTCCCCTTCCCCTGCTCTCCCGGGCATGTGCCTTCGATCGAGGACATTTATTATATTTATTTCTCAAATAATAAGCGGAATAATACAGTATCTTTCATATTATGGCTCTGGACGGTTGCGGATTACAGTTCTCTGAAAACATTTAAGTTTAAAGTTTAAAATTTTAAAAACTAAGTTTTAAACTTTATAATTCTTACTCTGACTCGATAAGTCCGCTAGTGTAGATTCTAAGCATGAAGTCTCCTTCCTCGTTCGGCTCATAAGTAGTTGGTACGATGACGTACTCTCCTGGTGGCACTCGGAATCGACCGGTCACTTCACGGAGATTAATGAAGGCTGGACTTCTGCCACAGCTCTTGGTGTTGGCAAAGAACTCAGTGTCTAGCCGGCCACTGTAGCCGTTGGCTTCGTAGATGGCGAAGCCGATGGCCAGATTCTCCTGACCTGCGTTCTTCAGCTCACGTCTGTACTTCTGCATGACAGCTACGATGATGGTGCACAAGTCATCGTCATCATTAGGATCCTTGTCGGTCAGCCGGATTCTGAATTGTGGGTTCTTGGCGAAGGTCCTGAGGTAGTTGCGGCAACCTCCGGCAGTGGAGCCCTGTCTCCACGATCCATCGTGAGAGTTTGTAGCCCAGACGTCTTTGTTGGCCTTGACCCCAGTCATTTCGAAAATCTCTTCCATGATTTCTGGGCCCAGGTTACAGACTTCCATCTTCTCAAAGTTCTTCACGAAATCAGAGAACGACATCCAGAACTCTCCATCATGAGCGAAGGTCAGTCCCATGTCGCACTTGACGTCTTCCGAGATGGAGTTCCATTCGGAGGAGTTGTCAGACCAAGCACCGTTCCACTCGTGCTCGTTACCCCAGGGGTTTCTAACACGAAGTAGTGGTACCTTGCCTCTGGGTGTGTCCACAATTCTGATGGCCGTGATACTGTAGGCATGGCCCTGAAATTAATATAATTTGTGTGTTGTGTTTACGAATACTCCATATTCTATAAATAACATTGTAATTTCACTGTCAAAAATTACAGTAAAACGATGACTTACTCTGATCAAACCGTTAGAGAGTCTGGCTTCCCATTGGTTGGGATCGGCCTCCAAAGAACAGCCAAACAGAGATCCCATCTCAAATCCTCGGACGATCAGTTGGAGCAGGTTCTCTGGTGAACTGGCCAAGTCGTAGAACTCTGTCAGTCCTCCAGTCATATCCTCAAGGGCTTCTGAAGTGGTACCTCCCTTCAAGGCTTCGTACGATCCGTACAACTTGGCGTAGGCCTTCTCGAGCAAAGCACTCCAGAACTCGTTGTTCTCACGAGAGTGCATGTACAAAAGTTTTCCGTCATCATCGCAAGGGAGTCTGTCATCGATGACAACATCCACCCAGCGACCGTACTGCCAGAACTGGAAGTGGAAGATGCCGGCGTAGTTCTCGGTGAAACTCTGATCTGGAGGAACGACGCGGTAGAAGAGCTCGTCTCTCAAGGTCAAGTTGGCCGCGGCTGCCATCAACCAACAATCGCCAAGTTCACCTTGAATGGCGTCGAAGCGAGTGTGGCCTTCTGAGATGAGCTGGGGATCTCTTACGATCTCCTAAAAAGTAACTTTCTTATATGAACATATTAACAGATGTTATCATAGAGGTAAAAAAAGAATTATATATTAACCAGAGTTCCCAAGGGTTCCGGAGCTAAAATTTGAAAAAGATAGAGCCTGTACTTGAAATGTTAAACTTGGGAACGCTGATATTAACCATGACAAATGATTATTAACTTCAAATTAGTGTAACTTACACCAGGACGAAGCCAGTTGATTCTCTTTGGCGGACGTCTACTGTAGTACAGAGAACTGTCATTAGCTGGGAATTCAGGATCCTCGTACAATCTCTTTTCCTGGATACAGCGATCTCTCTCACTATAGAAATCGACCGGTTCTCCACGTCTTATTGGCGGTCCTGGAGTTGGTACCGGTTCGGGTTTGACGAAGGGGTCTACCTAAACTTTTCCATGTAATTAATGTCTATTACAGGGTTAATATAAAGATATTGTATAATAATATTTTTTATCATATCGCTAATTGTATAGTGCTACTATTAAAGACACTTAAAACGTACATCTCTTTGGAATTTTCCGGAGATTATATTGTCCAAGATGACCTTTCCCACATTACTCAGTTTGTTGTCTTTACCACCAAGCTGGAAGATGACATTGCCAGCGACAGCACCAATAATCTTGCCTGTCTGAGGGTTCACTCCCAGGAATCTGTGAGCAGCTTGGCCAATCAGATTGCCAATCATGTCACAAACACCCCCCGAAAGGAAATGGTCGTTTATGTTACTACCACCCCCGGCGAATCGACCGCGGTCACCTCCACCACCGATCAGACCTGAAAGTAAATTTGAGTATTACTGACATATTAACTATTACTGACATTTTATGACAATTAGAAACCTCAAAAGGATGGCATACCTCCAAGCAAACTTCCAATGTCATTGCCTCCCCCGCTGCGGTTTCCACCACCACCGCCCAATCCTCCTATGACACCAGCCAAATCTCCCATATTGAATCCTCCGGATCCACCCCCACCACCGCCGCCACTGTATCCACCACCCCCGAAGTCTTGTTGCTGTCTTCTGTTACCTCCACCGCCGCTCAGAAGACCCCCCAACAAGTTGCCGAGGTCTCCGCCGCCACCGCCTCCTCCGCCAAAGCCTCCGCCGCCACGGCCGCCATCTCCACTGAGAATATTACCGGCTAGGCCACCGAGAATGTCACCAGCCCCACCACCAACTTTGTCGCGGATAAAGTTGCCGGCCAAGTTGCCAATCAGTCCATTGAACTCGTTTGGCTGGACTTCTACCTAAAACAATATCATAAGCACATTCTTACTCAACTTTATGACTATAGTTGTTTACAATATGGCCATGCTACTTCGATTAGCTTTAGTATCGACCAAAAGTCGTAAACCCCACATGACTTTCTGTTGGACTTTAAAATATTTTTAAATTTAAAAGTGCAAAAGCTTAACTATTTAAAAGCAGTGTAAACAACATTAGGATATTCACAAACCTTTTTGAAGTCCTCCTCGACGACCATCTCCGACGCCGTCTGAAGGCTGGTTTTGTTTTTTGTTGTTTTGTTTGTGGCTGAAAGAGACGGTCTCTCCTTTTCACACACTCTCTCGCCAAAAAGACTCGGCCCGCGATTCCCGAGCTTCAGAACGCAGTAAACAAAACCATTAATTACCTTGCCCGCTTAAAACCGCGCTTTCCGAGACTTAATATCATTGTATACGCGTACAACTACAATGGTAACAACAGTTACGTTACGGTAAAAGTTCGATGTAAAACCAATCCAAATGCACTTTTGAACGTTTTAAAACGAACACTATATGCATTCAGTTTTGTCAGGACAAGTGGTCCTGAGGGGGAATGTAAGAACGAAAATAAGAAGCAGAACAGAATTGTGCCCTCAGGCCAAAAACGTTTCAATGCCATAAACATTCGAAGCAACAGAGCATTAAGAATAACATAAAACGGGTTTGATTGCAAGTTAAGAGATTGTTAAACTAGCCAACTGAAATTTTAATTATAAACACGGGCACCAATGCCTTGTAAACAGGCAATAAACAATAATGTTGTTATTGTTGTTGCTACTATAATACACCATTGATCTACTTGTAAAACATTCTGTTATCACTAATTTTAGTCAAACCGAGAGTAATAACGCAAAGAAACAACAATTAAAACTCAAAATGACTCACTTTTGACTCACAAATGTCATTTCAAAATTCATCGTATAATATGTCACCGGCAGGCTGCGTTTGCTTCGTGCCCAATTTTAAATCTCTCGACAGGAAATTGTCGGAAAAAATGGAAGATTGGTGAATTCTGATGCTAAAATAACGTGCAAATGAGTTCTACAAAGGCTTTAACCCTGGTTTACAATGAAATCAAGGAAGTTAACGGACGATTAACTGAAGTTGAAAGAGAAAGGGCAGAGCTGAAGGAAAAGCTGAAAGTGGTATGTATAATATAATACAATAATACTGCTTTATGTCTTTTAACTGTGAATCATGGTTGTCAAAGGGAGGGTTTAAATTTTAGCTAACAGCCAAGGCGAGTGAATTGGAATCTCGAAGAGAAAATGGAGATGAACAGAATTTATGGAACGATACGAATTACGGTTGGGACGGTGAAGTAAACAAGTGCTTGAACAAGGTGTTTGGATTGAGCACGTTCAGACCGTTACAAAGAGCAGCTATCAATCTGGCCTTGTCCAAGGAAGACAGTCTTATTATCATGAGTACTGGAGCTGGGAAGAGTTTGTGTTATCAGTTACCAGCTATGGTGCACAACAGTACGTACACGTAAAACATACCTATATATATATATTTAAATTTAAAAGCATTGGTAAATTTTCGTATGAAAAAAAGTAAAATATTGTTTTAGGTGGGATAACTCTGGTGGTTTCTCCTTTAATATCCTTGATGAACGACCAGTTGATGCATCTCCAGATGTTGGGCATCAATGCTATGTCTTTCAATGCAAATTCTACAAAGGAAGAGGTAGGTGTAACATTATGTTTTGTTACTGTTTAGGCTTCAAATATCTTGAAATGGATTTGCGACAAGAATTCTACATTGAGACTGCTGTATGTGACACCCGAGAAGTTGGCCAAAAGCAAAAGATTCATTAACAAACTGGAAAAATGTTACGAATTTGATCTTTTGAAGGTTTGTTCAATCTTATTTTAAAAATTTTGTGAAGTGTTATATTATTTTGTTTACTAGGTTATGTGTTTAACTGTTTATTAAAGTTCTTTCTTGTTGGAATTTTATGAAAGAATAACATTTTAGTTGATTGCAATTGACGAAGTGCATTGTTGTTCTCAATGGGGTCACGACTTCAGGCGAGACTACAAGTTTCTCGGCATTTTGAAGCGGCAGTTCCCAAAAACTCCGTTGATGGGATTAACAGCGACGGCTACCTTAGATGTGATTACTGATGTGAAGAAGATACTTGACATTCGAAGTAACGTATTTTAAAGAACTATCTGATCTTTTAAAATTATTTTTTTGTTTTATCTTAATTTTTACTTTCTGATTGACTTTTACGCCTTGTTATTCTAGGTTGTGTCACTCTGAAAACAGCTTTTAATCGCAAGAATCTTCACTACGAGGTGCTTCAAAAGCCGGAATCCACTGAAGAAACAAACCTTCTGATCTCTAATCTGTTAACAACCGAGTTTGCTGGCCAAACCGGCATTATTTATTGTTTGAGTCGAAAAGATTGCGAAGAATTGACGAAAGATCTCAAGTAAGTTTATACAGGGTTACTGTAATTATTGAGTCTGTAAATTTTTAGATTTTGCATTATCTTGTTTTGAAAATATTTTAATTTGAAATTTTTGGAATGTATTTTTTTTAATTATAAAATGACTGTTAGGGCCCGTGGTGTCAGATGCACATATTATCATGGAGATGTAGAAGCGGAAGGTCGAAATCGAGCTCACGAGAAGTGGAATTCTGGAGAATATCAAGTGATCATAGCAACATTGGCCTTCGGAATGGGTATTGACAAGCCGGATGTCAGATTTGTTATCCATCATTCGATTGCCAAGTCAATGGAAAACTACTATCAGGTAACCTTGTTTGACCGTCATTTACTGTATCTTCAGGAAAGCGGTCGAGCTGGCAGAGATGACAAACCAGCTAAATGCATCGCCTTGTTTAAGCTGGCTGACATCTTCAAACAAAGCACGATGAACTACACAGACGCCGTGTCTCATCTGTACGGTATGATGAAGTACTGTATTCAGGTATGTTTACTGTAGTCATATTACGAAAAGACATCAAGCTGTAGCTTTTTTAGTTGTTTTTATCTAGTTCTGACCGAAGAACTGAGTGTTAGATGTTTTATTTGAGTTTACAGACCTACGAATGTCGTCGTATGGCAATGTCAGAGTACTTTGGAGAAACATACGATAAAAGCTGGTGCGACAGAAAGTGTGATTTTTGTTGTCGCTCATCCACAAACGTGTCGGAGGTTGATATTACCGAACAAACCCGGTTAGTTATGGAGATTTTACAGGTAAATTAAAAAAACTTTTAAAGTTATAATTCTTTGTCAAAAATGAATAATGACCATAAATATTCAGGACAAACAAGTAGGCAAAGACAGGATCACGGGCAACAAACTTCTCGAACTTTTATACAAAAAGCTGGACGACTCTCGAGAAGGCCTGGAGAAGGTGGTGGGGACGCTTCTCCTCGAGGGCTACCTCAAGGAGGAGTTCCATTTCACCCCGTACTCGGTCATCAGCTACATCGTACGAGGCTCCAGGAGTGTACAGGGTCGGGTCACGATGCTCTCCGACCTCACCGTGATGGAAGGCAAGTCAAGTGCGAAGCGACGACGAAACAAGTGATCGCGAGGTACTCGACTCGACCTCTCGACCCGACCTTAGTTGTGGGTCGCTTCTGTTACAATAAACTCGTCCGGTTACCCACTTTCTTACAATTCCTATTATCTTGTTTTGTCCCGTTTTGTCACGCTTTCCCTTTGGCATGCTCCAGCTGCGAGTGCCGTTCCAACTCTGACTTCAAACCGGCTGTCACTTCATTGATGCTTCGCAGCGCGAAACCTGGACGACGGCTGTGCTTGTCGTTCTTCCTCCTCGTGCTGGTATCTCCTACTGCCGGTGGTTCATCCTTCATGCCTAGTACTGGTGAGTGATGGATATTACTGTATTTTTGTGGGTTTATCTTGTCAGCTACTGTTTAGCCAATAAGATAGGCAACAGCTTTTACAGTATTTTGCGAAATAGACACTGTTTTGTCATTTCTTTCTTGCTACGATTATCATTCTTTAGTTGTGAGCAATTTCTTCGAATCTGTCAAAAAGGCTAGCCAACTGGGCGCCGAGCCAGGACAGCAGTGTCTGTTAGATGCTCAATGTTCTCTGTCAGGCGATGTGATATGTTCTCAGAAAGGACGTTGTGAATGTGCTACAGGATCATGGAACGGAGCTCATTGTGTAGCATACGATGATGATAATCAAGATGACCAGTATGCGGCTAGTGGAGAAGGTAAGGGTACTGCATAATTGATTCAAACAAAACAGACTGCAATTATCAAAGATATTATCGATGTGTGTTACTTTTCAGAATTGGCGTTACCTGAAAAACCAGAATGCTCGAGTTTAGAAGTGGAAAAGAATGGCAAGTGTTATGTCAGGAAGAAGCCTGGTGAGACCTGTGACTTTTCTGAGCAGTGTATGAATATTGGCGACGTCCAGTATTACTGTATCGCCAACATCTGTCAAGAAGCTCCAGGTAAGTACAAATGTGTTATGTTTGGACCGCTCGAATGTATGAATAATTCAGTCATTTTTTGTATATTGTAATTGATTTCTATTCAATAGTCTCATTGTACAACTTGTCATGACGTAATTCAGAATGCCCACCAGGCTATGTAGCGATGGGTGCAGAATGTCTGCCTTACTCAGTAACCGGAGGGCCATGTATACATCCCATACAATGTCTGACTGGGTCAGTTTGCATCAAAGGAAAGTGCAGAGGACCGTGTGACTTCAACCAAGTGTTCCTGGAGGAAGCTTGTGTAGACTACGGTACGGTAATCGTGTAACTATAACACCCATATTTAGAAGGAGCCGGTTGTGTAGCCATATCTTGTATCAGCAACAAATGTCCTCGATCATTCCCATCGTGTAATTACATTGCTCAACAAAAAGACTACTTATGTTGTGATAGATCAATGGGTAAGAGGCATCACTAATAGCATATAAAGAAATTCAGAAACCAAAGTAACGTGTCCCCTACCCAATTCTGAACCACAACGCGACAAGGAGACAGGAAATGTAGTCGAATGTATGCATCGACCGTGCACCGCCAACTACCGTTGTGTATTCGCATCGTACGGTAGAGGGAAATATATCTGTTGCTCGAAGCCGAAGCCCAAGAAGAAGACAGAAGAAAACGAAATGACAGAAGAAGAGGAACTAGACTTCTACGGAGAAAAAACGACTACCAAGGGACCTTGGGTACCACCACCCCCTCGACCGGTCGATACTCCATGGACTCCAGATCCCCGACCAGTTCAAAACAACATGAACTGGCCTTACAACAACAACAACTACAATAACTGGGCCAACTGGAACAACAATTACAACAATTGGGGAACCAATTGGGCCAACAGGAACTGGGGTACTCAGAACTGGAACAATGGATGGGGTCGCAACAACAACTGGAACAACTACAACTACGGCCAGCAGTGGAACAACGGACAAGCGATGAGAAGGAGAAAGATCAGGCCCAACACAGAGCTGGGCAAGATACGACCCGCTTCTAGTTCAAACTGGATTGTCGGCTCCAAGAACTTCCCCAGAAGGCTGACCAGGAAACGGCCGAAGCGCCCTATTGCCACGAATCCCTTCATTCAACATCATCCAGGCATTCATGACGTAAGCAACATCACAAACGAACTAGCCAGTGTAGAGGTCAACCAACCCGATCACAAGAACAGCTGGACGCATGCCATAAAGGTGCTCATCTACTGGTGCTGCACCAACAAGCCTTGTATATATCGTGACCATCTTGGGGCCTTCTGTAGTCAGATTCTCGACTCGGACGCAATAACTCAACATCTAGCGGCTACGGATGTTGATGACTACGACGAATTAGAGCAGAAACAAGACTTAGAAACAGTAAATAGCTTCCCGATTACTGTAGTGTGATCCTCTAGTGTGACTTATAATAAATCTAAAGTAGCGAGTAATACGTGAAGTTAACATAATTTTCCTGTAACAGGTCTAGCGAGAGAAATACAAACCAGGTTATCAGAACTATTAACCAGACCTATAATACGTGAAGCAATGTCAAACACTATGTTATAAACAAATACTGTTAGCAGACCATAGGGCCATTGGGTACCAGTTATTATTAATCTCTGGTTTTAAGTTTAGCTCTTTGGAGTCACGCAAGGTGGATAGAAAGATGGGTTTATAGCAATTTTTTCACGTTAAATACGTTTTAATGTGTGATAAAGCCTTTATTTGTGTTATATTGGCTGACTTATAACGCCGGTTCTATAGCCTAAATTCAATCTAAAAATTTGCATTAAGAGTTCGTCAATTAATGCAATAAAACACAGTCTTGGCTTGCGCGAGCGGCATTGAACCCGTCGGCTGAGATGGAGAATCTTACCGCTGAACAATCACGCACTATAGACACCTTTTTTCCACCAGGACAACGCGTAAATTAAAATTACTTCATGCCTTGTAACTAACATCAATCTCTATGAGCCGCTAAACTTGGGTTTACAATATAACTTCTTCAACGCTCTTTAACATGGCTAAGGGCACGTTTCTATAAAAAGTCTTATACGCATTTTGCATTTTCTTAACAGAAAAGTAAGAAATTACAAGGATATTCAACTTCACCCGAATCAAAAAAAAACTAATTTTAACTATTTAAAACAAAATAATATCAACAACAATACACGTAAATGGTAAAAGAGATCACATCTCTACGATAACAATTTCTGAATCTCATTCGGTCGCATCCTGTACTTGTCGGGTGTGGGGAGGAGAGTGGCCACAAACTTGACAGGCTCGGGGGAAGGAGTCAGGACTAGTTTGATCACCGAGAACACGGACAAGGTTTGTTCGTAATCCATGGCATTGTGGTAGACCTCGTGGCCATCATCGCTTTCATCTTCATCAACACTCTTCTGAGGCTCCTCTTCTTCTTCATCGCTGTCACCACAATCCGCAAAGTACTTCGGTTTGACTTCAGTGTCCTTTGTATCTTCTTCTTTCTTTTCCTTGTCATCCTTTGGCTTTACTTTCCGAACTTGGGCAATGTAATTGGGATCCCAGTAAACGTACAATGCTCCCGGAGTGCCTTCCACAAAACGGCAGTCTCTGCTCACCTTCAGCCTCTAAAAACATAACAGTTTACATTTCGTATTACAATAATACCACGAAGGTAATGAAGACAAAAAAGTTTTGAACTAACTTACGTTAGTGTAAACACGTTTGATCAAACCATATTTAGGCAGTAGAACATCAAAAGCAGCATCGAGAACTCCAGTGACTACTCCCAAAACTTCCAGCGATCCAGCCTCTTTGACGAACAAAGCAAAGAACATCTCTGCCGATTGTTCGCTGACAGCCTTGGCATTCACCTTCTTTTCATTACAGTCCTTACAAATTTCTTCCAAGGATTCTACAGTATGGGAGGGAGCAGGAGAGTACTCAAGTGCGGCTGCCAGTAATCGATGTACAACAACATCCGGGTATCTTCTGATAGGTGAGGTGAAGTGGGTGTAGCTAAAGTTTAAATATTAGTAGAAAATGACATAATTTCTTAGTATAACCAATAAACCAAATTAAAAAACTTACAAGTCCATGTTGAGGGCATAATGGTGGTAATCCTTGACAGTTCCAGTGCAGAAGTAGACAGCCAATTGCATGGCTTTCATCATGAAGTTCACCAATACTGGAAACACGGTACTTCTCAGTCGAGGATCGTTATAGTACTCAGTAAGCGACTGTGCAATCGAGTGACTAGACTCAGTCTCGATGGGAAAGTGTAGCAGCTCCAACTTCTCTGAAGTTTCTCGCATAACCTTCTGTTTGGGTGAAGGATGACGTCTGAGAAGAGCAGTGTCAGGGAAGTGACTTTCGATCTTCTTGGCCACGGACTGATTTGCCAACAACATGAACTCTTCGACCAAGAAGTTTGCTTCTTTTCTCTGGAAATTAAATATCAAAAATATATTAGGCGACCTACCTCATCAGTGCAAACTCCAATCGGCAGACCTTTGTCCTGATCTAAGGCGAACTTCAGTTTAGTAGCATCCAATCTCAAAGATCCGCCTTCAATTCTTCTGTTCTTGATAGCGGTAGCCAGCTTGTTCAAATTCAAGACACATTCCTTGATCTTCTGGACTTTCATGTTGTTGAACACTTCTGGAAGCGCCTCAACGTTTACATCTTCTTCTGGGTGTTCAATCATATATTGGGCATGATCGTAGGCCAACTTTACACACGAATGGATAAAGGACCGTCCAAACCATTCACTCTGAATGTTACCTTCAAGGTCCATCTTCCATACGACAGAGAAGGTAAGTCTATCAACTCCAGGGTTCAATGAACAAAGATCTTCGCACAGCATCCTTGGCAACATGGGTATGACCTAAAACAATAAAATTTCGTACTATAATATATTAAAACATTTTTAAAAAAGTGTAAACCAAGCTTACCTTATGAACAAGATAAACTGAGGTAGCACGTTGTTTAGCCCACGTGTCTAACTCGGTGTTCTCCTTGACAAAGTAGGAGACATCAGCAATGTGAACACCGACTTCCCATCCCTTTGCCCCTTTACCATCACAATCCTCAATTGGCTTTATGTGGAGAGCATCATCAAGATCGCGAGCAGTAGCTGGATCGATGGTGAAGAGACACTCGGTTCTGAAGTCTCGTCTGTACTTGAACTCGGCCTAAAATAAAACATTATAAGGTAGAGCAGTCAACAAAAGATAGGCCACAACAAAAAAACAACTTACTTCGTCAATAGACCATCCTTCTTCTGGAACTACTGGCAAAGACGCCAAAGCAGCAGCTGAGAACTCTCTGGTGTCCACATCGTTTGACATCAGAATACCTTCAGTCTCGGCATCAACGTCACCAACAGTGCCCAGGCTTTTGTACAAGGTCCCTCGAGCAAACTGAGCGGTCGCTTGCCATTCAGCCACCTTGGCGATGTAAATATTCTTACTGAAGTCGTGCGGTCTTTCGAAAAATCCTTTAGGTAGTTCGTTAGCAGCTATAAACATTCGTGGGAAGCGAGAATCGTTGGGAGAAAACAATCCCCAGTTTTTGTTTCCATCCGCCATGACCTAAAACGAGATATTATAAGTAATTTAAAATGAACTAACAATATTATGAGTATCGAAACTACAAATCATGACAAACTGTACCTTCAATTGGCCCACAGCCGTTCGACAGTTCTTGTTCTTGTAGATGTATACAACTTCGGCGGTCTTCTGAAGACAAACATCAGGAATACCCCAATCATCGTCAGGCATGTCACCAAGAACACGGTAGTTGAGTCTTCTTTGAAGCGTGTTAGTAGAGTTGACGCTTCTTCTGTTCGAGGCAAAGGTTCCTGAACCTGCTTCACCTTGAGCAGAAAATTTGGTTTTAGCAATGTTAAGACGCGATATCTGAGTAGCAGCTTCATTGTCCAACTCTACGGTAGGCACTCGACGTTCTTCTACTTTGTCTTGCTTCTTTCCGACGTGAGCTACACGGTTTTCGTGCTGAATTCTCTGCATCTCCATCTAAAACAAAGAAAATAATTCTAGTTGTTTTTTAAGGTACGATGTTTCTAACACAGAAATTAATATAAACTTACTTGTGCTGCAATCTTGAGCATCATCTCCTGGGAATACCTCTTGTTCTTTGGATACGAAACAGGTTCCTTAATCTTCACCTTCTCCAGTTTCTGTTGGTGAACAACAGGCAAGAAGTCAACCGCCTGAGCCAGCTGTTCCTTTTCGGTCACATCTTCTGACTTTACTGGAGGCACAGTGAGTGGAGTTCCATCATCGTCGAATGTTATTTTCAAGTGACCTGATCTCCAAGCTTCGTAAAGACTGTCCCTCAGGATCCAATGGTTTCTGTCCTTGAATCTAACCACAACTTCATCACAATGGAGAGCACGGTTTCTGTCATGAACACCCAGAATCATAATGTCCTGCTTCTCGTCGCCTTCTGGATTGTCGATGTACGCTTCCTCAAAGTTTCTTTGATTTATTCTGATGATTCCCTAAAAACACAAAAATAGCAATACGAATTGTTAAACAGCACAGTGTTAACAACACTACTCACCTTTATCAAGTCTCCACTTCGTAACCCCTTCTCCACGTTCTCCGTATTCATGTACGGCATAAAGTACGGCTTCCTCATCTTCTGTGTCTGAATGTTGCCACGATCGTGCAACATACTGCTATTCGGGTACACTGCGCTACTGCTGACCGATTTTGAGGGATGCAGTATAGCGGCTACACTAGTTGACAAGTCTACGCTGTTTCCAGGTGATCTCGTCAAGCTCTTTATCAGTTCAGCTCCACTCTTCTTGTTCTCCTTGTCCAAGGCAAACAAAGAATCCAACACTGGATTCGATTCCGTGCTTGAAGACAGTTCTTGCGCGTTTCTTATTGAACTCCCAAAAATTCCATTCGGAAAGCCTTAAACAATATTATTTAAAACACAACGCCAACAACGAAGAAAAGAGAACATTTCAAAACAACCATCCTTAATATCGCAAAAGGTCTTTCGCAATCCAAACTGTATAATTTTGAAACAGAAACGCTAAAATTACTAACATACAACAAAGAAATAACTAAAACAAACCTGGCAAAGACATCTCTGTTATGGTTTGCTGCGTAGTGAGTCCAGCAGTAAAAGCACTGATCATCATATCAGGCTTAACCAAGGTCGAAGTCGGATTGTTGGCGTGAGCGGCTTTTGGAAAACCTGGAGCATTGACAGGCCAGCGATCTGTTCGTACAGCACTATCCAGAAGATGTTGATGGTGAGCTTTGATCCTCGATTGTCGAGCCGCATAACTCTGAGAAACCGATTCGCTTGGCTCACTGGAGTTCTCTAACAATTCTTCCACTCTAATCCGTTTCACCTTCTTCTTCTTCTAAACAAAAAACCATAAACTCGAATGAAACAACATCAATTTTGATACACCATAACAAGAATCTTCAGAAAATTATATAAACCATTAAAATATCATACTTTAGATAACAAAAACCATGAAAATATATATTACCTTCTTTTCTTTTGGTTTAGCACCAGAAGTGGTCTGAATCTGACGAATAACAGCTAGCTGGCATTCGTCCAATCTCTGTTCAGTACCAGAAAACAAGGCATCGCACGGCTTCGACATTCCTAACATAAAATTCTTAACATCAATCATTTTAAAATTCAAAATTTTCAATAAAGAAAAAAGTCGCGCAAAAACATCACGTCAAAGATGATATGAAAAATGCCAAAGGCAAGTGAAAATAAAGTGGAATGTTGTGGCAACTTCGAACGTGCTGACGTTAGGTGCAACTCTAAGTCCCACCACGGAAACAAGCATTCTTAAAACAGAATGCCAAATTAAAAAATAAAACAAAAATAATCCGCAAAAATTTGACAAAAAACTTTTTTTAAATTATTTTTCAACTTTCAGTTTTCTACTTTTCACATAAACATGCCGGATTCAGATGGTAAGTGATATTGTAGGTTGTATTAACCTTAGATTTAGATGATTTTTTAATCGACGAAGATTATGAAGGTGAGTCTTCCGAAGGAGAATACGAAAGTGAAGAAGATTATGATTCTGAAAATGATGGAGAGGCAGAAAGCACAGAGTCTGTTAAAGATTTAGTGGCTATGATAGCGCACAATGAAGCATATCTCTTGTTGACGAATAAAATAATGAAAAAGGTTCACAACTTGTTAGACGCTAATAGAGAACAACAGGTATGTGTCAAAGATAGAAGGTACTAACGAGTTTTGTAGAATGTGTGATGAAGCATGTGCTATTTTTTGAGTTAATTACATTTATGAAGAATAATGTTCTGGTTTCAGAGGAAAATCAGGATGCAACTGGCTTCCGGACAGTCTTCTGCAAAGGATTCTAAGATTTTTAAAAAAGAGTTCTGTCCTCCGTATTTCCATGATTGTTTTGGGATGGTAGGTTTCCATTGTTCTTATTTTATATTTAGGTACCTGTGTCCAATCCTGAAAGCGAAGCTATTACAAATGCTTGTTCTTTGAATATTCTGATGAGGGAGCCAGTTTTATGTAAGTTTATTTACTTGTCTTTGTCGATCAGCTCTCAAAATTTGAATTTTGATAATGTATTTTAGGGTCGAGTGAAGAGCTGGATTCACTACGGGATGCTGTGCTGGAGCAATTGACGGAACAAATAACTTCTAGTATTACGGCCAAGTAAGTTTTTGCTAATTTTTTATTTTAAATTGTTGACAGCACAATTAGTTTCTTGTTTGTTTTAGAGGCGAGACTTTACGGGAAAAAATAAAAAACTACCATGCCGAAGATGGTATGGCACAGCTATTTGATTGGCAAACAGAGTTAAATGCAGTTCAAAAGCGGTTGACCTATTTGAAGTAAGTCGTGGCTTTGTTAATTACGATATTTATTTGTTTAGAACGAAGTCTTCAGATGAACTTTTCAAATCGGCCAATTACGATGACATTGATTGGGCACGGATTTCGGCTGTTAACGTATGTTTAATTTTTTTTATTTCTTGTGTTTGTGAGATTTTTAAAACTATATAAGTAATCCATAAAAGCATTTTTAACAATATACTTTTAGTTTTTTGGTACCAGAACCATCATGCAGTTAAAAATGAAGTGGCTATACGAGCAAGCTCCTAACTGGAAGAAAGGTCCTTGGTCGGAAGAAGAAATTGACACATTAACAGAGATTACTAAGGTTCCTTGGGTTAACTGGGACGTGGTTAGCGAGAAACTAAAGGCTGAAAGGTCTCCATTTCAATGCTTCGAAAAGTACGTTGAACTTCAGAAGAAAAATCAGGAAAAGAAGCCGTGGACTTCAGATGAAGATGACAAACTGGTTAGGTTGGTCGAAACTTTTAAGTTTGGAAACGATGTCAATTGGGGAAGAGGTATGTGTAATGGCTTTAAGACAATATTCTGGGTTTTAAGGTCTGTTATTGTGTTTTTACGTATTTTTTAATTATTTGTGAGTGGTCGACTTTCATTTTTAATTTAGTTGCTGCTCAAATTCCAAACAGAAACAGTAGACAATGCATGTTGAGGTACACTCAATCGCTGGACCAAAGTTTAAAACGCGGGCGGTGGAGTGAGGCGGAGGATTTGGTAAGTTTTTGGTTTAATTACTTATTTAAAGAAATATTTTGAAACAAAGTTTAAATTTTGTCGTTCTAGCTTCTAACCACCGCTGTGAACAAATACGGTCCTCAAGATTGGTACCGTATAGCCAACCAAGTACCAGCCAGGTCTGCTTTGCAATGTCGAGCTAGATGGATTAACAATTTGGATTACAAAAGGAGTTCGAATCCATGGTCAGTCGAAGAGGACGAGGCCATTTTGGTTGGGATGAAGATCTTTGGTAGAAGTAAGTGTATGAAGTGTTTTAGTTTTTGATAAAGGGAAACATTTCTAGATTGTGACGTTAATATGGCCACTTTTTAGATCAATATGCTAAGATTGCCAAGCTTTTGCCTGGTCGAAATAACTGCGATACCAAGAACAGATCTCGAACCCTACTTCGGTGGAAGATTGCGGTATGTTTCTGTTAAAAGTTTCTGTAAAATAAGATAAAAAATGTAATTTTAAGTGTGATTACAAAGTAATTGTAGGCGATGGTGGATGGGAATTCACTTAGAGATGTCCCCAACACTTCTTTCTCCAACTCCAAATCGCTGAGAATCAAAAAGTTTGGCTTGATCAACAAACTGTCAAATGACTTGAACAAAAAAGGAGCCGAACTTAACAAACGGATGGGTTACGGTACTTTTGTGGTCAACGACGACGGAGAATGTGACGTCGACTACAGTAAGTTGACATCACTTATACTTTGTTGATGGTTTTATAAATTGTATATTGTTGTGTTTAGGCGAAGTAAAATCTGAATTGTGTGTCAACTTTGGATCGCGATACATTGCCAACAATGGAAGATGGTGCAAGATGTCCAAGAATCCGAATGAGTACGGAGTTGAGGAGCTACAAGAAGAAAAGGAGAAGTTGCCGAGGGAAAAAAGGAAAATCGTAAGTAAAAATGTTTATTATTATCACTGACGGGCGTCAATGAGTATATTTAAGTCAAAGTTATTATAACTTCAGTTGGAAGAATACTTGAAACAAAAATCAGCCAGAGTTCTTCGTATTAACGATGAAAATGCTGAACAAGAAGACGAAATCATTTTAAAAAATGTGTCAGAACTGATGGTGACCAACTTGGAAGTGACTGAAAGGTATGTTTTGTGCCTTTAACTTGTACTGTAACATAACTTTAGTGACATCGAGTGGTACCATCGAAGCAAAGCTCATAAGAAAGCGCATAGAGCGAAGGTGGTGAAGCCACCTAAAGAGAAGAAGAAACGAAGAAGAACCTCCCAGAAGACCAAGGCCAAGACTGACATCAGCATGTACATCTCGGATCTGGCCCCGAAACGGTACTCTGCTTCAGATCGGATGGCCGACGAGTTCTGTTACAATGTCGCTAAATTGCCTAAGGTAACAAAGACACATCCGATCTTGCTGTATCTTATATATCAAAGTTCACCTTGTTAATAACACTATCTATTGCTTTTAGAAGGATCAACGGTTGTTCATCTTGACTCAAATGGCTGAAAGTTTGGCTAGGGAAATGGACGCGAATGTCAAGACGGCATTGGCTAAAATACCGAAAGAATTGTTTTCAGTGAAACTGGTGTCTTACCTTCTGGAAGTAAGTCTTCATTACTTTACTTGTTTTTGAGTACGAAGCTAAATTTGTTAATTTTGTGCTACAATATGTATTTATAGTTCTTGAAATGCAACCTTTGTACACTAGAGCCAGAAAGTGGCATACATAGACAATTAAACATGTCTCACTTACTCAGCAATCTGGTACCACCTACTGTCTGCACTTTGAATTCTCTGTTTTATTATTATGTAAGTTACGTTCAAATAGGTATTAATCTTGATTTGATTGTTGTGATCGAATCAATAGAGGTATAATATTTTATTTAGGAAGCCGTAAGAAAGAATCTGGTGTTTCAAACTAACGAGCTCTTCTTGAGATCGAATAAACAAGAAAGTGTGTTCAAAGAAGACAACAAGGACTACGATGGGATTCTGGACATTCAGTTGAACGATAAAATCACTTCCTCTCAAGATTACTTATCGCTTAAGGTAATTTCAGGCTAATTTATGGCCTTTGTGGATAGCGTATTGTTAAGTTAAAAGCTTGCTTCTTACTTTATATAATCTTCTAATTGCAGGCTCGAATGTTCAAATTGTTCTTTTGGCCTATGATGGTGAAGAAGAGTTTGGAAACAGGTCAAGCGGCAGAGATTCGGAACATACTTCGATCTCTTAACGTGGAAAGAAGACGGAATTTGGAGGATATCATGAAGAAAGCCCAGATATGTTGTGAAAATGGGAAATTTAAGCTTTCAGTCATTTATACATATTAATATTGCTTGTTTGTTATCCTTTGATTATCATCCTAATTTCACAATTTCAGTTTAACAGTATTTATTTTAGATTCCAGTTCCAAGGAAAACGAATTAGTTCTAAATTCAAACCAACATTACATTCAACAACTCAACTCACTGGTAAAAGCTAAGCGCTTTCACTACTTTGATCCTCAACTAACCAAGAAAGATCTATTGATAAAGCCAATAGTAACGCGAAAGGATATTGTAAAGCCAGAACAACCTGTCTTTGTACATATCATTGACCCATTGATGCAGAGGAAAAAAGAGTATCGACCACGATGGGCCAAAGGAGGTCTTGGAAAACAGACCTTACAGTCGGTGGGCGTTGATCAGATCGGCAAACTGACTCTCAAGGACTTAATGTTGTTGAATGCCAGGGAAAGATGTGAGTTACTTTAAAATTATTCGATTCTTGAGAGGCTATTGGGTTTTGTAAAGTGGTTTGTAAGGTTTTACACCTTATTTTATAGTAATAAGGCTTGAAACAAATAGTGTTAATTAATAGTATAATATAAATTCCCAAAACACTGATATTGCAGTAGCTGTGGCAGCGATGGCACAAGAAAACACCCTATTACCTCAAAAGGAAACAGCGGGTAGCAGCCAAGAGCAATAATAATATTCATGTACATGACTGTAAATTGTAAGCGAGCGAGAAGGAAACCACGAGCAATGAACGACATTGACAACGCTCATAACTTGTGGCATCCATCTCCGCTCATGGATAATATAATAAAGTGAAAAGGCAAGTGGAGGACCCCTTGATTTCCGAACCAATGATATGAGAGATTAGATTTTGTTATCGTGTTTGTCATTAGGTTATCTTTGTTTGTCCTCCACTAGGTTACCATCTTGTTTGTCATGCCTTCACCGACATCTTAGGAAGCGAGGTAATCACTGATCAGTTTGTGGTTTAGTTGTTCTGCCAGTTCGACCGGTGTGCGGCGATTAAAGTCGACCATAAAACGGTTGGCCTGGAGTTTGATCAGGACTTCAACGCACGGTAAAGAATTGGCGAACACGGCACAGTGTAGAGGCGTCTGGTCGATGTTGTTCTTGTGATTCACATTGGCCTTATACGTCTCGACCAGAACTTGTACAGTGTGCGCCATACCTCCCAAGCAGGCATAGAATAGGGGTGTTCTGAACATTATAAGTAATATAAAGATAACAATGAAATAGGTATAACATCAATGTTTTTGTGAGCTACATTAGTTTGAAGTCATAAAATTTTGGGGAAATGTTTACTTTCTTATCATTATATAAAACATTGGAACATGCTGTATAACTTACACTTGAGAGCTATTGGAGAGGTCGATGTCAGCAGATAAGCGGAAGAACTCCAACAAGTGATTGTGACCTCCTCCAGCAGCCAAGTGGACTGGCGTGGCTTGGTTCCAGTCCTCTCGCTAAAACCAACATTTTAGGTAAAAGGTGACAGTAATTCCTGATATAACAAAATAAAAAAGTATTTTGTGGCATGTAAAACATCAATAATTCCCAGTCGTATAACACGAATGAATTAATGGAGATATGACATTAAAAACCATAAACTATTACCTCCAAGATCCAAGGTGGATCAGCGTTGATAAGCTGCTTGCAGATCTGAAGGTAACCCTTCTGAGCTGCCAGATGTAGCGCTGTCTTCTTCTTCATGTCATGAGAGTTGGGGTCTACTGTTATCGACAGTTCTCGGTTTAGGTATGCCTTTACGATCTCGTTGTTTTGAGCAAGAACTGCCCACATGAATGTTGTCCTACCTTTGTTGTCCCTCAGGTCCTAAAACATGAGTTTTTTATTTTGGTAATACTCAAGAGTTATTATATTAGTTCTTAAGAGTTATTATATGAAGTTGTAGTGAGACACTTCCTACATCCTTAACACCAGCTGTAAGCAACTTGAGCGTAGCCAGACTGTGCTGTGCTGCGTAATGTGCTGGATAAGCATAGTTTTTGTCAGTCACGTTCTTGTTTGCACCGTGATTCAGTAGCAGCGCTGCACATTCCTTCCGATTATATAAAGCAGCGTAATGTAAAGGTGTTCTTGTGTTCTCGTCTAGTTGCTGCAATGTTAAGGTTACTTTGTAGATACTTTATAAGTATAATATTAATCTTCAAAACCCTTACATCAAGCAGTTGTTTAGGAGCATACTGTAGTATGATCTTGAGACCTTCTATGTTGTTGTTCAAGATACACAAGTGAAGTACAGACATTCCATTGAACTTGTTTCGAACTGAAACTGAAGCCGGCTTCTTCAGCACCAAAAGTTGGATTATGTTGTCTGCAAGCATGACGTTTGAAACATGTGAACTTAGTAATAACGTACAACAATATCATACAAATGTAGTTTTTACTTTTGCAAAATTGTATTTTTGAGTGGAAATGTAAAGTGAAAATAGAATTGCCCTTACTGTGAGCCTTGCCTACGGCGAACATAAGTGGAGTTTGATGGAATTTGTCTTTTTTATCGACGGCAAAGCCAAAGTCGAGGCATTCCTCGACACATTGATGTGATCCTGATATGGCGGCGTAATGCAAAGGGCTTCTCTGGTATACGTCGGACATTAGCTCGCTGATCTCGTCTCTCACAACCTCCAGAAGGACCTTAAACAACCAACGCTATTATAAAACTTGTTGTATAAAGCCTTGAAGGTCTTTTCGTATTTTCAAGCAAGATTATATTCTATTACAACATCTGTATGCTATGTTTTGTACCCTCTTACCTTGAGTAGTTTTGGAGCACCAATTTGGGCAGCCAAGTGAATGGAGGTGATGTTATTATGCAGGGCTAATACGCTGCGGGACTGAGAATCTGGTTCGATGAATTTCAAGAAGGCCTTTAGGCATCTGAAGGCCTTACTCTCGATTACTTTGAACAACAAACATTCATTGTTCTGCTCGGTCTTCTCTATCAAATTACATCTGAAAACCAAACATATTACCATAGGTTTGTTTTCTTCAGATTGAACCTAAAATAAGTTGTTAAACTCTGTTTAATGACATTTTATGAAGCAGGTTTCGTAACTTGTACTTTTTTGAAATTCGTCACTGAAAACAACATTTGTCATTCGTCCTTACTCGAGTAATATCTGGAAAGGCTGAACCTTATCGTGAGCCAAAACGGCCAAAAACAACAATTGAAAGTCATTGGAGGTGTAGTTGTCGAGCAAACCACACAGTATGTCCTTCACAGACCGCTTTTCCCAGTCGAATCTGTCCGGATTCACGACACAACGGATCAATGAATTCGTGTCTTTATCGATCGAAACAGACATTGAGATAGCTATGTGATCTGGGAAGGGAACTTCCTTTCAAAGCAAATCAATTTAATGCGCGAATTCAAAGTTTCGAAACGCTTTTTGTCACTTTTGTGTTCTTATGGGGCATATTAATGTAGGTATTGCTTTAATAATGTATAATTAAAATTATTTTTAAAATTTATAAATTTTCAAAACTTTTAAAATACAGGTTTTTTATTTTTTAAAAATTATGCTGTTTGATCAAACGTGTACTCTAAAATGCCTGAATTGTTAGGTTATTGTGAATAAGTAATTGTTTATTGTTTTGAAAGGTTTGTGAATCAGCTTTGTCCAGGCAGTGGAGGGTGGGGAGAGGGCGAGAGACGTTCGAGTGATCCACCCGGATCAAGGAGGATGGGGACAGCTGCTGGGCCGAGTCCACCTCCTCGGCCGCCTCCTCGCTTTTCCCTCAGTCGATATCCCTCTAGTGGCCAGTCTCTGTGATGTCTTGGCAAGATCTGGTCGATAACAACTTGGTTGGCACTGGAAACGTGGCCAAGGCCGCCATTTGTGGCCTGGACGGCTCCATCTGGGCCAAGTCCGGCAATTTCAACGTAAGTTCGTCACTTTTAATTTGTCATAAATGTTTACATCATTGTCGTAAAACAAACACACGTGGGTTGTTGACATGGTATCTTGTTGTAATCTCGTCGTTCTCTCGCAGACACTTTATATTCGTTTTTTTCTTTTGCAATCATAATTGTACCAAAAGCTCTCATAATTACATTTTCTTTGGAATTTTCAAGTTGTCAGAGAACTTTTGGATTGTATTAATATACTTTAACTTACTGTAACTGTAACTGGGTTACGCAATAATGATTTCCTTATGTTTGTGGTCATTTTTTGTGAAACAAGAAACTTATCTTGACACCTTTTGTAGCTAGACCCTTCTGAAGCCGCTACAGCAGCCAAAGCATTCTCCGACCCGGGATCCGTCCTAGCCAATGGCCTCAGATTCGAAGGTCAGAAGTTCTTCGTGCTTCAGGCCGACGATGAGCGAGTGATCGGCAAGAAGGCCGCCGACGGATTCTTTTTGTACAAAACTCTTACAGGTAATGATTTATGCCGTACTTTTTGAAGGCTTCTGTTTTTACTGCATTTATACTTTTTTTAATCAGTGTAGTACCAAGTTTTGCTGAGTAATACTATTATAAAGAGAATTATTGTTATTTTTGAAAGCTGAAAACGAAAAATTAAAAAAAAGACATAAATTGTTCAGTCTTTTACTGCTCGCTGTAAATAACCTTATTTTCTGATCTTGTAGCTCAAATTCTATACGACATTGAGTTAGTTCTGAAAGATACTTGATGTTCCAATACAAGTCATCTTAAGACTTTTAAAATACCCTGTCGAATATAGATTATCACTCCAAACCAACCACTCCCTTAGGTGTTCAAAAACTTCTGTAAAAACAATATTAATGTTCGTATTTTAGCTTTTATCATCGCTTTATACGACGCCAACGTACGTCCGGAACAGTGCAGTAAAGTTTCGGGAGATCTCGCTGATTACTTCAAAAAGACCAACTACTGATACGGGCTTTGCCTATTTATTCTTTCCACTTTCACAATAAAGTTGCATAAAACTGACTCATACTATGGTTTGACATAACTACACTATAGCCTATAATACAATTAGAATTCATGTTTTGACTAGAAAACATTCAACAAACTATAATATTACCTGAAATATACTTAACACATTATAACAGACAACAATAGTCTCTTCAAACACAATATCGACCGACCTTAAAATTTTGGTATTCATTCGGACCAAACATGTCGAGACAACCTAATATATCGGGATCAAAGACTTCGGAGATACCTAATATAACTTTAGCTAATTGGGTTCGACTTCG
Organism: Bursaphelenchus okinawaensis; assembly: GCA_904066225.2. Taxonomy (NCBI): domain Eukaryota; kingdom Metazoa; phylum Nematoda; class Chromadorea; order Rhabditida; family Aphelenchoididae; genus Bursaphelenchus; species Bursaphelenchus okinawaensis. The sequence continues at coordinate 5,778,688 of CAJFCW020000006.1, forward strand.
ATGACCAGATCGTTGGGCTCAACCTTCTCGCCCTCTCTCATGTGGATCTTCTTGACCGTGCCGTTGATGGGAGTATCTACATTCATTTCCATCTTCATGGCCGACAGCACGAACAGTGGCGTCTTGGCCGTGACAACGTCGCCTTCTTTCACGTTGATCTGAAGAATCTCGCCGGGCATCGGAGCTCCGATCGATCCCTTGACGCCAGGGACGGCCTTTGGCCTCAAAACCACATCCTTGGCCGCTTCCTTGTCTTGCACAAAGATGGATCTCATTTGGCCGTTCAACTCGAAGAAGACTTCTCTCTCCGCGTTGGCGTTGATCTTTCCTTCGGCCAAGTGCTTGATTACCAGTGTCTTTCCTTTCTCGATGGTTACCTACAAGATGGAGTATGAATTCTTGCCCAATTATTTTTGATGACAATCTCAACAAACAATAAAGTCAACTTACATCAGTTTCTTCAGCAGTGTCCAATCCAGTCAAGAAGACCCGAGTGTCGAGTTTGTCTACAGGTCCGTATGTCTGCCTGAACTGTTCAAACTCGTCAAACTCCCTCGGGAACATAGCTGATGACATAACATCAACATCTCTCAGCTTTCTACCGTGCTTCTCCTCCAGACTCTTCTGAAGCGCGTCAAAGTCGAGTGGAGCCATGTTCTTGCCTGGTCGGTCCTCGAGCTTCTTCTTTCCTCGTAGCACCTTCGTTCTCAGAGGTTCTGGGAATCCGTAGGGTGGTTGACCGATCTGGCCTTCGAAGAATTGGACTACAGAAGTCGGGAACGATAGTTCTTCAGCACGTTCCACTACCGTGTGCTTGTTGAGCTTGTTCTGGACCATGAATTGGGCCAAATCTCCAACAATCTTACTGGAGGGGGTGACCTTGATGATGTCGCCGAGAACGTCGTTAGCTTCAGCGTACATCTTCTTGACTTCATCAAACTGCTCGCCAAGGCCCAGTGAAAATGCCTAAAACAACATTTTTATCAAAATATGTCAGTCTTTTAGGAACACCCTACCAACTTCATCAATACTCACCTGGAACTGCAAGTTGGTGTACTGACCTCCAGGAATTTCGTGGTGATATACATCAGCATTACCACTCTTCATAGTTACAGTACATTCAAATGGAGCGTATAACTGTCTGGCAGTCTCCCAGTAAGCATTGTACTTGGACACGTTCTCGAGCTTGATGCCAGTATCCAATGGAGTGTTCTCCAACGATGCTACAACAGCTCCCATCGAAGGCTGACTGGTCATTCCACTCATCGAGTCAACAGCTACATCAACAACATCAGCTCCTGCCTTCGCACACTCCAACATCGATGCTACAGCAGCTCCAGCAGTGTCGTGAGAGTGAACGTGAATAGGAATGTCAGGATGACGATCTCTCAGAGCCGTGATCAACAACTTGGCAGCTTCTGGCTTCAGGACACCAGCCATGTCTTTGATGCCCAGAACATGAGCTCCTGCCTTCACCAGCTGATCTGACAAGTCCAGGTAGTACTTGAGGTCGTACTTGGTCCTGTTCTTGTCAGACACATCCCCAGTGTAGGAAATGGCAGCTTCAATCACACCACCAGCCTTTCCAATGGCTTCCATGCCAACAATCATGTTGGGGACGTAGTTCAAGGAGTCGAACACTCTGAAGACGTCCATGCCGCTTCTGACAGCCAGCTCGCAGAACTTGTCGATCACGTTGTCGGGGAAGCTGGAGTAGCCAACCGCGTTAGCTCCACGAAGCAGCATCTGGAATGGGATTCCGGGTACCAGCTTCCTCAACTGCTCCAATCTCTCCCACGGACATTCGTGGAGGAATCTCATAGACACATCGAAGGTGGCACCGCCCCAGTTCTCCAACGAAAACAAGTTGTTGAAGTTGTGAGCAAGGAATGGAGCGATCTGTAGCAGATCGTATGTTCTGACACGAGTAGCCAGCAGACTCTGATGGGCATCTCTGGAAGTGGTATCGGTCAGAAGACATCCCTTGTTCTGTCTCACGGCCTTGGCAAAGGCTTCTGGACCTTTTTGTACCAAAATGTCTCGAAGACCAGCAGGAGGCTTCTGATCTTAAACAAAACTAAACGTTTTGGAAACGTAAAACATGTTGATAAAATTAGTTTCGAAGTAACAAAGTAAAAATAGATTGCATTCACATCATTCTTACCCAGAGGAACCGGAGGTACAGCTGGAACAACGTTCTTTGGCTTCAAGTCGGTTACCAGCGGAGTCAGAGATCCGTTCACTTGGAGTTCACCAAGGTATCTCAGAATCTTCTGAGCACGATTCTGACTGGTAGTGAAACTAAAGAGATCCGGGTGCTCGTCGATGAAGTAAGTATCTACAGATCCGTTGACAAACTTGGGTTGCTGGAGCACGTTTACCAAGAACGGTATGTTCGTCTAAAACATTTCTTTAAGTTTACTCTCTTAAAAAACCGTAGCAAAGTGAGAAAATACGTGTAAAAAATCCAAGGCATTTACTATGACAAAGTGCCATTATATATTGCAATAAATCAAATCTTTACCTTGACACCTCTGATTCTGAACTCCTTCAGAGCTCGCACCATCTTGGCCGATGCATTCGGAAAGTTTCTGGCACTTGCAATCACCTTGGCCAGCAAGGAATCGTAGTGAGGAGAGATCACTGAGCCAGCAAAAGCCGAAGCCGAGTCCAGACGAATACCCATACCCTCGGCCGACCTGAATACTTCAATTCTGCCAGTGTCAGGTTGGAAGTGCATGGCTGGGTCTTCAGTGGTGACGCGACATTGGATCGAGAATCCGTTGATGTGAATGTTCTCTTGTTGCAAGTTCAGATCTTCCAAACGTTTGCCTTCAGCGATACGGATCTGAGATTGTACAAGGTCAACACTAAAAGTCATTCCAAACATAATTCGTTCAAATGCAGCTTATTTCTCAACCCTTTAGAAGAATTCAATAGAGACAGAACATCAACGCTGTAACACCTACCCAGTAACCTCCTCAGTGACGGTATGTTCCACTTGAAGACGAGCGTTGACCTCCATGAAGTAGTAGTTCTGTTGGTTGTCCAACAAGAACTCAACGGTACCGACATTAGAGTATCCCACGTGCTTCACCAGCTTCAATGCTGAAGCCACCATCTTCTGGCGAACTTCATCGTCCAAGTTGGGAGCTGGAGCAATCTCGACCACCTTTTGGTGCCGTCTTTGGACCGAACAGTCTCTTTCGAACAAGTGGACCACGTTACCATATTTGTCACCTAAACTAGTTTAATCGTAACACCGTTTTTTAGGTAATACCAAACAAATACATTTAGATCTAAAACAAAATATACTCAAAAAATACTCAGGTCTTAGCAAAACAATAGTGTAACTTACCCATAATCTGCACTTCAATATGTCTTGGCCGTTCAACAAACTTCTCAACGAACAGAGATCCATCTCCGAACGCCGCCAAAGCTTCTGATGAGGCACGTTGATATGCATTTTCAACCTAAAACAACATTTAAGCTTAAGTAAAATTAATTAACGTATTCCACCACTAAAACAAGTACCAAGCACATTATAAAAAACAATATTTTCATTTGTATGAACTGTTTCATTTTTTATTGTGAATTTTTCTTGTGTTCGTATAACTTAATTCCGCAGATCAGAAAAGGTCGGGCGCAAGTCCAAAAATCTACCTGTTTTAAAATACGGTACAAAACAAAAAAGTCGTGTTAAAATTCAATCTAGACAAAATTGAACTTCTCAGCTCTCACTCAATATTCAACTTACGTCTTCTGGCTTGTCGACCTTCCTCATTCCTCTGCCACCACCTCCAAAGGCCGCCTTGACAATGATGGGACATCCATATTGTTTGACGAAATCTTTCACCTCTTCGACATTAGCAACAGGTCCAGGAGAACCAGGGACGACTTCAACTCCAGCCTCAATCGCAGCTTGTCTGGCCGCCACTTTGTCCCCCATTCTGGCCATAACTTCGGCCGGAGGGCCAATGAAGGCGATCCCGGCATCGTGACAAGCACGAGCAAAGTCAGAACGTTCGGACAAGAAGCCGTAACCGGGGTGGATAGCTTCAATGTCGTGTCTGAGAGCAACCTCGATGATCTGCTCGATATTGAGGTAGGCCTCGACGGGGGGAAGGCCTTTGCCAACCAAATAAGCTTCGTCTGCCTTGAGCCGATGCAAGGAATGTTTGTCCTGAAATTTAGTTTTAAACCGCGTCATAATTGTACTTTATCTAGAACTTTACCCATATAAATTGCTGAAAACTCATAAGGTAAGGTCAGCATACCTGTTCCGAGAAGATGGCTACCGAAGTTTTGTTGAGTTCAGACAAAGCACGGAAGACTCGAGTAGCAATCTCACCTCTGTTTGCCACCATCACCTTCTTGAACTCGGTGCTGGCAAAGCGAATGCCATGGAGCGACGGATGGAGCTGAAACACCCTGCCCATGGTCATTAAGGTCACAATCTGATGGCGACGAGATCCCAACATTATTAAGTATCGAGATCCTGAAAATAGGTAAAGTAAGGCCAAAGTTTTATCACCAATTTTGAAGATAACAGTTTTAAGTAAATATACAGTATTACACGGCAACAGTAATTGAAATCCTGCTATTTCCCACTAATTTTTAAATTGAAAAACTCTTTATGGAAATCAAACTTGTTATACAGCAACATATTCAAAAGAGCTCTAAACGCACACTTACGTATCTGATCAACCACAGTATCCTACCGTATTTCACAATAACACGACCGCCCTCTATCGCAAAAGGTCCAATTTGACTGATTATTTGTTTTTTCAAAAATAATGACATTAGCAAAATTTGCATGAGGGTCTGAATGTGCTCAAAACCTCTCGATTCACACGTACCGTCTCAATTTGAACAATCATACCGGCTTACAATAGTGTATGGTACTAAACTTTAAAGTTAGGCCTCTATTGGCGCTGTCTAACTAATAATATTGATTTCTACTTTGAGCCAGTACCTTGAACTGATCAAATTCAACAAAAACACCGCAAAAATATCACGGAACCAATTTAAGTCAATAAGTTTTGATTTTATTAGCCATTTTGTTAAAAATTTTAACTTTTTTTTTTAATTTCGAATCTGCTTTTCTTCAAATTATTCAATATTTAAAACTTTGCTGAATGTTGTAAATTCACATGTGAAATGTTAATCGACGTATTACGTTTTACCGAACTGTCAAGTCATCTATGTATTAGCCGACATTCTAATCAAGATTGAAGAAGTTCGAAGATGGAGGACCAATTCAAAGAATGATGAAGTTGTCAGAACTAAGGAGTTGATAATATTAAATTGCCAATGAAAATTACACAACTTGTTAACAGAGATTTTGTCGTATTTATTCGTTTTACAAAAAATTGCGACGTGAGGGAAGACTTGACACATGAGACAAGCCTTTCTCTAATATTTTTGATAAAATTTTAGTGGAGAAAAGATTAATTTTTTATTGTATGCACGCAAATTGTTGTTTGTTTGACAAAAATGGAGGTTCCATTGGAACAAGTACCTGTTATTGGGAGTGAAGATTCTGGAAAAGATGTAAGTGTAACTCAAATTGACAGAAATACGTTAAACAACATTATACCTAGATGTTTAATAAAAATAATTTTATCTTTTGATTTCTTATTACAACTGTTATTTTTAGGTTATTTATTTAAATATTGTTTCATTTGTGTTTTAGAGCAATTCTTTGAACACAGAGCCAGAATCTTCTACTAGTTTTACAATGGTGAGCAATTTGGCGGATCAACCAGACGTCCCAAATTTGGGGATCATTGAGGACGATCCTGATTCAGGGGAACAAGTAAGTGAATAGGCTATTTAAACGTTGTTTTAAATTTTAGGTAGAAGACTATGATCTACGACAAGTTTTATTTTCTCAAGAGGTCGAAGCAGCGTTCTTCCAATCCAGAAGTCGAATCTGTGGCATTTCTGGGATGTTTAACGTCGGAAACACATGCTACATGAACTCGGCAGTTCAAGCACTTGCTCATTGTACTCCTCTGAGGGATTTCTTTTGTGTTCTTGGAGGAGGGATTAAGTTATCTTCAAATTGTCCTCCTACAGATGCTCCAGTTTCGATGGCTTTTAGGGATTTGATGAACCGGTTATGGTCTCCGACGAATACTAATGCTGTACGACCTACGGTGTTTCTTTTTGTAAGTTTTATGGATATTATTATCACTAGCCGGTTTACCTAACCTTCTTTTGATAGTAGATTAAAGTTTTCAAAGACAAAAAACAAAGAAAAACATAATTAACTGTTCTAGGTTTTTACTAACTACAATTATAAATTTCAGCGGCTACGAGAAAAGTGTGCCCAGTTCAGAGGTTTTGCTCAACAAGATTCTCAAGAATTTATTCGTTGCTTTTTGGATGTTATACATCAAGAATTGAAATACGAAATACCGCCAACAGATAATGCTCATCCGGTTCAAGAACATTCCCATTCTTCTTTGAGTCAGTCGAGTAACGAGGAAGAGAATGGGGACAGTGGTATGAGTACTGAGAATGTAAGTGCTGTGATTTTAACAATAAATCTACTTAATTTTTTAATACTGGTGTTTACGGTTTTACTTACAAGGAAAGTACCCGATCTGCCTCGCTCTTAATTTTTCTTTGATATACTAGTAGAAAACCTTTAAATGAACCTACATTTTTTAATTTGTAAGCTTATCTTGTCTGGAAAGCCGAAAAAAGTGCTTGAAATACAATGCCAAAGTTGCTAAATTGGCGGGAAACCCAAATAATTTAAATTTAAAACTTAAAAGCGCGGGCTAAAATTTTTTTATTGGTACTATTGGTGGTACAAAGAATTCAAATAAAAATATTGAGCTGATTCTGAGCGGGGCAGGTAGGGTACTTTCCTTGTTAATGTTTTTTGAAGGTTTTTATTATAAGTTTGGTTTAGGAGTCAGTGTCATCGAAAAATGCAGAAAATGTCAATGAAGAGAAATTACAAGAGAAAGGTATGACAACAAATTATTTTAACTGTGTCATGGACTGAACTGTTCGTGTTTTAGAAGAGAAGAAACCAGTGTATGAAAGTGTTGTGAATGTGGTGTTTGATGGCCAGTTAAACAGCACAGTCAAATGTTTAACATGTCAGCACTTAAGTGAAACAAAGGAGACTTTCCAGGTAGTTTAATTTTTAAATCTTAACAACTTTTTACGTTGTTTTAGAGTAATTTTAACATAAAAAAATTTTAAATATATATTTTTATAGTAAAGCTCATAAGCTAACAATTTAATCATGTTTATAGGATGTGTCATTAAGTATCCCGACAGCAGAACAACTCGAGAAGATGAGAGAGGCATTTGAGGAAGGATACGACGGGTCGAAAACGTGGAATTCAGAAGTCAGTAATGGATATGCCTATGTAAGTATATTTGTTACAGTATTCTTATGATTTTAGTGGTTGTACGACTTCACGGCAAGGTGGTTTATATACCCGTGGTTCTCGTGGATCAGCTCCTTCTACCGGTATCTTTTTACTGAATGTATTTCACTTGACGATTGCCTAAGGGGATTCTTTGCGGCCGATTACCTGCGGGGAGAAGACATGTACAAATGTGAGAAATGCAATAAGTAAGAAGACTTTTTTACTTTATTTGATAGTGATTAGAAGGGTTATAAATGAGTTAACATTTCTTTATAATATGGATTCTACGACATTTTCATTGATATATGGCTAGAATCGGTCTACAAAAGTAGGTTAATTTTAGGTAAAAGTAAAGAGTATATGCTTAACTTTTTATCATTTTTGTTTAAAAATTATGTTTTAGACTTCGAAACGGAGTAAAGTTTTGCAAGATAAACGCATTCCCCGAGGTGTTGTGTATACATCTGAAGAGGTTCAGACATGACAGCATGTACAATAGCAAGGTGAACACTAAGATAATGTTTCCGATGGTCGATCTAGACTTGAATGCGTATGTAGATCCTCAGTCTGATGACAAGAACCGATATGTGTACGATCTGGTGTCGGTGGTATCTCATCGTGGCAGTTCTGTCGATTGTAAGTTTAGTTATAATGTTTTGTTATGTTGATATATACTTTGATTTAAGTTTTAATATTTTTAAGGTTTTCGAGTTACATACTGCTATTTAAACCTATACAACATTTTTTGTTTTAGTTGGTCACTATGTGGCTTACTGTCTGAATGACATCGATGGTAACTGGTACGAATATGACGATTCCTTTGTACGACAGGTGACAGAAGGTGAAGTTCTGAACTGTGAAGCCTACGTTCTCTTCTACCGCCGACGAGACTGGTCGGAAGAAGACAGTTATGTGGAGATGGAGAGCTCATAACAGATATACCGTCACACACCCTGAGTTGAAAATCTAAGTCGGTTCCCCCTACTAATAAGTGCCTAATAAATATATCACAGCATATTTATTTATCGGAATATACCTTTACGGAAGGCGGTCGTATCTTGATTAAATACAGTATTATAGAGGATGTACAGTAATATATGAGGACGTTCTTTAGAAATACGGTATTTTCAGTTGAATCCACCATTAATTCTTTCGCTTTTTTTTGACAGAATTAGTAGACTCCTACATAAAGACATAGGGTATTACATGGTACAGATATATGTGCGTGTGAAAGCCCGTTGTTACTTTGTTTGATCACTTCTGAGGACATAATATGCAAGACTAAATCAATAAAATTCTTGTGAGATGATTTCGCATTAAATGTATATGTACAGTGGACGCGGTAAGAGGTAATAACAATAAGGGAGACAACAACAGCCTAACATAGGCCATTTAGTGGACATTGATGTTGATGTTCTGGTTGGGTTCGTACAGTTCTTTGTGTAGCAGTGGCTCCACAACATCGTTGCTCCAGGCACACACCGAGATTCCGCCTCCAGAAGTGTTGGCCTGACTGAGAGAGACGTCGTTCAGACACTTCAGGATGGATATCTTGTTGGAAATGTCATCAAACTCGGCTTTGCCTTGCTCCCGGCTGTTGGAGCACAACGTGAACAAGATTCTGAAAAGTTAAACATTGATTGCTATGGATATAACAAGCAGTCATGTTTGCTTACTTTCGTATTTACTTTCTTTGCACCTTACCAACTATGGTATAACCTTATATTAATCTACTTACCGCTTCAGAATCCGTACCCATTTGACGTGCTGTAGCTGCACCAATGCTCTGTTCTCCAGCTCGGGAGCCTCAGGGTCGAACATGACGATGACGCTCAACAACAACATAATGCTCTCGTTGGTCCTCCAACTCTCCCGTAGCGAGTTGTAGAACTGGATGACGGTGTTGGAGATGAGACTGTTCTGTTGTGAAGCGTTGTCATTCATCGTCATCGCTGATCTGATGGCAAAGTGTGACGTGCACCCGTTCTTCAGAAGCACAGTCTGGTCGTGCTTGTTCAGATGCCGGAACGATGTGATTCCGCCCATCATTCGGATCAGCCTTCTCAGCGCGACATCTGTAGCACTCGTGGACTCGATCGGTTGATCAGAAGCCCAGAACATGTTGGACTGGAGCACTTCGTTCAAGGCCGCTCTATCGTCGTTGTTGAGCGGAGCGTAGTCATCTGAAGCCTGAGTAGTATCCATCAGCTCCATCGTGGGCTTGGGTTCAGTGGAGTTGTTCTCCAGAAGATCTGCCATAACTTTATCGACAATCAGAACGTCGTTAGAGTACCGTCCACATTGACATCTGCAGTTGCACTTGATGGGAGGGTTGTGGTTGGATTGGTTGGCTTCGATCTTGTTCTCCACCAACTTAATCAGCAGATTCTTGGGAACGGCAATCAGCTCCTGTAAAGAATTTAAGTATTTTATATTATCTATCAACTTTTTGACCAGATCAGTCTACAATACTTACATTTGAGGTTGTAGCCGGAGGCGTGGGCAGAGTCTCATTCATCAACGACAACGACGGTGGGGTCGAATTCAGAGAGTTGATCAATGGTGCACTTGGTGGTACAGGCATGATAGGACTCTGGTTGTTGAGTACGGGCGTGGTATTCAACACGGGAGTGGTGTTCAAGATGGGGGTGTTGTTCAAGACGGGTGGGGTCAGTTGATGTTGTGGCACCGTAGCAGCAGCTTGTAGCACGGCTACAGCTTGTTGATGAACAACATCAGCAGCTGTCTGGACTGCCGTGTTCTGGCTAGCTCCGATTGCGGTTGCTGCTGCTGCCACAGCTGCTGCAAGTTGCACTTGTTGCTGTTGTTGTTGATGGGCAACAATCTGTTGCGCAGCCTGTTGAGCAGCAGCTTGTTGCTGCTGTGCCACTATGTGATTGACGGCTTGTTGTTGCATCTGCTCGATCTGAACTTGTTGTTGTAGAGCTTGGACAGCTTGAGCTGCCTGTTGGACTTGTGCTATCTGATTGGCTTGAGCAATTTGTTGTTGAGCTGAGTTAAAGTTGTTTACGTTGGTGAGGTTGTCGCTCAAGTTTGATGTTGTTAACATTGGAGGTTGAGTAGCGGCTACGGCAGCTGCAATCTGCTGGTTAACGTCGGCTTGAGCTGAAGCTGCGGCAGCGGCCAGGATTTGAGCACTAAAAAGGTACAATTATGGTACTCTAAGATACTTAAAATTGGTCAAACAGTGGGTCTAAACATTAATTTTTGGTTTCGATTACAGATAGTTTATATAATACAGTTTGTGACATTTCAATTTTAAATTACAGTAACTTAAAGAATAAATATCACAAACCAATATTTAATAATATGAAGTTGTAGTAAACACTTACTTTTGCACCTGTTGAGCATGGAGCACGGTTTGGGCCAGCGACGGTGGATTAATATGTTCTGGCGCCGTTGGTGCAGCTGGTATAACCATGGGTGCGGGTATTACAACAGGAGCCGGAAGCACGGGCGGAGGCGGCAGAACGTTGGAGGGAACGTTGCGGATGGGCATGGGAACGACGTTGCTCTCTTCGCTCGCCTTCTCGGCCATCCGTCGCTCTCGATTGTCCTGGATCCGCTGCTTCTTCTCCAGCCGGGCTTCGTCGCTCATAATCCACTCCTTCTTCATACCTACTTTGAAACACTTTTGGAGCCGGCACCGCTGGCAGAAGCGTCTCGACACTATGTTAATGTCACAATTCTCGTTGAACGGGCAGCGAATCTCCTAAAACGAATTAAACTAATTGATTTCGAAGTTATAAATAATGATAATACGGTTAGGGGTACGGTAGCTGAACCAAAGTATTCGAATTATTAAAACTTTTAAATCTACTTGAGGTCTTAAGTTCTTTTAATTTTAAAAATTATAAAAATTTATATGGTACATAAAAATCAGTTCTATAAACTTTTAGACCAAGATCATACAAAACTGATAAGAGATAACATGTACAAGAATATGTTGTAAATTATAATTCAAGTATTACCTTCTCCTTGTTGGCATTCCGCCTGAAGAAGGCCTTGCAACTCTCGCAGGTAATGACATTAAAGTTGTAACTGTAGGCTTTGTCGCCACAAACACGACAGATCTTTGTCGCCGTTCTTTTCTCTGTTCCGGCGTTTGAGAACGTGCGTTTCCGAGTTGATGGATCCAGAGACCCGTCGTTGGCTTCACGTTTCCGGTTAGGGCCGTTGTTCAGAAAGTGCTGGTTAGGGACACTGGACGAGACAAGTTCTGAAACATTAGTATAAGGTCGTTTGTCTGCATAACTACTATCTTAAAACAAAGTCTCTGCTTTTACAAAATTTTGCTTTTCAAATAACAATATTTTTAATTTGTAAAACAAAAAAAACAGGACGGACATGTTCTGCCGTATAAAATGTCTCGCGCAGTTCGCACACCATTATTTTCTGTAATTATAATTTTACAGAAAATAAAAATTTTGAAGGAAAATATGGAACTTTTTGTTAGAATTGTTACTTCTAAGCAGCTTTTAGATTTAAGTTTTTTGAAATTACTAAAAATGTCTCTTACGTGTTGCGTCTTGAGAATCTTGGTCGTTTCCGTCGATGTGAAACGATGAAAACTCGGAAAGAGAATCCCTGGAAACCTCATCGTCGTCGTCGATACCTGCAAAAGATTCAACTTTAATAAGTTAGCCGTTTAATTAACAAAGTAGCTTTTTTAATTTTATGATAAATGGGCAAATATTACCTAAAATGTTATAAAAATAGAGAAAGTATTAGTCTTCCCTAACTTTATGTGGAATTAACTTACTCCGTGGACTCATGTTTCTGCTGGGAGGCGATCTGGAGTCCTCATTGTCACTGGAGCCAATGCTTTCTCGACTTTGGCGACGTCGCGACTCTGCCAAACTCATTTTGAGGCGGACGGCCTAGGACGGTGGACCGTGAACGAAAGCTGAGACGGACCCGGTTCTTCGACTCGTTGATGGAAACCTTTAGTTCGATTGGGGTTTGCGCGCCGACGCTCTCACGGCGCATTCAAATCGAGCACGCTGACCTAAGCGAGAACGATTACCTTGTTTACGAAGCACGGTAAAAGGGACGCGGTAACGACGCACACGGTAAACAGCCGGCTTCTGAAGCGACCTCAGAACGCCCTCAGATCACAAAGACGATCAAGACGGGTTTTTGGAAAAGTCGGTGCATTCTGTTCTCAAAGCGTCGGCGACAAAAAAGGCACCGGCTAATTTTAGTCTGCCACCCTGCCGTCTCTTCACCCCGCCGTGCTCTCTCTTCACGCAGTCTTTTGATTGATAAAGGGACGGGGGGCGACCCCTTGCGGATGAGAGAATTTTTATCGCATCGGTTATGAAGCAGATACGAAGAGAAGCAGATCGCTTTTAAGGGGAAATTTATTGCAGATATTATCGTAAACAATCTTTAATGTCACTTTTCATACCATGCATAAAGATTGTGAATATCACAAGGCTGGCAGACCTGTTTACCGAACATAAAGGTTCTGCTCGGGATACAATTAAAGCACGCCAAATGAAAAAGAACGCCAAAAATGTAAAGGAACGTCAAAAACATATTACACTCACTAACGGTTTCATCCTCTCTTCCGCACGGTGCAGTCTGTCATGCACGGAGAGAATCCGTTTCGTCGCCTGACGGCGCTCTCTCCTCGAATCACGCGTCTTTTGGCTGTGCTCCCGATCGCACTCCACGCACTTTTTGCACTAAAGCAGTCCAGATGTGAAGGGAGGGGAGAAGACAGTGGGTCACGTTGTGTTTCTGTTTTCAGCGATCTATGATCACTTCGCAAACAGTGAGATAACGCGCTTAACAATCGTTGTTGGCTGGGATGTAGCGAAGTTTAAGGGTGTAGTAAAACGTATTTTAAGGTTTGTATTCAACGAGTAAAGTAACTTATTTTGAAGCTTTAAAGTTCATATTGTTCACGATGTTATCCTATGTTTTCGAACGTTTAAACTTCATAATTTTGGCTAAGTCAATAAAAAATGAACAAAGCTTTTCATTTTGGGTCCTATGATCGTTTTGGCCAATTATAATATAGATAGAGGTCAGAAAATAAGTGGAAGACCAAAATTTACGAAGATCGGTTTTTGTTAGTTTTTTTAAATTAAAAGTTATAGTCTAATGCTAGAGAAAAACGACAAAGTTTATAGGATAAGGGACAATTAAAAACTAAAAACTTTTGGCAAAGACAATGCTTTCGTGTTGGGACCAAAATTTGAATATTTTTTAAAGTTAAAAGTTCGGTCTAAAAGAGAACAGAAAAACTAGAAAAAACTAAATTTACGGAAAAATACGCATTTTAAGTGAAAAAAGTCAAATATAACTTTGTCACTTTCCCGCGAATTATAAAAAGCTACCATTAAAAGCTGAAGGTTCGAAACAATACCCAACACCATAAATCTAAAACATGCTGTTCAAAAACCACCCGAAACCCGATACTTCAAAGTATAACAAAAAACAAACCGAACACGCTACAACAACAAGTGACAACAATTACAGCCATAACAGTGGATACGTCACCGAGATCTGGGCGGGTGTTGCACTTAACCAAGCCCTTGTGTAACTCCAATCTCTACGCGGCGTCTTGCCCGCCAGACACGTGCCCTTAAGCGTTTTAAGTGCAACTCGGAGAGAGCGTCCCCGCCGAGAGAGCGCCAACCTTCGAACACTGTGCCCGCCATCGTTTCCCGACCAAACACCAGCGGCCAGAGGGGACAACAACATGGAAATGGGTGCACACGTTCTCGGTTTGTTCTCAAACGTTTGTGATCAGTACGAATGTGTTTGTTCATGTTATGATTAGTACTACTAAATGTATAAAGATGGCATGGTTAATGCTACTGAATATTTACGGATGGTAACAATAAGTATATAAAAGTAGTACAATTATCATAACAACAGTTACCTTGTTTTGTTGTACACAAAATCTCGTTAAGTCTTGTTTCAGAACCTTCTGAGTTGCCAAGTAATATTGTGGTAGTTGTTTCATCTAATGAATTTTAAAATATTAAAAAATATAATCAATGTACAAGGAGACCTTGCTAGTAGGACTCGGTTAATAACGAACCCCATTACAGCGATTTTTTGAATCTCCCGGAAAAAAATTTATAAAACAAAAAGTCGCTACAGCAAACCATTTTTCAATCCTCTTGCGATCGTTGTACCAGGAGTTTTTTAAAAAATATATATAAATGTTAAAAATGCGAAAAGTTGAACATTATCAAGTAAAAGTTTGCAGAGTTACAATGTGCTAAAGGGTGACATAAAACTGCTACAAGCAGCCCTTTCTTCAACTGTAAAGTTCGTAACTTCTGAACGGCAGATCTTTTATTAAATCTGCATCAGGCAATTCTTGGGAAAATGATTTAGCTAGCTAGATTATTTCAAAAACTAGCTTTCCATTTCTTAGATTAATGATTACAGTTACAGGTTTCAATAAAAATCCACGCCTTTTTATAAAATTAGTTTTTATACCAAAAACAGCATAAAGGTATTAGCTCTTGTCAAAAATTTGAACCATTTGAGCGTGCGTAGCTGTGCTAATTTTAGATTATCATCAACTGTACTAATAACGCCTTAAGCGGACTAATAAAGGCCTTAACTTCTTATATTCGGCTTCTAGCCCCACGTAGTTGAAAGTTACTTAACGCATTAACAGCTTTAAAAAGTACTCAAGATCGGCTTTGTTCGTTTTAATCAACGTAATGGCCACTGAGTCACTAGAAGGCCAAGCTCACTTTTGTTTGGGTAAGAAGGGTAAGACTTCGAGTATTGTATTGCCATTACCTTACAAAGATCGTAAAATTCGCCAAAAGACAAAACAAATTAAACTTGGCCCAAGTTAAACAACAAACAATTGTAAAGTTTATAAATTCGAACACAAAATGAATTTTACACACATGAAACAAGGATCTCCAGACTTCTACTTCTCACTTTCCTACGTCGCCCAAACGATCCAAGGTCCCGAAGTTCTTGAGGATGTGGTTCACGACCTCGGCGTTGTTCCGCTTGGCCATCGTTCTCAGCGACACGTGCTCATCGCTGTCGTCTAGGTCTTCTGCCTAAAATTTAAGTTTCGGTTGAAAAGTTGATAATTTGTGCTCAACAAGCAGGTATAGTTAATAGATTTCAAGTCTAGATAGCAATTGGCAGTCTGTTACAAGTTAACTTTCTATCTTCTGATGTATACTTTTGAGTTTTTTTTAAATAAAAATTGTTAAAATATAGAGAAGCATTTCGTTCACGTTACACCTGCTAGATTCAAAAAACATTTTTATTAAAAAACCTTATATTATGTATAAAACAACATTATTTTTCTTATCAATGACTTTTTTGAAAAGTTACCAGTACTTGCAACACAATGCCAACACAAAAAACTCTAGTTTAAAAATACACGAAAAATATTATTTTTGACATTAAAAATACTTGTAAAAAAGAGAAATTTAAATTTTTTAACGCTTCAAAACAAAATTGACTAAGAACAATGTTATATTATGTACAGTTTCTCTTGGATGAGAAAGTTAAAAGTTATTGTACTAAAAATAGTGGCTATTGATACCTACATTTAAGGTGTCGGTAGCGACTACTGTGTAATTATGCAAATGTAGTCTTACCTGCACATCGAACCGTCGTACAACTGGATGCACCAAAACGGTTGGTTGATATCGGTCGAGGAACTGTCGGATAAGTTGCGTGTCTTGGATGACGAGCGACGTGTGTGGAGGGAACGGCGACGCTTCTGATGTGGACACCATCACTGTCAGGAGGAACACCAAGCTGGACACGACCAAGGATTGCATTTTGCGGAAGGCACTGCTCTGAAGCAATCGAATGGCATAAATAGAGCATCGTTAGCACGAAATCCGAGGCCAGGAGGTGAAAACTGAGAGGTGGCGGTGGACGGACCCTCCCCCCAATTTGTAGGCGTAATAACTTCTTAAGCCAATTACTTTGTTTGAGTATTATAACAATCTCCGAGATTGACGTCTAATCCAGTAAATTACACCGCTAATTTCTGAAATCTACCCCTCCGTAATAAGGAATGGTCTCGTTTAGCGTTTTGAAGGATTACCTTCATTTGTCTACTGTAACTAGATAGTGAAGCCTTTGATACGAAATAAAAATCATACTATACATAGTACATAACTAAGGCTAAGTAAAGCAAAACATATGTTTTTACAAAACGATTGTCATATTGTAACTCTCACAAAAATAGCTACATAGTAATGACAAAACCGAAGCCATAATGACATAAAACCAAACGTTATTTCAAGACCTAGACTTCCTTAAGTCACTCTTCGGTAATTCATATTATGATTTGTCCTAGACATCGTTAGTGTGCTTGTCATGTTTGTATTGCGGCATTTAATTAAAGAACGGCCTTCGTACAAGCCAGCCCTTCCATAGACTTGGCATCCGTTTACAAACAAAATAGGCCCCAATTTGCCGAGCTGATGACTCTTTTCCGGTCAAAAGCTGACGTCTGTACGAAGATCGTGACGTAAACAAAAACATATGTGAACTTTTGTAAAAGGAGCCCTTATTTCCCACCAAATGCTATACAGTCTTGTATAATACTCAAACAGAAATCCGATACATCAACAAAACATGCCATCACTCGCTTCAACTTCCTTTATAATTGTAGGCATGATGATACCAAGATTATGTTATACATATAGGAGTTTATTTTCATAAAAAACCAGTTATTAATAGCTTAAACTTAAATTAACATACAATGATTTTTTGAAACCATTACTAACTAGAGTTCAACAGCTGCGCCTTCAGTGCTCTGACCTTCTCTTGATCATCTGGGTTCAGACAAGCAATTTGGTCGGCTGAAAGCTGCATTACTCTCAACAACATCTGAGCTTGTTGTTGTTCATCATCACTACCTCCAGGCGCGTTGTGAAGTGAAGCTGACGGAAGAATAGGTGATGGTTGTGACTGTGGCATTGGAAATCTTGATAATGGAGCTGAAGACACAGGAGGGCCCCCGTAGTTGCGAGGAGCTGGCATTGGTGGGTTATATTGGCTTGGCGGAGGCCCGGTGTAAGCAGGGGGACCTGAAACCGAGTGATGTTTAAACACTTAAACATTTTTAATAAAAAACATATTTTAAAAAACCATTATAGAAGATACCTATTTTGTCAAATACTATATTACAGCTAGAGAAATAATATAAACTTGCCTCCATTTGCCACTCCATGCATCTTGTGGAATGGTTGTTGTGTTACTGGAGTTTCTCTGTGTAGCATTGAATACGCCACCTTTGGATCGACGACGCGCATCACAACTTGAGCCTGAAAAATTAAAGTAAGTCTTCAACAGTTACTTATTACAAAAAAGTAACTTCCACTATGTTAAAACTTACCTGTAATAACGCATACGCCAATTGAGGATTCTCTGACAGAAACTGGCGAAGTTGAGAAGGATTCGAGGTTACAGTGTTCTTCATCTGCTTCATAAGTTCAAACATCTGTTCTGGTGGCAATGAAGACACTGTTTTAGCAATGGCCTCAGGGGCTTTACCTCTATCAGTCTCTTTTCCGTACTGTGTCTCTTCTACTCGAGTATATTGTTCTTTGGCTGCTTGAACTGCAGCTTGCATTTGTTGTGTCTAAAATAAATAATACTTTTCGATAAAAATACCTATCTCAATGATTAAAACTAGTTAAACACTATCAAACACCCAAGTAAATCCCTTACCTCCTCAACGTTTCTCTCGCTAGCAGACGCTGAATCTACGCGTAGAGCTCGTCCGTGCAACTCGTAGCCTTGAAAGTGTCTAATAGCAGCATCAGCCATTGGCGGTTCTGTGAATTCACAAAAGCCAAATCCCTTTGGCCTTCCAGTATCCCGATCATGAACAAGTCGAAAGTGGACGATGCTGCCAACACGAGAAAACAGTTGCTTAATCTCTTCTTCTGACACATCGTAAGATATGTTGCCCACTAAACAATAAGAAAATAATAAGGCAAAGAACTTACCAAACACAGATCTTGCATTATGTTCCAGTTTGGAGTTTAATTTCTGTTGAAATTGAGACATTTTTCCGTATTCTTGATACTCATCCATTCTAAAGGAAACGAATTATAATAATTTACATATTCGAAAAATATGTTTATACACAACGCGCAGAATAAGAAAACCGACTAAATTTATAAAAAAAATGTTGTGAATTTTCTTTTTACTTTTATTTATAACGAAGTGTCCCAGAAAAACAATTGTTTTTGTTGAGATTCGCGCAAAAAACCGACATTGCAATGCATTGGTTAACTCAAAATTGTGTCGTCTTTTTTCACATAGTGGCCAAATATTGATAAATATTTTACTTGACTTCAGATGGCAAAGTAAAAAAGTCAAATAAGATTGAACATCAATTTGATATTAAAATTTATAGCAACATCTTATTTTCAGAAATTTCGTTTTGGTATATTTATTAAATTGTTTGGTATTTTTTTGATTTTAGGTAACAGCATGGCAACTGGATTGAAAACTGTACTAAATTGTGGAATTTGGATAAAATTGTTAATTTTGGCCATTTCTTTTTGGAATTATGCAAATTTCATTTTCAACTTATGTGAAAGTACGTGGTATAAAAGCGGTCGTGGAGGTGGATTTGGATCACTCTGTTTTGGAGTTTATCCGTGTTCTGCTGCTGCTTTATCACGCTGACTCTGACTTAGGTATCAAGTCTAATGTAAGTGTTCACTTTGATTCTTGTTGTTTCAAGTTTTCGGTTGGTTTGGGCATGAATATTGGTTTTCTTTGTGTTTTCATGAGTGTGATTTTTTACATATACAGTTGTGACCTATTACTTATTATAGTATGGAAGATCCTGTTCTACTGCCGAAACTCCAGGAGCCTCCTTTGGCCTTCGTGGATAACTCGTCGGACGGAATTACTACTTCGGCTTCACTGCCGGAGTCGGACCCGGTGTCTGAGGTCTCATCCTCTCGTCCTCCAACTGACCGCGGCTCCGTGGGACAACCTGATCTTGACCTGTTGTCCTCGGCGTCGAATCCCAAGAATGCGGGCGACGTGTTGCTGTTGCGTGACAACGAACAAGACTCATTCTCTGATGTCGAGTCGGTTGTCAGCGAAAGCGAGGACGAAATTGAAGCGACTAAGGTGGGTGTCTTATAATTTTGACTTTAGTTTTCGAATTGGTTTTTTAAACTTTTGAGAAGTTAATTTTAGTAGTTTTAGGCTAAGCTTTCTATGCTTAAAATCGGCCAAACTATGGCCGACGATCCTCAACAATACACTCAAGTCGTAGTCTCTCGTCCAGCCGTCGGTCAACGCGGCCGAACCATTCCCTTACGTGCCAACTTTTTCGAGATCCGTATTGCCCAGAACGGTCTCCCAATTCACCAATACCACGCTGAAATTCACCACCCTGGCATGAGAACTTTGGACCGGTAAGTGGTTTGAGGGCAACCGACCGGTTGAAAAGAGAAAGGAATTCTGAATTATGGTAAAAATTTAAAAATGTTATTTTTAGTGACGAATCACGCTTGATTTTCTGGAAGATTGTCGAGGAGGGTCAGCACGTGTTCCGCCAACGCTTCGCTGTCGCCTATGATGGCGGTCATCAGATGTACACCACGGAGCGTCTGCCATTTGGTGAGAGTATCACTTTGGAGGCCCATGTTTGTTTGGCTCGCGATTCATCTCGTGGTACCCAATGCGGTGTCACTCTTCGTTATACTGGTTCAATCTTATTGGAGGACATGAGTAAAGTTCGTTCTCATAGTGATGGAACCGTGGCCCCGCTACAGGTCTTGGATATCGTCGTTCGCCAGGCATTGACTTGTCCGCTTTATAGGTCAGTTTTATAGTTTTATGCTTAAAATAATGTCGTTTTAAAAATGGTTTTGGGTTTGTTAAATGGCAAGTACTTTCATATTATGTTTGTAAAGTTTGTCAAAAACTTTGCTTCTAGCAAGTCGAAGCAATTCTATTCGTGGAAGAACTCGTGTTACCGTCTCCCAGTTAACGGTCAGCCGGCTCTCAATCTGGACGGTGGCAAGGAAATGTGGACTGGGTTCTTCACCTCAGCTACACTGGGTTCGGCGTGGACGCCGCTTCTGAATGTGGACGTGGCTCACACCGCCTTCTACAAGCCCAGAATGACGTGCATCGAGTTTTTGTGTGAGATCCTCAACGAACGTTCTCACGGTTCGTACGATCGTGGACCACGTCAAGGAGGTCACAATGTTGGCAGAGGTGGAGGAGGCCGTCACGAGGGCATCAGTGGGTTGTCGGTAGGTTTACACATGTGAAAAAAAAACGAATTATTGCAATTTAAAATCGAAACGTCAGTCATTTTTGTTTTAGGCAGATCGTCTTCACTCGGACGCATGCCTCTCGACCAATGAACTCCGTGTCTTTGCCGAAGCAATGCGCGGCCTGAGAGTCCGTGCCAACTACCAGAAGGGATCGGACCGTGTTTACCGTGTGAATGGAGTTCGTGGACCAGCCAATGTAATGTCGTTCCCGACTCGTGACGAAGCTGGCAACGAGATCATGGTCACTGTAGCCGACTACTTTGCGGCTCGTTATCGACCACTCCAGTTCCCATCTCTGCCCTGTCTTCATGTTGGACCTCCAATTCGCAACATTCTGTTGCCGTTGGAAGTCTGCATCCTGGACACTCCACAAAAGTACACTCGCAAGTTAAGCGATCGCCAAACTTCGACCATCATTCGAGTGAGTTGGGCTGGTTTTGAGTGAAGTTTTGACTTATTATGTTTTTGCAATAGTATTCTTTCTTTTTAGGCTTCTGCCGTTGATGCGCAACAACGTGAGAACAACATTGAGAAATTGTGCGAGATGGCCGGCTTCCGCGACGACCCCTTCCTGAAGTCGTTCGGCTTGCAAATCGATACCAAGATGATCGAGACGGTCGGCCGTGTTCTTCCTCCACCTCAAATCCTCTACGGCAACCAACGCCAAGACGTGGTAACTCCGAAGGACGGGGTGTGGCCAGTGGAACATCAACGACTCTACGTGCCGGCCGAGTGTGGATCGTACTCGATCTTTGCACTGGTCGATCCCAAAGAACAGCCGGTTCTGCAAAAGTTCTGCCACTTTTTAGGTCAAAAGGCCCAACAAATGGGTATGAACTTCCCGCAATGGCCAGAGTTTGTGCGTTACGGCCGAAATGCCAACGACATTGAGGCCATGTTCCGTCAGACTGCTCGCGACTGCAGAGAACTGGGCCGTCAATGTGATTTGATCATCATTATGCTCCCAAGCAAGAATTCTGACTTCTACAGTAAGTTTTACAGTAACTTTGTGAAGAATGCCGCCTTTAAAGGCTCACATTTTGTAAAAATAAAGATACTTTATAAAAAATATTGTTTTAGTGACGATCAAGGAGCTGTCTGACATGCGCTACGGTGTCATGTCGCAGTGCATCTTGTTCAAGTCCACTCAGCGTCCATCTCCAGCTACTTGTGCCAATTTGGTACTAAAGATTAACATGAAATTGGGAGGAGTCAACTCTCGTTTGGTCGCCGATCAGATCACTTCGAAGTACCTGGTTGATCGACCAGTTCTGGTCTTGGGAATCGACGTTACTCACCCAACTCAAGCTGAAGAACGCATTGGAATGCCATCGGTCGCAGCGGTCGTCGGCAACCTCGACATGATGCCTCAGAGCTACGGAGCCAATGTTAAGGTAGGCTTGCTTGAGTATTATATATTTTTAACTCTTGTGAAGTTTTCAAAGTTCTTGACTTCATGATTGTTTCTTTCCAGGTTCAGCGTCGTTGTCGTGAGTCGGTTGTCTACGTCACTGAAGCTGTTCGTGAGCGTCTGTTGGCCTTTATGGCTTCGACCCACCGGCACCCTGAGCGCATCATTGTCTACCGTGACGGTGTCTCTGATGGCCAGTTTGCGGAAGTTTTGCGTGAAGAACTGAATGGCATCCGTGCTGCTTGTGGCATGGTTTCTCAGGACTACAACCCGCCCATCACCTACATCGTTGTCCAGAAGCGTCATCATGCCCGAATCTTCTGTCAAAATCAACGTGACATGGTCGGTCGTGCCAAGAACGTTCCACCGGGTACCACTGTTGACACTGGCATTGTGTCTGCCGACGGCTTTGACTTCTATCTATGCTCACACTTTGGAATTCAAGGCACTTCGCGCCCGGCTCGTTATCACGTTTTGTGGGATGACAACGGCTTCAACGCCGACGAACTCCAGGCCATGACCTACCATCTGTGCTACACTTATGGTCGTTGTGCTCGCTCTGTCTCTATTCCAGCACCAGTTTACTATGCGGATTTGGTCGCCAACCGTGCTCGTTGCCATTTGAAGAGACACATGTGAGTTTGACTCTTTTTGATTCATGGTATTTTGAATTGTCACCTCTGAATTTTATGAAAGTCATTATTTTTTGAATTTCAGTGCCGACCTCCGTGTCGATGGCAATGGTCCATCTGGAGCCAACAAGATGAACCACAATAGTCGCCAGACTGAGACGAACAATGACCAAATCATGCAGAACTTCGTGGCCGTGACCGAGAACTTCAAGCAACGCATGTACTTCGTCTAAAGAGCATCCGGTCTCACACTTATTTTATTTCTAAATATAAATTATTGTAACGCAGGACTTGTTTTTGATTAATTTGTTTGATCACCTACTTATTTTTCATATTTTTATGAGTATCATCGATGTTTTCGGGCAAGATAGCTGTGGGCCAACAAAATTCGGCTTCTACACTCCCCCCCCCTCCCAGAAAAAAAATCGGTACCTGTGTCCCTGCTTGTGGTCTACGTCATTTTTAGTTTATTTTTAACTAAAAGATATATAACCATAAATTTAGGTGTTCAGTTTCGTAGTTCACCCAGTTATTAACAACAAAATAAGATACAAAATTAATAATGATACAATGTTTAGTGTTTGGGTTAGTTACGAACCATATTGCGGATGAACCTGAGGTCAAACATCAGCATCTGAAAGAAGTTAAATTAATTCTATGACAAAATGTAATTATGTTTGAGAATACTTCAAGTCTCTCAAAACCATTTAAAAAATGTTTTACTCTATGAATCCAAAATGCTTACCGTTCCAGAAGCTGCTGAAGCCGCTAGTTTTTCTCCAGATCTGTTCCAGTCCACTTCAAAGAATCCTCCGTTCATTTCACAACCAGTGTAAGTCATGACAACACGACCGACCTAAACAGACCCTTATTACAACGATAACATTAAAAGATTCTTCTTTACTAACGTTACGATCTTCACATTACTTTTAAGTATGAGTTTACTACATATGACTTACGTTGAGATCCCAGACATTAATAGTTCTGTCGAAAGACCCTGATGCCAGCAATCTTCCTTCTGGATGGAACGCTACAGTGTACACGCTCTCGGTGTGCTTCTGAAGTTGTCGTGCACACACTTTAGACTGAAGATCCCAGATTTTAACAGAGCAATCAAATGAAGCCGAAGCGAGCACGTTGCCAGTAGGAGACCATCTGATCGTGTAGATCTCCTTGTCGTGAGCTGTTACATCAAATACTGGAGATTCTTCATCCAGATTCCATACCTAAAACAATTCAATTTGAAAAGAGATCCAACAAAAACCTGCAATATTAAAAACCACTATGACAACCTACCTTAAGCGTTCTGTCATCCGAACATGAGGCCAGTAACCGAGAGATACGATCGTATTTCACAGCGTTTACTTCGTTTGCATGTCCCTAAAATAATAAAAAGTTAAAATTCTTATAAAAATTATAACTTATAAGCATACAGTAATACAATATATTACACTTACTCTGAATGTCTTCAATGGTAAATCTCCTTGACAGTGACAGATGTGGATCAAGGAATCCACCGAGCACGATGCAAAGGTCTCGTCGTTAATCCAATCCACATCCAAAGCAGATTGAGTGTGGAATTTGAAGGATTTGGTGGTGTTTGTGGTCGGATCCCAAACCACGGTGGCCTAAACCAACATTCACTGCCTTCTGAATACACAACTTACGTTATCGACACCAGCACTCAACACTCGTGTTCCTGCGTAGTTCCACTTCAAGGCAAAGATGGGGCCGGCGTGGGTAACCTTGTCCAACACCATATGGCCTTTTCTGTCCCAAATGCGGGCTACACCGTCGTAGCATCCAGTAGCCAGGTATTCTCCGCTCGACTAAAAAACGAAGTATTAATATGACAAGTTTTATAAATATCAGTACATACTGTACGCATTGGACCGTGTTATTTAACGTATAATACTTTACAGTATACTACATTTTACTCATGGTTAACTTACGCTCCAATTAAGAGAAGTGACGTCCTTGTTCTTGTTCTGATCTTGCTGCATTTCGTGCATCAGTACCATAGACTGTACTGGATTCTGAATATCAGGACCTGGGAACCATAGACGTGCTGTACTATCTCCAGACCTAAAGTTAATAAGATTAAATGTAAAATGACAGCTTATAAATTAACAAACTATTCTATCAAATATAACATTAAACACGTATACATACCCAGAAGCAAAACAATCGTGCTTTGGATTCCACGAACAAATGAAGACATCAGCATTGTGACCAGTCAAAGCTTGAACCTTGTTTCTATCCAACTCGAGGTCAGGGTCGATTTGGAGTTGATCGTTGTTAGGGAGTAGCTTCCCATTTGCATATTGAACTAGTTGATTACTGCTGGCAGTAATTGAACTAAAATTAGCGTCGTCAGATAAAGAAAAGATTGATATTGTTCATAAGTATAGCTCTCTGAATATACCCTTAATCTTTCAAATCAAGTCTTACTTCGCACGAAGACCATGAACAGCAGCAGAAGCGGCTTTCTTCCCACTGTGACCGGCTACGCTAACTGTGCCATTTTGAGGACGACTAGGCGAGTTTATAGAAGCTGATGCCTCATTTAGATTCAAGTTTTGCTGCTGGTAACCATGAGGTGTTGTCTTGCCGCTCACAGAAGCATTTTGTACCTAAAACACGTAAAATTTTGATAGTTTGAAACAGGAAAAAATAAAAGTACCAAAAATATAACTGTAAAATTTTAAAACAACGTACATCATTAGCAACATTCAATTGCTCCACACGCCTCTCTATTTCATCGTCAGGCAGATGATGGTCTCCTTCAGAAGAATCCTGACTACTCGGAGCCGAAATAGCTGAACCCGGTCGTTGTGGCTCCATTATTCGAATATTCAATGGGTTTGCCACGGCTTCTTCACCCACTTCCTCAATTATCTTCTCCTCCAGCTTCTTCAGCCGTTCGGTATCAGGTAAAACTAAACAACTAACACAATATTAATATACACTAACCTGCATCGAATAGATTAATTGACCCAAGAGCTCGTTCATACTTCCACGCTTCGTATTTCTCAGCAGAACTCGAAGCCAAAGTAGAAAAGAACTCGGCTTCAGTGAAATGAAGTCCTTTTTGGACAATACTTATCAGAGCTCCTCTTGGTATCATAGCAGCGTCGACATTCGTGTTCGACAGACTAGACTCGTTAGCAAAGGTAAAAGCACTATGTTGGAAACCTACAATACAATTATCCAGTGTTTAAAGGTTTTTCCAATTATAAAAATCAAAATATTACCCAAAGATAACTTAAAAAATTGTTTTATATAACAAAATACTTACCATTTTCCAACAAATACCTATAGATTAGATAGTTCAGTTCATCAGATGTAAAAACAGCACCATCCATAACTTAACTATTAATACCTAATATTTTAGGTACCTAAAATTAAAACATTATTTAAACAATAAATAAGTACCAACGATAACAACACTTGCAAATAAAAACATAGGATGCCAATTGCTGTAAAACAACAAGCAATATGAAAAAACATTTTTTGCATAAAAAGGAATATAATTCCAAGCGAAGCCAATTTGGAAAAAATGCGAAATCTGTTCGTATAAAATAACGCGCGACAGCCTGCGCCCGAGCCGAGTCCGCACTATAAAAATATTGCTTGCTCCAGAAATATACAAGATGTCATACCGAAAAACAGTATACACTTGGATAAAATAAAATTCTGTTTTGTTAAACATCTTAATAAAAAAAATTTCTTTACATAATTGTGAAAACTAAAAAAAGAGACAATTCATTGATATTTGTGATACAGTAGCTTTACGTTGCGATTGCTTTATACGATCCTATAAAGTAATCCTGTAGCCAAACTAAGCGATAATATATTCAATTTTGACATTGTTTTCACCTTCATTTATGTTGTTATATCTAATCGTCTTTGCCTACATCTCTCTTATTTTATATTTTCAGTACACACCCCCTGCACTTTAAACCTTTAATTTATTGTTTTTAACTAATCACATGTTAAGGGATTAATGTTTATTTCATAAACAAATACAATATCACTCTTCCTTGTTCTTGGCGTAGTATCTAAAACAAACAACGCCATCGTGCTCCATCCTCATCTTGAGTTCGTCGTTCACAATCTGGTACTCGTAGATGGTTGGGGCAGTTCCGGCTGGAGAGTCGGTGGGGGTGTGTTTCTCGTAAAGGGTTTCCTTGGCGGTGTCATAGTTAAATGTGATCTGAAAATGATACCTAATGAACACTAGAGTGTACACGTTTGTTTTCTCTACATTCTAGTTTCAAGCTATTAATTTAATATTTTTAAAGATCATTTTCGACGAATCTAGTATACTGTAACCTACGTTGTGTGTTTCGCCATCCAAATATTCGGCGGCGAAGGTCTTCTCCATCTCAAATCCAAGCCAATCGACGTCTTTCTTGGTGGAACGGATCTTGCAGTTGTACTTTCCTGGAGCTTCGTTCTTTTCAAAGATTTTGGTAATCGTAGCCATACGGACCAACTTTCTCATGAACCATCCGTATCCTAAAATAGTACAATAATATTGTATAAAGGGGCTTTTATGTTATTGTTTAACGTGGTATAGGTAACATTTTTATGACTATAAAATTTTTGAGCCGCTTAGCTAGCTACACAAAATTTCACATAATTTTAAAAAAGATGAGGACAATACTTAGACAAGAGCCTTCAGTCGAGTTCAGCTTTTCTTTCAGAGATCTAGCCTAGACTGCCATCACCTTACTTACCTTTAGCTGTGAGATACTCGTCCAAGTTCTCATCGTGCGAGTTGGTCCACGATCCCAAGAACTTCTCTGGGAACTGTTTCTGGGCACAGGCAAGGGTAACAAGCAGAAGAAGAACACAAGTCACCTTCATCTTACTGTCTATCAAAGCAAACACGATGAAGAATGAATGGACAGATCAGCCGTACATAGCGTCGCTTCATTTGGGAGGGGCCAAACTTTGTGTTTATCATCTAGGATTGGCGGGATAAAATAAACGGAGGGACCATCGATCAGGCAGGGCCTGACTAGGGTCATTCTGATCACAAGAAAAATATTTTATTTATTCGAATAACAATACTATTAGTCCGTCTTTTTGAAGAATCTCTTGGCAGTGATGTCGCCGTTTGTCAGGGCCTGAAAATTCGACATTACACTGGCTGATTTGTTTGCATTCACTTCGAAATGACATAGAAACAATTTAAAACAAACGAATAAACAAAAGTCATTAGTGCCGCCATTGTCTCATAAAAATAGGGGTTAGTGATGTCTCGGGTAAGGACATTACTGGTAGCGACTTTTCGGGTAGGACTTTTCGGGTAAGAGCTTTTCGGGTAATAGCTTTTCGGGTAAAGTATATTTCGGGCAATGGTAATTTCGGGTAGGGATTGTTCGGGTAGCTACTTTTCGGGTTATCGACATTTCGGGTAGGAACGTTTTGTGTAATTTAAAATATTAAGTTATGTATAATTACCATAAAATTTCCAAACTTAAAATCATGACTTACAATATCAAAAATCGTAATTATAGTGTTTTTTAAAGAACTAAAAAATTAAATAATTAATAATATACAGTACTCTCTTTATTATTAAGTATCGTTAACGTTGACATTGTACCGTGAACGTAGACATCGTACCGTTAATACTATGAACGTTATCGTACCGTGCTGTGAACGTTCTGATGTTACGGTTTTTGTAATGATTTGCAAAAGTATGTGATGTAAGATAGCGTTACCATCGCACTTCAAAAAAGGTAACATTATAACGTTCACGGCACGGTACGATAACATTCACAGTATTCTAGTTAACATTCGACGTTTGTTTTTTTCAATTTTTAAAAAAAGATTTTAGTTACGATTTTTAACATTGTAAGTCATGATTTTAAGTTTGGAAATTTTATGGTAATTATCCGTAACTTAATATTATAAATTACACGTAAAGTTCCTACCCGAAATGTCGATAACCCGAAAAGTAGCTACCCGAACAATCCCTACCCGAAATTACCATTGCCCGAAATATCCATTACCCGAAAAGTCGCGACCCTAAATGTCCCTACCCGAAAAGTTCTGCTCCCTAAAAATAGTATAATACTTGTAATTACAAACACGGTCATGCTAAAGGTCGAGCACTGATTGTCATGTTAAGGTTACTCACCAAGATGAGGTAGTTGCCATCAATTGTGTAGCGATATGTTTCTCCAGGCTCTCCAGGACGGTCCAACCTGATATGCTTCTCGGTCAAGACATTGTCACCATCCATGTCGAAAGTTATCTGCAACAGTAAATAAATTTAATTGAAAGTATATACAGTAATACAACAAGAATAAAGACTTTTAAGGTCCTTGAATTACTACAATATTTAAAGATATTAACTGCATACCTTGTGTAAAGCACCGTCGAATCCTTTGTCTTCGAATTCTTGACCCAACTTGACATTCTCGTACTTCAAATCGGCTTTACTGCTCTTGTTCAAGAAAGTATAGGTACCTTCAGTCCCTGGGATTACGACCTTGGTGATAGATGACATCTGAATCATCTTTCTGATGAACCAGTTGACCCCTCGAGAAGCCAAATATTCATCAAACTTTTCGCTTTTCTCCAATTTGAATGTGCCAAAGAATGGCTCGGGAATCGTAGCCATTGTTTCTATAATACACTACAAGTGTCAAAAACTACTAAAATGGATAATCATAAAGTATAAATTATTGATAAACAAATAAAATGAAAGCCACAACTTTTATTTTAATTTATTATGACAACGTTCAACAAATTTACATAACATCAGCGTTGCCTGGATGAAACAATTGTACCGACCGTTCCCCCATGCAGTAATGCCAGCTCTTAAATTGTGGCTTCGGATCAGATTCTGTCTGCGTGATTAAATCCAACTGAAATGTAATTTTGTCATAAATAAAAAAATAATTGTGAGCCATATTTTCAGTTTATAGAATAACATACCCTGCCTGTGACCTTCTTTCCAAACGACGAGCCAACAGAAGTTAGATCAATGAAAACATCGTGATCAATAGGCAACTTGGAAGCTGGATCTGTGTAGACTACGGTAGAATCATCAGAAACAGTTGACAGAACATTATGTACAAATTTTATCTTTTCTTCAACTTCGGATCCACAAATCAACGTCAAATTATCCAGTATTACAACGCATCTCGCCCCGTTTAGCCTCGCACCTTCTTCGCACAAGCTCTAAATGAGTGTTTAAACGAAATCGTTAGTTCAATATACCTTTATCAATATTTCAGAGATAGGCGCACCAAAGTCCACAACGGTCGGGTTGATAAACCGAACTTTCTCCGAGTTCATGTTCATCAAGGCCTTATTGCATGCCACACTAAAGTCACTTACTATACATGTTTAAAGAACAGTTTATTCTATTAACTAAAAGAAACACTTCTGCGTTTCTTAGGGGCATCATACTAATCATATTATGTTCCAAAAGGTGAAAAAATTACCGAAACATATCTGCAGAAACCGAACAACTACATATTAACACAACCTGTTCCTTCGCAAATGAACTTGCTGCTTCAGCAATAACAAATTGTGGATTCAAACAAGAATCGTACCGAATTCCAGTCAACCCGCTAATATCAGCTGCATACGGAGATCTCCTTAACATCTATCGCAACATATTAAAACCATCTAACTTTTTCAAGTATATTAAAAAAGAGAAATACACCGAAATAGGTAATAAACCGTCCAATTATTCAAAACAACATTGTATAACATTTATAACAAAGAAAAAAACAATCAAAACTTAGGCATGACCGTACTGTTTCAAGATCTCGTCGTATTTCGATAATTTCTTGGCAACATTGGCTGTGGCCTTCTCCTTCAACTTCAATTCAGCTTTCTTTTGTTCGTAGAAAGCAGCGCTTCTGACCTTTCTCTTCTCCTCAAGCTTGGCGATCACACCCTGGTATTGCCATCCAACTTCGTGGGACAGACGGCCAACTAAAATAAAGAATATAACTTCAAGTATAAGAAGCACATAAAAAAATTAACGATCAAGAATACAAGCTTAATAGTTCATAAAACCTTAAAGTAACCTTAAACTAAAAAATGTACAAATTTTTAACAAAAGGATATATCGTTGTTTAATACTAGCCATTTTACCAAATATTTCTAGCATTAAAATTCACAAACAAAAGCATTCCTTGTTCATGTTTTGTCAATCTAAACACAAATCCAATAAAAATAGAAGCTTACCGGTGCTGAATTTGCGGCGAGGCTTCAAGGCGATGTGTCTGACGGCAGATGGGAGCACAAGTCTTTGCTTGGTGTCATAAGGTTGTGGTACACCATCGTAGGTCTTGAGGTTCTTAAGAGCGGCCATACCACGAGGAGTCTTGTGTGGGATCATACCACGGACTGTGCGGTAGAAGATCTTGCATGGAGCTCTCTTGTGGAAGGGACCGCGAGATGGTTTGACGTTACAGTGCTTTCTGAGGAAGGAGAAGTACTTCAGCTTGCAGCGATGGAAGTTGCCAGCAATGTTGATCTCCTCACATCTAACAACAATGATCTTTTGACCAAGCAAAAGTTGTTTAGCCACGGTTGACGCCAGACGGCCGAGGATATGATCCTTGGCGTCAATGATAAGAGGCTTGGTACTGAAACCCATGGTAACCTAAAAATACAGCAATAAAATCAAAAACTTAACATTAGTACCAAAAACTCGACATAAATAGCGAAAAATTACATAAAATATTTTTAAAAAAGAAATTTTTTTCGAAAACCCAATGAAGAAGCACCGTAGTCGGACGATTTTCTCGGGCATTGTTTGGTTTCGTTGTGGGACGCAAAAATTCTTATGTGTTTTATTTTGTTCCCAGGATTTTAAAATCTAATAATATTTTATTTATTTTCACAAAATAACAAATGTTTTTTGGATTAAAAAATACGGAAACCAATTTAAATATGATTTAGAACTTTATTGCAATATTGTCATTGGGTATAAAATATTTGACACAGGTTTTGGATATTATCACAGTTAAATATTGATATGTACAATAATTATTCTACATGAGTATCGTTATCTTCTCCCTCCAGTGTTTCACTCGACCGTTCTGATATAGCGAATGCAACACATGCCGTTACTGACATTACGGCTAGGAGTATCAGATGATAGTCTAAAGGTATGGTTGTGCCACAGAAGAAGGCTATAGCCGCCATGAAGGATTGGAAGAACTTGAATATTGAGAAAGCTTGGGCGGAATGCTTGTTATAATGGCTAATCAGCGTAGCAAACACCTGTGTGTTCCAAGTGGCATCACCGAATCCCAGAAGGAATCCGCATGCCAAGGCCACATAAACATTGGGACTTATGTGGCCAGGTAGATGGGTCTTGGCCAAGGAAGCGTCATTCGGGAAGTTAATGTAGATCCCCGTGAATGAGATTATGTTGATCACCGTGGCAATGAAAACTACTCTTGTCCTTTTGATGTTGAACTTCTTGGAGCCGAGGATTCCAAAGATGAAGCCGCCTAAAATAATGAAAATTTAGGTATTAGTCCGCAAAATTTGCTTTTTCAATTTTTATTTCAAATATTTTGTTTACGAAGTGTGGTCATGTTGGAGCTTTTGTTTAGTGTGATTATATTAACCTCGGTTTCGTTTCTAATACCGTGTCTATATCGTCGTGCGTGGTACAGGGATCATTCTCGTGGCCTGATGATTCCTCGAACGATAAGCAAGGCACAAGCACAGATGTTGGATCCGAGGAAGTCGGCCCACAAACATCTGGTTATGAACTCCGACAAGAACGTCAAGTTGAAGGTGCTACAGCTCGGAGAACCTTTGGATGCTCCAGTGGAAGCGGCAATGAGACACGAGATGAAGAGTTTTTATCCCAGATTAAAACTGAAGGACGAGAGTATCACTAACGACAACTACACAACGGTTAAGGAAAGATTCCCTGAGGCTTTCAAACCCCATCCTAGTAGGGCGCCAACTTTTGTGGAAGAAAGAATGTGTACCAACACGTAAGTTAGTCCAGTATTCTTTAGTGTAGAATTTAGTAAGTTTTTTGTTTCGGAAATCCCTACTTTTAATTGGCAATATCTATAGCAAGTTCGTGTTTTAGGATTACTTGGGACAAAGAATGCGATGTTTATATTGTCTACGGGATCGATCCTTGTCGAGGAGAACTAGAAAAAGAAGAGAACACTGTGGACGACAATTCCCCTGTCCCACCACAGAACACATCATCTGGATCATCGACATAATAGTACCAAACATATCTCCATCAATAGCTTATACCTTTTAGTTAAACAATGGTTTGTAATACGATTAAACTATGGCTAGTACAAGTGAAATAATCATTCTTACCTGAAGCTTGACCAAGCCCTTCTGCTATTGCATTCAAAGCGATCAGTCGTTTCGTGTTACCTCCTAGCAGTAACGTGAAGCCTATACACGTTGGGTAGATACTTCCCCAGAAGCTGAGAGAGATTCCCGTGTAGATAAAGACTACGATCAACAGTAGCATTCGTTTTTGTTTCGCCAAGTCACACATTGATCCTAAAAGGAGGATTTGTATCATTTAAATTTCACTAACGTATAATAGTAACCTTTATTTGAGTCACTTACCGAACATTTGCGACAATGTCAAGTTCTCATAAGGATCGTTGACGTCTGATATCAAGGCCGATGAACTCGGCTTTGAATTACGTAAAAGTAAAATTAAAATAAGGCCAACGACTGTTACACATGTGAAGACACCATATAATACTAACATAGTATCGTCGCTTATGGTATCGGCGTCTGAATGGAAGGCTACGTACATGAATACTCCACCACATGACAAGCTGCAAAATTCAACAGCTAAGATTGAGTAAAACATTATTAGTTGGTACTAAAAACTTATTTTGATGACAACTTGCAGTTTTATACCTAAAATGACCTTAAACTACTGTAAAACCCACCATGCTTGTGAAATCGCCCAAAATATGCCAGAATGTCGTTCAGCAGTTTCTTCGGTCGAGTTCTGCGATAAGTACTTTCCTTGGGCAGTCCATATAACTGTAAAACTTAAACTACTACAATAACTTCACCTACCAGCAGCTCCCAAGCCCAAAAGTGCTGAACTAATGTACAAGAAACTTTCGTTAATGTAAAGAAATCCGGCTTGGAAGATGGCGTAAGTGACTCCGCCAAAGAACATAGCACCCTTCACCCCAAGTTTGTGGACAACCGTGGCGGCCAAGAAGTTGAACACCGTGAAGGAAGCGTAGATGATGGCCAAGCTAAAGTTATGTCACTCGAAACGTAATTTACTCTTCCAATACGCACCTCTATGTTTAATAAATTTATAAAAGTTCTTTTACGTTTGTTTGTTTATTTCAACTTTTAGATATACCTGTTGTATCCAGCATGTTTGGAGATCTCTCCTTTCTCTGCAAAACTGTGAATCACATATTCCTCAATAAAAGATGCCGAGTTGAAAGCAAAGAAGACTAGGAAGAAGGCGATGCCCAGCTGGACCACATTTAGGGTCTGATTGTTCATCAGAAGCAGTCTCCTGAAACAAAACGAGGGATAAACAAAGCTTTCAAGTGGACGAGCGATACCTTCTACAAGTCCATGGAAAGAGATGAGTGAAAATCATTTTTTCGAACTTAGAAGCTTAAAAGCTCTCGGGAATCACATGTATGTCAAGTGCGGTCAATCACAGTGTATTTTAGCGACAAATTTATCCGAATTCCACGTTTTTTCTCGAGGAATTGCGGAACGCCAAACAAAAAGAGCGAGTGCTACTTCGGCGGGCTAATATTGGTTCGAACTGTTTTTGAAAGTAGTTCCGAAACGCGCGAAGAACATCGAGGAATTGCAGCAATGAAAACTTACATTTTCTGTTTCTCGGACATGATCGGGAATAAAAAAGACACAAATTATATTGTAGTAGTTGCAGATGGACTGCTTCAGGTATAACAAAGGGCTACTTCTGAACAAAGGCGTGATAATACCACAAGAAAACATGGAATTGATAAGATTCCGCGGTTTAAATGACTGTTTAAATAACGTGCCTCGTGTTGAATAATGTTAAGTTGTTTATAGTAAATTGTAATGAAAACAATGCAAATGACCTTATAATGTTGACGTTCAAGATGGTTGTTATGCACGATTTATGTTGTGGTCATGTTTGTGACTGAAAATAGGTTATTGAAAATGTTCATATTTGTGTAAATTTGGCGAGTAAGCGGTTGTTTTAGAAAAGAATGAGTTTTTGGATTATCTTTGGTGTTTGGGCTTGGTCTATCACAACATGGTTCTACGGAGGGGCATCTCAGAGTAGTGAAAGCAGTAACACAGGTAATGGAGTTAATACGGGCTTGCTAAATCGTTGAATGACACTTTGTTCGCTTTTTTGTCAGTTTTATGACCAATACTTTTGACCAATACTAACGATTATTTTCGTGTACAATATTATAGGTAGTTGTAAAGTATTATGATATTATTTTAAGTTTTAGGCCCTTCAAAACCAATTACAAATCCTAACCCGGGTGGCCAGGAGGTTCAAAAGAAGAAGGATGACAGTGTAAGTATTACGTTAAATGTGGGTTTTATAATGATATTTAGTTCCGTTGAATACATAAGTTATAAAAGTTAACATGTTTTACTGTTAAATTAATTTTAGGCTGAAATGGAAAGTATTGAAGTAGCGTCGTTTGCTGGATATTCACCATCAAATCGAAGAAGGCGAGGTAAATATTTTTGATATTATTTTTAGTTAAAATTGGACACCTGCCTCAACACGACTAATTATAATATTTTGATGTTATTCTGTTAATAACGATTATAATAATCAGTTTTGATACAACACGATTGCAGCGAGAAGAAAGAGTTCATCTGGGGCGTCAGTGAAGGAGTTGTTGTCGAGGAAAGAATCCAAGGCTTCAGTCGAGGAAGAGATCGGAAAAGAGAAGGAATTGCCAAAGTTAGAGAGAACTGAGCTGCCCTCCCCCAGAAACACCCCTTCGGCTGTCACCCCGCCCTCGAAACCGGCTGAGAAGGAAAATCAGAAAGACACTGAAGGTAGTCGTTGAATTCATTGATGAATCCGGAGTAAACCTGTACTTGAATACTAAAAACTGTTCACTAAAAAGGCAATAAATTATATTATATACCCTGTATTCTCTTGAACTTAGTATTATAGGAGTTTTATGTTATTTGTTACCATGTTATTTACATTCATTATCTACGCAAGAATTCACTCTTCGTGCGAGGCTTTAACTGCCTAACGTTCTTTGTAACGTGCTCACTGTTCGATCGCTTTATCTGCTTCTGATGCCTGCTGTCACATTCTGATTGTGGTAGGTCTGTCAGGTTGATATTGCCAGCAAAAGTACTTGAACGATTTCTTCTTGGTTTACTTGGTACCATGTTGAAGATCCCTAGAGTCGGTTTGAACTTGTTCATGTCTTGTTCTAGCAAAGACCGTGATCTACTAGGTCTTTGAGGTCTCCTGAATAGTTTCTTGCCGAGATCCGTGTTCTCTGGTCCCAACATTCTCTCAATCTTATCTTCATTGTCAAATAAGGGAAGGGCCAAGGCTAGTAACTGAAAGAGAGTGTAAGTTGGAAGTTAAGGTTTTCTTTATATTTTTAAAGGTG
The DNA here is from genome assembly GCA_904066225.2 of Bursaphelenchus okinawaensis. NCBI lineage: Eukaryota > Metazoa > Nematoda > Chromadorea > Rhabditida > Aphelenchoididae > Bursaphelenchus > Bursaphelenchus okinawaensis. The sequence continues at coordinate 5,815,054 of CAJFCW020000006.1, forward strand.
TACAATAAAAAATAGTATCGTATACGTTTGCATGTCACAAAACTATTTATGGACTTGCTTACTTGTAGGTTTGGTCCGAGAGCCTTGAATACCATGTAGCCTTCTCTTCCGTGACGGTGATAATGCAACGTTTCCAGCCAACTTTCCAGCATATTAATGGCTGCCAAGAACCTTTTTTGTAGTCTTGTGTACACAGTACTATTAACAACGCTAAGCAAAGCCAAACCAAACAGAAACATTAAAGCCAGAAGCGAGGAATGTTCAATATTGTATGGTAGTACGTCACCCAACCCGATGGTACTAATAGATATGAAAGTGTAGTAGAAGGCGTCCCAAAACGAGATTCCTGGTGATTCTTGGGCATTTTGGTCTAGTATGCTGATGACTAGTGCGCATAATAGCATGTAGACGATGATTATGGGTATGGCCAGGTGCATAGGGAAGGACTTTGGCTCTATGGAGTCATCTGAATCCCAACTGTCCAAGGAGTTGTTGCTGTAGTATGGTAACTCGGATTTTGATGTGTTAAGCTTACTGTAATTTTGATATGGATTCCACTCTGCAATTACAAAACTTACTAATACATCTTTCGTGCGCCGTTGTAAGCTATTGTCAGCCATTTTAGTATCACTTGACCAACGTCGCTTAGAACCATTAGCATCAACGGTATACCTAATACAGAATAAACGACAGTCAGAATCTTGCCGGCATCTGTTTTACAAGCTATCGACCCGTAACCGATAGATGTGAATAATGTCATTGAGTAAAACACCGCGCTACCGTAGTTCCAGCTAAGCTTTGGCTCCAGATTGTCGTACTGAAAGGCTGATCCGATCAGTTTGCCTTCTACTTTCAGCATTCTTTGGTAGTAATCTCTGAAACAGATAACAGTTGTATTACGTACTGTCAACTGGTTGTTGATAGTATTAAAACCAGTCTCTATAACTACACTAAAATAGAAGGTAATTTAAGTTGCCATCTTACCGTATGCACAACTTTATACGTTCTGTAAAGTTGCGGTTGCTTCTATCAACATGAAATATGGCATACAAGGTATCTGTCATGTCATCTGTGATGTTATTGAGTTGATCTAGGTTATTTCTGACAGAATTGTACTCGGCATCTTTCTCGATTATCAAAAACAGAAGTCCGCCGAGCACCGCATATAATATTAGTACTCCAACTAGGAGAAGATGGCGGATACCCATTTTGTGATGGAATCTGGAAGATATTGAGCGTTTTATTGGTGAAAATTTGACCAAATGTGTACTTTAAATGCTTACTTGGCCATATGCTGGAATACTGTAGGTTTTTGTTGATTGAGTATGTTTCTGTGTACGGTACGCCTATCTAATGAGATCGTGGGGAAGAGTCCACCTGATGACGGACTCAGGTGAAAGATGTGCTCGGCTAAGGATTCGTCGATCAACTACACTGAAAAGGTACCATTACTTATTGTTGGTTTGACGTAAAGAAATAGTTGTGATTGTATTTATGTAGAATGGTTGTATAGCTTTTTACTTCCTTCTTATTCAGACGTTCATCCCTGTTAGGCATTGTTATTAGTGTTATATAGCCCTCTGTAAATATTGTTTTAATACCTTCATAGACTTGATTCTGCCGCTTTGAGGGTCGGTCCCAAGGGAAACATTGGAACAAGGTAGCCAATTTGAATTTTTATCATTTTGGGCATCTGTGTGATCTTCAGGTACTTCACCTTTTGGCTCTACGAAAGCTACATGCCGTTGGGAGAGGCGATCTACAAGTTGGCGTGATCTACTTTTTTCTTTTTAGGTAATTCTAAAATTTTATTTGGTTTCTGGAAATTTAGTATTTACAAGAAAAGATTGTCACACATTAAAGAACTTTTCAATATTAACTCATTATTTTACTGTTTTCAAAAACTGAAAAAGTATTTTCACTTATATTTACCATCAGCCTGATACGATAACGCTGAACTTGGCCGCAACGATGACTTGGAAGGCTTCCGTTCTCCGATCCCAACTTCATCCTGAAGCCCCAACCAACTGGTCATGGTGTAAACATAAATGGAATGCTGTTATCGGCCGTTTAAATGTTCTAGACAAAATGATAAGGAAGCTAATTGTCTTTATTGATCTTATTCGCATCTTTGTCTCTGAGTACCCGTAGTAGTGAGACTACAACTATCAGTCTTTCCACTAAAGAATTACACAAAATCGCCAACCCCAATTTGGAGGAATCGCTTTCGCGCCGAGAACCGGGGGCAGGCTTAGACACAGGGCAGGGCATTGACAAATTTCCATGTAATGCCCTGTGTCCTGCAATTCCCTGCTCTGTACAAGGCATTCGACTTCCGTGCCCTGCTCTACCACGCCCTTGCCCTGCAGGGCATCAGGGCATTTACATGGTATTTACAGGGCATTTGGATATATTTTGGCGGACGCCTCCGCCGAGCTGTTGATAATCGGCGGACGCCATAACTTGGTTAGTTTAGCAGCTAGAAACATGTAATTAAGTGCAGAATTTGTTACATGTTATAATCTACACATTAAGGCAGTAATTTATGTTTTTGAAAGCAATATTGTTATTGACCGGTCGATAATTTACAAATGTTTAATTTGTACAAAAAACAAGGTTTTTTGCTTAGAATTTTACCTAATGTAATTTTTATACAATTTAGAAAAAGAGAGCGATAAACAAGTTATGGCGTCCGCCGATTATCGACCGCTCGGCGGAGGCGTCCGCCAAAACTTACCATGGCACAAACAGGGCATTTGCAGGGTAATGCAGGGCATATGCTATGCCCTGCTCTGTTCCAAGCTATACCATGCCCTACCATGCACTGTAACGGGGCATGGTACAGGGCACCCTGCGTCCAAGCCTGGAATGACTCACAATACACAGAAAGTTGGTTTGGACAGCAAAGTATGCTCTACATTTAAAAAAAAGTTCACGTTTCTAGCACCATTAGTTCTTGAGATATAGAAATCTTTGGCCAGTTACAGTATACCTAGCTACTGTAACATTGAAGAAAAATTTTTATTTTAAAGTGTTTATGAGTACCTTAGTATTATATTATAATATATATATATATATATATATTAGTATTTTTAAGCTTTGAATTCATTTTAAAATTTAAAAAAAATTGTTGCGGTGCAAGTTTTAAACGCATAGTTCAACTATGATAGTTGCACCCATTAGTCCCATTTTAACTAGACAAGATTAGGTGCGTTGGAACGGCAAAAGATTCCAATTTAATAAACTTGAATGAAACCTGGTTTATTAAATGCATTTGTTGCACAAATGGAGGATTACTGTAATTTTGAACAAAAAACTAAATTTTAAAAATACTTGCAGACAATTTCGAAACTAGGTGTAATTAGCAGTTATTCATTATTATAATACCTCATGTCTCTACCGCATCTCATTTTTGAGATAGTTAAATCAAGCCAAACTACATTATACCCGTATACTGTAATTTTAGCAAAAAATATTGTTGCCACTTTAATCAGTGTCCTTTAGTTACTCAATGGTGAAAATTTCTAGAAAAAATATTTTGTTGTCGACAGGGGGTTTTTTATGGCTTAAAATGTATATTATATGCTAATTAAGACATTACTTTATAGTATCACCACAAAAAAAATAAAAAAATAATAGGCTTTATTGGATTTTTTGTAAGTGCGATTATGGGCGCTAGGACAAATGCGGTTTTTGGACATTTGCGGATTTTTTAAAGGTTTTTTTTTATTTTTTAGTTAATTTAGTTGTATTATGGTACTAAATTGTACTAAACTTTGAATTGGTACGGTTTTAACATAACAGTACCTTTTTGGGCTTTTAGTACTATTTAGTACCAAAAATATAAAAACAGTACCGATTAAAAATTTAGTACTATTTAACATTAAGAAATATTAAGACAGTGCCAATTTAAACTTTAGTACCATACTACAACTAAATTAAATTAAAAAAAACCTTTAAAAAATTCGCAAGTGTCCAAAAACCGAAGATCCGCAAGTGTCTAAAAACCGCAGATCCGCAAATGTCCAAAAACCGCATTTGTACTACCGCCCGATTATGAGTAAGGCCGTATAATTGGCTGAAGACCCTACCGGAGTGCTATCGATCTTCGTTCTGAATGCATGTATTATATAACTAAAGGGCTTGAATTTAGTGCATATCTACAACTTTCTGATGTTGAACGTCAATGTTGCGACGACAGTCGCATTGTTAAAAAAGGGCGTATTGTTACGGCCAGTGCTGGGCGGGGACTTTTGGTCTGGGGGCGGGGGTCGAAAAAATTCATAATATTTGTACTTTTAACTGTTATTTTTGTCAATTAGTCGAGTTTTAATTTTATGTAATAACAATAAAGGTTTATTAACCCAATTTTGATGTTTTTTACAAAGACGAAGAAGAGACTCCGCCACAGTCAACAATTGAGAAGTACTGAAAAACAATGTGGATAGAATCTCGACTGGTCGATGGCCGGGACTCTTTTTACCGTCTCATAGCTTCAGATTGAGAAGTTTCTTCTTCAACTTCACTTTGTTTTCCAGTTGTTCTTTTAGAAGACACAGTCAAGATTAACAAAACAAAATATTTTATAATTGTATTTTAGAAATTATTTCCTTACATAAAACAACTAACAAGGAAGGTAATATAGCCTATAAATAGTTGAAAATTAGAATAAACAGAATTTTAATACACAAAATACATGTGATATAGCTCAAAAAATTATAAAGTCTTCCTGATTCAGATCCGTTTTCAAAGTTGCTAAGTTTTTGTTTCGACCGTGTTATGGTGGTTTACAGTTTGCACTGTTTTCCTATTAAATTTCCAAAAAGGTTATGAAAACGAACGAAAAAGTGAGAAGGCCATAATACGGTCGCTTCAAAATTTTTCAAATTGCGAAAATGGGATTTTGAGACAGGACGATCTCAGAATTTTTTGAGCTGTATCACATGTTTGGGCGTTAGGTACACGTTTTGACACTTTCCTAGTTAAATTAAAAATAAGATATCCAGACCATAAGACCCGTCTGGTTAAATATTATTGTAGTCGTGAACAGAAATTTAGACAAAATTTAGTTAGCATTACGAGACCGAAAAAACGTGAGCTTAGTGATAAAGTGGAACCCATTATTAAATTTGGTTACTTTGGGAATTGCTGGGCGTGTCTTCAATAATTGTATTTTTGTTACAAAAAACTGTTTCATTGCAACAGCTAACGCAGTAATTGTCATGTTTTGATGTTCCTTTAAAAAAATTCCACATTGGTTGCATATTTCGTCAACATATGCTGTTTCATCTACATCAATAGGCATCAATCTGAGTTTATCTAAAAAATGTCATTTTATTATATCAATGTGTGTTTAACTAACTTTTAACGATAACCTATTGGTTTTTTATTACCTTTTGTGTAATCGAAATAGAACGTAGATTTATGTAAGATGCAATAATCGAAACATCTACGGCCTTCTGTTCTGCGAATTGATGAAAACCTACACTCAAACATTCCTTCTGGAGAGATATGTTCGTGAGATTCTGGATACAGGCAGTTGATGAATCTCGAATAAAATTGTCTCTTTCTGGGATTGTAAATGATGTACTAAAGTTTTAATAATAACAATCGTTCTAACTTTTTTTAAATAATTTTTTTAACGCTTACCTCGCCACTATCATAGTTAAACAGGGCATAATTTGAAAGGGGGTACCAAGATTTGTCAGTTGAAACATATGAGCGTTCAAATATTTTTTGTCGCGTTTTTATGTCGTAAAATTGTATTGTATCGTAGCCATCGAGCTTATCTGAAAATTGTTTAAAACCCTTTTTTTCTGCTTTCCAGACAAGCTACACTTAAAAATTTAAAAATATATGTTCGTTTAAAGGTTTTCTACTAGTATATCAAAGAAAAATAATTAAAAGACAAATTTATAAGCTTGAAACTCAATGCTAATTTGGCGGGATATTCATAACGTCATTTTTTAATCTCGATTTTCTCGATATTGACTAGGAAGCGCGATTTAGTACTTTGCTGAATATCTTCAACAGTGGAACTCCTGTATAACGAACAAAATTTAAATTCCCGTATAACACTACACAGTGCATTTAAAACTCCTGTATAAGAACACTCCTTTTTAACGAACAACTTGTTAATCCGTGAGCAATTCGTTATACAGGGGTTCCACTGTATTTCGAATTAAAAAATGTCTTACATATAACATGAAAGAGGCCGGTTTCTTCAAGGATAGTGCGGCCAAAGAAATTGGTTGGAACGTTGCACAACTTGAACAGCTCGCCTGTTTTCATGTCTTTAATGTGCAATTCCTTTTGTGAACGTGAAAACATTGATATATATCGATGCGGACTGTACTTGTCTTTATCCATACAGTGTTGTCTAAGGTCAATTAATTCGTATTTAAAATTCGTAAAGTCAATATGAGAAATAATGGCATGGTGTGGGTGTAAGAAAAAACACAATCTTTCCACTATTGGGACAGTTGATAACGCTATAGCCAATCAAATCAAATGCGCGGTAACTCGTCCTAAAACGAAAAAGAATTAATTGTACTAGAAAAAAATAAAACTATTTTATTTTTAATGTGCCAATTTTAATACATTTTATAATATTCAAACTAATTGGCCCGGCCCTGCGGCCCTCGCACGCCAATTTTGGTTTTTCCGTCGTTATAAAGCTCAAGACCCGCTCGTTTCTCACCCCTACTGCACAAATGAAAAAAATCAATTGTTGCAAATATACCCTTATCGTAACATATACGAATTTGCAGGAAAATGGCTACCCTAAACGCATTGGAGTTTACGCTCCAATTTCATCTACATAGTATTGTAAACCACTTCTTATACGCAAATTTTTACCTAAAATTCAAATACAGTAATAGAACGTACAAACTAAAGGCCGTAGCCCAATATTCTCCTTTGAATCTGTAGATTCCCTCTTGGTAACACATTTCTTTAAAGTCCCTGTTGATCCATTTGTAAAAGTTTTTGTAGATTGCTGCCATAGCAGCTAAGTTGTCGATGCCTTCCAAATTATTGAAAACTTTTTGCCATACCTGAATATAAATACATAAACAAATACACCTAACAAGAACAGCTAACTAGTTGTTGAGTAATCAAACGTAGAAATACTTACAAATCGCATTGTTAATATTTAATAATTATGCAAACTATTACTTAAAAACTTACTTCGTATGAGAGCTTTTTACACCAACTGCCCATCTAAAATATATAATATAAGTATAGTCTGTTTTCAACACCACAGCGCGCATTTTAATTCAGTCGGCTTTTGCATAAAAAATATAAAAATCTACATTTTGATTTATATTATAAAAGTATTCGTACATTTGTATTGTTAATGCCCAGAGTTATTTTATTTTTAAGTCGTTCTAGAATTGCAAAACGTTTTTGAACTGCGCGCTAGCGGATATTAAATTACTACCACAGTTTATTTCAATGTAGGTAAATAAAAGATATTCAGCAAATTGCTAAATCGCAACTCCCAGGAAATCTCGAGAAAATTGAGATCACAAAAGTTTGAATTTCGCGCCAAGTTGGTATTGTGTTTCAAGCTTATAACTTTGCCATTTTTTGACTTTTAGGTTTTTTTCTCTGATATACTAATAAAAGACCTTTAACGGATCTACACGTTTAAATTTGTAAGCGCAGCTTGTTTGGGAAGCCGGAATAACTGCTTGAAACGCATTGCCAAGTTTGCCAAATTGGTGGGAAACCAAAATAATTCAAAGCTAAAAGTAAAAAGCGCGAGCTAAAATTTTTTATGGGTACTATTGATGGTACAAAGAATTCATATAAAAAGCTTGAGTTGATTCTGGGTGTCGTACGTTGGGTACTTTCCCTGTTACATATAATAGAAAAAAAGAAAGAGATTGCTTCCGTAGTCAGTAGGTTAGTCTTTGGAAGCTCCGAGCCTTTTACAATTAACATATAATATTATTAACTTGAAAAATTCTTTCTGTACCATAGATGTACATGACAATTAAACACCTTTACAAGCTAATAACAACAATACAACGTACAAATTGGGAAAGAGAAATCTTTAAAGCCGCATATTTCGCTTGCAAGGGAAATGTAAAAATAGCCTTGGTTGGCGTCCTCACTGAAACCCATTGAGACCTCGCGCCCATTGAGACTAGACATGGCAAACGGGCCGGGCCGATTTTCAGCCCCGGCCCCGCTCTTAGCGGAGCGGGGGCCGGGGCTGACTTACCACTTAAATATTGTAAATGACCTACCCTGTACCCATGCCAATATCCATATCCACACCCGTACCCGTACAGGAAAACATACCATACCCGTAGCCATTTCATACCCAAACGAATGCCATACCCATTCCATACCTCCACCCATACCGATGTTACACCCATACCCGTAGCCATTTCATTCCCAAACACATACCCATGCCATACCTGTACCCACGCCAATATCCATATCCACCCCTTACCCATACCCGTGCCCACCCGCATTTAAACATGCTATACCCGTACCCATAATCATACCCATGCCATACCCGTACCCACAACCATACTCAAGCCATAAGGTAGCTAATTGTCTTTATTGGTCTTATTCGCACCTTTGTCTCTGAGTACCCGTAGCAGTGAGAGTAGAGCATCTGATAATGTAAAAACAATAATAATAAAAGACTAGGCAGTGTAAAAGCAAAATAAACGTTGATCAGTTAGGTAGAACATATACAAGTTGATTACTGAGTTAAAATAACATAGGTACAGCCGTGATATATAACGCAAAGTTAAGGTTACAGACATATTTAAGGTAGTAGCACATTACGGTAAACTTAAAATAATTATTTTTGGTATTCTACAGGATGTGCAGACGGATGAGATTCTGATGGCGTCGCATTGTTGCCACTGTACGTTACGAAGGATTCTGATGTTGAAGATATTCGCAATGGCTTGTCTCTAAAGTATATTGTTTGTATGTTGTATAGGCTTAATACTATAAAATATAACACTTGATGTGACAGTAACATTTTACAGTGTTTAAAATCATCTAAAACTTCTTCATCACATACTTTAGTTCAAAGCAGTTCTTGGAGGTATCAGTGGCACTCAGCTGATTCCCTGGTCGATAAACTTTCGACCGGTTGATAAGATTCTCGTCTTCTTCTTCGTCAGACTCGTACCACTGGAACTCTGGCTCAATGCTCCATTTGTCGTACTTGTAGCGTCGTTTCCAATTGAGGTAACAACTGTAGTTACCATTGTAACATAAAGTCAGTAGAGCTGAACATACGAAGAATACCACGCCGAACAATATCAGCATCTGCATTATATTCCAGTCCATGGAGATGTTGGCAGGGCCACGTTGAGAATCTGAATCTTTATTTTTTAACTTTACAGTTATGTTTTTTCGAAGTATAGATGATATTCAGAAATGTCTATGTGTAGATATTATAGATGTACACGTCCTCCATGTATATGCTGTATATATGAATTTATGGACAAAATGTAACAGCAAAATAAAACAATACATCATGTACTTACATTCACAAAGTAATCCGTGGAAGTTGGGCGGACATACACAAAAGGGTCGTTCGTAATCGAACATAACACAAGAGCCGCCGTTACGACATGGCTCGAATGTGCATTTGGGGAACGTTCCTTCAAGACAACGTTATAATACTTATCAAAAATAATTTAGTTTTTGACAAAAACCTTATCAAAATTCTAATTTTTAGAATCCTTATTTCCAGTTTTCGTGGCGGCATGCCGCGGCACCACAAAATAATTTTAGCAGTAAAACTTACTAGTATCAAATGTTGGCACACACGTAGCAGTAGATGATATGCATACATGACCCGGTTGACATACGATATTACTACAGTTGTTTACTACCTAAAACAATGTCCAACATTCAACATTTCAAAAACTTTAAAATGTCATTTTTTTAATTAAAAATATATTTAAATACAGCCTGACCTGAACATCACAATGATCGCCAGAGAAATAGCGATTACACAAGCAAAAGTAGCCAGACTGGGTCAGATTAGATTCTACGCAAACACCGTCGTTCCAACAGGGGTAGGCATCACACACAGAGCCTTCTGGAATTACAAAAATATGTAAAATATAAATTTTTATTCTTTACTATGTCGACTTTCTTAAAAGACAATTTGAAATACACTAGATTGTCTTTAAAAAACTAAACCAACTAAATCTGTGCTTGTACCATTAAAAACTATATGACATTGCAAAAACCCACCATAAACCAATTTGGACGAGACTCCAGCTCGGATGATCTCATTGAAGGTCTGGACTGAGACGTCGTCCAACGGCGGCATCTGAAGCCATCACTCGATTATTTTAAATGTCATTTGCACCCGAAAACAGTCAAAACCGATTAGTTCCCGGAGGCAGGTGCAAATTTGGCCTCGAAAAGCGACTTAAAAAGAATCAGCGAACCGAAAATCCTAAGAAACAGAAATTGTGATTGAGTACTTGTCACGTTGAGATAACATCTCCAAGGCTTTTCGTGCGGTCGGGCCCAGAAACCTGGCCAATTAGCGGCTATTTTCCCCCTTCAATTAAGATCAAAAGATAAAGCCGGCCGAAGACAGTTTTACGCGGCCCTGCTGAGGCCGCCTTCTGAAGGAGCTGGCCAAATCTGCGCAAGAACAAAGGAATCCGAATTAAATTTAAAGTGTTTCCAGTCGTTTTTCGAGAGTCAAGTCCAGGCTTGCACAAGTAGGACACTCCATCAATCAAAGAGGTCGTCAAGGATTGACACAGATTCCATAAGCCCGGAAATGGAACAAGCCCCCATCCCCTGGGGCTATTATTACGACCCGCCCGATCGGGAGACACTTTTCCACACATCCCAACATAGCTACTCAGAAGTCATCTCTCCCTCATACAATGTCATACTTCTATAAAAAGCTAACAGAAAGTCATATTCTTATACGCAAAAATAATCCTCGTGTCATGTTTCCTAGTTTTGTCAAAAATTAGCTTTGAGAACACCTTCGTGCGTATAAAATGCTTCACGCAGGCTGCACAGCCTTTTTCCCCAATTTTTGTATTTTTTTTCAGAAAGTCTGTGTCCTCGCAACTTTAAAAAAATTTTTTTAATTTTTAAACAATTGTAGAGTATGCAAACTCATTTTTTCTTCTACTACCTACATATTTATAAAAAATTCAAAATTTTCCAAACCCAACCCTCCCTTTACCCGACTGTAACCCGAAGCCCGCCAAGTGTTCCGAGAATTGTTTATTGCGCAGAAAAGTATGTCAAAACGAATACCCCAACCCGTAATCGTATGTTCGGCACTCGTATTCTATCAGAGCCGGATCCGCTGGTCGGAAGTTGAATTAGTCCGCCACAAGTGTTTATTTGGCTCTGCAAGAACAAATACCGCGGCCCCGGAAGTGCGCCCGGATCGGATAGCCTCGGATAGTGTCTTGGCATGAATTTCAAGAAACGGCCGCCGGTTCGAACCGCCTTTCCTTGCGGGGCCGGCCAATTAGACCCGCTTCAGCGACAAGCCCCATCACATTACGGCACACACTTTTGATTGTGTCGTTGTTGCGTGGCTATGCTGGCTACTGCCCTTCTGGGACGACGGTGCCGTCTGATTCCGTTTGAAAGTCCGTAAAAAGCTGCGGTTGTTGGACGGTGTAGCTGGAGTCGACCTGGTTTCTAGATCGGATTCTGAATTTTTGACACTGAGTTTGTCATCCTTATCACTGTCAGAGTCTTTCGTACTTTTTTTGTCGTCTTTGGTACACTTTTTCTCTTTAGTACCTTTTCCGTCTTCCTTATCACTTTTACTATCAACATTCTCCTGATCTGCTTCAGGACTGATGTCAGAAGTGCTAGAATGACTCGAGGAGTCTTTGTCAGACTTCCTCAGCTTATTCAGCGTGATCACATTCAGATGCTTCAGTCCGTCCATCAACGTAGATCTCCTACGTTGTCTCCTGTCCGTATCCAACACCTTCTTCACAAAGTCCAGTATAATATTATCCATGGGACCTGCTTCTGACAGTTTCAACGCCATCGTCTCGCAATTCAATTCCTTGGCCAGTTCTTGGTCCTGAACAACAATACTAGTGTTATTTTATGTTTACAGCGGCTACTAATAGTATTCTAAGTTTGGAGGCGATGCTAATGTCATTACTAATGTCATTTCGTATTGACAAACAATCTTAACACAACTTTATGTTTACGAAGGCTACTCTAATACTATTTTGAATCCCTTACTTGTTCTGATGTAATCATTGTTTTGTTCTCATCGTCAGCTTGTTCATTTGTGTTTCTAGAAATGTCATCTTTGTCTGACGATCCAGTTTGGGAAGAAGAGCTCTCAACTGGATCTAACTCAACATACTCATCTTCATTTCGGACCAGTAGGATTGGGGCCTAAAAAGATTTGTGCTATAATTTCTTTCGTATGTCACGACCTTGTATTGGTCAAAAAGTAAATAGAAACTTTAAAGAAGGCAATAACAAAAGGAAAAGATCAATTCTGTATACTTCCTGACCAAAAAATAGTTAAATTTTGTTATTTTAAGATTGTTTCTTTAAACTAGGTAACAATTGTCAACATTATATTGTTTGTTAAGTGATAAAAGGTAATCACAGAAAAGGGAACGGTTCTCTAATCAGCGTTAACTTCACGTCACTTAAGCGTTTCGAGGATTGGCCGTGAATAAGCTTGATAACAAATATGTACATAGGATTGTGATGAATAAGCAGTCAAAAGAGTCTTGATAACCACATACATGTATATCAACACAATTCGTCACAAAGCAATAAAATCTGAACAATCACGTCATTTTTGGACACCTAGATTGATAACAACTACAACATTTGAATTTTCTTTGACAAAACAATATTTCAACATAGATAAAGGTTCAGTTTTGTGGAAACAACGATCAATTTACAAGAAAAAGAGAACACATTACAAGCAAGTTCAAGGTTTTTCAGCTTAAAACTGCTCGTAACATCCAAAACTACTTACGTTTTTGTTTTTGCGCATCTTAAAGTCTTCATTGAGCGAAGCCAGCTCGTTAAACGAAGCCGGATAATTGGCAGCGTAACAAATAATCACTCCATCTGAATTTCTAATGGCCATCTCACGAGCTCCAGTGTGCTCCTTAAATTCAAAATTTAAATATTTTGGTCCAAAGGTTCATCGAGACAATTTAAAATTGAAGATTTTGCTAATAATTACACACTTTCAAACCAAAAATTCGTAAAAAAATATAAATTAAAAAGATGCGACCTGCGCAAGACATAATATACGATGAAAAATGTCCTCAAAATTTATCGACTCTTGATCAGCCCAGTAAAAAAAAAGAAATTACCGTGCCAGCCAGCGTAAGTTCGATAATAATGGTGTTCTCATTAATCTTGAAGTAGAGGTAGTAGACATCGTGGTACTGGACATGTCTCTCGTATCTTTCGGCAGCAGCACATAAACTGTCAAACTATAAATCAATGTGAATGATGGATCGAAACCTACCAATAGCTTTTTATAACTCCCAATTAAAAGAATCCGCCGCTCCAGAGCTTGCTTGGTTTCCATGGGGAGAATAAGGCACTGCAATACCTTGTTTTAGAAGTTAATAACTCGCTTAGCCACGTATTAACTTGTTTTACAAATTTTTACATTTTGTATGCACGGCTCGCGATGAGGAAGTGTTATTAAAGATAGCATTACTTAGACAATAATGTAAAAAGTTAAGGCTTTTGTCAGGTTTTAAAAATAAGATTTTTGGTCGAAAATAATAAACAAAAACTACTTCAAAGTTCAAAAAAGAATGTTGTTTGGTCAAAAAGTAAACAGAATAACAAAACAAACTCTTTTTATAACGTTTTTGACATTGTCACATAGTTATTGACCATGCTTGACCATACTTTTACTTTAATTGCACAATACATACAACTTTAAGCTTAAAATATTTAGCTTTTGCGCAATCAAAAAATGACAAAACTCAATCAACCTCGCACAAACAATTATCCTGCGTAGTTTTTGACCAAACTGCCTAACTTCTCAAAAACTTAAAAAAATTTGAAATAATTTTAAAAATCAACGATGACCTTCCTTGTAACACACAACAAAGACCTTGTACTGCCAGACATGATGTTATACTCTGCTTAATAAGACCTCCCGCGCGTCACTCCCTCACTCACGATCGAACAACTTATCAACGTTCCGTTCCGAATTTCCAATGTTATGAATCAGAGAAGGCATGACCTTTCCCTCAAAGTTACTAAGTCTGCTATTCGCTTCAAGGATCGGCTATGTAGAAATCGCCATAAACGACAATAACAACAACAACATGAGTCAGGGCGTTTTATAGGTTTAATGATACAAGTGTTGCAAGGAAAACGATTGTCTGGAGTTTAAATGCAGCTTAAAGTGAAACTTTTGATTTTATTTTTTAAAAAACTGTAACTTCAGTGATATTAAAACAATTTAAAATAATTTGTAAGAAAAATAGTTAATTAAGCAATTTCTAATTATTTGTTGTCAAACCAAACACAATTTCTTCAAAATTGACATTCTACAATAGCAAACATTCAAAAACAACAAAACCGTGATCAACTACTTGATAGTAACGTCAGAAAGTTGATAAACAAAGAAACCCGACCCAATTACTTTATATAAACCAATATCGACCTAGAAACCCGACTTCAGAATCTGGCTACACAATTAACTCGCTAATCGTATGCAAAACTGTTTGTTTGCCGCAGGGATATCGACACCGGAATATGTGAGTGTTACCTTATCAGGTATATTCCCTCGTTTTTCCGGTTCTCGAGACTAAAAATACGCTCGAGAATTGTCTCTTTTACCTTCGGCAAACATTCACACGAAGCGCTGGGACACAGGTAAACTGCACACAAACTTTGGAAACGTTCATATAGTTACATCTCCCTATCCCCAGACTGATAAGCTCGTGATAACAACACTTTTAATTTAAACCGCTTTCGTTGAATTCAAAACAATTTCGAAATTGTACACAAAGTTGTTGCATGCATAATGTTTTCAAAGTACTTTAAGCAGTTAATCACCAATTCATAACCAAATCATGGCCGACAGGCCGCCAAACCAACATAAACTATTGAGACCTTGAGTCAACTACAATATAAATTTACAGAAATAAGCTACTACAATACATTTCATACAATATAGTATAATATTTGACAAAATGACGTCTATGCCTTTTTATTCTTTATAACCAGTTACCAACACCAGAATCAACTAAAACAACAATAGCTACTAACCAAACTACTACAATATCCACCTACTATAGTAGCCTACTACAATAATACAATTCAAACGGATTCCGATGATTCGAATCTAATCCTTTTTCACTATTCCTATGTATTGTCGAGGCATCTCTTAGCAACTTCCTGAAGCCATAAAAGTTGAATGTTAATTGTTATCCATAACTTTGAATAATTGATAAACAAAGCAGCGGACGTAATTCAGTTAACCTAATCTTGTTCGGGTTGAAAGTTAAGTGAAAATAAATTAGAAAACAGACAAAACTTCTTCGTTTTGTTTAAAATAACACGGCATTTGAACGAGGAACTGTTTTTGTGCTGACATTTCAAAAATTAACTCCGAAAACTTTAAAAACTAAATAATTGGTTATATTGACTGATTTTAAAACCTCGGTCTTGTCCACAACATCATTTTTTGGTTTTATTCCTCAAAATTTGTTTGACAAATTTTTGTAGAAACTCCAAAAAACTGTTGTTTTTCGTATAATTTGCCGTTCGCAGCCTGCTTTTACAAAGATAAACGACCTCACGCGAGCCGCGCCCATATTCCTTTTTATTTTTTTATTAATTTGTAGAGATAAAAGTACTACTCCGAAAGGGGTTTTCCTGTTACCTTCTTTTGTTGTTGTTGTTCTTTGCTCTTGAACTTTTGTGATTCCGCCTCGTGATTTTAATTTTCCCATTCAAATCGCTTCAAATGGTTCGGGAGTCGACCTGAGACACATTCTATTCTTTTTTCCTCTGATATGACATCTATTATGACACCGGTGGACCAGTCGTTAAGACCGGTCAATTTACCGCGAACTGATCAGATGATCAAGTTTGCCAAAGACTTTACGGCCGGCGGGTGGGCCGCGGTTGTGGCCAAGACTATTATAGCCCCGGTGGAGCGAGTCAAACTGATTCTACAGCTTCAGAATGCACAATCGACCATCGAAGTCTCGAAAAGGTACCGTGGAATGGTGGACTGCTTTGTCAGGGTACCTCGAGAACAAGGATTTTTGTCGTTTTGGCGAGGAAACTGGTCCAATATTCTCAGGGCATCTAGTCAGGTAAGCTAAAATAATGTTTGTAATCTTTTTTTGGTTTAGGAAAGTCTTGGAATGGCTTTTAAAGAAATCTTCAAACGATATTTGGTTCATAAAGATTCAAGTTACAAGAATGTTGTGTTAGGTAAGTATTGTTCTTTGTTTTAACTCTTGTTTTTAGGTAATTTTATGGCTGGAGGAATGTCCGGATGTGCGACGTTTTGCTTTATATATCCGCTGGACTTTTCGAGGACAAGATTGGCAATAGACATGGGCAAAGGTGAGTTTTTTTTTGTAATTTAGGTATTGGAATGAAGGAACGCAAATGTCTTTTAAGTACAGTTTTAGTAGCACAAAGAACATATATTTTGGATTTCTGTGACCATTAATGTGATCTTCAGTTTTACACGTTTTAAAATATTTCCGAAAAGTGGATTTGAATCACCTACTTTACTACTTTTTTGTTTTACTTTATGATTTCAGACGCCGGCTCGAGAGAATTCAACGGTCTTGTGGACTGTCTAGTCAAAATAGCTAAACACGACGGCTTTATTGGGCTTTACCGCGGCTTTCTACCGTCTCTACAGTACATTTTCCTCTACCGTTCCGCGTATTACGGGCTTTTCGATACTCTCAAAGTTGTGGCCGTCGATGCCGGGCTGGCCAAGCCGAATGATCTCAGTTTCTCGTTGGCCTTTGCAATTGCTCAAGTACGTTTTGCTCTTATTTTTTACAACATTTGTGTTTTCTCTGCTAACACGTGTTTGAGTGATAAATAGTAAGGGCAATTCATTGCAACAAAGAACTAGTGAATATACGTATATTTTGGGAAAACTTTACCAAAAAGGTTAACAGAGTTTGCGGTAAGCAGTAAACAAGTAATGTAATAATAAAGTATGGAAATGGTTTGAGCTGAGCTTTAAGCACAATGAGTGATTACTGTTTTTGTATCTACTGTGGCTTATTTATATTAGGATAAATTGGACCAAGTATTGTTTGTGATGCTGTAAACTTCTGTATTGCTGTAAAAAAGGTCATCAGAATGTTTTATATATCATTTTTGATCAGAGTGTTTCGTATTAATAAGTTTATAGTTTTTCAATAGTATAGTTGAATACAGTTTTGGTTTATAGTACACTGCAATCACGGCAGCAATGCTTTCATATCCTTTGGACACAGTACGGCGAAGACTTATGATGCAGGCTGGGAAGAAAGTTCACGCCTATAATGGAACGCTCGACTGTGCTAAAGTAAGTTAAGCTTTACAGTAATTTATTTCTTTTTGGCAATCTACTTTTGAGTTACATTTTTTGATTATGTAGTGGCTAATAGTGTATATTCAGTATGATTTCAATTATACATTTATTAAGTTGATGTTAACATCCATGATTTTTAGAAGATATATCAACGAGAAGGCTGGAAAGCCTTCTACCACGGTGCCTTCGTGAATGCGATCCGAGGAGTAGGAGCAGCTTTGGTGTTAGCGTTGTACAATGAAATGTCTAAACACTTTTAGATAAAGTATATTATACATGGTTTTGAACTACCGGTTTCTTGTAACAAGTTGTTGTTTATTGTTTTGGTTATAAAATTAACATTCATGCTTGATTTGATGACTAACACGTTGCTAACACTACTACATGCTTTATATTATACATGATCCCTTTATGTTTTAGCTTATTTTATCTTATGGGAAGTGCTTAATGACATTGTTTTTGGCATTTTTTAAAGTTAAGCTTTGATAGTTAAAGTTTTGTCAATGCTTCGAGTTTAACTTTACATTGACATTGTTTAAAGTTAGTTTTGCTGTTTTGCTAAGTTAAAGATAAGATGTTAACCGAACTTTGTAAGAAAAGTTATCAAATCGATTTTCACTACTTTTATTGTAGTCGAAATGATTCATTCGGCAAGTGGCTTATTTTTTTGTTCTTGGGGTCTTTAACAATTTCGTGGTAGGACCCATAGGCTTTAGGAATTTATAGCTTTTGGTCATCTTTTAGAAAATAAGTGTTTGATTTTGTTCAAAATTGAGTTTAGAGTTTATTGTTGCTTATTCTGTTTACATTCTGACCTAAAATGGGTTCTTGATGGGTTATTTTTCTCGTTTTTGTTATATTCTAAATTTCGAAATGTACAAAACCCGAAAGTGCCGATAACTGGGGCACAATGCTTGATACAGTTCCGTCTTCTCGCGACCTTGCCGATGTTTTTCTCTTCAAGGCGATTGCGGCTTTTATCGGTCACAACTCTTTCTCTCCCTTCTTGTAGCAATCATGGCGTCTTTGGATGAGCGTTTCGATGCGGCTGTCAAAATTGTACAAAATCTGCCCAAAGATGGTCCAGTTTCGACTTCCAATGACCAGAAGTTGGAGTTCTACTCCTTGTTCAAGCAGGCCACGATTGGGGATGTGAACACTGAGAGACCCGGCTTCTTCAGTCTGGTCGAAAAGGCCAAATGGTAGGTTTAGGAGTTTATTTACAACTGTTTTATCAGTCAAAAACAGGCAAACAGTGGAGAAATACAAAAAATGAGATTTTTTGGAGTATTCTTTGTAGGTAATGTTAAGGGTTGTGTCATTTCAATGTAACAGAAGCTCAAAAAAGACATTAGAAAGCAATAAATAAGATAAAAACAGCAATATTAATATTTTAGGGATGCTTGGAAGGCCCGCGAAGGCTTGGCCAAAGAAGAGGCCAAGGAAAAGTACATCGAAGCCTTGCTGGTGATGTTTGACAAGATCGGAGAGGTAGTTAATATCAGCGAATGGGTCAACGGACCTGATCTTGACCCTTCCATCAAGCAGAACCTGATCGTGCTCGGCAAGGACTTATAAACTGAATTCTGTATTGACGTTACTTGTTTTTGTACTGAGTAAATTATTCATCTCTGGCTGGATCAGTCTCCTCGTCTCTGGCTGTTTCTTCCATATCTCTTCTTGTCGGTCGATAAAGTAGTAGTAGGTGATGATAACAATGTGGAGGAACCAGATTCCCATTAAGGTTGTCAGTCCGAGGAGAAGAACTAGGACCAAGGACATCCAGAATCCTCCTAAAATGATATGAGTTTTGCCATCTTTTGATCAAATGTGGTGATTTAACTGTTATTCAAAGGGTTACCATCAGATTGAGGGCTGAGATTGAACATTTGGGACAGATTTGACAACACTTCTGAAGTGAACTTGTCTCGGTCGAACAACTGAATGACACAACATAACCAGAGAATCGCCAAGAAAGCATTCCAGATGGTCTAAAAACGTGGCATATGTTATTTTATATTGACTATGAGTATGATTTGAATGTCATCATCAATATCACTTTTTAAAATACGTGTGACATTTTCAATATATAAGTATTCAAAAATCATAGACAGATATAGTGTTTGCACATGCCTGATGATATTGTAATAGGTACTGACTGGTACACTTACCCCACATACGATGAACGGCTTCAGAGCTCTAGCTTTCTTCTTGTTGATACCATAAAACAATGAGAACACACAAAAGAACTCAACTGCCAGTATGATGCCATCTACTACAACATGCAGCGACGCTTCTTGAGCAAATAACATGATGCACAAGTTGCATATTGCTGATATTAGAGATATATAGGCTACTAACCGAGCACTCTTCTGAAAGCAAGTGACTATGTTAACATACTTTTGGTCGTTTTTGGAAACAGCCGGAAATCTAATACTGTAATTTCCGGTTTATTAGGGCTAAATGAGTATGTTTTCTAAAAATATTCCAGTTTTTATACCTAAACTTATGAAGGTTGGGACTTCTTCAGGCTTAAATTTAGTTCAAAACATGTTTCAGAGGTTGTAAAAGGTTTCTATAGTAATATATAGATGTACATTAACATTAAAACCCTATAATTGCCAACTTACAGTAAGCGGCCACTGTACACAACATCCGAGCAGGTAGTGTACCTCTTCTGGAGGCTCGATCTGTAGAATGTGAGGGTCCAGGTCCATCTTGCCTCAGGCACTCGGACTGTAAATTGCGCGCATTTCGAGTTGAATGCGGCTTTTATGTCAGCACGTCAGTCAAATAGCTACTAATCTCGAGTAGGGACAAATCAAATTGGCGGGGAGAGATTCGGGTTTGGGCATGGTTAATGGCCATTTATTGCCCGATCTACGGTTGGCTGGCTTCGAATAGGCCCGTCCTGATGACCGAATTATTAATGACCAATGTAATGCGATATGAAAACAAAACGGCCGTGCAGCGGGGGCACGTCAAAGCTCGTTGTTTGAGTGTAACGTAATATGCAGGTCTATTGTTGCTTCAGGGCGATTATAGGCTTGACAAAGAGCAAGGGTAATGTTGTTTAGAATCTAATTCAAACTTTAAAGTGCTGATTTATGAACTTTAAAAGACTAGTTTGGAGATCGTACTAGTTTTTAAAACTTTGTATCACAGTTTTTTATACGAAAAAATATTTTTTTGCCAAAAATGCTTTTTATTACTAATATAGTTCATTGCGCTTTTTGTCTAAAGAAGCATTAAATGGGTACTTTATACTTATTTTTAACTACAAGAACACTTAAGAGTCTAAATCGGTCAATAAGTTCGTAGAATTGTTCTTTACTAGTATGCTCACTGTAATAATCCTCGCTACTTTTGACCAGACACACATAAATAAGACTATGATGATGTTTGAACTAGTATCATACTTCTATTGCCATTTCAAATGCAACTTTAATTTAATTCTTTATTCCGAAATTACTTTTTTCGAATAGTAACTCAAAATAGAGTAAAATGCAATTGCTTTACTCAAAGATGTCAATCTCTTTCAAAGTAACATTACTTCTGACATGAGATTCCGTTACATATTCTTCCCTTCATCTATATTTAATGCTGTGTCTGGGGTTTGAACAGCTAGACACCAAAAGTAATATTCAAAAACGTTTGAATTTGTCTGTCCATTATCGTTTTGACTTTTCTTAACTCTACAAATCTTTTTTGAATTTTTGGTTAAAGATTATAGGCTTATTTTACGTCTTTTGTCGTTTTTTTTAAATTTTATAAAGTTTTGACGTTTTTAATTGTTTTGCTTTAGCTGTGCCTGAATATAACGTCTTTTCACGCTTTCTTCATAATTCTTACAGACATCGCCTGCTCTGTTTTTACTCCATTTCAAAACTCTTTGCAAAAACTACATTGTTGTTATGACCACTTGGTACCATCAACAAGCTCATAAAGTCTATTTGTAACAGTTGTGTTTTGTCGGGATTTGATTGTTATGGCCAGGGCTTTCCCTTTTCGATTTGGGGCCGAGTCGAAAGGCAAAAAAGAAAAAGAAACTCCGCCTGGCCACAACTTTCTTGGCCACAGGCGTTTTCGGCATTCGGCCGGCTGTCCATTCCGGTCTTGGCCCTTTCTTGGCCATCTCCACCTTGTAACCCATTCTACTTTGTTTTCTGTTTTTGGCTTCTGAAGTCCTCAAAATAGAGCCGGATCAGTGGTTTCAGCACGCCACAAACAAACTTTTTTGTTTTTATTCGACAAGATTAATGAAGTCGGCTCGAGGCCCTGGGGCAATAACCGAATTGTGCTTTCAAACCCGTGTTTATTACCCAATTATTACGTTGCTCTATATTCAGGGCTCCATTATTCGAAGCCGAATCCAGGTTTAGATGCGGAAAATTGCCTTCCGGAAATTTCAATACATTTGCTTCCGGAGGGGTTAATCTTTGCAAAGTTTGACAAATCGTATTCCAATTTTACTGTACCTGACGTATGTACTTTGGTTTTATTGCATAGCGTGCTGGTGGGTCAAAAATTGTTTAGAATGGGCATTTAAGTTAGGAATGTCTTTTTTTGAAATATTTTTAAACTTTTTGAAAAAATTTAGGTCTACCGTATT
Organism: Bursaphelenchus okinawaensis; assembly: GCA_904066225.2. Classification (NCBI taxonomy): domain Eukaryota; kingdom Metazoa; phylum Nematoda; class Chromadorea; order Rhabditida; family Aphelenchoididae; genus Bursaphelenchus; species Bursaphelenchus okinawaensis. Next base: position 5,837,226 of record CAJFCW020000006.1, read on the forward strand.
TCAAAAGTCTCGTATCTCAAAGCACACGTTACAATCTGGTTATTTATGGTGGGATATTACTGTAAACCCACACTCGAGTGTCTTTTTATATACTGACGTTGTATATTATCTCGAAAATATCTGGGCGTCGGCCAAATTCCCTGGGGCGTTTTATATAAAACATGACTGGAGCTGGCGCCCCGGACAATGCCTCACAATACCCGCTACTGTACTTGTGTTTTTCGCGGTAATTGAGTTAGAAAACGGTTCTATCCCCTGCGGGCATTGCGGGCCGTGCTGTTCCTCATCCGCTCCCGAGAGTATGAATTGAGAACGAAACGTTTTTTGTGCCAATAAAGCCATTACAGGCAATGTCCGAGAAGGCCGCTGTCCCCGTCTGGGTCTATGTCATCTTCCGGCGCAACCCCAGCAGCGGCCACGACAAGATCAACGTCAACGAGAGCAACGATGGGCCCGTCTTCTGGAACCGACGAGTCATCTACGTCTTCTGTTGTTCATGTCACTTCGATACACACGAGGTAAGTTTTTTGTTTGATATTATACTTTGGCTGTTACACGGTATGTTTTAAGGTCAAAAAGTACATAGAAATGCCAACAAAATGACAATCTTTTCTAATGTACAAAGAAATAGGCTCTTGACCAAAAAAGTTGCGTTTTCTACCATTTTCAACGATATATAGGCTTAAATATTGGCATAACGTTTTTGACAACATGTGTAACATATACTCATATAAGCATAAACTTTAATTTGCTACATTCCAAAGACCAGTAACGGGTTCACCGATGTGTAACGTCTGTAGCATTGTTTATGTTCTGTATGTTTACTCTGTTGTGTTTATACGGAAATGGCGGTTTCGTGCCCTTAGGGAAATTCCGAGTAAAAGATTAATCAGAGAATTACTTTTGCAATTTAAATATTTCCGATAAGGTTTATGGCTCACTTCAAGATGCTACGTCACGGTTTACGACCTTGGTTAATTGCTTGTTCAACATTTAACGGTGTTGAGCAAGGGAGCAGTACTGTAACATAAAGGTTTACAGTATACTTTTAGACTTGAAATTAAAAGAAAGTTGGCTTGGTAATGTAATGTTATGTGATTTTGTAGTAAACATATCGCAAAACAGCAGAAAACCACAGTAACCTTCATTTTTTATACATTACATACCTAATAGTACTAATTCCAGCCCAAACTCAGAAGTATTCTGGAGAAGTCGGCGCCCCAAGTAGAACGAGTATGTTTGGTGGACCGACCGGTCGACTACCCCTTCCTCCCCGACAGCTTCTTCACTTTCCTATGTACAAAGTTGAGTAATCTGCAAGTAAGTAAACAGCAGTAGTAGTTGTAGTAATGCTCTTCAGTTTGTTTATCTTCGCGAATTGGATTTGGAGAAAGTCAATCGGGGTACTGTAGCCATCCTGTCCCAGCACAAAAAACTTAAGAAGCTCATCGTGCACGGATGCCGAAACTACGACGTCTTTCAGGACTTTCACGGGCTACCGCAGCTACTAGTCGTGAAGGGGGAGATACTGGGACTTAAGGTATGTTGATGTAGGGTTGGATAGCATAAGGTAGTGAAGTGGACGAAAAGTAAATAACGCTAGTACAAATCAAATCATATTTAACGTTAACCGTATGTTCACCATAATAGTAAATAGATGTGCTAGGTAGAAAATTAAAGTAACGAGTATATCTTCCAGGCCATGATCGGAGATGTAGATATAGACAGTAAAAGTGGCTCACTAGACCAATCGACTTCATCGTACAGCGGCTCACAACTCAGTAGCGACGACCATCAGAAGCACCGTTCCTCTCACAGCCCGATTATGGTGAACAGCGATTGAATGCACTAACAGAGGCATCCAGATACCTTGTGTCACGTGCTGTAACTGCTAACGCTACACGGATACTCTGGGTATCATACTCTGGAAGAAGATGCTCGAGGAAGAAGATCTGACAACCATGTTTAATGTGAATATCTTATCAATTTCTTTTGTTAAACATTAACGACCCAGTCCCGTGGACTGGACTGTTGCTATTAAAACTTTTATCAGTGTCAATTGTGTGAAAGTTGTAATAAACTGCTACAACAATTCATTCCGAGTTTTACGAGGTTCGTCAATTAGGCCTTATCGGTACTACTTAAGGCCATCAGGGCACTATAGATGTTTGCACTTTAACCATGCTCCTCAGGGCATTCTGCATATTGTCGCTCGTTGTGGGTAAGTTTGGTGGTACGACACAAACTTCAAATTTTAAAGAGTTGCAACTATTGAGCTGTTTATTTTGAAAGATATTGTTATCATCCGAATATTAAGCTTCACTTTTTGTGAAAAGATACTAACAATAAGTTTAGAATCTCACAGAAAGCAAGGGTACGGTAGATAAATTACAGTAACTAAATTTTTTGTTTTTAAACCTGCATATGCAAAACTGTTTATATTGTAGGCCTGACATTAGCAGACACCCATTATGACATTCGAGTACATCTGAAGACCATATGTAAACAGGACCTCTACCTGGCTAGCCATGAACAGACATACGACGACGTTTACAAACGACTAACTCTAAAGGTATGCCACTTACAACAACAACCTTTGACCATTATATAAATAGATAACATATCTAGCCCACTAATTGTTTACTGTATATTGATTTTACTCGTTTTAATAGTAGAATACTCACAAAATACCGTACTTGTAATTGAGAACCTGTCGATAATACCCAAATTTTAGTTTCAAGAAGTCCTCGGAACTCCAGATGTCAGTCTGAACCTATACGACTTTGCGTAAGTTGCCACTGTAACAAATAAGATATACGAGTTTAGCATCGCTGGTACTGAACTCAACCTTCCGACCGTCATGTTCCACGCCGAACTCACGCTGAAGAACGACGTGAAACGTGATGTCATAATAGAAAAAGTTTTGGCGTCTGGAGAGCTTGTGCTACCGTACATTGCACCCATCAGTAAGTTTTTTAACCATATATTGTGATACCTTTTACTTTCAGAATGTTTTATTTAGCCACTACTGAATACACTGTTATAACATGTTACCCTTAAAACCATAATTTCAGAAACTCCATCTGCCCCATCACTGTTCAATACCCGTTTGTCCTCGTACTTCGAGCTAGAAGTAACTGACTGTGTGAACGGTGGTGTTCTCCTTCCTAACGCTACATGTGTATGTCCATCCTACTTCACTGGTACCAACTGTTCTCGGATCGTATGTGAACATCAAGGTGTTCCCATCAGAGGAGAATGCTACTGTCCTCCAGGATACGTCGGAAAACATTGTGAAACACGTAAGTTACTTTGACATCTAAAGGCTACATACACAGCGTCTTACAAAAAATAACTCTTCGTATCTTGCCCGTATATATACCACCGTTATACATTTATTACAGTACCAATTCTGCCTGTCTCCAAGAGCTCCTTCGACTTTAGCAATAAGAGCTTCGTGCTTGTGCTACACAATAGTCTCACGATGGCACAAAAGATGAACGACATCGCCACCTACCTATACGAACTGAAAGATAAGACAGAGGTACTCAGCCAGTACTTTGACTTTGTACTCGTCACTTTCGCCAAAGATGGCTACAGTTTGATTCACACAGTGCACCAAGCTCAGAACATCGACCGGTTTATCGACTACTTTGTCGGAACAAGTGTCGTCAATGCTGACGCCAGACAGCCAGTTCTAACTCAAACAGTCCATGCTTTGTTACAGTAAGCAAATTTCATATTATCTACTCGTTACGGTATTTATACTTACATTAATTACAATGTATCTTTTTGTAGCTTCAATATTCTTTCTCAGACTAACGTTTATATTGTTGTTTTAGCGAAGGCTTCGTCCTCCCGAAGTCAAATGTATTCGTTGTGAGTGACGCTTTGGCTAGCGATTCCTTTTCGACTTCGAACAGAGAAGATAACACCAATCCAGAAAACCTTCTACTGAAATCAACCTTACATTGGCAACATTCCGTAAGTACTCCAAAACCTTTTGCTTAATAATAAAAGAATCTATGTCAACATAAGGCAAGAACGTCGATAATGTCAAACCTTGACCAAAAAAGTACTGTATTTCAGATCCACGTAATTCTAGCCGACAAAAGCAAGAACGAACCTCACCCGTCCAACCCTGGCGCCTCTCTCGATGCTCTGAAGCGGGCTTCCCATCGTTCTAACGGTGAATTCGTTCGGTTACCTTATGCCAAGAATACAGTATCCACTGCGCTCAAAATCATTGTAGAAGCTCAACATAAAGCGAATACAGTAGCCCTAGCCAGAGAAAAGACTGACGCTTCAGGTCAACTTCAACTTTCCATCAAGGAAAACGGATACGTTTACCTAATTGTATATGGAGGTAAATTTGATACTATAATATCACAAAATTACGTTTTTCATTGTTACTTTACTATGATTCAAGCTAAAACAAATAACTTTGCGTTTCAGATGTAACAGTGATCGCTGGAGCTGTCCAACTCTCGCCGGAATTCAGCACAAACCAATTCTCTGTGAGTATAATGCACTCATATTGGTATACATCCCCATATAAATTCCAAAATTTGTAATTCTTGCATACCTATAACAATGATTTTCAGCTCTACAAAGTAGAATCAAACCGCTCAAGCATCAAATTCACATCCAACAACAACTCCACCTGGGGCTACAGAGCTGTAGCCAAGAGTGACAGTGCCGTATCCACAGCCTTCACTTCAGAAGAACTCACAGAAGCTACAGCCAACTACGCCACTCAAGGTCTCCCCAACATGGCCGTAGTCAGACCTCTGAACTTAGACGTAGACACCATTACCACCAAGATGTTATCTACTGACTCCAACGTCATCGCTGAGACACAGTACAACAAAAGAGTCATCGACAGCAACTTCCCTTACGTGGCCAAGAAGACTGTAGAATGCACTCCAGGACCTCTCCTACTTCAAGTCGAGATCAAGACCAAGAGTGGCGACAACTTTGTCTCTTTGATACCTAGCTTCTGTTTCGAACCAGTCCACCATCAAACCAACGACATCCCCGACTGCCACAATGGAAGATACGACCAGTCAACCCAGACCTGCATCTGCAAACCATTCTACAGTGGAAAATATTGTGAAGACGTCAAGTGTGCCAACTACGGTGAAGTGAATCCATTCCCAGGAAACGGACAAAACCTCTGTAGCTGTGAACCTGGATTCGAAGGTCAATTCTGTGAACGCAGTAAGTTACAAGGTTTCGTTGCCTAATTGCTTCTTTTATTGTTCTTGTAAGTTTATTAATTACAGTGACGTGTGCTGAACAATCGCCGTTCCCCGAATCCCACAACAGAACCTTGATCGTGATCCTTCAACGCACCTTCAGTCAGGCCATCTACAACGCTCCGATCAGAGATGGTATCAACAATGTCTTGAAGAAGGCCAACAACTTTGACGAATTCGTACTCACAACATACGCTAACACACTGAAAGACAAACAACAGATCGTCAAAACACAATACTACAACAACAGCGCTGAATTCATCAACGATTTGGACGCCAAAAACATCCAATACCTGATGTCAAAGCCAGGAGATCAAGGAAGTTTGGACGCTATCAAGCAAACTCTGTCAGTAGACATCAACAATGTCAACAAAAACCTCGTCCTAGTCTTCACTGACTCTCCAGCCAAGAAAGACGACCAACTGATCAAACAACTCAAGGCTACAGCCTTGAACAGAGTCAGCGAGATCCACGTCATCTCGACTTCTGAATACGCTGACGGAGAATCTTGTCTCGAACAAAACGACCAAGACTCTTACAGAGACCTGACCTTGTCTACTGGAGGCTTCTTCATCCACAATTGTGGAGACAAACCCTCAGAAGTCAAAGATTTTGTAGAAAGCTTTGTAGCCACTTCTCAGCGACTTCAAATATCCAACAGGAAGATCGCCGACGACTGTTCCAAAGAACAACTTAAGTTCTCAGTGTCAGATCAGACCAACCACAGAGTAATATTTGTAGAATCGTACGAAGCCGACAACGTGGACATTAATTTAAGCGCCGCAGATGCCTCAACGGGTCACGTTGTCCAGAAAGTGACAAAACTAGGAAGAGTCACGGTATTCAAGGCTTCCAAGCTAAGCCAAACCACTTACAATGTCATAATCTCAAGCTCGAAATCAGGAAAATGTCACGTTCAAGTTGGTCAGGAAAGCGACTTCGAAGTACTGTTCGGCTACAGTGTTAACCCCAGCTTCGACAACACCAATGCTACAGCACAATTCGGTGAGCAAACTAAAGTTAGATACCTACATTAATATTACTGATGAATTAAGATCGCAGGTCTTACAACTCAGCACAGTTCTTTAAACTAAAAATATAGGTATAACATAATAAATTTAGGAGCCCCACTTCACCCAGTCGTCTACGTCTCAAGTCAGCTTCAATCTACCGTTGACGTCGAATTCTCGGTTCCAGAAGTCAACGGCTACACAGAAGTCGGATCTCTCCGTGAAGAAGGCTGTACCTACGACTACTACTTCGACCATCCATTCAGTTGTTCGGAATCCGACAAAAGCTTCGAAGCCATTGTCAAGGTTTCGACTTCTGACAATGTTACCATCGAGAGAAGTGTGTTGGCTTACTGTAACGCGCCAGATACGAAATGTCTTCATGGAGGCAAAGAAGAGAGTAAGTTACATCAAATGAAGTTCGGAATGCCCAGTGTTATGCAAAATCGAAAAAATGTGGTAGAAAAAATACCGAAATTGATCTTTGAGCCAAGTCTTCCCTTTATTATACTTTTGAGTCAACTTTGCTTCTCAAGATAATGGCAAGGAAGCTTTCATGAAAATGTAGGTAGTTATTTCCTACGAAACCAGCACGTTAAAAATTTTTAATTTAAATTATTGTTTTAGATGGAAAGTGTTCATGTTCGCCACAATATTCTGGAGAATTCTGCGAGAATCCAATCTGCCAGAACGGAGGAATCTCGGCCGAAACGGTGTGTAACTGCTTGGAAGGCTTCAAAGGAGAATTCTGTGAATTGAGTAAGTTTAGACTTCAAATTTAAATAAACATAAGTAATATTAGCATAATAGCGACAAAAAGTTTAAAAAAACTCAAAAAGCCTTAAAAATGCTATTTTAGCTCAATGTACCAAGTGGAACTTCCTCGACAGTCACGATGTTCAAGATTTTGAGCACAAAACCGTTAGTTTCGTTGTTTACGAAAACCAGCCTGACTACAACAAGATTCTGAGTGAGGAAATCGACCAATTTGTGGAGGGATTGGGGCAAACGAGAACCTTCAAGCACTTCAACTTGGTTACCTTTAACAAGAATTCAGCCACCAATGTGGTCAACACGATCAGTTCTCGGAGATTCGTAGATGTATTCAAGAAGGAGCTTCAGAACTCAACATCAGACGACACCGCCAAGGTTACACAGGCATTGCTGGGTGTAAAACTGGCCGCTCAAGCTTCTCTGTACAAGCCATCGATCGTGTACTTGATCACGAGCAAGAACACAGCCATTCAGAGTGCCATCGAGACATTGGACGCTCTGTCTGAAGGCGGAGTCCAAGTCAACGTGATCCTGATCGACGATAATGGAAGCGTCGACAAGTTCGGCAATCTACAGTACTTTACTCATATCAGCTACGCTACAAGTGGCAGATTCATCAAGTTGGACAAGAGCAACGTGAGAGGACTTCTGAAGGACTACCTCCACAAAATTGTCTACGAAAACGCTCTGATTGAAGACAAACAGACTAAGGACTGTACCACACAATTCAGCGTCGACTTCCCGGTCGAAAGCAGAAACAGCTGGTACAGTGTGGTTGTTAGTGGTACTGGAGCCAGGGACAATGTTGAGTTGTGGAACGGACAAACTAAAGCTGACATCAACTCTTACGTCAAGATCAAGGACCAAAACTCTATCGTCGCTATCATCCCCAAGAGTGAGACTTTCAATATTGTCAACGTTTTTCTTCACATTAACATTATTACTTCCATACATTAACACACAAATAAGTATATTCAAATGTATGAATTTTAGGCAGCTACTCTCCTGGACCAAAGACCTTGAAGGTGAAGACGACTTCAGGAAAGTGTTCCGTCCAGATCCGTTCTTCTTCTGAATTGCACACTGACCTCGGCTTCACAATCAACCCCCACAACGACTTCCCTAACGAGAGACCCAGCTTCTTGGGTAGTAAGAACCATAGTACTCTGATCACTCTCAAGATCGGAAACGCTCTCTACAAGAACCACCAAGTTACCCCAGAGAAGTTGACCTTGATCTCTCGTGATTTGAACACCGTGGTCGATACTCAGCTAAATGAAGCCAGCATCGGCCTCAGAGACCCAAACAGATGTGCTCATCAATTCATTACACCCCTCATTGCTGTCCCTCAGGTATGTCACTGTATCTTAGCGTAATATATTGATTTAGGGCAACTACGACTTGACAAAAGCTCCATTCTTGGTAAAAGTGAATGGTAAAGACGAGAACGGAAACCAATTCCAGAGAATCAAGTCATATTTCCCGGAGAAATTAGGTATAACTTGAAATAAACATTCATAATACCTAAAATCCAATTATATCAAAAATTAGTGAGCTTCAATGTAACACTTTTAGACTGTAAGAACGGCCAATTCCAAGAAGAGCACGGCTACTGTCAATGTGACGATAACTATTACGGAGACGAGTGCCAGATCCCTAGATGTCAACACGGTGGCATCATCGACCTTACTGTATGCAACTGCCCTTCTGGCTACTTCGGAAAATACTGTGAAAAGCAAATTGACTAGAATTAGGTAACATTTTGTAGATAACAATATTTAACAATGAATAAACTGATATAAAAACGGATATTAATCATGTTACGAACAAAAAACGATAGGTATAAAGTGTCAACTAACTAGTCGTATTGCATTTGAAAGAATGACGGTGTAGGCATTTCTCCTCGGCCGTGGCTTGATGAGCGTCTGAAACCAGTTTTTGTATTTTTAACTAGAAAGAAAGTTGTTGTTCGGTAAAATAATACGATGAAGTCTACGCGTTGTATTTTCAGACAACGACATCACAAAACACAGTTTATCTGTACGCAAATTACAGGTAAACTTCATTTTAGGTATAAAAAGGTCAAAATTTTATAAAAATATATTAATAATTCCATCTATGCCTCACTTTTAAAAATAACTTACCTTTGAATTCCGTTATTAAGGCCTAACAAAGCTGGCGTGGTCAAGAACTTCCCTCCACACGCGACTACTGGACTCTCGTGGAAGACGGCTGGACTCATGGGATCGGGGTCTGTGTTCAAATAGCATGGCTGAAAGTTTTAAAAACAGTCAGACTTCACCTAATATTACCTCATTTTATATAATATTTTAGATTTTTTTATTTCTAAGACGAGTAAAACAGTATTTTATACCTAATGTTCCCTTCCAATTTCAAAAACGATAATTTAACAAAGCTATATAAACTCACATCATTTGGTGTGCTCGTCGTACAAGCCATGGATAACGTTGTTATAGGCGTATCTCCGTATAAATTTGGAAACTGATGATTCTGACCTGAAGATAAGATATCTAAATATAGCATTACAAGCTAAGATATTGGTTAAAATCAACTCAATTACAATATATCTTATTTATTAAAGTAATTTCGGTCTTTGAACAACAATCTTATGGGTAATATGAATCTCAAACTCACTCCTTTTCGGCGTAATCGACCGTTCTCGTTCCCTGCTCGACCTCCTCAACGCATTCTCCTCCTTCAGCTTGTTCAACATCATCAACTCTTCTTTACAAGTCGTCAATCTGAAAGCTGACAAAAATGACCTTTAAAACAATTTAGAATCGACCATAAACATGAAATAAGATATTGTACGTATTATACAAACTTATGAACGATATTAACATGACTCACTTCATCTCAAGCTCCTGAACTTGCTGCGTCTTTTCTTTACAATAATTTTTGAGTTTTTCTTTTTCGGCAATAACTTTCTTCTCGGCTTCTTGTCGTTTTTTAATCTCGACCTGCGCTGTTTTCACGTATTTGTTCATGTAAGACATCTAAATTGACTTTATTCATGACAAACCTCTTTAACTAACCTTAAAAACAAATAAATTAACATATTCCGCCAAATTATTCTAAAATTGTTTCTTTTTTAAACATTTCAGCATAAAATGCATATCTGACATCCCTAAACCGCGAAAACATTACCCAAAAGAAGATAACTCACTCGTTCCGTCTGATACTTGAACAACCGACTTCTGTGATAACTCTGAAACTCGAGAACCTTCTTCAAGTTCACCATGTACTGTGCTGCCAAGTCTTTGGGACTCTGGAAGAACATTTTGGAGTTGCCATCAAGACTTCTATTGATTTCGGAATATGTACATGCATTCTTGCAGGTCCTACAGATCTCTGACCTCGACGGGGTTGTTGTGTTTTTGTCTAAACAATATAAATATAATAAATACTGTCTATAATTAAGCCTGATCTTGCAAAACAATGTTTGAAAGACATCAAAAAAAGTATGAACTACCAATATCTTGCTTAAATTTACATTGATCAAATATTTTATATCTAAATTTGTAGCCACCATATAAAAAAGCAAACTTACTCTTCTTTACGCATTTAGCACATGCTATGTGTCCACAAGATGTCAGGAAGAAAGTGCGTCCGTTACTTTTTGGCAATTCGAAGCAAGAATTGCAATGAATAAATTCCATAAGAAAAGTTCACCTGAAAACGGCCAATTTCAAGTTAAGATTCATTCTAATCAAACCCAACACAGAAATGTCGGTTACGCTCACAGAAAGTAAGTTTTTATATAATTTTGCTAACATAGTAACATCTTTTTGTACACGAAATTGTAAAAATGTAATTTCGTCGTATTCAATTTATTTTATTTACGTGAAAACGTTTTCGCCGCGGGACCATTTTAACGTTGCGATGTTTCAGCTGGAGAACGACGAGCTCAAGCTCAAGGAACGCTCCCAATCCTCCGTCTTCAAGGAACAACTAATGTCGAGCGTCCTCATGTCACCTGGTCCGCGGATACTGTAGACAACGAGAACATGGGCCGGCTCAAGAGTAACTGTTGTTGTGTCTACGTCAAACCCAGAATCTGGGACGATCCTTCCACTTGGGAACAGGATGAGAACGAGACCGAACATTGCCGAGGTCACACTCTGCCCCCGAAGGACAAGAACTAATTCATAGCTCGAGAACCAACTCAAGTTTCTAGTTCAAAACAAATAAATTCAATTAGCAATCTGTTTATTAGGCTTTTCTTGGTTTATATCCCTGTTTTTTGGGTATCATTCCACGGTCGATCAGGCTGTAGCACATGTCGACGACTGCGTCTTCGATGTTGCAGTATTCTAGGCCCAGTAGCTTCTTGGACTGAAAAGTATATTTGTTTTGATGAACAATACGATTTGTAGATTAATTAACTATTTACATTGTAATTATTATGTTTTTTTCTTATAACAATTTGTACATAAAACAGAACTTTACAATGTTAACCTACCTTTGAATTGTCGAACAGAATCTTCCTGTTGAGTCTCGGAAGTGAAGCCGCGGCTTCTTTGTCGATAAACGACCAGACCCAGACCAAAAAGTATGGAGCGGTGATGAACGGAGACTTGTAGCCTTGACTTCTGAATTCTCGACCGATAAACTTGACCATCTGAGAAAAGGCGACGGTCTGACAAGTGATCAAAATCCGCTCTCCATCAGATTCCGACCTTTCCATGGCCAGAATGTGAGCTTTGGCCACATCTCTCACATCGACCATGCCCATCTCGAGGGGTGGGATGGCTGGTACTTCATTGTTCAGGAACTTCTTCACGGTCTGAAGATAGGTGAAAGAAAATTAAGCTTAAACGTAGGTGCTGTTTTCACATAAAATCTACATATGGCACTATAGGAACCAGATTTTAAGTTTTTTTCCTTTTAAAAATAAAGTTAAATCTCACCGTAATACTGGAACCAGCCGTATCCATCAAAACGGGTCCCACTACGAAAGTTGGATTGATGACGGTCAACTTGAACTGGTGTTTTTCTAAAGTTACAGTAACCCAAAGTATATCATAACTTACTGTTTGTCTTAACAAAATCCCAGGCAGCCAATTCTGCTTCGGTTTTGGATACAGCATACGACTGTACCTTCTTGCTTTCGACGATGGTCCAGTCATCTTCGTCGAAGATACGATCTTCATCATCATGGCCTTCGTTGATGGCTGCGCATGAACTAGTCAGGACTACTTTCTTGACAGCAGTACTGTTGGCACAGGCCTTCAAGACGTTCAAGGTACCATTAACAGCTGTTTCGATTACTGTAACATCGTCTTCCAAAGGGAAAGGACTGGCAACATGGAGAACATAGTCACAGCCTTCTACTACTCTGTAAGTTTAACATTGTTACCTAATTTTTCGTTTGATATTTGGATTTTAAAATATCAATTACTGTAACGTCTTAACCATTATAATACTTTGAACTAACAATCTTCAAGATCAAAACCTTACTCATCCCAACCAGCTGCCTGTTCGAGATCGGCCTCCACCAGCTCCAGAAGCGGACTGTTATCAGCAATATCTCTTATCGGTTTAATCTTCTTCTCATTCTTCAACGATCTGACAGTTCCTCGGACGTGGTAGTTCTGGGCCAAAAGTTGTTGGACACAGTGTGTGGCCACATAGCCTGAGGCTCCGGTTACCAAAACTTCTGAAATGGCAAAACATATAAAATAGGCAAGAAATAAAGAATCTGATGAGGAATAATCGAAATTATATATTTTTAAAATAAAAAAGGTTTACATACGAATTGTTTATAAATTAATAATTTAGGTATAAATTAAGTCAAAAATGATTAAAAAATGCATAAAATGTAAAGATAATACAAAATCTTTAATCACAGTCTAAATTTTTTTCTACTTTATGCCCAAGATACCGAAAACCACAACTTTGTTACCTAAAACCTGACCTCTAAAATTTCCGTTTTACTCAAAAAAGGAAAAGAACATTGACATAGTAACCTACTTGTAGTTTTGTCGCCGTCCATTCGAATTCTGGCCCGAAAAGTGGAATCTGAAGCGAAGGAAAGTGATCGGGAAAGCGAAAACAAAAAAAATATTTTAAAAAATGACTTTGCTTCCGGTGGAGCGATTTATTGACGAAAAACGGCACAAAAACAAAAAATATTAAAAGTGAAGCTACGACGTGGAAGAGCTTCAGAATGCAAAGGAAGATTCAGAAATGGAGGTCGCCTAATGAAAACCCGTTCGCTGTTGCATCGACCGAGATCTGGTCTTGTTTTTACTGTTCTGATGGTGGTAACGGCTTCTGGAGCGTTTCATTCGGCTCGGCAGCAAATAGATCTCCACTAATCCGCTGCAAATCACGTCTTTTCATTATGGTTTGTCAAAATTCAATCTGATTTTGTTTTTCTGATAGTTAATCGTGTTTTGAAGTAATTTTAGTCACAAAACACAAATGAAAGACGTATTTAGGTAATAACTAATATCAGGTTGTCCCAATATGGATGAGCCAATTTTATTTTTTTAAAATTTAAATTGTGTTTTTTAAATAATAACACTTGTTTTTTTACAGTTATTCTATACTGTAACATTGGACTCTTGTCTACGTTTTAAAACCATTTTTACACATGTAGCATCATTTTTAGAGATTCTGGAGTTTTTCAAAGCTTTTGAAGCAAATTTGGGTACATCAAGTTTGCCAATAGCTTTCTGAGTTTTAAGAAACAGTAAAGACTTAAATTAATGTAAATCGGTTTAAGCAACACTACTAAAGTTTAAAAAACAAGTTTTCATTTTTGTAGCATGATTTCTGAATTTTTGCCACGGTCTTCATTAAGAAAGGTGAATTTGTCCCACTTGGAAAAATAGTTGATGCATATTTTTAAAATTTCTAAAGTAAGCTAAACTAATTTTTGCTTGGCATTGTGTTGTAAATAGTTACTTTAGTATCTTTACCAAGTTTCAAAAATTTACCTCGTGTCAAGAGAAAGATACATTACCAAACGTGAAATACACCCATGTTTTACAGTACATTTTAACTTTGAACTGCCTTCTAGGGTTTTTCCGTGTAGACACCAACTTTTAAAATGGTTTAAATATTTAACCAGCGTATACTCTTAGCCAAAGACAAAGTCATTTTTTCAAACTCTTCTTCCTTCGGTAGCATCAGAAGCCGTTCTAAAGCCTCTCACGGTCTGTTTTTTTCACCGATTTTCTAAGAAAAGTGCTACTTTTTTGGTAACAACTTTTAGTGTACCAATTTGTTCCAAACAGTTCAAATCTTATATATTCTTATAATAGAGATGCCTATCTAACCTATTAGTACCATTTTTTAATTTATCTGCAGTTCATAGCTTCAGGGCATTTTTTCAATCTTTTGATGGCTTAGTTGAGAGGTATTTTTCCTACCGTGTGCATAAAAAAAACAAAAATTTTTTTCAAACTTTTTTTGATGTAAACTTAACAATAAGACTCTAGAGCATTAATTTATTTAATAACGAAGTAGCGAGATTATGTTTATGAGTTTATACATTACCACAAAATGCTTTGATAAAAACGAAGATTTCTTCAAAATTTTTAAAAATTTCTGCCAGCTTAAAAACAAATGCAAATGTTCAAAATAATTTTTTTCTCAGTAGTAGACGTAACTAGCTTTCAAAGAAAAAAAAGTTTTAAAAATTCTGATAAAAACTGAATTTTTTACAATTTTTCAAAGTTAGGCTATCCAAGTGGCTCATCCATATTGGGACAACCTGATATAAAAATTGATTTGTCTACCATTTTTATTCGTCACTTTTGTAAAACAATATAAGTTTTGCTAATATCAGGTATGTTGTACTTACTTTTCATTAACGTCAGTCTCGACTTCAGTCCTCCGTAGCCGTGTAGATCGAACACCGTAGTTCCTAAGGGCAGAGTCGCAATATGCAAATAGTCTTTGTAGAGCACTTAACTGATTGTCACAAAAACTGAATTTGATCCAGGAAATGCGGAAGAGTAACTGTAGAAAGCCGTGGAATGGTAAACCCGTATTCAGATCATTCTCTCGACCGGTAAAGTAGTAGTTCACGTGACAGTAAAGCTTCTCCAATGTGGGTATGTCTATCACATCGGTCAAACTGCACTTTCTGAAGGAAAGGTGCTATATATGGTACGGTGAACTTACTTGATAAAGGCTCTTAATGAAAGGAAGGATATTGTAAGGCTTAGTTTGATACTCGTAAACTGCATAAACAAGTAGACGGCTCGGTCCAGGATCAGTAAATGTTTACTGTTGGCCCCGTAGCGTAATGGAAATATCTAAAACTTACTGTTAAGTAACATTTTACTACCTATTGTAAATACCAAATCATCATTTCTATACAAAACAAGTAAATCATTATGTTAACATAGTAAGAATTGTGAATTAACTCAATTACTGTGGTAAAGCATCCAGTATTACCTCAGAAAGATGGGCTTTTTTCTTTTTCTTAGGTAGACTGATGTCATCTTGGCAGTTGTTATTGACCTTGTCCATGTGATTGACAGTTTCATTGACATTTAATTGGTTTAGGACCAAAAGCATCGTATCTCGTACTAATGGTACCTTTATCATCTAAAAATTACAGTTTAGCGGAACCAAAATTAATCATGATGCAATGCATACTGGCCTATAATCTGTACTACTCTTATAGAGTACAGTATGTCACAGCTTATTTTGTCGACAACAGTAAAGTAAATGTTACTTACTTCATCAATGATAGACCGGACTGGTGCTGTTTCGTCCGACAGATGGTGCTCTATGACTAAAGATGGAGCAGAGTTTACCTCCAATAGCAGTGGAATGCCATTTTTGTCTACGATAACATCGAAACCCATAATCTAAGACAGTCTTGTCATAATCTTGTCATCATTATGTTTTAAAGAATATATAATCTAGTTATTAATCAATTATAATACAAAAGTATATTATGATACTGCTCTTACCTGAAAGCACTGAGGTCCAGGAGAATCGCTAAAGTAATGTTCGTAGTTCAACATGATCTCAGGTACCATGGCCAGTACTGTCTTCACGATGATTAACTTCACATCGTGCCATAGCTTCCTGGTTCTGAGACCATTGGATTCCATCTGGTGAAATACTGTAGACAGCAATCTTTTGCTTCCTGAACGGTACAATGACTATTAAACTTCACAATGTCAATATAAACTACAGTAATGTAAAATAGTTTACAGCAGTTTAGAAAGTTAAACACAAATTAGTTAACCTACCACTCAGCTGATCCTTGAGGTTACTACTGTGAACATAGGCGTCGTTACCCTTGTTCAGTGAGTAGTTGGTGAGGTGGGAGTACAAGTGGGTGAAGTTACCAGCTGTTGGTTTCTGGTACTTTTCGGTACAAAACCGTGCCATTCCTTCCCGAGCAACGTAGATGGACAAAGGATTGATGCTCTTGATGACAGCGTACACTCTGAAGTCAAACTTCAAACGGTCCTTCAGAAGGTAGGGTTCGTCGAGGTATTCTTGGATCAGGAGTCTGTCTTTGACACTGTGGAGCTGTTCTGCTTGGTTTATCAGATAGATACCTACTCCTTGAGCTCCTGAAATTATTATAGTAGGTAATAGTGTTTGAAAGTTATGATTTGAAACTATATTATAAATGCAACAAAACTGATATAAGATTCAAGATCAAAACAACAAAATAAAACAATGTAGATGCTCCTACCTTCATCTGGCTTCACAATAAACCATTTGTTAGGATTGCGAGTACTGTAGTTTTTGAAGCTATTGTACTGTGACGGTAGAATCCAACTCTGAGGGTAAAAGTTATATTCTTCTGGAAACAACTCTCTCATGCTCCGGATGGCTTGGGTTAAGGCTATTTTCCTTGCCAATTCTGTCATTCCTGTAAAAATACGGTAACTTAAGCATGAAATTAATTACTGTCGTCATCAAAATAATCTTTGTGTTATTACACTGTCTTCGGTAGTAAAATAAGAATGTTTACCTGGAAACTTGTTGACTTTAGAATCCTGACTTCGTATGAACGTTTTCATGTCATTATGGACTTGACTGTGCCAGTATATTGAACATGGCTGGCCATCAGGACGTCCTTCTGGGTACTACAACATTTTGATTTAAATTTTGTTAGTTTTACTTTTTTTAATTATTTTAACTTGACTGCTTCGTTGTTTATATTGTCTATGAGCATTCAAATATTCCTAAAACAGAGAAAACGCCGTTTCTTTTCTGTTTCTATTCAGAAATTTAAAAGTAATATAAACAATGGCAGTTTATAAATAAAAAGCTCATTTATGCAAGGCCTATCTCTGTTTTACAAGAGAAATGGCTAGAAAGTGAAACACAATGCCAAATATATAATGCCAAATATATAATGTCCAAAGACCCTTATCCTCCTTTTCAAAGTTTAAAAAAGGATTTCGAAATGAAGTGGCACAAGACTGTTACAAAATAATGCCATTCCTTATTACTTATGACATTACTTGAATCGTTACTTACTTCGCTAATATTTAATTTCTTGGCACACATCGACACCACCTGACTGTTGCTTTTGGCTAAAGAGGTATCGATCGAAAAGTCTTCATCCTTGCTGAACTGGATCGGCTTGAAAACTAGGCTAGTCTCCGCACTTCTGAAATTATCTCTTTTTTTTAAATTTCCATAAAAACATATCATAGATAATATGGTATCGTCAAGTTTAAAAAATTAATCCCTTAAAGAGCCTACCATAGCGTTTTCCGCAGTTAAACTGCTTCAAAAATCATCTTACCCCATTCCTGAATCCACACTGGTCTCTGAATACGCTGAATCGGAGGTCGGTGGTCGATAGAGCTTTCGACCAATAGGAATATCGAACCTTTCCGTTTTCTTCACAGCCAGGCCAGCCTCTTTCACAACGTCCTTGACTGGCTCGGAGTGGATAGCACCAATGGCTTCGTCGTCGTACACATCACCGGGCTTTATCTGACACGTCGACTGTTGGCAACCCATCCATTCATGGCCACAATGAAATGAGGAAAAGAATGCCCTCAGGGGGTGGCAGAGAATGCCCTCGACCGGAAGTGCAGTTGACCGCTTCCAACAAGTGACCAGTCCACCTTGGGAGGCAAAAGAACGCTCTGAACTCCCAAATCTATCCAATTACGCCCTCTGGGGAATGGGGCCAAAAAACCGGTTGGCCGTCTCCACGGGCAACAAAATAGGAAACTCTACAACTCCAATTTTGACATATTTTATTTGAGAACGTTTACAAAGTATAAAACACAACATCTACACAATGGCAGTGCATTAGAAGGTTGGGGTTGAGGGATTCTTTGGCTTCGGAGTAGATTTCTTCTCATAGATAACATTTTCGGACTTTAATGTACTATTATGCCCTTTGATTATACTTTTAGTTAGCAGAGAGTAGTTAGTAAGGTAGAAAGTGACAAATTAATAATATTAGGTAATAGTAACGCTACTGTTGTTCAATGTTGACAACATTGACACACTTAGAAGGCAGAGAAGACGAGATCTTGAAAAGTTGCTCAGATTCCCTTTTAAGCAACGAGATTTCCTTGGAAAGTTGCTGACGTTGTTCCAGCAACTTCTGGTTGTCACCATCCAAGTTTGCATTGTGCAGTTCCAAAGGTGCCAAACTTTCTTCGACCTTGTTCAACAACTGCTCCCACTCGTCCAGGTCTTTGTCATCAAGGTCTTTCAGGTTGGCTAAAATCATATCACTTAAAAAAGCCAAATTACACAAATTTTGTATCCAGAATTACCAGTATCTAAACCACATTACCAACCCCAATGTAACACTATAAAACCCTACAAAGTAGTTTAAGATCTCTCTTCATAGTCTGTAGCCCGTCTTCCACTTTTTGATGAATCCTGGTGACATTTCTGTTGATCTTCAGAGCTTTCCGTAGCTGTCTGTTCGACTTCTTTAGCTGATTACTGGCTACATCCACCTTACTATTAACTGTTGTCTTCAGATCTTGTATCTGATCTTCGTATCCATTCAATTTATCTGTCAGTGCCTCTGTTGTGTTTAGTACTTGTTTAAGTAAAGCCTCATTTTTCTGTAATATAATCGTATATTAATAATATCAAGTTCATTACTTTTTTACATAAAATCTCAGTCTTTTAATAAGTCATACTAACTTAATATTACTATGTAAGAAAGCAATTAACCTTAGTAAGACAATAAACAAGAAAGTGCCAGACAAAATAACTCTGACGGTCTTATCGTTACCTCGTTTTGTTCTTTTCGCTTCTCAACAGTTTTTGAAATTATTTCCTCCTTCTTCTGAATCTCGGCTACACTGCTCTCAAGGCTTCGTATCTGGGCTTCCAATTCTTTAACAGACTTAAAAGCCAAGTCCACTTGTTGTGTGATCTTTTCGACCTTCTTCACTTCTTCAAGGTACACAGACTTGTGACTTCCGCTATTCTTATCTGAAAATAATCAGAAAAAGAATAAATTCACATACTCAAAAAACATTTATATAACTCTTAGGTAAGGTAAAGTAATATTACCTTCCAAAACATCCAAAGAATGTTGTAAACTCTCTTCGAACTCGATAGCCATGTTGTAGATCAAGTTAATCTCGTCTAGCTCTTTGTTCAGCTCCTCAATAATGTCGTTTCGCGCCTTAACGTGCTTCTTCGCTTCACCGTACGCAAACTCAACTTTATATTGCTCTTCTTTTGCCTTTTCTTTAATCTTCTCAATGCTTCTGATGTTAATATCAACTTCAGTTTGATTATACCAGTCGTTTGGCTAAAATTTTAAAATTATACAAAACGTTCTTAAGACTAATATTATTATCCTATCTAAACTTACAACAGCCACATCATCAAATTCAGGAAGTCTGGCTTCTTCGACTTGATTCAGAACAAGTGCACTTTGATTGTAGATCTCTTCAGATTCCTCCAAAGCGTACTGTGCCAACTTCTTAGTATCTTCGGACGCCTTTACTGTAGCATTACATTGTTGCAGAAGATGAGTAACTTCTTGACTGATGGTGTTGTTGTATATGATATCTTGCACTTCTTCCACCAGTCTTTTACTCTGCTCTTCGTATGTTACTGCTAAACTGACAACTTCCTTCTCCTTCTCGGTAATTTCCTTCACAAGACTTCTTGTTTCGTCCAGTTCAGGTATCTAAATCAATACTATTTTAATCAGCAATTTGTCCATTTAGAAATGTTAAGAAAAATATTAGTTTTGATCATTTAAAATCAGTTATTCGTAGTTATACTTGAAATGCAGCTGTACCTTATTTTCTCCAGTGTGTTTTTGTCTCAGATTCTGAACATTGCTACTGACTCCATTAAATTGCTCTTCGTAGATACTGAGTTGATCTTGGACAAAGTCTAAATCAATATATTGATAAAAATGTCATAGACAACTACAAAAAAATTGTTTTATAAAATTACCTCTGTCAGTGTAGAAATGATTGAGCACGGGCTCTTTCAAATAACCGACAGTCTTGAGCACTTGTTGAACATCAGCTAATGTGCCGACCAAAGTGGTATTAACGTTCTTAATGGATTCAAAAGAATCAGCTGAAAATACATAGTTCAACATGAATAATATTTGGCCTAAAATGTCGTTCAAAAAGCGCTAAAAATACAAACTTACAATATTTGTTACTGTAGTCCTTCGCCTTAAACTGCAGTTCATCCAACTCTTCTTGCACCTCCTTGACCTTGTCTTTGAACTCTGGATCGTCAGCTTTGACCGGAGTGTTGTGTATGTAATCCAATGATCCCTTCAGCTTCACGATACTCGAATTCAGATGATTCTTCCGCTCCTGGATCAATCTATAGCAATCATCACACACCAGACACCCTTGTTGGATACTGTATCTATTCTCGGCACATTGGTCACATTTCAAACCGACAACGTTCTCTTTGCATTCACACTGACCTGTAGTCAGATGACATTGTTGAGAAGAAGATCCGAAGAAGTCGCAATCACATTTCCGACAGCCACCTTCATGGAAGCCAAAGTAATTGGGAGAACACTTGTCACAACGACGACCAGTTACTCCCGGTTTACACTGACATTGACCTGAGATGACATCACATTTAGAACTGCTACTTCCAAGAACGTCGCAATCACAAGCTTTGCAACCAGTGCCCGAGGCCAAATTGAAAAAACCGTCCTAAGAAAGATCATTACAAATTGAAGCAACTATGGTTAATAACTATTAGTATTTGCATTATATAACACAGGAAAGCATGACCTAACATTATGACTTTGCATTCAAAATGCCGACTTACCTCACACTGATCACAATGTTGTCCAATCACATTCGGCTGACAATCACATTGCCCATCAGATTGGCGACATTCCAAGGTATCATAGTCAACCGTAGACTTCACCGTTCCTGGACCATAACAGTGACATTGTTGACAATCTCCCTTAATGTCTGAAGTGGCATTACCCCAGAAGCCAGGGAAACACATCTCACAGTCAAATCCAGTCGTGTTGTAGTAACAGTGAAGACACCTACCTGATCTAAACACACGTACTTTAGTCAAAATCAGCTTTTTCGTAACTGTATATTAACCAAAAATAGTTTAGGAATTAAGAAAATTATGCCAAAACATTACTTGTCGCACTGCTGGATGTAATTCGGGTCTGAATTCTGATTACATCCACATGGTTTACATGGTATGTTGTTGACTGGATCTCCAAAGTAGCCTTCAGCACAGTAATCACATCTAAAGTCTCAGTAAGTAAAACCAATTAGCCACCAGATAGTATGTTAGCATAGTATTATCTTATCAGTTAAGACCATATATTACAGTAAATTAATACCTTTGCCCAGTGAATCCAACAGGACATTCGGTACAGTATACTAAACCATGTTTTACTTCACAAGGCCCATCATCTGGACATTCACAAAGTTTACAGTCGTTCACAGTACCAGAAGTAGCATCTCCGTAGAATCCTCGAGCACATTGATCACATTTAGCTCCGGTTGTGTTGTGAGTACAGAAACATTCACCTAAACGATATTTATATACGTACAACAACATAAAATCAGTTTACATCGACCTCAAAATGTAAAAACTATTTTTAGGTAATAAATACAAACATTCTCTCAAAACCGTAATCAGTCGATCAAAAGATAAAAAACGGAAGCCTTAAACTTACCACTTTCAGCCTCACAGTTCTGCGAATGTCCGTTACATTCACATTTGACGCATTTACTCAGTAGATCCGCAGGCTTCTCTCTCTTGAAGCCAGAAGCACACGTCTCACAGAACTGGCCAACATACTCAGGTAGACAGATGCACTTTTCTACCGTAGCTACAGGCTTCACAGGCAGTGACGGTATTGACGATGCCACTTTCAATTTGAAATCCCACAAGTATCCAACATCTAGAGGTAAGAACATTATAGGTATAAAACAGAAAGCAACCACATACCGACAAAAACACAAAAATTTAAATCTCAATATGAATCATCCGCCCAGATTACCCACCCATCTATTGTAACATTTAAAACAACATACCACGAGGCGAGTAGGTCATCCTGATTTTAACAGAAGTGACGTTCGATAACAACAAGAACATTTGCTCTGATGTTATCTTAGGTTGCCAATGAGAATTGTCAGTAACTCCCAACACGTACTTGTACTCTTGTTCGTACTGTCTCGGCAGTAGATTTGATTGAGAGGTAATTGGTGCTGACAAGGTGATTCCACTTCCAGACAAAATAATGTCACTAAAGAAAGTTAGCAATAATTAATTATTAACTTCGTGACTAAAATATTAAAAGACTTGTCGTTGCACACACTATATAATATAACATTAAAGATTTGTAACTCCTTACTGTCTCGACAATGGAGAACTTGCAGATTCTTTCCTGAACTTGAAGCTAATTTCAGGTGATGAGTAATGTTTGATGTGAGACAAGATGTGTTCAGGTACATTAAAGTAGACTGGATCGTATCCTTGTTGATGTTCCACAAACGGCGTAGGTATGTTGTCGAAGTCTTGTTTAAATTTAGGACCTAAACTATATTATTACCTTTTTAGACCGCAGACATATTAATTTTTAGTATTTAAATATGATCCAAATATAAATAAAAACAATTAACCATACTCAATATAACATAAAATTACCTTCATCCATCGTGACAGTCTTCTCGTAGAACATGGGAGCTGATTGACAAGCAGACGTGTGACCGTAGCAGAAGCATGGAGAGCATCCGCGTGTGTTATTCCTATCCAGATTGAAAAATCCTGGCTTACATCTGTCACATGTCTCTCCCTCGACATTACTCTTACACACACATTGACCTTGGTGACAATTGGCGAGAGATCCAGCCTCTGAACAACCACAATCCTTACATCCAATCTCCGTCAAGTCATAGAAGCCAGCTTTACATCGATCACATCGACGACCTTCTACTCCAGGCTTACACTGACATTGCCCATTACGGTCGCATTCTGAAGTCAGAGACCCTACTTCATGGCAGTTACATGGTAAACAGTCAGCACGGTTAACGACACGGTAATGACCTTGTTTACAGACGTCACAATGAGGACCATCAGTGTTTCCCTTACATTCGATACAGTGACCTCCATGACCTGTCTCGTTGTAGAGTTTCTCGTCGAAGAAACATCTGTCGGCCAAATCATTGCAAAGACAAGCTGAAAGTAACAAAAGATATCATTCATTTTGTTATACTACCTATCGTCTAACATTCTATTAAATATCTTTTTTAATAAAAAAATAATAGATATGATTTGAATCAAAAAGATAATAAAACATTATTTTCATAAACAAATCTTTCCATTTAATTTTTGATCCTCTAAAACTCAAAAAACTTACGAAGACATTCGTTGGCATCTTGAGTATCAGCAGGCCTCCACGGTCGGTCCTGATACATGGGCAGACACTTCTCACAGTCAACTCCAGTAGTATTATGTTCACATTGACATGCCTCTTTGTAGATGCCTCCAGAAGACGGCACACACAGATTGGCATGTCCATTACAAGAACACCTCGCCCCAATAGCAATGTCATTTATGGCGTAGAAGTAGCTCTTCAGAACCCTCGGATCTCCATACTTTTCGTCCCCATACGTGTTCAGTCTGTTCAACACTATCATAACATCCGAAGCCGCCGTCCATTCCTGTAGCTGCTTCGGTTGAACGTTCTTCTCTTCATGGGACGGTCGATAGTTCAACGTTCCAAAGGCGACCTTGTCGCCGTTCGTGGGGGAAATGTCAGAGAACTCGTCAGTACAAATGGCAACAGCTTCTTTTCCCGGCAGAACTGGCACTCGGTTGTTCAGCTTGTAGGTTTCTCGACAAGATCCACTGTAGTATTGCCAAGGAATCCAGTCGTCTGTGGGACGACGTTTCTTGTAAATAGCATAACTTTGAGGTCGAGAGGTGATGAAGCTCACTTGAACGTAGTTAACATCGTACGTCTTGCCTAAAATATAGTATGAGCAAAACTTTAAACAATTAAATTATTTTATGTTTCAAAATTATTTTTCCAAAAATTTTTTCATAATTTACATATTTTCTAGATAAATAACAGACTTTCTAAAAACAGAATAATTTTGATGACACATTTTGTAGAAATATTGTTTTTTATGACATATTTCCTGAAAAGATCATTCTTTATGACACCTTTTCTGGACAAAAATTGTCCGACAAAATTTTGTGGAAAGAATAATTTGAAGAAACGACCAACCAAAGTTGAATGTGATGTTTACAGAAGTCGGATATTGTATTCCTTCCATCATCGTGTCCGACTGCCACCATGTCTGATTTCCGTTGGGATCCGTGAGTTTGTCTGGACCATGTTCATGTCGATTACAGATGCCACAGCCACTCGAGGCCAAATTAGCAAAAGCGAAGCGTTCGTTGCCCTTCTGGAGACAAAACTCCGTGTTGGAGCAGGTATTCGTGACTTCAGGAACATTCGAGCAAGCAACGTTGGTAAAGTCGGCTACACATCGTTGAGGTTCTCCAGAAGTTTCGTCGTAACAAAGGGTTTTGGCTGAAAATGAGGTATTATTAATAAGTTGTAGATCCCGTATTAAGTCTTAACTATCTTTACGTTTAGTAAGAACGTTATAATGCTGAATACATTACTTGGCTATGTAAAATATTGACTTATGTTAACATTTAGTGTAACAATAACAATTTCTTAAAATATAGTGAATTATAAGTCTTTTTAAATAACTTAATATTTATTAAGAGCATTAGTAATTCTTTATAGTGAAGTGAAACCTTGTGTAGCTATCTACAGTAATATGCTATCACGTCCCACCATCCAACAATATACACTTACATCCTTTCCGAGTGTTACACTTTGCATTAATCGAGTAGGGATGAGCCCAGATGCCCTGGAGGAATAATATCAGGCCGATAACGACCAGATCCATCCTGAAACGAGTCGATCAGACGCCGAATTACAAAAAGGACGGGCACGAAACAAAAAGAAATGTTGTAACGTGAGTCGGGCCGATGGTATTTGCATAAAATGATTAACCGTGCCTGGTCATTCCGTTCGCGTTTGCGATGGTACCAATACAAAAAACATTAAATCCGCAAACTTTCCGGAACTCGGCACACCTGGAGTTAGTCTGTGCATCGAGGGACTTGTTTTAGGTTAGATTTGCACTAAGGGTCGTCTTTTGGGCATTAAATGGTCTTCTAGGTATATGAAGCTGCTTTTTGGGAAAAGTTTTTTTTTAATTTAAAATTTTTTGAAAGCATAATTAAGTTTTTGTTTGTCTTTATACACGCATATTAGCCAGAAAGTTCATTTTTAAATCCTTTTATACTTATTTGACCATGATCTAATAATCACCACTTTCAAAATCCAAACTTTATTAGACAAAATCAGTTTATGGCAAGCCTAAATGGCCAGAAAATAAGCGTAAAACGGAAAGACATAGCCCAAAATGAAGGTCCGAAGCCGCGGAATCAGAAGACAAAGCCATTCCGTGGCCTGATGCGCGCTTCTGATCACCCAATTGGCCTTATTAATGTTCTTTGTGGCCTTAACTTTTTGGCCCGGTTCCGTGGCTATAAGCGGCAGACATCTGGCGGGTCGGGGCTCTTCTGATAGAGATTCCGGGTCCACGTACAACGCTCCAGCCTTCTTCATTTTCAGGAACTTCTCCTCCGCCCCTTCGCCCCCATCGAATTGGACGAACGGTGGCTCGGGACGGTCTTCTCGGGGTTCGTATCTCCAGTTTACTAGCGTGCTGCAAGTGTCACCTTCTTTAACTTTGCCATTGATGTCGTATTTAAATTCATTTTACTATGAAAGGAGTGCTTACTAGGTACAGCTGTCATATTATCATTTTTAAACGTGTTATGTTATCTCTTACCTGTATGGTATCTTTCTGCAGGTAACATCATACATTTGCAGTAAACACTGTCTTGTCATTAAGTTGTTGTCTGTCACATAGTATTCTAGTAACGTATCTCCGATGTTTTTAAAGAATTTAAATGACTTTTCATTTGACTTTACATAGTAATATCCACCAGCTGTCATTTCGGATAATAGGCCTTCTTCTCCTTCTTGATCAAACAGTAGATCAGCGTCGGAGTATTCTGGAACATTTTTAATTATGAATAATGTCTTGTATTTTCTAAAAGATTTTATACTGTAAATGAGATTAATGGTGGTGGCACGATATAGTAACATACCAACTGTAGTAAAGAAGTTCTTCTTCCAGATGGTGTCAGCTTGGATCATCCAGAAACTATCTGCTGTAGTACTCAAATAAGATGACAATCGTGCACGGAAGTACTGGAAAAGTTGGTATCTTCCATCTCCGGCTTGGAATCTATCCTCCTGTAAAGGTATTCATTACAATGTAAAGATATACATTATAATTTTCAGAAAAATTTTGCAAATAATTTTAACATTTCTGACTAAATTTACATAAAATCTCGGTAAAACTTACTAGCGACATCATCTTCCAGTAAATTACACTGATTTCAGGAAACGAGCCCTTCATTACAGTATACGAATGGTAGTCAAAAGCGAAGGCGACAACTCCGGAGGTTGCATTGAAGTGGCGAAGGTTACAGACAAAGTTGAGAGTAACATTTAAGGCGTGCTAATGGTGGGTACTGTTATTAGAGGATGAAATATACATATGACACTCGAAGTGAGTACTTTTGACTCAAGATTACTCAAAATTGTTTCCTTGTATTTTAAAAATTTCTATATCACTATTTGGGCTTTAGAACAGCATCTTTTACATTTTCTTACCTTATTAAGTAGTATGACGTGAGGACTTCTGGTACGTTCTAATACCTACAAAACCGTACGTAATCAAGGTTAAATTGCCGCATAAACTTAAAATAACATGTTTATCTTTACCTCATTCAGCTGTACCGAGGTAGAAAAGTCACCATACACAAAGTCTTTGGCCGCTTCATTCAAATACTCCAAAGCCCGGTTACTGTAACTTAATTTATTGTAAAAGACACGAGAAATAAGAACGAATATTATGACACAACAGTTGAACCGGAGCCATTTCATGGTGTTTTAGGTTGTTAAAGTTCGCGTTTGAGTCGAGAGCCCCGAGATAAGATCCCGACTAATTGGCGAGGGATGCGTGGTAGATGTTCTCCTGTGTCTTCAAGTCGAGGCTCTTGTATAACATCTCTTCAGTCAGCACTATCGGCAATGTATTCTGCAGTACCTGGTCCATCACAGTGAACAGTCGGGTCTCGATTCTGAGCAGTTTGCCCTGAAAGTGAAGGTAATGCATTATATATTGTTTTAGGCTGTCAAAGGTGAATATAACATCTTTATTGTCTTATGAATTCCAATCTTTTAGGCCAGAGTTATATCTTGAAGACTTACACCTCTGAACTTGAAGCAAACGATGAAGAGAATCACTAGGGAGATTAAGCTCGCGGCGGTGGTAAAACAAAACAATAAAGCGGCATGGTTGAATTCGTTGGCAGCTTCACATTCTGCGGCCAAGACCACATTCTGAAATAATGAATGGTAAGTTGAGAGATTGCAACACGATGTCTACATTGCAGCGAAAAACATTTTTAATATTACAATTCATTTCCAAGGCAATTTATGGAAAAAAGACAAACTATGACACTTTTTTCGTAAAAGAGACATTTAATGACTCATTTTCTAGACGAAAATTCATTTTTTTTCCAAAAATTCTTCGCAAAATGTAAATAAGTAAACAAATCGCAACTAAAGACATAAAACAAGATATGGAAGGCTGTTAAAGATAGATAAGTGACCTTTTGATAAAAGAAACTTCCAATTGGCCCAAAACTCTTTGAAAAAGTCCTTTTTCCCTGATTTCTAATTGCTTTTAGCGCCATGCTTAACATAACTTTACAAATAAAAGGTCAAAGAAACAATTTATAAATGGCAGAAGTAACGGTAAACAGGGACGTCGCTACGGATTTTCTCTGGGGGAGGGGGAGGTCGAAAAAAAATTTTTTCGTTCACAGGTAGGGAAGGACCTGTGGACCGATTTTTCAAAAAAATTTTTTTTCGTTTTTTCGCGTACAGGTACCTACCTGTGGCGCTAGGACAAATGCGGTTTTTGGACATTTGCGGATCTGCGGTTTTTAGACACTTGCGGATCTTCGGTTTTTTGGACACTTGCGGATTTTGGACATTTGCGGATTTTTTAAAGGTTTTTTTTTATTTTTTAGTTGATTTATTTGTAGTATGGTACTAAATTGTACTAAAGTTTAAATTGGTGCGGTTTTAACATAACAGTACCTTTTTGGGCTTTTAGTACCATTCAGTACCAAAAAATATAAAACAGTACCAATTTAAAATTTAGTACTATTTAGCACTAAAACATGTTAAAACAGTTCCAATTTACACTTTAGTACCATAATACAACAAAATAAACTAAAAAATAAAAAAAACCCCCTTTAAAAAATCCGCAAATGTCCAAAAACCGCATTTGTCCTAGCGCCCTACCTGTGCAATTTTTTTTCGGACCGGCTCTGGGGGAGGGGTACCCCCCCCTCCCCCCAAACGACGTCCCTGACGGTAAATAACAAAAACTCTAATTTTGATTAATTTTTAATCTTAAAAAGTTTAAATTTACACAATTTTACAAAAAAACAAAGCTTTTGTTAGGTGGTTGGCCACTTTACCTATATTAAATACCTAAATATGACTCAGCTGTTTTTTGCCATGAAAACGGAACTGTACTGTAAGTAGACTACAAAAACGAACACACCTGGGCCAAACTTGTCAAAATGAGAAAGAGAATTGGCCAGAACATCGCGAACAATAATACCGACCGACCAGGCTGTAATGCGGCAAACGGAATGGATAATGTGAATAATTGTTTGACATTTGCGATGGAGGAAGAGGTCACTGCACCTCTGAAATCATCTCAAGGGATGGTCGAAAAGATGGTCTCGAAAGGGATGGCAAAGCAAACATAGTGGCGAGGGTTTCTCCCTTTTCGGGTCTTATCAGTTGAAAGAAAAGTAGTTGCAACTGCATTGTCCCGGGAAAGCGCGCGAAGATGGACAGTTATTACCTGATGGGTTCAGGGGGCGACGACCTTGTGCCTACCAGCCTCGCTAAGAAGAGAGAGGCCAGAGAGAACGCGGGTCAAAGGCGATCTGCCGGATCTCTCTGCTCGATCTGATCAGCCCAACCTAAATCAACGCGCAAATAATTTCCATTTTGACGCCCTAATTACATAAACGACCTCGACTGTACTTTTGTGTGGCGTGTTGGGTTTATTTATCTTATCCCTTATCATTCGGGCCCGTAACTTCCACTTTAAACATTGTTTTAGGCCAGTTAGCCTGCTCCGTTTGATTCATTACCTAACGTTCGCTGTTTCAGATCTCTTGGGGTGGTAAGATGCAGCTAGTGCCAGTGCCGTTAAGGCTGGTGCTATGCCTCTTGCCGCTTTTAATAGCACAGCCTGCTGAGAAAACACCCAGCATTGATCCTCACCATTACCAGCCATGTGAGTCACTCGAATTTCAATTTTTTGTGAATTTTGCAAAATTTATCTTTATTGTAAAGTAACCTTGAAGTCTATAAATATGTTTAAAAGTACTTTCCACAATAATTACAATAAACTGACAAACAATTTTAGCCTCAAATCCTTGTTACGATCAAAACAACGAACCCCAGCGTTGTGTGCCCGACTTCATCAACGCCGCCTTCAACCGCTTCGTCGAAGCCACCAACACTTGTGGAGTACGTGGCCAGACCACGTACTGTGTTCAAACTGGTCATATGGGATTAAGGAAGGTCTGTGAACACTGTGATGCCAGAAGACCGGAGATCGCTCACCCGACCACCTACTTGACCGACTTCAACAACCCCAACAACGAGACCTGGTGGCAGTCGGACACGATGCTCGAGGGCATGCAGTATCCGACCAGCATCAACCTGACCCTCAAGTTGGACAAGGCCTTCGACATTACCTACACAAGAATCAAGTTCGTCAGTCCTCGGCCAGAGAGTTTCGCCATCTACAAGAAGACTTCGGCCGATTCTGAATGGGAACCGTGGCAGTACTACTCGGGATCGTGCTTAACCACCTACAAGCTACCCGACCGGTCGCCGATCTTGCCCAACAACGAAGCCCACGCCATTTGTACGAGGGAATTCTCAGATATCTCACCTATTACTGGTGCCACCATCGCCTTCTCAACACTTGACGGTCGTCCCTCGGCCGAAAACTTCGAGGAATCTGAAGTTCTTCAAGAGTGGGTCACGGCTACGGAGATCATGGTGGTGTTGAACAGAATGAACTCGTACGGTGACGAGATCTTCAGAGACCCTCGAGTACTCAGAAGTTACTATTACGCCATCTCTGACTTTGCTGTTGGAGGTAGATGTAAATGTAATGGTCACGCCAGTGAATGTGTACGATCTACTGGAGAGTCGACCAACCAGCTCGTCTGTAACTGTAAACACAACACTGCTGGGGTAGATTGTGAGAAGTGTGCTCCATTCCACGTTGATCGACCATGGAGAGCAGCTACTTCAACTGACGCCAACGAATGTGTGGGTAAGTATACGTCTGAGGTACTATAATATTATCTTATATGTTTGTAAAGCTTCTTCTTATGCAAAATATAAACTTAATTAATGTTTCAGAATGTAACTGTAACGGTATGGCCAACAGATGTTTCTTCGACGAAAAACTCTACAACGAAACTGGACATGGAGGTCATTGTATTGATTGTACTCAGAACACTCAGGTAAGTCGTTTGTTACAGTATCAGACATTTTTTAGGGACCCCATTGCGAAGAGTGTGTTGTCAACCATTACCGTCGACCTGGTGAGAGAGGATGTACAGCTTGTAACTGTAATCCTCTCGGATCAGAGAGTGAACAGTGTGATGAACAAGGTCAATGTACTTGCAAGCCTGGAGTCACCGGAGAACGTTGTGACCAATGTAAGAACGGATTCTACGACTTCAGTGCTTCTGGATGCAAGTAAGTGTAGATTCTTTTGTAACTTCATGATAACGTGGAATCATAGCTTCTTTTTACAATTGTTATATATACAATACTATCTAAGGTTTAGTTTTAAATATTAATCTTCCTTCAGAGATTGTCACTGTGAATTGGCGGGATCAGACCAAAACACTCCACGGTGCTCGGCTTCAGATGGTCGTTGTGCTTGTAAGGCCAATGTGGAAGGACAACAGTGTGACAAGTGTAAGCCAGGCTACTTCAACCTTGACGTCGAGAACGTGTTCGGATGTTCGCCATGTTTCTGCTACGGTCATTCCTCGGTTTGTCAACAAAGCGACGGCTACTACGCTTTCAACGCCAGCTCCAGATTCGAAGAGGGCGTGGAGAAGTGGAAGGCTGGCATCTCCGATCGTCATCCTGTAGACATCCAATGGGCTCAACTGGACAAAGCTGTAGCCATCTCTCAGTATGACGAAAGCCCAGTGTACTTCTACGCTCCACAGAAGTTCCTTGGCGATCAGAGATTCGCTTACAACCACGACCTTGGCTTTACCCTCAGAATCCAACAAGTCCAACCAACGCCTTCCGTGAAGGATATTGTACTAGTTGGAGCCAACGGAATGGAGCTCTTTATCCCCATCATCCATCAGAACAACACCCTTCCAGGACAGAACGAAAAGAGCTACAGATTCAGACTGCACGCTAACCAAGTCTACCAGTGGAGCCCGTCGCTTCGAGAAGTTGACTTCATTGGTGTTCTGGCCAATTTGTCGGCCATCAAGATCAGAGGAACCTTCTCCAAAGGTGACGTCGGCTTCTTGTCCGACTTCTACATTGGCACGGCAGGTCTGATCGTTCCGGAGGACGTTGAGAGCCGGGAAGCCAAGTGGGTGGAAACCTGTAAGTGTGGAGAGGGATTCATCGGCCAATTCTGTGAATCCTGTGAGACCGGCTACAAGAGAGTTCAGAAGTTCGGAGGTCCCATGGCCAAGTGCATAAAATGTGAATGCAATGGCCATTCAGACTCCTGTGACCCCGAATCTGGAGCCTGCTTCTGTAATCATAACACTGACGGCGATTTCTGTGAACGATGTGCTCGTGGATACTACGGCGACGCCTTGGTCGGTTCTCCAGAAGACTGTAAGCAATGTGACTGTCCAGAAGGCGGCCCATGTATGCTTCTACCAGATGGTACCACGACTTGTACCGAATGTCCAGAAGGGTACCAAGGAAAGAAATGTGACGAATGTGCTGACGAATATTACGGTAGCCCAGATGAAGGTATTCCGTGCAAGAAGTGTGAATGTAACGATAACGTCGACACGAATGCCGTTGGAATCTGCGATACGTAAGTCTTACATTTTAATGATCAAACTTTGTGTTTAGGACTTCTGGAGAATGTCGCAAGTGTATCTACCAAACTACCGGATTCAACTGCGAAAAGTGTGCTCCAGGCTACTGGGGAGACGCTTTGGCTGAGCCGAAGGGAGACTGTAAGCCATGTAACTGCTACACTCCTGGCACTAAGAGACCAACCATCGACTACAATCTTTTGGAATGTCAACAAAGCGACGGTCAGTGTGACTGCCAGCCCAACGTGATTGGTCAGTATTGTGAGAAGTGCCAAGTAAGTCATGTTTTTTGATGATTTATATTCGGTCAAAAGTCCAAAACCTCATTTATAATCATTTTTAATAATAATATCTAATTAATCTGTCTTTTTAGGAAGGCTACTTCAACCTGACTTCTGGAAATGGTTGTGAAAGTTGTGACTGTGATCCTCTCGGAAGTTCGAATACCACATGTGACGTTGTAACCGGATCGTGTCAGTGCAAACCTGGTGTCACGGGTCGCAGATGTGACGAGTGTGCTCCCTATCACTACGGATTCAGCTCAGAAGGCTGTAAGCCTTGTGATTGTGATCAACTTGGATCAGAATCCAGGGAATGTGATGTTAACACTGGGCAATGTTTGTGTAAAAACAATGTGGAAGGTCTCAGGTGTGACCAATGTTCTGAGAATCGTTACAACCTTCGTAGTGGATGTCCAGCTTGTGACGATTGTTACACGTTGATTCAGAAGAGGAAGAACGAGCTGAATGGAAGTATCTCCGCCCTCAGGGAAAACTTGGACGAGATTCAGAACAACCCAGTTAAGGTGGAGGACGCTGAGTTCGATGCTAGAGTGAACGAAGTGAAGGAAGAAGTTGAGGAACTCAGTTCCAAAGCAAAGTCAAAACTCGGTAAGTGCCTTCATATATAACACTAAAACATTGTGAATTCAGTTCAAATGACTAATTATTTTTAGACGGAAATGACGCCAAACTCTTGGGACAGGTCGATGTCGTCAAGAAAAACCTTGATGACGCATCTGGCGCCGTCTCTCACATCAAGAACAATCTCGAAAAGATCGACAGCAAGGCGGCTTACGTAGAAGTCGAGAGACAACGATTGGGATTGGAGCAGGAAGCAATCGAACGCGAATTAGATAACGCAATTAGCTACGCCGAGCGTGAAGGAGACGTGCAGTTGAATAAAGCCAGAGAAGCCGTCGACCGGTTCGGAGACAAGTCCCAAACTCTCACCGACCTGGCCAAGGAATCTAAGAAGTTCGTCCAAGACCAGAACGAGAAACAATCCGAAATCGAGAAGTTGGCCGAATCGGCTTCAAACAAGTCGAAGGAAGCCTTGAATGAAGCTAATGACGCCATCTACGGAGCGTCAGCTACAAGTCAGCAGATCGCTACTCTTCAGAAGCAACTCAAATCAACCTCCGACAAGCTGAACAACACCAAGGCCTTGGCTGAAGAACAAATCAGAGAAGCAGAATCCGTTTACAATGAAGCCGCTCAAACCTTGAGTATTGTCGAGGGCACCAAGCTTCCTGACGTTATCCCTGATGAGATCAACGAAAACGCTGGATTACATAAAGAAGAATCACAACTATCGTCGACAGATGCTAACGAGAAGATTGAGGAACAGAAGCAGGTGCTTCAAGATGCTCAAAGGATCTTGACCGAAGCCGCCGGGAATCTACGCGCTGCCAAGATTCAACAAGAGGTAATAATTGAATAATATTGTTGATGCCCAGCTTATTTTCAGTATCCTTTACGCTTTATAGTGTTTTTAGGTTATTAAAAATTAAAGTCCTACAAACTAACTTTGTTTTAGGAAACCGACAGAATCCTGGCCGAAGTTGAGAAGAGCCGTAACCACGCCAAGGATGCCTTTGATGGAGCCACGAAGATCTGGAACGAAGCCGAGCAATCCTACAACTCCTTGAACGACTTCAGTGAGAACATCGACGCATCCAAGCAAGAAGCCCTGGAACAACTCGAGAAACTCACTCAAATCCAAGACCAAATCAAGGAAGCCCAACAAATTGCGGCTGATACCGAGAAAGAGATTGGAAACGCCAATTCTGATGCCAACGAATCGCTTCAACTGGCCGAAAAGGCTCGGGAAGATGCCAGAAAACTAGCAGACGTAAGAATTTACCAAAATATATAAAATAACGCTTTATGTTTAGACAAAATGTCAAAATATGGAAAAAACGAAGTGACACTATTGATTTTAGTCACAAAGTTCAATGCTTATTTTCAGGAGACAGAAAAGTTGAAGACTGACACAACAAACACCAAAGTCAAGGCCCAAGGAAAACAGAATTTGCTTGATGAAACCTTGGAGAACATCAAGAAACTCGAAGCTACGACTACGGAGTTCGAAAACCAGGCTCAAAGTGATAACGAAAAGTCTACCGAGATTCTCAGAAATGCCATTGTAGCTGAAACTGCTGCCAAGAATCTACAAGCTAACTTCAACAAGTCGGAATCTCAACTTAACAATGCTTTGTCGCTCTTGAGTACGTTTCGACCAACTTATTTTTGTTTTCTTTATGAAATTTTAATGTGTTTTTGTTTATATGTTGTAGTAGAGATCAAATTTAATATTTTGCAGCGTGTTTTCTGTTTTACAGTGTTTTAATTTCAATTTTCAGATTCCTTGGAGAACGTGAACGATGAGCAACTGGAGGATCTGGAACGATTGTTAGATCAGGCCGAAACCGAGTACAGAGAAGCAGAATTGGACAAGCTTGTCAAAGATGAGCTGAACAAGAAGGCAGAACAAGATAAGGTTCTTCTGAAGCGAGAAGTCGACAATCTCAGCAAACAATTGGAGAAGCTACGGAACGTGCATGCTTCTCTGCCGACACGATGCTTGAACACTGTCAGTCTGGAGCAAGAAGGACAGAAATAGTTTTAATAATTATATTGTATCACTGCCATATACCTATAAGTAATCTCGCGTAAATAACAAGTAAATATTGACTATGATAAGGTTGGAAGAAGCAGTTATCGTCTATGATAATATTTATAATGGGGTTTTTGTTTTTTTTATTATGTGTTTAAAATTGTTGGGTGATTGAGGAAGTTAATTTTTGCTCAAAGATAGGAGCAGTGATATGAATATGTTTATTTAGCTGTGGGTTACGTAAGACAATAATTATATACTTCTATCACCAGTTTTTACAACAAAACACATGCGAGCATACAC
Organism: Bursaphelenchus okinawaensis; assembly: GCA_904066225.2. Classification (NCBI taxonomy): domain Eukaryota; kingdom Metazoa; phylum Nematoda; class Chromadorea; order Rhabditida; family Aphelenchoididae; genus Bursaphelenchus; species Bursaphelenchus okinawaensis. The sequence goes on from CAJFCW020000006.1 coordinate 5,873,257, forward strand.
GGGATAACAAAAATGACTAGTACGAGGAAGAGATTCGAATAACAACTATCACAGTTTCACACTGATATAGTACAAGATCTAGATGCTGGTATATAACATCGTATAGGATACTTATGATAAGATCATAATGGGTTCTAAATAGCTTTTTGTTGATTAATGCTTATCATAAACAATCATAATGACTTATAGGATTGTTGAGCTGGTGTCAGCAAGGTTTTCGTACATGTTGATATTAACATTGCCTAACATAATTTAAAGTAGCTTGAGCTCTATCAGATGTGCATGAATGTCGTCCAGCATCTGCTTTCGCTGTTTGCTCTTGGGCATGTTCATCACACCGTGAAAGGCGGATTCGTAGTGATTCCACCGTGTTCTGACGCCGTTCTCCTTTAGTCGTGTAGCATAATGTACACCTTCATCCCTGAGGACATCGATGCCAGCTGTCATAACTAAAGCTGGTGGCAGATTGGACAAATCTTTTTCGACGATGGGGCAGATGTCAGGGTTGGTGAGGAGTTGGCGGAACTTTTCGGCTAGCTAAAAAGAGAAGGTTATTACTGGGTTTTGAGTGTTGTTCTGGGTAAACAAGATTAGGTTTTTGTATTTAGAAGTGTTCAAAATATGGGTTGTAGACTATTTATATATTCAAAATCATTTTTAATCTTTTTAATATTAAAAACCGTTTTAAATTTTTTAAAAAATTATAAAAAAAAATGTTTTGACTATCATTGAAGACAATATTTTACCTGAGGACATGAGTTAGGGGAAGGCATTGGCTTTCGATATGTTGATTTGTCTGTCCATGCCATAGGCAGACGATGATGGTGAGCTAAGGCTGAAGTCTCGACATGATCGACGACTTCTCTGCAAAGTAACTTGATTAATTTTGCTTTACAGTAATGTAAAAAAGGCTACGAAGTGTGTCTTAATTAATTGGTGGCAGTACTGATGACTAAAATCAATAAAAAAAGTGTAATTTTCATTGATTTTCGTCAACAAAGTGATGTTTCGTAAAGAATTATTTGATACACTACTGTAAAGTTACTGTTTACATGTTTCGTATACTGTAGCATAGAAAAAGTTGGAATTTTAAAAGTTGTTCGTAAAGAATATAGTCTAGCACCGAATGCTTACTTATGCAAATGCTGATTCTTGATCATCAACTTGATGTTCTTCATGCTCGGCTCTATTCCAACGTACATCAAGTACCATCTAGCCAGCGAGAATGGATTCAGAAGCGCCGTTCCTTTGTAGCGATAGTAATATAATTGATACGACGGCGACAAGAAGTCGAACATGTGGATAACGGGATAAACAAGGATTTGAGACTGAAATTACCGTGGTAATCTGTTGTTTATGGTATTGAGTCTTTGTTATTTACAGGTTAATCTGTCTTTGTTCGGCTACTGTAATTACAGTCCGGCTTTGTTATACCGTAATGCTTTTTTTGTTCTATTCGTAAGGTTAATATAAGAAATGTTTAGAAAGATATTGTAATTGTTAAGGTTATTGTTTACTTTAATGTGTTAGTGATTGTTAGTCGCAGTTACCTTGATGTAATGCCCTTTCCCTTCTCTTTTCAATCGTTGACAAGCTACAGCAGTCAGGTTACCACCAGCACTGTCACCCATCAGTACAATCTTCTCGGGGTTCACTTGGTACTGGAGGAATCTGAAATAGTCGTATTCACCGTGACTTCGGTGGAAGCCTACCTTCTCTCGTACAGCTCTTTAATTACTCCTTCGCACTGTAGGATAGCGTGAGGAAACTGCTTCTCTGGCGCCAGATCGTAGTCGATGGATATGATCGGCGTTCCGGTTCGTCGTATTAGCGACAGTAATGGACCGTCATAGAAGCCTGTAATGACCACGATATACTTGTAATGACCGTGGTATGTTTGTGTGGTAATAGGTGACGTTATTGTAGAGTAATAAAAGGATTGAGTTACAGTGCGGTAATTTTAAGCTTTCTTATGCTTTTGTATTTTTGACTATCTTATCAAGATTCAAGTAAACTCAAGGCTACAACTATGACTGTGCTATCACAATATATTCATGTGCTGGATGTTCACATTCCGTTGTAAAGCGAACGTTCGTTAGGTTTTAATGATTAATTCCGTGTGTAATACCTCCAGAAGCATATCGAACACTGTCGTAACAACAGAAACTTTGGAAAATTAAAGATTACAAGGAAGCAGATTTTAGAGGTTACAACTCTGTAAACAGTGGTGACATAAAAAACATTGTGATGTAACAGCTGATCGTAAACTGATCATGTGATATCATCTTGGTCAGAAAATCAATAGAAAAATCAAAAAACGACTTAAATTTATAAGATTCTATTTACTTTTGAGCAAACTGGTAATATATAAACAAGTAACTCTTAACATACTTGATAACGTAGGGAAAGTTGATATGGTAAGTTATGAAATTTTGAAGTATGTTTTGATAGAATGTGTCAAAACTGTTAATAGAAATAACCAAGATTGATTCTGTGATCAAAGCTGCCATAACAAAACTACTTTTTAAAACTATTTACAATTACTCTGTCAATCTTTATATTCTACTTACGAGGCCTCATTATGCACCATCCTCCGCCGTGAATGAAGATGATCAGACTGTCACTCCTCCGAGTGCTTTTGTCAGGTAAATAGACTCTGCAGGTGACCCCAGCTATCTGCTCTTCCTTGATACTACACCATTTCGGGGCTTTACTTTGGAATAAATAAGGAATACCGGCCACGAAGCGAGTAAAGCAGTTGCGCAGTCTCACACCGAAGATCAGCTCTATTATATTACCCTGAAATGTAATGAGTATATTATGTTAGGTGTTCGTCGAAACTATTCTGGTTCTTAAAATTGGGTTAGAGAGTGAGCGTTGGTTCGAGTCGCTTAAGATAACACAGCTGGTGGTCAGCCACAGCGAGCGGAATGTTTCAAGTCAAATTAGTCAAGATAAAATAATATGTATACGCTTACTACTATAAAAAGATGTAACAGAAGTAATGCTATGTTTCGATGAAATGATAAGCCTAAACCAACTATAATATAAGAAGTTAACAAACTTAAAATAATGAGCTAAGTCCTCTACAACAATGTCTATAACTAAAACTTACAAGATATTCATTTGAAACACGTAGTAAAAACTCGAAGAATTGCACTTTGTGACGATCACATATCTCGTAAGGCAGTGGTATGTGTAATATGGCGATGACGAGCAGTATAAGGAAGGTGAGCAGCAAGAAACTGGCTACACTCATGCTGCCTGCCACTCCCAGCCAACTGCCCAGTCCACTCGCATCACGCTTCAGGCCTCCCTAAACCCGGTTATCAGTTGGGGCTTATCATATATAAAGGTATGTACATGTTATGAGCAGAAAGGGTTTTAACAGTTTTTAACTAAACATATTACGTTTGGGTCCAAAGGATGTAAAATTAATCTAAAGGAAGGTAAAGGTCGGCCTTTATTTTTACTTTGGCCAATTTAGGGCTATAAACTACTGTAAACAGGTTAATTGCCTGTAAATACACAGTCTCGACTATGTTAATCTCAACAAAAGAGATGTAGAGCAAACGGGAAAACAATGAAAAACCGCATCTTAACCCGTATCAAACGTATTCCCTATCTTTTATAATGGTTATCGACCGAGTGAGTCAATTTTACTATCGATCGATTGGTCGAGACACCGCACTCACCTTCAGCCTGAGGTCGGCTTCCGGGTACACGACCGAGGTTATGAGGTCGACCAACACATCACCGTACAAGTAACGTCCGGCTTCCAAGACCGCAAACATTGTTGTTGTTAAGTCATAGACTGGAGCGGCTAGCTCTCTCTCGCTCGAGCAACTTCTGAAAGGTGGATGATATAAGGTTGAGGTCAAAGGGGAGCAAGACAGACAGGCATTGTGCCGATCAGATGTAATGAAGGGATTCTCTCGCGCGCCTCACCCCCCCCTCCCTTGCTTTGCTCTCTTTCCTTTCAAAGCCTCGAGGCGTTGTCGATCGAACCGCTATTAAATACTCCAAGACTTGGAAGGAAGGCTGGCGATGGAGAGCGCTGTAAATTCCGACTTCTGACCAGTCTCAAACCACAACACAGTTGGTTTTGACAGTTATTAGGTCACGTTATGGGTAAACGCAGGTGGAGACGAACATAACAACAAGGTAATTGACTAAACTGTTCAGAACGTATGCCAACTATAAATACATTAGTACATGATGACAAGGTTTGTGGTCGATTGTAGTAACATATAGGCTTGTTTGGTTGAAAACTGTTAAGTTTGGGTCAAATGGGTTTGTAACATATGATAGGTCAGTTGGTGTACTCAAATTAAAAATAAGTACAAAGAGCTACATGTATTTGGCATTGACAGTTGCTCAAACACAATTTTGTCATTAAAACAATGATTGTGCAAAGTGATGAAACATTAATTAAAACAAAATCTAAAACATTGAATTGACTGCAAACTGTTAAAACACTGTACCTCTTTAAGGCTTGTTTATATTGACAAAACAGGCTGACTAAAGTACGCAACCTTAAAAGCCTACTACTTATACAAGCTCTACTATAACGTCTTATAATCTGATAAACAACTTTGCATTTCTAATTAGCTGCAGAGCTGTTTACATTGACTACACGTGACAGAAAACACAGACTACACCATCAAACCCTTATATTAAGATAGCCTCGCTTTGTTGAACGCCACTTACACAGAAGTTTCTCGAACAGACACTTTAAAAGTCGACAAAAGTTCAAAACACAGTCATGGTTAACATCAGATGGTCAAGTTGGGAGCGAGAGATGCCTCGGTTTAAACTAATAATAACATAGAGGTTGTAAATAATGGGTAACAAATTGTAAAAACGTTGTAATGTTGGTCGAAAAGTGCATGAAAACTTTAGATGTTGCAAGATTGGTCACTCTTTTCGTTTTTTCTATGTCTTTTTTGACCAAGTTGCTATACAATAATGTAAAAAATCAACATAAATTGTAAAAAGTAACGTTAAGTTGTAAACAAGTAATACGGCTCCTTAAACGAACGGAATCTGACGTCACGGTCGCTCGGTAACCATGGTGTTACACTTGCTTCAAACTAAAGATAGTGAACTAAAGATAGCCTCAACCTGCAAACGTCACCAAAGGCTGTTCACGGCACGCCATCAATCACGTTCAGAGTTCAGCCGCTGTTCACATCTGCTGAATCAGTTGGTCAATTCACTGTATCTTAATGGTTACTTAGTGAACTTACTGATATTATCAATTAGTCAGTAATTTATCGTATCTTAAAAAGCCTTCAATACTGTACATTACTCAGTATATTCATGGTATCTTATCGATCACACAATAAACTAAGAATTACTCAGTAAACTGACAAGATGAGTATTGCGCAAGAGAGGAAAGAACACAGTATTATCATTGATATTGTTTACAAAAAGTTTAAAGCGATTACGGTAACTGCTAGTTTAAAGAGATTACGGTAACTGTTTATCTTCTTCGTATTTCAGAAGTTTAAATTTGCAAATCAACTTTCAAAAGGTTTTATTTATAAAGTTTCAGAGAATTGCAAGCGATTGCAGAGATCATATCAGTGTAAACTGGAGGTAAATATACCGTATCGAAGGCTGTGCAAGTAGATGTACTGTAACAAAGAATAGGCAGGTAAATTTACTGTCATAAAGAGTAAGAAACAGCGTTGTAACTCATCTATCAGTTGACGATTCTATCAGTCTTTCCGGAAAAGAATGGGATGTCTGCACAGTGCAATCCCTGAGAAAATCGCAGCCCCATTGCACCGTGCAGCTTCCCCCGCGACCTCTTTCGACCCCAAACGATGATGGAAAGACTGCACAGTGCAAGCCCCCAATTGTCGCACCGGTCGGTTGTCGCAGGAGTCAGGGGACTTGCGACAGTCAAAAGAAACTTGTCGCAAGCCTTACACTAAACACAGTGGTGGCTTGTGCGTTGCGACAACCAAACCACGACACGCTGTCGCATCGCCTTTCAAATCGCGACGCGACAGTGTGTCGCAAAGCTTTGCACCCTGCAACATTGCGATTCCCATTAGGATGTCGCAAGGTGCAAGCGATTGTCGCAGACCTTGTCGCTGTCGCCCAATTCTCGGCGCGACAGCGATTCCTTCAAATTGGGTTTTGCGATTTTATCCCATTCTTTTCCGGAAAGACTGATAATAATATGTTGTGTTATGTCCCTCTCATAATAGTCTTCACATGATGACACTACCGTCATGCTGTGCTGTGTAGTGTTGCAACGTGTTGGTAGGGTTCGGAACGGAAGTGATGTTGTGGTAGAAAAAACGCCTCGGAGGTGATTTGGGTGTGTTTTGAATTGGTCACTCGATCAGGACAATCAAAGCAGCTCCAACTCTTGAGAACATCGCGCTTTAAATTGCGCATGCTCAGTCCATTTGTTTTTCATGTTCAGAATGCGGCCCTTCGCGCTTCTGATTACCGCTTGGATATTGACGAATGACAAGATCAAGATTGTGTTGTCCCAGCCGGCCTCGCAGCCACAGGCACAGTACGCGGTGGAAGATACGACCAGAGTGTTGCCCTTGGTCGAAGGCATGATGTACCCGACGGAAAAGGTATGGCACGGTCCGAAAGTTGTGGGCCAATTTTGCTATAACTTCAAACGTGACTTTAGTTAAAATTTACTTTGCTTTTAAAAGCTCTGTCGAAACACGTATTTACTACAGTATTTCAATATTATCCTTCATAAACTTATTTAACGGATCTGTTCTAGGGATATGTCATGGTATCGTCAGTAACGTTGATCCTCGACCAAGGCTACGCTATCGTAGTAGATTCTCCATCGGCATCTGATAAGCAAACAACAGAAATGATGCTCAAGGGTTAGTACAGGTTGTATATTATCATAGATCAAATCAAGACATTTTAAGTGTGCAGTTACTTCCACTCAAACCTTTATTATTTTTGTACTACATTAAGAGATGACACAAGACTATTTTCAGCATTGTCAAATTTTGGAATCAGTCCAGCCCAAGTGCACGTCGCCTTGACTAGCCATGGCCACCCAGACCACTTTGGCCAACAAAACTTGTTCACTAATGCCAGGCACTTGTTCGGACCTTATGATTATGTTAACAGTGTCTTTAACAGAAACGAATTGTTCAGTGTAAAGTTATAAAACGTATAGTAGTAGATGGACGGTTTTTCGACAAAATTACAGTACTTTTTGCAATTATCTTTAACCGTAAAAACTATTTTAAGCTTCAACTATGTTATACAAAATTTGCATTTGTAGTGAAGTGTATATTAATTTTAGCAAAACGAGATGCAACTTACAAGAAACGTCCAAGTCTGGAACACTCCAGGTCATACCAACCAGGATGTTAGTGTTATCGTACGAAACGTGCCGCAGTTAGGAACGATCGGTGTAGTTGGTATGTTATCGTTATCTCATTAACTTTTTTTAATTTTTCATATTTTTTCAATGTTCTAATGTTAAATTTTTAAAATACGGAAAAATAATATTTTGAAAAAACTGTAAAGTACTCGAAGTTACCGTAATCCCTTCAGGCGACCTGTTCTACTCGGAATTAGACGCGCTGTCGGGAGGAGAAGATTGGAGCCGCGACGCCTGGAACGCGGCCCTCGGCCTCGAGAACCGAAGACGAATCCTGTGCACGTGTGACGTCATCGTTCCCGGACATTCTCGAATGTTCAAGTGAGTTTTGTCAAACGTACAATCATATTTACAGTCCCTGTAATTAAACTATCGTATGATCGACCTTGTGCAACTTGTTATTCAAGTTGTAATGACAGATTAAACCAATTTTACAGAGTAACACCAGAAATGAGAAGCAGAGTCGGCTGTTCCTTGGACGGTAGTGTACCTCCTGGCCAAATCTTGTCCAGCCAGATTCCACAGAATTCCATCGTACCGACTCAGATACCACAACAACTTGGCAATCAGATCAGTCCATCACAACAGATCCCCACCCAAACACCAAACCAGATATCTAGCCAAATACCAAGCCAACTCCCTAACCAAATATCTAGCCAGATGCCAATGATCCCACAGTCTCAGATACCAAATCAAGGACTGCAATTACCGACCGGCCAGCCAGGCATTCCGGGTCAATTCCCGACTAGCCAACCAGCTAATCCAGGCCAATTCCAATCGACCGGTCCTAATCAAATGTTACCCAACATTCATGAACAATATCCTCAAATCCCTGCCAATTCAGTCTACCCCAGCAACCTCCCTCCTCTCCAGAATCCCACCAGTCAATCGGTACGGTACAAAGAGAGCGAGGACAGAATCCAGCCAAGTGTCATCAGCCTGCCCCAAGAAGCGCTCAGACAGAATGACTTTGTAGGTCAGAAGGCTACGCAGCCAGAGCAGGACATTAAACAAAGTAAGTTTTATGAAAAGTATCACAAGAAAGTACTGTAACATAAGCACAAATAGATACTGTAACACAACCATTGTCACCCTTCAATCTAGTTTTTTCAGCTGTACTACTGCCAGTCCTAGAATCGGCCGCTTCTCATTTAGCCAACTACCTTACCGCTGCCCAGCCCGGAGGGCCTGTTCCTATTCCTCAACATACGGCTACAGAAGTCAGAACACTACCGTACCAAAAGAAAATGACCAAACATTAACATATCATATCAGTTATAAGTAATGTGTAATATATTTTTAAATAAATTTTACGTTTTTAAACCGTTAAAGGCATTACCTAATATATATGATGTTACCATCTTATTACCTCAAACATACCTACAATATAATAATTTATACGTAACGTTACTGTAACCGTATTTCCTTGTTGAGATCACTTTTTCTTTGACTTTTGAGCTGGAGTAGAAACAAATATCACCACCAAACATACGAACACAAAGACCAAGGTAGAAGCCACTACCAATTGTACCTTGGACTTGTCTCCAGAAGGTACTGTAGCCTTCTGTTTGGGAGATGAAGCTGATGCATTGAGACGAATATAGCTGCATCTAGGTGATTGGTTGCATCCACAAGCTAACTAAAATGAAGTAAAACTATAAAATCTTACAAAAAGTAAAGTTATGACTATATATAACCTTATATTATCCTATTTATAATAGTATTAAGTCTGCTCTTTCAACCTACATTTTCTCTGTTCTTGTAGCAAGTTTCTTCCTCCAGCAAGGTTTTGTTCTCCATACATCTGATGTAAACTCTTGGAGACGCAATTTCTACTATTGGGGGAAGCTCTAAAACAACGTAAAACTTCGATTTGCATCATTAGTACACTGTAAAAATACAAAAACATTAAATATTACATACATTATAATTATATGTACGATAACAATATAAAATATATTTGCATCAGCTTACCCTCCGGGTATTTAGCCGGATTATATCTAAAATGAACTGGGAACTTGAACTCGTCCTTAAACACAAAAACCTTCCTCATCTGCTTCTTGGAGAAGATAATCAGAGGCTTGAGATCAGTGACAGCCACAGAATCAGACAAGTCCTCCAGGTTCCAAGAAGAGCTCAGGTAACAATGATTGAACAAGGTCTCGTTCATAGCTTCAACTTTGATGAACAGACCTTTCGGGATCTGATAGAAGTAAGCCAAGTTACATTCTGTAAGTCGCTCCATCGACGACACTTCTACTACAACATCCATCGTGCGATGGTAACCTTCGCCAGTCAACTATAAACTAAGGTTTTAATATTTTATAGTCGTATAATCTATATTACATATAATATATATGTAGATTAAAATTTAGATCGTATTTAACTCTGTGTTATATTAACTTACTTTTGACTGGAGATCAACCTTGATCGTTTTACATGCAAATATTACATTAAAGAATAGCAAAAGTAATATTGCAACTTTCATCTGAAAGAGACATTTACAGTACAAAAAAAATCATACAGAAACAAGCATAATTAAGTCAAGTAATATGATTGGTATTAATTGGAATAACCGTTATGTTCAACCTCAGATATTAAAACAATTTAAATTTATTTACAATGTCATATATGTTGATAAGAGGCTACATGGCTTCTCTTAACTGACTTGTGCCATTCAATCATCTTTTTCCTTCGATCAAGTTCGTCAACCTCTGTTATCACCAGTTCCTCACTAAAAATAATAATGTAAATAGCGGTCAATTAGATTAACTGTTGTCAAAATGTTGTAACAGTTAAATACTTTCTAAAAAGCAGTAAAATTTAAAAACCTAACCAACACGCAACATAACCCTTACTTTAATATCCCAGTAGACGGTGCTGTCTTCTGTATCGTCGTGTTCATAAGCTTCCTTCCATGATCGTCCAGCTTATCCCACAACTCAGAATGCATCATATAACATAGCTTCAAGTAATCTCTCCTGACAAAGGCTTCTATAAACTCTGACACCACACCATGCTCAGCTTTAGTCATGACTGTCGTATGTTCAATGTAAGTACTGTAATTGGCTAGAAAAGACCTTGGCCTCATTTCCCAGTCTTCTGAATATTGTTTTAAGTGAAGTAACACTAGCTTCAGCTCCACTGTCACCATACGGTCTTTTACCACACCATTTCTAAACTTATATAAGTTAATAACGTTACATAACTTAATTTTACATAAATTTAAGCTTGAAGGTAATTAAATGAACCTAAAACTCACAATCTCTCGTTTCTAATATACTTTGAGTACATTGACGTTAGATCCATCAAGTCAGAAGCTAAATCTTCCGAATGCTCCAAACACACAATACACTTCTCGAATATCATCAACCGAAAATAAAACTCTGCTGTTAAATATTTAGTGGCTAAAAATAACAATTTACCATCAAACATGTTACAATTAACATTATTGTAAGAATGGATATTAAGATAGGTTATTAAATTTTAGCTAGTCATATAAAACAAAAACAAAGCCTACCCTTAAACAAATACTCATAAGCAACCAAATATTGCTGAAACTCCATCAATGTAGTCGCCAACTGAACCAGCACCACTCCAATGTTCTTCAAACACTTGTCCCTCAATGTCATTTCGGCTATCTTAACATACGATTGCTCCAATTGAGGCAACAACCCATTCTCTGTAGGAATGTAACTTCCGTTATTCTCTCTGTGACCACCCTCAAAGCACTTGGCAGCTTCTAACATACATTCTCTTTCTGATAAAGTATCTTCCAAGTCTTTGTATATCAAAGACAACTCTATATTACACATGGCAGCAGTCTCCAACTGATTTTGGTCTTTCATTTTAGTACACAACTCCTTTAATATTGCTATAGAACCTCTAGGATTATGTTTCCTCAACATTGTCTTTCTACCCATTACCAAAGCCATCTTAAAGTCGGCCCATCCGTCAGAGTATACCTCCATCTTATGTTAGGATAGGTACTATATTAAAATGTTACATTAAACTTTAACATTACAACTTAATATCAAAATACCAAGATATTCAAACCATAAAAAGGTATAGTACGACGCGTCACTATAAATAATTAGTTTATTAGTTTCTGAGACCAGTATTATCACATAACTCATTATCAATATCAGCTGAAATGTTAGCGAGTTCGGCGCGGAAGTTTGTGTATTTCTCGAACATTTTATCAAACTCGGTCTTCGCAGATTCATGACCACTACAATATTAATATAAACAAAAACGTGTATTGTTTATAGCAAACATTGTTATACTTGATCGTTTTTAATATTTCATAAACCTACGCTTCTGCAGCCTGACTGATAAAGTTAAAGTCCCTCAATATCAAAAACTCTCGGATGCTGTTAGTGAGCTTCAGTAGGTCGTCAGCCGCTCTTGCCATCAACGCTGTCCGACTGACAACTTCATTGACTAAAGTGTAATGTTCTGCCATCAGTCCTGCATTAGACGGTTTAGCATTAGCTTCATCTTGTGACACCTAAACATTCTTAGAAAATTCACAAATACCTTACCTTTGATGCTTGAAGAATATGTGTAAAGTTTTCGCTCAATGATCGTATGTTATGCTTCAGATTCCGTCGATATTCACTAACAATCAGCTTCTTAGTTGTGACACTTCTACTTGAAGTTGTTTGAGTTCGCTTCATTATTGTAACAATATAAAAGTTATAAAGCTAAAAAAATGTAGATAGGAAAAAACGCCAAATAAAATTTATATTTTTTATAATTATTTTTACTTCGAAATGCGCCCGAGCCAAGCGCAGATTAACAAAATATTTTATACGAAAAACGTTTGCAAGATAGAGGACAATAAATTGAACAGTAAAGCTGACTTACAAAAACCATAGTTTCAAAGATTATAACAAAACAATTTATTCAACAACAAACAAATCTACTTAACAATGTATATGAACAACTTGTAGTCAACGTCGCTTTCGTCTTCCATCAGTTCTTCCGTCTTTTCTGTTGGGTACAACTAGAAAACAAAAAATTATTGTTCAACTGTATATAAGGTACTAAATCCTACACCATTTTCATTTAGTAAAACTACCTACAACAACATACATAAAATTAACATACCACTTCAACCCAATCAGCTATTCGGAAGTCCAGCTGAAGGTGTTGAGTTACGTATTCAATGGAATGATTGTGGACGATGACAGTCTCCTTTTTCAGATTGTCTTTCAGAGATCTCCAACATCTTACTTGTTCTTCTGGAGACGCAAAGAACGTAAAAACATTATTCATCGTGATCAAATTGGCATTCTGTAGCTCGTAAGAGAAACTTCTGAAGTCCCCTTCCAGGATCTCTGCCTTGTTGTTGAAGTCGACATCTTTGAGAATGTCTTTTTGGAGTTTGCAATGTCCTTCGCTTATCTCAATTCCTTTCACTGCGGCCAGATCTGGACTGAAAAGGTGTAAAAAAAGATATACATTTAGCTATAATAATACTTTTTGATTTAATAATAACATTATTTTTTAACTTAAAAAAGTAGATGTTAACATACACAAACAGAAGAGCTGCATACACAATAGCACCGAGTCTTGATCCGATATCAATTAAGGTTTTCCCATTAAAGTCAACATACAGCGGAAGTAAATCACAAAACAGGTACTCCAACTGAAATAACACAATTAATTTTGACAATACTAAATAAACCCAAAACATTTCTTTAAACACCAAAAATCCTTACCTCGTTTATACTCAGCGAATGTGATATGACATTATTTTCCACGATATCACTTGATTTACAACGTGCACAATATTGTTCTGGCTTCAAAAGTCCCTTTTCCCGTAAACCGTCCAATTCTATATCATCGTACAGAAAAGCATCTACTTGATCTGTAGATTCGACGTCACAATCACTAAATGATCCTTCAGTAGGCCACAGTATCTTCTCTCCAGGTAGATTCCCACTGATATCTGTCTAAATAATACGTTCAGATAAAATTACTTTCCTAAACATTAAAAAGTAAAACATAACCGTACGTTCTTCCGCAGTTTTTTACTGATGCTTCTCAGCTTCTTAACCACTTTTACTCTGTTACCATCTCCATCGTACATTGACTTTGTAGTAATATTTAAAAAGTCCAGTAACTTTTGGATATCATTTGGATTGACACTTGAAAACACTTCTAAACATTTGTTCTTGGCTTCTTCAAGATCCATTTTTGTATCATATCAGAAGAGCTGATCAAAAATAAAAATTATTTATTTACGCAGCTAGCACCCTATGTTTTGCAAATGACGAGTCCAAATTATACTATAAAAACATAATATTCTGAAGTAGTAACTTCATAAACTGATTACAAAAATTAATTCATTTTCCAACTGTAACATTTACTTTTTAACAATTAAATAATAATAATGAACCGCATTATCAATATATCAAACAAACTAAGCCTACGAATAGAAATTTACAAGTTTATTCATATAGTTGACTTAGGTTTCCTCAAATAAACAAAAGATAAATAAGACAATACTGCTCCTAAAGTAGCCCCACCTAACACATCAGTGGGCCAATGCCAATAATCAGTAATCCTAGATATACAACAAAGAATGGCAAAGACCAAGAAAGACGCCATAACAACAACACGATACACACCGAGATACACATTAGAGGCCAACCGGGAAGTGAACAGTTTCTGGTTGAATATGATCAACACAAACACCAAAGCAAAAGTGGCAGCTCCAGAGTGTCCGGAAGGAAAGGAAGCTCGTGAGTTTCTGCCATACTTGTAATCGTTCAAACAGGTATAGCCTGAGACCAGCTTGTCATGGTCCACATCACATTCTCCAATCAGGTCGGGCTTGCACATTGCAACAAAGTTTGGCCGTAATCGTCCCACGGAACATTTGATGATCTCCAATATTAATGTCAACAACCAATAACACATCGAGTAGTCCAAGAAAGTGTAAACAGAAAAAGTAGTAATAGATACCATGGTAGGAATGTCCGTCTTCTGGTGGGCAATCATCAATCCAAGTGTCAGACTGGCCGATGGTAGGAATAAAGTGATGAGAAGTAGAGGAACAGTTGACACAGTGTTCTTGTGAAGATCATGTTGAATACTGACATCAGAACAGTTGAAAGGCGTGTGTGGAGGTTCAAAATACTTCCATCCAATACATAAGTAACATGAAATAGTCAAGCCAAGGAATATCGCGCAGTCTAATACAGCAAACAACCATAAATAAATAACTTGAGTCCAGGTCCACGTCTTCTTATGTTGCCTATGCACATAGTTACCCGAGATAGTGTAATAAGACCAGTTGATCATAACAACAAATAAACTATACTAGTAAATACAATTTACAACATTTTGTCGAATAAATTAATAAAATAATTATATATACGGAAGGCCAAGCCACTTATTTTCGTGTCGGGGCCTACACGAACGGTTGGCGTGTTAATTTTTTTCGTTTTTCTAAAATGCGGTTTGATAAATTGGGTAATTCGGAATGAAAACTGGAAAATACTAATTTTAATACCTTTTAAAATTTTAAATAAGACACGAACTTTTAATATTTGCGAAGTATAGTGTGATAAAGGTTGACACAGGACGTCATTTTCCCGTCATATTACTTATCAGTTCGTCTCTGTGAAACGAATTCCATTTAATTCTCTATTTCAGTTATGGTCAAACTAAAGGACACTCCGGAAGACGGCAATTTATTGCCAACAGTGGAAATACCGGAAAAGTAAGTAAACCATGTCTCTTAATATATTTTTGGTTTAGGAAAGCTACAGCTAAAGTTGATGAAGTTGGCACACTATCGTACATATCTTTCTCATGGATATTCTCGTATCTTTGGGATGCGTACAAGGGAAGAATAGATGAACAGGAGAATTGGCCTGTTAGTATTTTTGATTCAGCTAATCTAAATTGTACAAGGTGGGTTACTGTTATCAATAACAACATTGTTAATTCTATTATCTATACTTTCCTAATTATTTACGCTTTTTGAGTGTTTACAGATTGTTTAATTTAGACTCGAACATTTGTGGAATGAGGAAGTTAAGATTAATCCAAGTTCTCCATCTTTGTTTAAGGTGATATTGAGGTTTATGCGAGATCGACTGATAATCGCATGTGTCATCTTCTTATTTTGTTTGATTTTTGGTTTTATTGGGCCAACTTGCTTAGTCAGAGGTTTGGTATCTTTTACTGAACGTCCACCACGATCTAATGAAGAGATCTTATATACAACCGGGTTTTATCTTGCCATCGCTATTTTACTTGTAAGTAGTTTCTTTATTTTTATATAAATTTTTAGGATTATGTTAAAGTATGGTATATTACATTATTTAGGTTGAAATTTCACGAGTCTTAATGTACGGAGCGACATGGGCTATTAGTTATCGTACTGGAATCAGAGTACGAGGTGCCGTGCTAACTCTTCTGTACAAGTCGTTAATGAACTCTAAAACTTTGAGGGACAAAACTGCATCAGAAGTGAGTTACTTTACCTTGGATATTAAGTTTGTTACGAACTTTACACCACACTATTGTGTCTTATTTAATTTGAGGTAGTTAATATCTTTGCCAATGATGGTCAACGTATTTTTGACGCAGTAACTTTTGCACCATTGGTACTAATGGGACCATTTGTTATCGTTGGAGGTATTGTGTATTTAGTCAAGGTAATTGGGCTGTGGTCTTTGGCTGGACTATCAATTTTCTTAGTGTTTGACGCCATTCAAGTGTTTTTGGGTATAACTTTGGTCAGATGTCGAAATGAAGCTATAAAGAAGACTGAAGAACGCGTAAGTTGGTAATAAATGTTAAGGTGTTTGCTTTAATTAATATTTTTTTGCATTCTTATTACCTAAATTAACTTTGTTTTGTTAAAAATGGTTATTTAGATGTATTTAATGGGTGAAATTCTGAAGAACATCAGGTTAATCAAGATGAATGGATGGGAAGATGTCTTTATGAAAAAAGTTTCTGGTAAGACCTCTTCTTTTGGGGGATATTTTAGTTAGTGTTTAATTTTAAACTACTGTTTATTACTTTTAGATGTGAGATTCGAAGAGAAGAATAACTTGCAAAAGGCTGGCTACGCTCAAAGTTTGGCTATAGCCTCAGGAACTATTGTGCCTGTTGTAGCGACTGTAGTCACTGTGGTATCTGTTGTCTACTATGGTTATGATATTCTCGCTAGTGATGTAAGTGTGTTTATTATGTTTTATTTTGTGATTAGATATTCTCTGCCATCACTGTTTTCTTCGTCATGTTGTTTGGCATTCGGATGATTCCATATGGAGCCAGGTACTTGGCTGAAGCTCGAGTCGCTATTTCTCGAATTCAGGCTTTGCTGCTGTTCGATAAATATCAACATGGTTTATCAGAAACTCAAACACAATATGCTGTAGCTTTGAAGGACGCATACTTTTCGTTTGATGGTGAGTATAATTGTATTTTATAGTTGTTAGTGTATTGTATAAGCTCGAATATCAACGAAACTTTTACTTTTACAGAAAATGAAAAGGCCGAAACTCCAAGTGAAGCTGAAAAGGTAAACGAACAAAACAAGTTCATCTTGCACGATCTTTCGTTAACTGTTGACAGAAAGGCCAAGATTGGCATTTGTGGACCTGTTGGAAGTGGCAAATCCGCTTTCTTACAAGCACTATTGGGATGTGTATGTTTTGTTAATTTACATTTTTACAAACTAAATGACTTTAAGATTATTGTGTTACCTAAAATTACATTTGAATATTTTCAGATGTCGAACGATAAGGGACAAGTCTCAATTGGAGGTACTGTTGGCTACGTGCCGTCTGTTCCTTGTGTCTTAAACGGAACTGTCAGAGAAAATATTCTGTTTGGTCAGCCTTTAAATTCCCAAAGATATTCCAAAGTGATAAGTGCAGCCAGTTTGACCAAAGATCTCGAGACCTTACCCTGCAATGAGAAGAGTGAAGTCGGAGAGCGAGGATCTAAGCTGTCTGGAGGACAGAAGTGTCGATTGGCATTGGCAAGGGCTTTCTACGCTAATCGTGATATCTACTTGCTTGATGATGTGTTCAGTTCGATCAACAAAGATGTCGCTCAGAGCATCTTTGAGAAAGGAATCAAGGATTTTTTGGGTAACAAGACAGTGTTGTTGGTCACTTCTAACAGTAAAGTAAGTGCATCTTGTTTAGTTTACTGAAAAATTGTAAAATTAGGTAATAAAATTGGTCTTTTTTAGTTTTTGGAAGAATGTGACAAAGTATTGTTCTTCTATGATGGTGGGATAGTGGCAGAAGGAACTCACAAAGAGTTAGTGAATAACAACGAACAATATTCGGAATTCTTCAAGAGTCATATTCTTGTTGACTCTGAGGAAGTGGTTGAAGCAAAGGGTGTCAGCTTGAACAACAACAATGAAAAAGGTATTTAAATCTTTTTTAGGCGTGCTTAAATTCATTAGTTTTAAAGGATTCATTGATATGTTATACATAAAGAAAAATTATATAGAATATGTTAATATGGTTTCAATCATGTTGTTTTAGAAGATGACTCTCAAGAAGCCGAAGAAGACTTTGGAACTCAAAATATATCAAAAGATGTGTACAAGTAAGCTTATATTGTCAATAATTATTTGCTTTAGGGAGTACATTCAAGCTGCTGGAGGATTTGCAGTTTTGTTGATGTTGTTATGTGTCTTCGTAATTAACGTTGGTGCTAATATATTCGGAACCTTATGGTTGTCTATTTGGATGAAAGACGTTCACGGAGTGGCTAGTCATGGTCAGAATTATACCAGTCTAGCTGATGATTCTAACCTCAACTACTATGCATCGATCTACGTAGCCTCGATCGTTGTACTGTTTGTGTCTGGACTAGTAAAAGCCATGGTATTTGTTAAGGTAAGTAATTTTGCAATTCAAAATATTTCAAAATTTATTTAATTTTGTATATATTATACATTTATTACAGTTGTCAATCAAAGCCTCTACCAACCTTCACCTGCGGATGTTGAAGAGTGTACTTCATGGCGTGGTTAAGTTCTTTGACAACACTCCGACCGGTCGAATTTTGAACAGATTTTCCAAAGACGTTGATGAAAGTAAGCTTCTTAAAGACGGTTTAAACATAGAAATCTTAAATTAATAGCATAATTTTAGGTAACATTTGTTAATTTTCTTTGATTTTCAGTTGATGTTAAACTGCCATTTTCTGCTGAAGCTTTGTTACAGTATTTCATAACGTGTGCTGGACTGATATTGACGATTATTTGGGTATTCCCTCTGCTTCTGGTCGCTTTCTTTCCACTTGCCCTTATCTTCGTCATGTTTTTCTTGTGTTTCCGGGCTGGGATTAGGTGGTAAGTTTTATAATATTGCAACCGTGCAATACTTTATTTGATTTGAAGACTGTAGTATGAAAACATATTTTTAGCCTGAAAAGATCGGAAAATGTGTCGCGATCTCCAGTGTTTGACCACGTTACTTCGAGTCTTGAAGGCCTTTCTACCGTCCATTCTTATTCTCAGAACCAGCGTTTTGTGGAGAATTTTAAAACCAAATTGGACGACAATTCGAGTATGATGTTCATGTACCACTCGGCCATGAGATGGCAAGCTGTGTGGCTCGACCTTCTGGTTGTAGCCATCTCATTCCTCGTATCTTGTTGCATCGTCTTCTTGACCGGAAGTGTTCAGCCTTCTGACGCTGGAATGGCGTTAGCCTTTGCTCTTCAAATGAGTGGAATCTTCCAGTTTGCAGTCAGATCACAAACTGAATTGGAAGCCAAGTTGACCTCAGTGGAGAGGGTTTCGTACTATTACAAGGTGAGTATTGATAATTTTGATTGTTGTTATTGATCTCAACTTTCAGAATATTGAGCAAGAAAAGTGGGTTGAAGGAGAGGAGATCAACCGAGAATGGCCTCAAAAAGGCTCTTTAGAGTTCAAGGATGTTACGTAAGTTCTTGATTTTATTTAAAATTAAATCTATTAGAACTAGGCGATTATTTTACTTACTTTTTAAAAGTTTAAATTCGTTTTGGAAAAATTGATGTTTATGCTTCAGGCTGAGGTACCGCGAGGGAGCTGCTGCCGCTTTGAAGGATGTGTCATTCATGTTGAATGATAAGGATAAGGTGTTGGTGATTGGCCGCACAGGGTCAGGGAAGTCGAGCATTGTCAACGTGATCTTCAGACTCTATGACATCGAGAAAGGAACGGTGCAATACGATGATCTCGACATTTCTAAGATCCCGCTGCGAACTTTGAGGGATTCGATTACCGTAATTCCTCAAGATGGAGGACTTTTCA
Organism: Bursaphelenchus okinawaensis; assembly: GCA_904066225.2. Classification (NCBI taxonomy): domain Eukaryota; kingdom Metazoa; phylum Nematoda; class Chromadorea; order Rhabditida; family Aphelenchoididae; genus Bursaphelenchus; species Bursaphelenchus okinawaensis. The sequence goes on from CAJFCW020000006.1 coordinate 5,892,945, forward strand.
GTGGATCCTTGAGATTCAATCTAGACCCCAAAGAGCAATATAGTGATACTGACTACTGGGCAGCATTGGATAAGGTTGGCTTGAAAGACTTTGTACGTTTAAAATTGTTTTATACAAAAATAGTTTTTGAATATTACTTTACAGTTTGAGTAAATGATTTAGTTTTGTTATGTTTTCCATTTTAGGTGAGTAGTACGAGCGAGAAACTGGAACTGAAGATTGAAGACAGCGGAAAGAATCTGTCTTCTGGACAACGACAGCTGGTGTGCTTAGCAAGAGCGCTTCTGAGGTAACAATACATTACATTTCTTTTTGGAATGACATTTTAAAATAACACTCCATGCCTACTTTAACAACAACTGTTTAGGAAGTCGAAGTTGGTGGTGTTGGACGAAGCTACCTCGAACTTGGATGTAAAGTCAGATGTTCTGCTCCAGAAGATCATCAGAGAAACCTTTAGCGACTTTTCAGTAATGGTCATATCTCATCGGCCAGAGAACTCATTCGAGGTGGATCGAGTGCTGAAGGTGGAGGACGGCGAGGTACGACCATAAAACTGTAGTAAAAGGAATGCTTTTACAAGTGCTAATCTTATCTTTCAGACTCACATCAGCGACGCTTCCTCCAACGTTTCGAGCTAACTAATTTAAAACAGCCTGCGGGTAATGTCTTAAGATCGATACTCTGCTTTCCAATTAGTATTTATTATTGTTTCACTCTGCATAGGCAATCAAGGTTAACATTAATATTGCAGATGTAAATAACCTTCTGAATGGTGTTAACGATCGTCTTTTTGATAATGTCTTTTCTAAATGGTCTTACTCCTTTCGCGAAGTCTCTTCAATATCTAAACTGTGCTCTGCCTGATGCTAATATCTTTGTTTTTCAATTCAAAATCGATTCGGCCAATACTTGTTTTAACTATTTGTACAAACTTTATATTGTTACGGTCTTGCTCATAGCTATTTGTTGTTATATTTTGCGCCATATAATATTGCAATAGTGTAATAAACGATTGTTTAAAAGTTGGGGATGATTTGGGGACAGAACGCCTTTGAAGGGCAAGACTTGCTGATTCATAAGGCAAGGGAGTGCTTCCCAGTCTGGCTGTCCCCGCTCGTACAGGGTTTGGCCTCTCCGTATCCCTATAAAAGGCATGATATACTTGATGCCTTTTATAGAGCTAAATTTGCATACGACTGTCACGCTCTTTAAAGAATTTAATTTCATTGGGCGTCGGGGGAATTGGCGAGGTTTAAAGGGATATTCAAATCATTCCATTATGTCATAAACCCGCACTTCAATCTATTTTCAATATTGCTGTCTCCGAATGTCATTCGATTACTGTTTTGAGATGAATAATCATGGGCAGTAAATTTCCGTCTAGCATTTACTCGTTTGATACATTGGGATGACTCAACAACGACTTTTTCCTACTTTTTGCTTTTTTGTCTTTTTGATGTTGTTTATAAGGCTTACACCAGTTTTAACTTCATTATTTAAAACAAAAAATTACGTAACCAGCTACCAGGTATTCAAAAAATGTTTGTAAGTATGTGAATATTGTTGTAGCCATTTTTTGTAAAATATTTTTTGATGAAAACAAAATTTTACTTATTAATGTATGTATACGATAACGTCACAATTTGCTTTATCTCGTTTTTTATCTTAACACTATGTATAACTTTACTGAATGCCGCTTTTCATTTCTGGTTACGTATACCGCGGGGCCAAAGAACGATTTGAAGGTCAGATTCTGGGATAGCATTCCATTCTGCAAAACTGGCTCCAGGTATGCCTTGTTCGGAACGGGTGTCAATCTTATTACTCTCCCACCGCAGCAGCATCTTCAGCCCGTTTTCGCCCGACTTTTAGCTCGCCGGATTCCGAAGATCATCGCGGCACCTTTCTCCTCCGAATTCGCTCCGTCCTCCTCCTATTTTTGACGTGTTGATTGAAATCTGCCCGCACCGGCGACAGTCTTTCGATTCCTTCTTCTCTCCTGTTATTTATATTAATCGCTTCAGAAAACAAATGTCCGCTGAACTGATCCAGTCCTACAACGAGCAGGTCCTCAGCCGCGAGCCTCACGAACTCGACCAGTCGGTTCAGCAGACTCAACTGGGTGAGGCCGAGTTGGCACGGCCAGAGGACTTCGTCGAACCCCAAGAAGTGGCCGAGGACAAGTTCGTGGAGGACGACCAGCATCAGAACTACCGATCCCGCAACACCTCCACCAGCTCTTCTGGACACAGCTCCGAAGCTCGTGAAGCCAACTCTCACGAGTATCACGCTCAACCCGAGATCCAACCAGAAGAACATGAACTGCGTCACCGCGAGCTTGAAAAACACCCGAATCCGGAAAGAGAAGAGACTTCTGTCATCGAAGTCATCAAAGAAGAAAAGCTCAAAGTCACGGAAACCACCAAAACCAGGGAGATCGATGAAGTCACGACAACCACCGAGTCAAAGGTAAGTCAAAATTTGTCACTATTTGAAAAATACGAGGTCATTTCAAAGTAATCGGCCTGGTTACACGGTGCAATCATTAAATTTGATAAAAATCACTGCGCAAAATAAAACTCACTAAATGCCCTTTATACTGCACTGAATTTTTGTCTTTGATAATTCAAAACAACACTACTATTTGTTTTAGCCTACTCCAAAACCTTTAGTCAAGCGAGATTTCCCTCAGGCAGCTCCAACTTCAGAAACCACGAAATCTTTAGAAAAAGACGAGAACGACTGGGCCCTCAAGAACCAAGGACGAGGAAAGATCAACGCCTTGATCGCTCGATTTAACAATGGTGCCGTGCTCAACGAGTCCTCTGACAACACTCACCAGTATAAATCAGGTAACCCAATCTTAACTTAACAAGTATTACCTAAATCTCAATAACTTGGTAAGTGATACCTAAAATATAAAACTATTTCTATAAAAAGGGAACAGTCACAGTACTTCTTAAAGAACAAAATGTAGCCTCCATTGGCATTAATATAAAGCAATTACCTTATTATTTTACACACTTATTACCTAAAATAATGTGAAACCTTTCAGATTACGGCGTGGGGAAAGGTAAAGGACAACTGAGACAGGACGTCTTCCAATGAGCAATATAATATAAATAATTTGTTTACTTCTCAAACAAGCGATTTTAATAAATTAACCGTTCAGATTCTGTTCAGTTTTCGACGGTTGGCCGAGTTCTTTAGGTAACACGTTGTTGGATGGCAGTCTTGTTTCTACTTTTGTAACTGAAAGTAATAACAATTTTAAAACCTCAATGTTTTGACATAATAAAGCTCAAAGTTGATGGCAGAATTAGGGAAACGAAATTTTGTTCGGTCTAAAACTCGCTTTCCGTCCATTTTGGTCACACAACGAATTCCTTTGGAAGAATTCCGTATTTTAAAAATTCCAAGAACAAAAAATTGTCGATTTCGAAACATTTTCTATAATTTTCTGAAGAGAAAGAATAAAATAAACTTACAGAAGGTGTCCATCAAAGGAGGAAGTGCAGCGTTTTGTTGGCCAACACCCATCTGGCCATTGTGAGCCATATTCTGGTATGACATCGCGATCATTTGTGAGTTTTCATGTAGTAATTGGTTGTTTACAAAGTTGGGGTCAAGTAGTGCTGGCTGCTGTAGAACAGCGGCTTGATCTAAGGACAAATTGTTGTTGACATATACCGTTCCGTAGGCATCGTTGAAGTCGGTAGTCAAATGAGATGCCGAGCTTGATGCTGAAGCTGTGATGGTACTGTTATGACCTCTGTTTCGACGACTAGGGCCTTCTGGGTTTCGCGGTTTCCGTTTTCGCGTTTGAACTCCTTCTTTTTTCATTGAGATTGGTCGGTCGACTTGGTGGAGTTTGTAGTATAATCCACAGGCACTAAAAGACGGAAAATATAGAGGTTATACCGAAGAAAAGTTGATGGTAATTTTATGTTAATGGTAACTTACTTGCAAACAGGTTCTCCTTTGTGGTTTCTCCGCCATAAAGTTGTTGATGATCCTTTGCAGTTGGTACATACAAGACCTTGACGGCGCTGAGAAACTTGCTGAAACTGTAAACTTCAGTATGGCTGATGTAGTTTTTTTAATAATAATATAATACGTTTTTTATTGTTGAGGATAGGAATTTTAATCAATATTGTCATACCTACCGGAGTTTTCTTTTGTTTTTGCTTCTGAGCATTTGAAACGGCAAGTTGGGCATTGGCCGAGATAACAGACTTGTTATCATTGCTTTGAGTATACATTTTGAAGGCCGAGTTGGGCTCATCGTCGATATGAACATTGGTTTCGATCTCTTGATTTTGTTCGGAGATGTTGAGACATGTCATACAGATTCTGCATCCTCTTTCGTCTTTCTTCAAGGTATAGTTGAAGGACTGTCCACAAGAAGTGCACTCTTTCTCTATCAACTGGATGTTCTGGTAGCTGTTGAGGTTGTAGTTGGTGTCATCGGCACGAAATAAACCGGGAGTAAATTGGTTTTGGTGTGAGAATTGTAGGTATTGGCTGAAATGGGTTTGTTACTGTATTTTTATGGTTTAGTAGTACTCAACTTTAGCTATGAATTAATTTAGTTTTTTAAACTGTCGTATCTTCAATTAATTTCTTACTCATTACTGGCTTGAAGTTGTGTGAGATCTGGCGATACAAGAGAGTTAAAAGCGTAGTACGGTTGAGCAGTGTTTAGGTTACTGTAGTTTGGAGTGTTATATATGGACGGATACACATAGGACTGGTTTTGTAATGACGCTAAAAGTTGATAGTGTTATTGCTGCATTCGGACTGATAAGCTTACTCATCAGAACGTTATTGTTACCTTGGCCTAGTTGCATAACCGGCAGTTGTTGGTAATGTTCGTATGCGATGGGCATCTCCAGCACCGCATTCCTCTCGACCTGCCCCAGACCGGACTCGACTAGTGCGGTTTGGGTGATGGTGGCGGGGTCCAACTCGAGCTGGGAGTTGGTCTTAGTCTCGAGTGAGTGCATTATGGGGATGGGGGCCTTCAGCCCTCCCATCTCCACATATCCGTTCGGATCTGATGAACTCGGCTCCATCTGAAACGAACACTGATAACCTTATCGTAACCTAGATGCCGCCCTTGTTTTTGATAACAGTACCGATGGCATAAAATCGCGCTAGATAACCACTAATCTAGACTCAAATAGATAGTACTATCTAATCAACTCGTTTAAAAGCGATCGATTAATGAGAGGAAAACTATTTCGGTTGAGGGAATGGAGACCTGGTGTACCTTCTTATCAGTCCCTGTCTTGTCCAATCGGCGGAGAGGGGTTGGCAAACAAATCGTCTTGTTATTAACAAAGTCTTAATTTGCATGACGCGTTTTCCAGATTCCAGGCACGGTAGTGTTTGTTACGGAATGTTGTAATTAATCTGATGTGAGAGTCGATCTTTGTTTTGTTTGCTTTTTTAATTTTAAAGTTTGGCATACATAAAGTAAAGCACTCTGCTTTTTAGGTTTTATTTTTAATTAGATAGTAGCATATAATATGATCGGACTTGATTTTTCATAAACAACTTCAGCATATTTTTTTTTTAGCATTATTAAATGATCTTAAAGCGTAGACTTTTGCGGATCAGGTTAAAGTATTTTAATTTAAAAAGTAATTTAACATAGGCATATTATATAAGATAACAAAAAATTATCCTTAAATTAATTACATTAGTTTAGCCACCTCCTTTCCAAAAACAAAAAGTACCGTAAAATGTACCTTGCAAGATACCGTATCCCATAATCATTGAGCAAACAAACGAGTCTCTTTTGCTTTGGCTTATTAGGGAATGAATGATAAGACGGACGGACGGACCGCTCCTTTGTCTCAAATGACTTTCCTGAACTCGGTAGCCAACATCTCCAAGTTTATTCATAAATTAACAGCCTAACATATATTAAAATTATCAAGTCCAGTTCTGATAGCTTATCACAACAAGATGGGCGTTACAGAATAAATACAGGTTGTCATATCAACAGGTGTTATCATATCAATATTGTGTGATACGTCGGTTTCGGAGCAGGCATCGGTTCTTCTTCTGGGCCGAACACTTCTCGTTTCACTATGTGTGAGGGTTCGGGTTCTAGCTTGTCAGCTACGTTCTTCACGGTACCGTAAGCTAACATGAATCTGAAAGGCGTTGGTTGGTGGGTATGTTGACTTACTTTCCCCCCAACTCTACTTTGCACACGAGATCGCTGTGGAAATGTATTTTCTGGGCAAAGTCTTCGAAGGCGGCGATCGTTTCGAAGGTTGTGTTGAATCTAAAATTGTTTCAAGTCGTATTTTACAATTTTTATGAGATTTTGAGGCTCAATTACACATTTGTTAGTTTCATACCTTTCTTCGGCTTTCTTTTGTATTTGGTTGGCTATGGCATTAATATTACAAATATGGAACTTTGGTTTTGTCTCGAGCTCTGTATAAGTTTCTACTATCAGATCGTTCAGTTGTGCGTTACCTAAAATGAAAATAAGACTTGTGATTTTTAGAATTTAGGACAAATAAAAGTTTTATAGACTATAGTTTAAGTTCAATGAATTTATGCAGTTTTAACTTACAACAAGCATATCCAGTGGGGTTGTGGAAACACGTAGGTAAGGGTAATGCCATTCTTGGAGGGAAGTAATACGGATGGGCATCATCAGTACCACCCGATGGAGATGGTGGCTGCGGAGATAGGAGAGGCGCCTGTAACTTTGTGCTTAAGAGGAAAAGAGAAAGTTAATTACAGAGTAGGTGTAAGTTACGAGTAAGTGCGATTACCCCGTTGAACGCGTTCACTTTGGGTATGAGAGGCCCTCGACTGGCTGTAGCTGACTGGTGAGGGTTACTGGCTTTGAAAGCTGGCTGAATGTAAAGTTAGAACTGTTAAGGATAAGTTACCCAATTGAGTGGTCGTGTGCGCATGTTACGTTGTGGCTGCTCTGCTTGTGTCTACAACAAACTACAGTAATCACGGCATTGTGAATTATACAGTAAAGAGAAATGTGCATAAAAGATAAAGGTGTTGCAGTCAAGTTAAAACAGAAATTGGAAAGTAAAGTATCAAAACATTGTAAAATATGTCATAAAGAAATGGTGCAAAATCTTACATTGAACCTTGGTGCAGGCCTTAGAAGGTTTGGTGCATTTATATTAGGTGGTATCTTACCAGGTGGTGCAGTGTTCAATGAATTAAACTGATTAGAAGGTAAGACACGTGGTGCCGATGGTGCAGTTTGTTGGAACTGGACATTAGAAGTGGATAGTACAGAACTAGGGGGATTAAAGTCTGGTACTGGTGTCAATGGTCCTCTTTGTGGTGCAAAGTTGTTTTGAGGAGGACGCTTAAAGTTACCGTATTTTCACAACTGGGTACCGTATCAGGCTCCCTACTGTTAGCGTTACTGTTGTTGCTTATGTTAGTATCGTTAGTGTTATTGTTTATGAGATCGTTCAGATCCTCAATTATGTCTTGAGGAAGGTCGTGGTTAGGCGGGTGAAAGCGGAAAGCCGGCGATGGCGGTATTAGCTGACCTAGTGAGCTTGCGGGACTATCTTCTTGGTAGGTATCTAAATCTCCTTGCTCAAGAACCTGGTTAGTGGTAAAAGCGTTATGATCTACTTACTACATATCCTTGACGACGTTGGCGGGTTTGTACCTAAATATGGTTTATTCATCACATGACACCATTAAACACAATTACACATCTCAAAAACTATAAAATGTATTAAAGTTGCCTTGATGATAAAGTTATATTAGTTTAAACAGATAAAGCTCACTTTATCGGCCGACTTCTTATCGAAAATGATAGGCTTATTAACATCAAATAAGCTGCTGGGACTCGGATACTGATCTTCAGAATCCGCAAAATTCAGAAGGAAAACGACGACGGTAATCAGCGGGTAGGATAACATAATATGCAAATAGCGGAATGGATGTTGCATCAAGTATTTATAATTCGGTTTCATAAATCCGACCGCCCCGCCCTCTTCCCTCAGGCAACTAGCCAGTGACCCTGTTGGAGTTGTCGACGGCGCGTTAAGGAGCTTCGGAATTCTTTAATTAAATCCGACTCCATCGTTTGAAACGCGCCATTAAAAGGAAACTCTTTAAGCTCACTCACTTCCCGACCAAAAAAACTGAGACATTAAACCAATTATGCAAGAAGATACGACGAATTGAGCAATCCTGAACGTCTCGCCGCCAAAACCTGATTTGCATTGTTGTCGATGTTTGAATACGGGCTTGATCGTGCTCGGAAGTGTTACGGAAACGTATATCATGTGTTACAACATGGACTAAAGTATACTTTTTTACATTGGAATACTGTAAAATGTAATGTCCAAGTTTTTTAAAAATGATAAATTTGATAACGCTATTATTAACAGTAAATTTCGTTTAATAATGTAAAAAATGCGGAAAATAACCGAAGTATTAGAAATGAGATATTTCAATACAAAAAGATACAGTAAATGCAAAAACAGCAAAATGTTAATGTTATGTTGATATCAATTTTATGCTTTCACTGATACCTCTCCTTTGCTTTCGGCCGCTTTAAACTGTGCCTTAAAGCACTTGAAGCCAAGATTTGGCCATCCGATTAGACACCTGCTCTTGATCACTACTGCTTTTTCTTATCTTGTAATAAAAAAATATACAATTAAAATTGTAAAACCTTAACTTGCTATTAATCATGAAGAATCGCTCCAAGAACCTAGATGTCGTAAGTTTGGATAAGTTTAAGGTTTCATACGCTTACAACATACAAAGGGGTCATGAATATTTTTAGATTCACAGTGGCATGGCCATTTTGAGCGACGAAAAAGGCAGAGGTAAACCAGTACGATTGGTACTGACAAAAGGTACTTTAATACTTTGTTGTGCTGCTTAGAGAAACAACCTTCATTTAAAGAGTAGTGTCATACTTTATACATTACATTAGTTTTTTTATCAAATCATAAACATAAAATTAAAAAATACTGTAGAACAACTACTGATTCAATCAAACCTCGGTGGGGGTGACGATGCCTCATCTGTCAGTGGAGTCACATCTACCGTCGAGACTCCAGAAGCGACGTTAACAAAGATGACAAGAACAGTAAATGTACCAAAAACAAATGAAGGACTTGGACTCTCAATCAAGGTAAAAACAAACAATCTATTAAATTATCCAATACTTGTAGTAAGATTCACTAACACCCGAAAAATTGAAGCATCTAACCGAATTTTTAGGGAGGATCCAACGAGAAGAATAGTGTCCCAATTACAGTATCGAAAGTCTTGCCCAACCTGCCAGCTGCCCAAACTGGCCAAGTATTTGTCGGAGATACGATCATTGAGGTTAATGGTGTAAACGTGGAGACAAAAACACACGAAGAAGTCGTTCAGATCCTAAGAGACGCTACTGGCCCTCATATCACGCTTACTTTGAAGCATAACGAACAGCTGGCTCCGTTACTACGGTTAGATTAACATTTTTGGAGCCTCACATAACATATAATTTGAAAATGTCTTTTGAGATTTACATTACAGTTTTACTATAATAATTTTCGTTATTTAGATCTCCCTCTAAACGTTTGAGTGCCGGACCAAGCGATTCCATGGTAGATGTGAACATGTACAAGATCCAGAGTGCTCTCAAAAGTACAACCGAGAAGAGTCAGGCTACAGTAAAAGACACAGACGAGCAAAATGGGTGGAAGAACATCCAAAAACTGGCACTCCCCATGGCCATAGTATCCCGATACCTATGGGGAACTGACAAACTCAGAAATAACGCTTTCGAATTGAGAAGTGTGGATGGAAAGTCGTCTGGAATCATACACTGTGAAGACCGTAAGGCTCTGCAACAATGGATCAAGAACATCGAAAACCACATTGAAGCTTTGAACAAAAAGTCTGTCAAGATGAGCAACAAGTACCTACATCCATCTGAACATGTAAGCTGCCATTTTGGTCAGATATTGTACCTTTAGGACCAATAAAATAGCCTTATCCGTTATTTTAGATAACGTATATTGGATGGATTGAGGAAAGAATGGAGTCAGGCTTCTTCGAGGATCCTAAACTCAGATGGGCACAACGATTCCTGATATTTAAAGGCACAGACTTGTGTATCTTCGAAACACCTCCAGCAAGTTTCAAATATTATTCGCTATCACTAACCTTTAAACCAGCTCCATAAATTAGCTAACTTATTACTCTATTATCAGTATCGTAATGCTCTACCATTGTTTCAGTTGAATTCAGAAGAACTTGACAAGTGTGTATCTTTGTATAAAATCTACGAAACAGCTTTAAAGACAGCCATAAAACATAAAGATCGCCGTGAAAGTGTGTTTATCTTGGAATCACACAACGGAACTCAACATTACTTCTCGCTTCACAGTCCCCATGAGCTACAACAACTGGAATCCGCGTTCTACAATAGTCTTTACAAAGCTGTCACAACTATGCAGGTAAATCTCGAACCACACAGTAAACAATGACGGATATTCTTCCAACCAAGACTGCTTACTGTAACATTTAAAATTCACACACACAACCAAAATTAATTTAAAAATTTCAGACAAGAACTTTCTCGTGTAGTTACGAAGGAAGGCCAGCCGGTTTTGTTTTGGACATTAAGCAAGGCCTCAGCTTATATGATATACCAACGAAAGTAAGACAAGTTATCCAATAATAAGCAAAATTTAGAAATACATATGGCAGTATGGTTTTGAATCTTTACAATCGTCGTCAGACGATGGCAAAGTCAACCTACAGTTAGTTCTAGGTTCTGCTGACTCTAACAGTAAAATTGAAGTAAAAGTAAGTACCATTAGTAACATACCATTCCTGATTTGGAGCTTAAAAATCATAGTTTACTTCGAAAAGTTTCATAAAACAAGTTTATTGCAGGACATCATCAGCGACGAAGTCCTGTGTATCGTATATACAATGCATTCCTTTTACGTGACAAAAGTAATGGGTGGAGATCCAGAGTTTTTGAAAGCCACACCTTTAATTTAAGACATAATAAATAAATTTACATTACTCATATTTTGAACTTGAATTATTGGTTGCGAGCAGCGTTCCTCTCGATTTCCACCAAACATTCCCTAACCAAGATCCGAGCATGAACTAGTCCTCTCTTCAGCCGTTCGGAACAGTTTCTGTTTCCAGTGTAAGTTGGTCGAATATCCTTGCCTAGTTCTTCAATCAAAGCCAACAACTGCGTGTACTTCGACGTGCCCGCCATCACAGGTCCAGGAACCGAGTATTGAGGCAGAGAAGCGTTCTGAGCAGACGTTGAAGCGGTTCCATTCGATTGTGCTTGTTGAGCTTGAGCTACAGCATTGGCCAGAGCAGGATGGGATTGTAGAGCGGCCACAGCTCGGGCAATATCTTCTGGATTGGCCATCGACATTTCCGCCTAGCGCTAGTCTATGAAATAAAGCCGAATAAATAAAAATTTTATGAAACAAAAACTTAATAAATACGCGATTTCACTATTGATTGCCACGAAATGTCACTTAATTTTTGGTCGAATTATTATATATCGAGAAACAAAAAATTCATCGAAGCAACAAACGTTACGAAAAATGGCTGAAGTAAGTTAGTTTTCTTTTTATTTTAACTTAATTTTTAGACATACGATTTTAGTGTAGCTATGACATGTGAAGGATGTGCGAACGCGGTACGACGAGTCTTGGGCAAATTAGGAGGTGAGTTCATGTTTATAAATTATTGATTTTTATGTTTAGACAAAGTACAAGATGTAAAGATCGACGTTGTTGAGAAGAAGGTCTCCGTGACGACAACAGCCACCAAAGACGAGATAAGACAACAACTCGAGAAGACCGGAAAGGACGTGTCCGCTTTATAGATACCTGGTGCCATTCAAGCCTTTCATGAATTCGATCACTTTAAACTATCGTATTTATTATCAACAATAACAATGTAACAGTAACAACAATTATTCGCTTACAAGTGCGTGAAACTTCTTTTGTGATAATATAAGTTCTTTGGCTTGTTGCATTCCAAATACATTTTGTAGCCTTAAAACGTCTGATTTGCTAAATATGAGTGAGGTGGACAGTGTGCCGTCCCCTTTGGTCATATTTATCGTATCGTAATATAAGCGAGGAACGATAGGGAGTTGATAGAAGATAACCGCCTTCACTCCCTTGACAAAGAAATGCCGGAAAAATTGGCATCTAAAAAGGAATGTAATATTGTTTAATAGATTTAAAATGGTTTAGATAATATAATACTTTGTAGTAATTAGATAAGATAACGTACCTTTCTGTTATTAACATGATTTTCTTTTCTCCATTAGCAAATGCCTTTCGACTCTTTCGTATTTTACCGTCGGAAGCGTATTCGTGAATCTGGGCGAAGCTTTCTTCATCCTTCTTCAGGTAATTTCTGACTCGAACATAGTCGAAGTAAGACGGGATAAATACCAACGTCCCTTGCTTCAGTTTAGGTAGAATATTCCTGACAAAATATGCAAATCTGAAGTCTGACTGTTGAGACTGATCATCACAGTCAAATCGGTGTAACTCTTGCAATAACGGTACTTGAATCTAAAAAATACATACAGTAGTATGTTTTCCATATTGAGATATACAAAATGTTGATTCACTTACGTTATCAATTAATGTAGATGCCTTCTGGATAATATTAGCCTGACCAAAGAAGTTACACTTTCCAACAAACAAGGCATGTAATTCAGCAAAGTTTATGGCCGAAAATGCCATCAACTGTCTGTAGTAACGCCCATGTCCCTTCAAAACCCAATGGCGGACTCTTGAAATGTCAGTTTGTATTTCTTTGGGCATCTGATTTAACGCACCCATAACTGTTAACAAGTGTTCCCAATTTTGCATGTACATCACATCGGCCTTAAATTAGTTATACGAAAATAAATTAAATTTTATAACAAAAGTATTTACAAGGAAGGTACCCGACCTGCAACGCTCAGATTTGGTTCAAATTTTTTCTATTGAAAGATCATGTAAATGTAAGACCTTATACAAAATTCTAAGTTGCGGTTTGCGGTCAGTCTTGAGAAAATCGAGATCAAAAAGTTCCGTTTTGAATTTTCCGCCAAATTGGCATAGTTTTTCAAGCTTTTAACTTCTTCATTTTTTGACTTTTGACAAATTTTCTTTAATATAATGATAGAAAAGCTTCAAATAAACCTACAATTTTAAATTTGTAAGCCTATCTTATCTGGAACATCAAAAAAAGTGCTTGCGACACAATGCCAAATTTGCCAAATTGGCGGGAAGTTTAAATATATTAATTTTAAAACTTAAAACCGCAAGCTAAGACTTTTTATATGTGCTACTGGTGCTACAAGGAATTCGTGTAAAAATTTTGAGCTAATTCTGAGAGTTGCAGGTTGGGTACTTTCCTTGTTAGAAAATACTACGAAAAATAACTGGACCTTGTAACAGCTTACTCTTTCAAGAACTACCAATTCAATTGATGACAAAAAATCAATTTCTCGTTTCTCTTTGTCTTCTTCTTCATCTCCCACAATCATTCGTAAGCCTAGAGGAGAGCACAGGATAATATCAGAATTGTCAAAAGCTGTATACAGTTTTATCGCTTTCTTTCCCAAAGATAACCCGATTCTGAAGGAGTCGTCGATATTGCCAGAAAGCAACTCCTAAAATTTTACATTACTATACCTAATCATACTTTTTAATTCCATACAAATAAAAATCAAGTGATGAAACATACTCAATATGAGCTATTAAATAGAATCTAAAAAATAGGCCTACTTTAAAGTCTTCTGGAGCCCTCCATTTATCGTGCATTCCAGTTTCTGTCGGACCATATTCATCTTCAAATTTGGCCAAATTTAAAATATGATTTTTGTCATCCTTCAGTAATATCCTAGTCATAGTCTTAACAATGTCATAAGCATGCTTTTTGAATGGAGCCAGAATCAGTACTTTTGGTCGGGTAAGCCCTTGGTCTCGACATTCTTCAATCAGATCGTCAGTCAACTGATTCTGAAATTCATAAGTTAATCCATGTCTTCCTTTATCTGCTATAAAGATATAACGTAAAAAATAAATTATCAAAATAAAATAAATAGACATATGCAACTTACTTTTGCTGCTTCTATCCGCTGCTGGTTTAATATTATCTGATTCTTGGACCTCAACAAGTGATTGAGTATGTGGTAACAGTAGGCATCCTAAAAACGCAAGATTAGTAACCAAAATACAACTTACAGTATATTTTCCTTGAGGTCGAGCGTAACAAACATCCAAATATCTTCCAAAAATACCAAACAACTTCTGGTCTTCGTTATTCAGTTTGTTGTCAGCTAGCAAACGCTTATGCACAAATTCTATGTTTGGAATCAGGGAAATCTCCTTTTTGTCAATAGCCTAAACGTTAAGATAAAAATTACAAGTTTTCGTTGTGTATCTAGGCAAATAACAATAAAATGATAAAACTTACTAGATCAGAACTGGTGTTTATTAATAACTGCGTTGAAGCCTCGGGAAACGAATTAACTGAGAGGTTCCGTGTTGAAGTTGTGCCATCATTTATTCGAGCTATTAATGAATCTGGTATATTTGTCTGATACCTTTTTGTAAAGTAATCTGTACTACCAAAATGTCGCTTCTTCGTTTCCCCACTTTCGTTGAGCAATTCAGATTTTCTTTTTGACATTCCAAATATTTTGTTAAATTCCGTTAAAAAAGAATTTTACAATTTTTGGTAAAATATTTTTCAATATTGCACATTGCCACGGTCGCCTCGAGACCAACCACAGGGTCAGGCAAGCCTGTCGAAAAATGGGATAACTTTTTTTTGGAGACGAAGACCAAAGGTAGGCAAAAGTTGGTGATTAGTTTGTGCGGGTTTAGCGGAGTTAAAGCCGCTTATTTATCGGTTGCCCGGGGAACTTGGCCCGGATTCTTCGTCAATTTAGTTTTTCTTGTCGGGATTACCCACTTTAGCGCGTTTGGAATGTATTTGAATGTACCGAGACCTATATAGTGAGCTCTTCCAGCATTTAATCATGTCTACCACCGAGCGCACCTTCATCGCCGTCAAGCCCGATGGTGTCCAAAGAGGTTTGGTTGCCAAGATCTTGGCCCGCTTCGAAGACCGTGGTTACAAACTTGTTGGAATTAAGACCTTGGTTGCTTCAAAGGAACATTTGGAAGAGCACTACCGTGACCTCAAGGAGAAGCCTTTCTTCCCAGGACTTATCTCCTACATGAGTTCCGGCCCAATTGTCGCCACCGTTTGGGAAGGCCTCGACGCCGTCAAGCAAGGCCGCGCCATCCTCGGAGCCACCAACCCTCTCCAATCGTTGCCAGGAACCATCCGTGGTGACTACTGTATCCAGACTGGCCGCAACATCTGCCACGGATCCGACTCTGTTGAATCCGCCAACCGCGAGATCGCCCACTGGTTCAAGCCTGAAGAACTTGTCAACTACAAGCTCGCCACTCAACCATGGTTGTACGAGTGAATCGAGGTTGATCCTCGCCTTTTCAAACTATGATTAATTTCTGGTTGTGTTTGCATATTTTAAGTCTAATAAATCAGTAGTTAGTTATTGTTGTTTGTGTATGGAATTTGTCGGTTAATCTTCAGTGACGTTCCAGAGTCCTATTGCAATATATTGTGATAAAAATTGTTTGATTTCGTAAAATATGTCATTAGAAACCTTGTTTCAAAATCACAAACGTAATATCGTATATTATTAAACTTGGATGGTATTGATAGGTATGAGGTGCATCAATATTTTTTACACATAAATACCAGGTCGTCGTTTTCCAAAAATTGGCCAGTCAATAGCATTTCGTGTATATCTTTTATTCCTTATTTTATTTTACAAGTTTTACCAAACAGTTTCATCGATATATTTTTTTATTAGAATGTATCCAACTAGTACACAAAAACAACATTGGACATTCTCCAATCCTGATGAAATTCAAGAATTGAGGACCAGAGCAAATCAAGCTTACAGAGACAAACTGAGGCCTTTTTTACAGAAACCGGAAGATGAAGATCACCTGCTGGGTGTTCAAGATGAAAACAGACTTTTGAAGATAGTTCAGGAGACTGGAGTTAGGTTTGGCGACGAGTTTGTACCTAAAATGTGGCCGGCTGTCAGATGGACAGCTTTCGCTTTCTTCAAAAGGTTTTATTTGAGACATTCAGCTATGGAATACTCCCCGAAGAACATCATGATGGCTTCCTATTATTTGGCGACCAAAGTAGACGAGTTCAATATTACGGTCCACGATTTTATAGCCAATTTACAGTAAGTTTCTTTCATGGTTTATATGTTTCTTGTTTTAGTTCCGGAACTCCAGAACAGAATGCAGAATGTGTGCTTCATTGGGAGCCGATAATAATGTTTAAATTGGATTATCAGTTGACTATTCATTGCCCCTTCAGGTCATTTGAGGGTCATCTGATTGAAATGAAGACACACGGCATGCTGGGTTTTGATTTGGAAGGTATCAGGGAATATTCAGATGCCTTTTTCAAGGTAAAGAAAAATTATCGAAGAAAATGATATTGTTATTATTTAGCAATGTTTACTAAGCGACGTTATGTTACTATACACACCAACACATATTGCATTGGCAGCTTTAATGTACGGCTTGAACAAAATGGGTAAGTATTTGTTAAACATGTTTTTTGTCATAGAAAACCACATAGCAAACATAATATTACTCTTACTTTTAATAACTTTTAAACTAAATTAGAATGTTTTAATCAATTTCAGATAGACTTCCCTTTATTAAATTTCATATTTAGGTAAAATGGAGGACATTTTCCGAGATTACATCCACCGGTTATGTCAAGTTGACGCTTGGACATCGAATACTGGGAATGCCATTCTCGCGGACAAGTTGATGGTGTTGGTTGAGGAAATAATTCAATTGGTGGTACGACAGACCGTGCCAATACCACCTGAAGAACGAGGGATATTTCAAAAGGTAGGGAGCTGTTTTAATTTAAGTTATGATAATTAAAGTAATAGTTTCTACTTTTGCCAAAACTAATTTTGCTTACATTTCTTTGTTTGTTTCTACAAAAATCTTTAGTTTTAAATTTTTAAAGGTATTTTATATGATACGAATAGGTGGAAGTAGATTAAGTGTGAATTTTACTTTTGTTTGATGAACAACTAAAAACGTCTTCAATAGCAGTGCTATAGCTATTGGAATGTCTTTCTCATGACGAGGTCTCAATACATAACTAAATCATTTTGTTTTCAAAAACCCATTTCCTCGAGCGTCGTAATTATATTATTATTTATACTATTTCTTGATTCATTACGTGTTTTGATGAGTCATTAATATAGTAGTCCATTTTATGGCCAGCCTTTTCAAAACTTTAACCACAAATAATTCAGGAGAAGATTCCGACGTTCAGCCGAATTCATAATGAATGTGATGAGAGGATGAAAGCCATCGGGAATGGGGCCGCGGCAACTGACGCCGGAGAAGTTGAATCAGACGATGACTAACGTTAACTAATGTTTCTTCGTGTATATTATCTATTTGTGTGAGACGGGTTGATTAAATTCTTGAATTTCACGACATTTTCATGTTTGTGTCATTTCTTAAGTTGTGACTGCTTAGTTTTAAAATATTTTTATGAACCACTTGTGATGACAATTCTGTCCGAATACTTGACACTCGTATAATTACAAGTGTTGTCGGCCGAATAAAGTTGAAAGCTGCTCATCAAATGGGACAAAGGCAGCCGAAACGTTGGATTAATTGTGGATGAGACTTCGCAGAGAGACACCTCAACTGAATTCGTCCCATTTAAACACCCAAATGAGGATGCATGTCACGAACTCTCGACTTTCCTCTTGCTTCCACTTACAATTGCGGCCTTTAATCCGACGTAATACTTTTCGCGGGCAGTAACATGTTGTCTCTTACACCGAACTTCTTTATATCTCCGGATTTAAAACAAACCGGGCATCTGGAAAAGGACCTCTCGC
This sequence comes from Bursaphelenchus okinawaensis, assembly GCA_904066225.2. Lineage (NCBI taxonomy): Eukaryota > Metazoa > Nematoda > Chromadorea > Rhabditida > Aphelenchoididae > Bursaphelenchus > Bursaphelenchus okinawaensis. Next base: position 5,910,964 of record CAJFCW020000006.1, read on the forward strand.
TTCACTTAACCTTATTCATATTGTTTTTATAAATTGGTGGGAATCGGCCGAAGAAATGTATCTCAAATCTCTGTTTGTTTTCCATCGACCCGCATGTCATTGGCACGTTGGCCAAAATTGTCATCGTACGCTGTGCTTCTGGTGTTGGCGTCGTAGCCATGGTATTTTACGTTATATGTAACGGCTCGTACCGTAACCTTTTTAAATTAGGTCAAAAGACGACTTCTAAACTATGAGTTGGTTGGAATGGGAAAGCGACTATATAATTTTAGATATAACTGAGTTTTTTTGTATGATACGTAACCTATTTTTAGGCCACTAATTTAAACGAGAGCACAGTAATGTATTTTATAGATGAAATAGCGAGCCCGTACACCGGCCGCTACTTTCCGCGGGATAAATAGGAAACGACCAAACGTCACCGTCAAAGTTCCCTGCTTAATTTTGTGTGATTAGGGGTCTTTTGAAAGCCTTCTGAAGTCGCTTTTTGCCCAAACCGACTTCACATTGAAGTCACGCCGAATCGGAAATCCGCATCCCAATCCATTGTGGCCCGCCGGCTGTATTATACACTTAAATCCACCCTCAACTCGTGTTAGAAATCCGCTAAGACACTCGTACTCATTATTAAGACACTGATTATAGGGGCTAGGTAAGAAGCCCCGCTCCACCCACGGCCATAGTATCTTCGGATTTGGCCGATGTAATCCCAGGCCCGGGGAAGCGGCGTTCCAGCCCCAGAGTCAAGTATTCCCTTTTTGAGACTACAAATGCCTATCGCTTTTGTGCACATTCGCTTATCTAGCGCCATTCGTGTGTAAATTATATTAATGCCCTTTGTTTTCCCACCTGGCAATCAAAGGCTTACGGTAATCCAGAACATAAATCATGGAGCGTGATGGAGTTACTTCTTACTGTTATTGCAATATAAATTTCCTTAATTCTGAGTACCTATTTTCTTATATTTACGGTTATGGGTTCTCCGTATTTACGTGATAGAGTTAATTTTCTTATATTGTAAATTTAGAAAAAGATTTACTATGTTGTTGTACTCATTTTACATTTAATAGTTCTTTAAGATTCTTTTCCGTATGTTAAGTTTCACCTATTTATGTTATATTTCAACGTAAACGAGTCCGAGTGACAAAATACCTTTTGACACTCGAGAGCAACAAGTGGACGGAGGTGAGGTCAGCCAGCCAGCTGTCTCAACTCGGTTGAATACGAAACTGCCACAGGCTGCGCAATCGTAAACGGTGATCGATGGAGTGACGTAGTGATAAGGAACGTAAATAGCCTTTAATATTTCTAGAAGCCTGCTTTTCATCTAATGTTTACTTTTTAATTTTCAAAAAGTGGTAGTTTAATCTTTTTGGCTTCCGAATCGTCCCAATTTGAATGTTTTGCTTCGAAATGTTGTTAATTTGAATGTTTCGAAGGATACTCGACGCAGTTTGTTATATTAGTCTGTTATATGATACTCTGCACACATTATTTATAACAAACGTGTCCGAACTGCGTTTCTTATCTTTTCAATAACTTACTTTCACTGATTGTAAATTCAGCTTGCTGTAAGACAGCTCCACAATGGGTCAGCACAAAAGTAAATCGGCTAGGCCCAATGACATAAACGGCAATAACACCACCGTGTCAAGTAAACCGAAGAAGGCCAACAAGAAGCTGACAATGGAGGATTTGGAAGAACTAGAGGGCAAAACATACTGTAAGCGTTACTTTTTTTATACTAAAATGTCATGTGAAAACGTATATTATCCTTTAGAAACTATATTTATGTCAAATATGAATCATATTTGTTGAAAGGGTGTCGTCAGAGTAAGAATGTTTACGTCAAGAACAACATTCTTTTTTGTATATTACCTGCACTATAAACAAACACATTTTAGTCACAAAGAAAGAACTTAGAAAGTGGTACAAAGACTTTGTCAGAGACTGTCCTAGTGGCGAGCTCAAGCTGGAAGAGTTCCAGAACATCTACAAGCAGTTCTTTCCCAACGGAGATCCCTCCAAGTTCGCTGCATTTGTGTTTAATGTGTTTGATGACAACAGAGTAAGTGGACCTGCTAATGTAGTGCTCTTACTCGCCAAACTTGTGCATTTTAAAACTTTAATGCCTTGAGCAAGACTTGGTAATGTTTGTTGTCTTGAATACTATATAAGTGTCATTACTCGTATACTACGTAACACTTCAGGATGGTCACATTTCATTTAAAGAGTTCATTGCCGCCCTATCCATCACGTCCAGAGGAACGTTGGACGAGAAACTAGATTGTAAGTTGTCCCTAATCCCTTCCCATCTATATTAATATTATTACCCTGATGTTATTGTCTTTCAGGGGCTTTTTCGTTGTACGACGTAGACAAAGACGGCTTCATAACAAAAGAAGAGATGGCTAATATTGTGGACGCCATCTATTCGATGATAGGAAACATGTTAGAGCTGCCCAAAGACGAGGACACCCCACAGAAGCGAGTGGAGAAGATTTTCTCAAATATGGATTTGGTAAGAAACTTTCAAATTCAAAGTAAATGATTAAACACATCATCATAAATGGTCTTGAAGTAAAGAATTCACAATTATCTGTAGAGTAGTGAAATTATGATGACACTTAATAATCTCATTGTAATATTATAGAAGAGTATTGTTCCCCTTGAAGAGACTAGGGGACTATTAAGTACCGTTAATCTGTTTTCAGAATTTCGACGGGAAACTGACACGTGAAGAGTTCAAACAAGGCAGTAAAAATGACCCCTGGATTGTCCAGGCCCTCACGATGGATATGAGTGGTGGAGCCGACGCCGAGAAATAACAACATTCTACCACTTATCGCTTGTAGTATCCGCTACACTTATAATATTAGGTGCGGTACTCACTACACGATAATTGTACTACGTTAGTCAAAAAGTGCGTAGAAGTGTCATATATTAACTTTTGACTAATCTAGTACCAACTACAATTCCATTCCTCAACCGGTGATCCCTGATCTGATGCATCTCCATTCCGCTTTTTAATTCAAATTTTTATTTCATATCACAATAATATCGCTGTAAATACATTACATTTACTTACTTAGCATACGAATTGTACATGTGGTAACAATAGCTATGGTTACTTTCTTAATACTGCCAACGCCTTCTCCATAAACTCGATCGCTGTTTTCGCATCCTCGTAGTCCAACGCTGAACACGCCATTTTGCAGAAGCGACGAGCCTCGAGATTGTTTTCGAGACTTACTGCAATCAAAAGAATGATTTTTTGGAGTAAACTTAAAATTACTCATTCCCAAAAATAACTAGGGCTTTAAATAGCATGTTGTAGTAGACAAACTGATCTCACCTTTGCTAGAACTGCTCTGTAAAGAAGTCGTTGACGACGGATTGCTTTGTGGTTGTGCAGCAGGAGGCTGGTATGGTTGCGGTGCGTAAGAAGGTTGATTTGGTTGATTGAACGGCTGATTGAAGAACTGTCCAGGGTATTGACTACCGGGTTGAGAATAAGGCGTAGGATAAGGTGAATTCGTAGCCGGCTGGTTATAAGTGTTGCTGTTCGGAGAAGAAAACGGACCTTCGAAAGGTATATCGCTCCATCCAAACTTCTGAGAATCTGCAACGTTCGTGTTTGCGGAATTTGGGGGAGAAGAGCGTGGTGGAGGCGTTGGTTTAATGTCATCTACTTGGATTAGTTGCCTCATAAGTTCATCATCTTCATCCTTGCTGGAAGGAGGAGGGCCTGACACTGGGGTTTCTCCATTCTTCAAACAGTTATTAATGTACGTAGCCTTCCATTTGGCGTATTTACGGTTATTCTGAAATAAAAGCAATATATTTAAGGTCATATTATAGATTATGTAAAAATATAAAAAATAAATAATCCCAAATATAACTAGAGAATTATATAACATAAAAACGCACCAGTACAGCGTCGTCAGGTTCTCCAAACTCTGCCAGAACATCGAACAGATGACCAGCAGCATAAAAAGCCTTGATGGTGTTCTTGTTGAACTCTCCATTGCGATCCTTATTATCGGCGAAATTAAACAATTTGGCCGCCTGCTGTTCAATATGAGCTTGTGCAGCAACATCAACCCGTAATGACTCATTCTCTGGGTGCTGTTTCTTAACCTAACATTTCACAATATTAATTATAATATCAAACTTACATTCTCCAGTTCATCCAACATGCCAACCAAATACGCTGTTGATTCTTTTGAATCTTTGGAAAGCTCCATAGCCTGCTTGGCAGCATGGAACAGAGCTAAAACAATGAATTTTATGATAATTTACATATAAAATCAAAAAAAGTAAAAAAAGTTCAAAAACTTACTCCAGTAGTAGATCACAATATCTCGATTCTTGTATTCATTGGCAATTTTTACAAACGACGAGATAGGAGCAAGTCCTTTCGGTATCTCCGCCATTCTGAATAATAAAAAAGTATTCTTATTTTGCGTTCGTGTTCAATCACAAACAAATAATATTTTTAGGGACACTTCGCTACGCTGTTATTGAAACGAAGTGTCAAAGTGCAGTTTATGAGGTAATTCTTGGACAAAAACGGTTCTGTTTGGGGATTTTGTATGAAATGTGTATATACTTGGAATGAAAGTAACATTTTTACATCCGGATTTTGGTGTGGGGGGAGCTGAACGTCTAGTGCTGGATGCGGCAATTGCTTTTGATCAGAATGGGCATCAGATCGAGATCGTAACGAACCAGTTTAGCGAAACGCATTGTTTCTCGGATGCTCTCAAGTTTAAAGACAGTATGTTGAGTTTGTATTGATAATTGCTATTTTAGGTATCATTGTTACTGCTCAATGGGTACCCAGGACCCTGTTCAACAAGTTTTATGCTTTATTTGCATATCTACGCCTGTGTATTGCCGCTCTTTATGTAATTTTTGATGCCACGGCCGATGTCGTATTTATAGATCAGGTAAGAGCTTATATGTTAGATTAAAATTTTACTTGTTATTTTAAGCACATAAACTTAAATTAAGGTTTTTTGTTTATTAAGTGTTTATTTAGATATCGCTTCCGTTGTTTCTGTTCAAACTAGCCGGGTTCTTTTATCGTCCAAAACTGGTATTCTACTGTCACTTTCCTGATCAAAAACTGACAAAAAGAGAAGGTTCACTAAAGAAAGCATATCGATACTTTATTGATGGATTAGAAAACAAAACTTTAGCATTGGCTGACAAAATATACGTTAATTCGTTGTTTACTAAGAATGTTTGCAAAGAAACATTTCCGTCTGTAGATCCATCCAGATTTGATGTGTTGTATCCAAGTGTGAATACGGACTTCTTGGATAAGTCTACCGATGGTCATTTAGATGTCGAGGATAAATATGAGTTTGTGTTTGTCAGTTTGAACAGGTTTGAGGGCAAGAAGAATCACTTATTGGCGTTAAATGTGTTTGGTAAGAGTTTTACATTTTTTAAAGTTGCTGAGGTAGATTTTTTTATATTACTTGATTTCTGTTATAGTAAATTTACGTACATTTCTTGTTTTAGAGAGACTGAAACATCGAATACCTGCTGAAAAGTTTGATAAATGTCTGTTAGTATTTGCTGGAGGATACGATCCGTTGAATGGTGAAAATAAGGTAATCTACAACGAGTTGGCGGAGAAAACAGATAAATTTGGATTGAATGACAATGTCAAGTTCTTGAAGAGTCCAAGTAAGTAAAATGTTGTATCTGTCTACAATTAAACGTTTTTGTTATTATAGTTTGATGTTTAGGTGACGATGTGAAGATAGAGCTGCTAAAACGGGCTACTTTATTGTTCTACACACCTGAGAACGAACACTTTGGTATCGTACCTTTGGAATCGATGTGGTTGGAAACGCCAGTTTTGGCACTTCGAAGCGGAGGACCAATTGAAACTGTTGAAGACACTAAAACAGGGATTTTGGTGGATCCAGAAGCTGATGAAGACAGCTTTGCTCATGTTTTTGTGAAGGCAGTGGAAGATTCGAAAAGTTTTCAGCAAATGGGTAAAGCTGGAAGGACGAGAGTTCAGGACTACTTTTCCTTTGATGCCTTCACGAGGAAACTACTGGACACTGCTTTATAAACCCTTAATTTATTTATAGTTAGCTAATTTTATTATTCTAATAAATTATTACTAGCTTTGATGAAGCAGATTGGCGGTTTTGGTTATAACCAATAACTTACTTATGTCTTTATATTTTTTTATTGTTTTAGACATTTTTAAGTGATTATAATTTAAGTCTTGTTTATTACCACGTGTATTTTTGCCGTTTAGATGCCAACAATTGGGATTAAGAAGAGGGTGCTGGACAAATATCTTGGTAGAGAATACACTGAGAAGGAATTGGACGAAGTGTTCTTTAACTACGGATTGGAATTGGATGATATTGTAGGTTTTGATAGTTTTTGTTTAAATTTTTATTTTTTAGGTAGTAGAGAAGAATGCTGAAGGAAAAGAAGAGTCTACATTCAAGATAGAAGTTCCAGCTAATCGTTACGACTTACTGTGTGTAGAGGGACTAGCCAGAGCTTTGAGAGTGTTCGAAGGAGTGTAAGATTATTTAACCTTTTTTGCTTTAATTTTATGTTGACTTTACTTTTACAGTTTGTCTCTTGTTTTAAGCATAACATGAACTATGATTTCAGCGAGAAGCCTCCAAGATATGAAGTGTTAAAAGTAAAGGATCCAGTTGTGTTAAAGGTCGAAAAGTCCGTAGAAGCAGTGAGACCTTACATCGTCTCTGCGATTTTGAGAGACGTAACTTTTGATGAGGATACCTACAACAGCTTTATCGATTTACAAGATAAACTGCATCAGAACATCTGCAGGAAAAGGACTTTGGTATCTGTTGGCACTCACGATTTGGACACGGTTAAGGAACCTTTTTACTACCGAGCTTTGAAGCCGGAGGACATTAAGTTTGTTCCACTGAACAAGACTAAGGAATACAATGCCAAAGATTTGTTGGAGGAGTATGAGGTAGGTTTAATTTGTTTTTTTAATGTTTTGAAAATATTTTGCTACATTTGCTTTTGTCAAAAAAACTATGGAATTTTGTGATTTTTAGGTTATATTTTGTTTATTTGCAGAAGAATGAGCTCCATCTGAGAGAGTTTGTTCCAATCATCAAGGACAAGCCTTTGTATCCAGTAGTCTTCGATTCCAACAATGTCGTATGCTCACTACCTCCAATCATCAACAGCGATCACTCCAAAATTACTTTGAAAACAAAAAATGTTTTTATTGAAGCTACTGCGGTCGATCTCAACAAAGCCAATATTGTTTTGGATACTATTGTAGCTTTGTTCAGTCAATATTGTACCAAGAAGTTTACAGTAGAACCAGTAAAAGTGGTGTATGAGAATGGAAAAATGACTGAAGCTGTCTATCCTGTAAGTTTTGACCGTATGCAGGGCCGGGCGGGTACTTTTGGTCTGGGGGCAGGTGCCGATTTTTTTTCAAAAATTTTTTTTCCAAAAATCCACAGGGGGGGGGGACCACGTTCAAATTTTTTCAAAAATTTTTTTCCAAAAATTCACAGGGGGGACCACGTTCAAATTTTTTTCAAAAAATTTTTTTTCTGTGGGGGGGGTACGGGTACCCCCCCTCATCTCCCCCCCTCGCGCCCGGCCCTGACCGTATGTTTGTTTTGTTAATATTACTTTGTTGTGCAAGTAAAAGGTGTAGCAATGTTGATTTCAGTCGTTGTCCTACAGAGAGCAGAATGTTGATGTGCAGAGGATGAACACCAAGATCGGTATTAATGTGGAAGCTGACAAAGCCGTGGAGTTGTTGACTAAAATGTCACTTTCGGCAAAGAAAGACAAAAAGGGGACGGTTACTGTATGTTTTTATATTTGAATAACATATTTTTAAATTTTAAAACTTTTAATTACCTAAACTTAATCTATTTTTGATATAAAATATAAAACTTGTCTAATTTAGGTAACAATTCCTCCAACCCGACACGACGTGCTTCACGAATGTGACGTCGCCGAAGACTTGGCTTTAGCTTTTGGTTACAACAACTTGCCCACTCGGCTACCGCAAGCCCATACTGTAGCGCAACCGTACCCATTGAATAAGTTGTCTGATCAATTGAGGAACGAATTAGCTTTAGCCGGCTGGACTGAAGTCATGAACTTTGCTTTGTGTTCAGAAGATGACATTACCACAAAGTTGAACAGGAAAGATGTCAACAGTGTCAAAATCGCCAATCCCAAAACCTTGGAGTTCCAAGTGGCCAGGAATTCGTTGTTGCCAGGCCTTTTGAAGACTTTGAGTAACAACAAAGAGATGCCACTGCCAATAAAGTTGTTCGAGGTACAAGATATTATCCTTAAGGATACGACGAAAGGTAAGGCATCTCTTTTTGTTATTTTATTTTTATTTAGACACGAATTCTCGGAATCAACGCAATGCCGCGGCTGTATATTACAGTAAGACTGGCAGTTTCGAAGTTATCCATGGCTTGCTGGACAGGATTTTTGAAGTGTTGGACGTTCCGTTAAGTAAAAGTGGAGGACGAGGATACTTTATCAAGGAAAAAGAAGGTAAGCAAAGTATCTTTGGTTATCTTTTATAATTTTATCAAATGAGTTGTAGTTATTTTCCATTGCATTTATTTTGTTTTCAGATGATGCCACATACTTCCCTGGTCGATCAGCTGAAATAAACTATAGGGACGAAAAGGGTACGGTAACCCAGCTCGGTGTCTTCGGTATTCTACATCCCCAAGTCTTGGCCAATTTTAATTTAAATATGCCTTGTTGTGCTCTGGAGATCAACATTGAGCCTTTTATTTAAGTTTTTGTTTGTTGAAGATTGTTGCTAATAAAGATTGTTTCAATATTCGGTGTTTGGACGTAAGTTTTGTTCTTTTAAATATCTTATATTGCTTATTCGTGTACTTTGATTATAATTTTACTATTAATATACAACGTGGTATTCTGTAGGGTGCAAATATGTACAGCGATGCGATCATGATTATTGTCATCGCCATTTGTACGGCACTTCTTGGGGAAGGTCTGACGTATGTATTGGTTTACAGGTCAGAAGAGTACAAGAAATTGCAGGTAAGATAATCAGCTTTTGGAACTTTTGAAAGGTATTACGATCAAATCATTTTCTATTGAAATTATCCTTCTTTAGACATTGATGGAACGAAAAACCAAACGATTGGAGAAGAAAAAGGAAACAACGGAGTCAGCGGCCAGCCGAACGGCCAAGAAGAAGATCGAGAGAGAAGAAGAACGCCTGAAGACCACCAACAGAGACTTGTCCATGTTCAGGATGAAGTCAATGATGGCCATTGGCTTCGTGTTCACGGCTTTGTTGTCCACCTTCTCCTCCATCTTCGAAGGCCGCGTTGTGGCCAAGCTGCCTTTCGAACCGATCTCCTGGGTCCAAGGTCTTTCGCACAGAAATCTGGTCGGAGACGACTACACTGACTGTTCCTTCATCTTCTTGTACATTCTGTGCACCATGAGCATCCGTCAGAATCTGCAGAAGCTTCTGGGATTCGCTCCATCTCGTGCTGTCTCTCGGCAAGTTCAAGGCCAAGGGTTCTTTGCCCAAACCCCAGCTCAAAACCAATTCTCATATTTGCGTTAGTAACTTAACTCTTACTTTAAACAACTATTTATGTTTCTTTTTGTAATGAAAACGTGTTTTTGTGAGCCTATGTTGTCAGTTTTTGTAATAAAAGTTTTTTCAAAGCAACTTTGAATTAAAAATCTATGATAACATAAAGGTATTGCACGCATGTTTTAAACAAAAAATGACATACGAAGAAATATCAAATCTGGATAGATAAGTGATACGCAGAACGTTCGGGATAGCTCTGTTACCTTCTTTTGGAGATGAAGGCGGAGTAATTCCAGCGATCGGTCGCGGACTGACTGAAGTTAGCTGACGTGTCAAGCAGTGCGCGGAAGAGTGGAGTTCCCTCTTAACTAATAATACCTGGACAATTAAGGAATAGTCGTATTTCAGAGAATTTGTGTGATTCCAAAAGTTAAAACTTGTTTTACACGGTTTCTCGAGAATCTACCTCGAGGTCAAGGACAAAGCCTTCGCCTCGTCACCCCTTACCCACTGAAATCCAAATATAACAGTTTTTTAAATTTTTTTCGCTTTCGTGAGTTTGGTTTTGCTTTATCATCGTTTAAATTACTATCGTTTGTTATTTTAATCATGGTTTAGTTGTATAATAATTGATAATTGTTGTAATTTAAGGATGAAACTGTTTGTCCTCGCCTGTTTGGCGGTCTTGGCTGTTAATGCTGAAAAAGATCCTCTGAAGAAGTTCACTGATGCCATCGAGAATCCTTTGGCCAACGGCTTCGGAGACGACATCGAATGGGTAAAGTGGGAAGATGCCATTGAGAAGGCTTTGGAAGTTAACAAACCCGTCTTCTTGTTGGTTCACAAAACTTGGTGCCATGCTTGCAAATGTAAGTTCTATTTAAAAATAATGTTTTTAAAACTTGTTAATTGTCTACATTAGTCAGCTTTTTCATATTCTTATTGAGGAATACGATTAAGCATTGAATTAATTTTTGAAATAGAAATTTTTTCAAAATTTTCCATAAATTGAGTCATTTTTAGCGTTGAAGAAGACGATGCAACAATCAAACGCCCGCAAGGCCTTCAAACGCCTGTCAGAATACTTTGTCATGGTCAACACTGCTGACGATGAAGAGCCATACGAAGAGGAATACCGTCCCGATGGAAAGTACATTCCTCGTCTGATGTTCTTGGACAAGAACGGTGACCTTCTTGAACAATTCAAGAACAAGAAAGCCGAGTACAAGAACTACTCTTACTACTACTCGTCTCCAGCCGATATCATCAACACCATGAAGGATGTGTTGCGCCACTTTGAAATCGACGTTCCTGATCTCAAGAAGGCCGACGGATTGAAGCCAAAGAAGCCGGCCAAGAAGTCTGACGGTCCAGAACCTCCAAAGAAGCAGAAGAAGGAGGAGAAGAAGGAGAACAAAAAGAGCGAGCTGTAAACAGAGTAGAACTTATTTATTCTAATATCTTGTTTAGTAAACTTTTGTTAGATTTGGGCTGTTTGTTTCCTTCCAATTTCGGTTTTGTTCATGAAAGATTAACTTGAAAAGCTCTGAAATTCCAAAAAATGTAAAAAATAATTTTTCTCGATAAAAACAGGAATCAATTTTGACACTTTGTTGGTAAATGCAGTTCGAGAAGATCCAGAAAATTTTGAAAAAACAAAATTCTGTTTCTTGGCATGTAAACGTTCTATTTGTGGTTTGTATACGAAAGTAAGTCAATGTTTTGATTTTGTATGGTAAAAAAGTATTTTCTTTTGTTCAGATGCCTTTTTTTAGTTGTATTTGAAGCAGAAATAATTCAAAAGTTTAAATTTTACTGGAAATACTTTAAATGATGTACTTTTTAAATCATATTTCTAAGAAACACTTTAATTCGAGTTTTACCGCCCGGAGGGAACAGTTTGTTTAATTTCGCGAAAGACAAAGTTAATTAAGACTCAGTTGATAATTTGCATGGGCCGATGACATCTCCTGCAACACTTGACGTGTGGCGTGTGATGATGATGTGAATGTGAAGGGCCGGCGGTGTCAAATATCACCCGGTTGTCAACCGCCGATTTTCGGCCGTGCTCTTGTAGGACGCGCTTCCGTCGATCGTTCCGTTGATGAGCTTCGGCCCATTGGTCCCAGACGGACTCGAGATTGACTCGAGCTCTCCGGGCAGCTTCTGGTCGTGTTAATTCCGACTGAATCTCGACCTGAAATGAGTTCCGACTATCTCTTCACCTAAATGGGCAGTAAAGGCTAATGTAATGGGGCTTACTTTGGCCCGCACATCGGCCTGATGAGGGTAGCGCTGAGCACGTTGGGCTTCTTTTTGGTCTTTGAAACGGTCTTCGAAGTCTTGAAGGTTCTGGATGTTCTGTCTGAAATCTGGGATTAATTTTCGGGTAATAGAAGCTTAAAACCCTTATAAACTAAAGTTAAATAGCGGTTTATCTTGGACTAGTTAAGCGTATTGGTAAGGAACCTCTTAATGACGTTAACGGTAATATAGCTTACTGTAAGAATTCATTGCGCCGTAGCTGATCCATATAATGTTGTTTATCTCTTTCTAGCTTCATTTCACCTTGTTTTGCTCTGTCTTCCCACCATTCTCCTTGTTCTTCATCGTATCTCTCTCTTTTGGCTCTTAGTTCGGCCTGTATGTAATTTTACTCAGGTTGGTACACTTCGTTTTACAATTAACTTCAAATGTGTAAACTTACCTGACGTCGATTGAATTCTTGGTCGTACCTTTCGTTGGCTTCTTGAACTTGCTTTAGGTTTCGTTTGTCGTCGTAGTAAGCTTGGGCATCGGCCGTGTTAAGGACGTTACTGTAACGTTGTCCTTTCTCGAAATCGTCGACTTTAGCTCGTTCTTTCTTTTCAATGTCTTGCTCTAGTTCTATTCTGTACTTTTCTTTTTGTTTTCGAATTACTTCCTGGTCTTCGTCTGGTCGATATGCAAATGGTGGTAATACGTTCATCTGGATGTTGTAATGACTTATATTATTGTATAACTAGTTACAGAATAGCGTTACCAGCGGAAATCTTACATTATATTCGGTTAGATCACAATGTTTGTTTGTCACACAACTTACCGGTAGTAACTCTCTTCTACGTTGGTCATGAAACAGTTGGTCGTTCACTTTGTCTACATGGTTTCTGAGCTTTCGTTGCCACTCTTGTTCCTAGAAATTCCATTAGTTTTGTAGTTTTTTCTTCGACAATCTTTAAGTTAAGATTATTTTGGGTCGAACTTACATTATCACCCATCAGAGCAGAATCTGCACCATGTCTGTGTGGTCGTTGGCCGTGTCGTGTCAGTGATCGTATGCAGTCATCACATAGGTCATCAGCTCCAAACTCCTTCTCGAGCTGGCTAGTCTTGAATTGTTCTGCCAGTTCATTTGCACTTTTAAGTTTGCTCAAGTTCTCACTCAAGTGATCTAACTCCTTGGCAAATTGTTTTCTATCGTCATCGGGGCTTTTGAGATCGTTTAATGGTGAGAATACAGGCTTTGGGTCAGCTGGATATCCACCATGATCGTTGTCAGTTTGGGGGAAGGCTATGTCATCAAGGTCGACGGGTAAGGCGGGTCGGTCGAAAGATATGAGTTCTTGCATATTCAGACCGTCCATGGATTCTGCTTTGTCTAAATCTGGGAATACCTTGTTCTCGTCGAAAGGTATGCCAGCTAGGACCTTGGAGATCTTGGGGGAGTTCACTGAGAAATGGCGGATTTCGTCTAGAATTAAGTTACAGTATTATAGCTACACATATGAACTATAGATTTTGTGCCAAAGTTATCAATGACGTCAGTAGTAACATAACGACACTAATATACTGTTCAGTTCAGACTTATATGACACTTACTCTTGATAACCGGCTCGTGATCGTCTACCTTGTTTCCCAACCGGTCGTAGTAGTAGATTTTGCCGTAGCGCATTCACCTGCTACTGTCCGCCGAAAGGTCAGAATCTGTTTCTTCTGACCAAACCCGTCTGTCCGAAACGCCCAAACCGGATGTTAACATACAAGTTTAAGGTCGGATGGACTTGCAATCTCGACATGATTACGAGTTATGAACTTACTTCCGGACCCAATATGGCTAAGTGTTTTACTACTCAGGTGTATAATACGCCTGTTTTTTGTCTTTTCACATTTGGACGTTATTCTAATGACATAAGGTCAAAAAATGTTGAAGCTGGAGATGTTTTTTTGTTAAATTTCTTACAAAGGCGATTTATATTTTGCCATCAAACAATGTCACTAGTTTTACCTTACTGAGATTGGTGCGTAACAAAAATTCGTTTGATTTATAAAGTAACATGCTCCATTTGGGGTAAAATAACATGAAATATAAACACAAAATCACCCTCCAGTATAATACTATAGAAATCAACCTTTATTTGAACATTATCTACGACCTTAACACAACTTAAGGTCACAAATCTCTTCGCGAATAAATAGTATTGTAATCTGAGAGATCCACTGAGAAACAGAGAGGAACCGACGAATTGGACTGGCACGGTGAAGTTGAGTTTAGCCGAATCGAACTTGACTAGCCCATCCTGGCCCTCGTTTGCCGAACCGCAGCGAAGAAGCCCATTTCTTCATTCGGTGCGGAGCTTCACCTTGCTGCAAAATTTGCATATTAAAGTAGTAACGCCTATAAGTTTGTAGGCTTAAAGTATAATTTTTGATGTGACAGTATATAGGAAAATCAACGGAAAAACCTAAATGAATTCTATGAAAAATGGCTGTTTTTCGAACTTTTAGGCATAACTAGTTCAAAAACGGTATTCATATTTAAATATTTTTGCAAGACGATGTCTATGTAAAATATCATATCTTAGTGCAAAAGTTATTTTGAAGAGATTACGTGACGCAGTTATCTGCCATGTTATTGTGGTAACAAGATTACAAAGCGTAAGTAATAAGTATTGTTGTTTTAAGCGCTGAATAGTCATTTTAAAAATATTTTGAAATGTAAATATCATACAGGTATGTCTACGAAGCACGTGTACGTGCCATTTTATGTGAATATAAACAATTATAAAAGGTATTGTAACATGTAATTTAATCTCAAAGTAAATAGGTGTTTTTATATTTCTTTATTGGAATGTTTTTCTACTAAAGGACTTGGTAAGGGGTTTATGGATGGTACTATAGCTATAAGATTACTATCCTGAACTTTGTGACTTTCTTTTGATTTTTCCATAAAATTTTTGACCACGTCACTATTAATTTGTGAAATGATATTGTTTCCTAACAGATTAACAATAATTATAAACCCTTTACAATAACAATTTAAACTTCCTCCATAACAAACGGAAAAAACTACAATACCTACAATAACATACCCAAACAAGCATTGTTATTAGTCTAATATAAACGTATTGTTGTTACCCAAAGTATAAAAGTGTATCATAGCGTTTTCGCTTATATATTTATAGCTATATAAATACGCCTACTGGGCATATAATATTCGTATTGTTGTGGGAATGATGGCGGCAATGAATTAACTTACATCTTGGAGGGGCCACGACGGGTAGGGGTTGGCGATGAACATGTATTCTTCTGGCTCTTCCACGGAAACTGCAAATATCACAGACCAATAATTAAAAAAGAAATTTTATTTTTTCCGTTTTAGTTCAAAGAAGGCAATTTAGGCAGCTTCCAAAAAATATGTCATCATGACACTGCCAAAACAGACATTTACAAACATTTTAAGCTAACTTAAGGAGGTTGTAGCAAAGTTGGCTTAAATTTAAGTGTTTAAATTTACTTTAAATGACTTTGTAATATTGTTTACAACAAGATTGACAAACGTAGTTACGTTACGTAGGATCTCAAAATATCTTGACATGAAATCGAGATATAGACTGTCTCAAGAAAAACCCTTTTTTAGATAAAATTTTTACAATAAAAAGGTTTTTTAAAATTTAAGTTCAATTTTGATGCAACTACCATAATATAGATCATATGCTTACCAAAGACAATACCAACAAAACATGTTTTTATGATTTAGCTCCCATAAATTATTCTTAACACGGTAATATTTTTGTAAACAAAATCACAACTTCCTTATCCTACTGTAACATTTCAACTCATTTATCATACTTTACTACGTTACTGTTCTAAATCATGTTGTGGTATGTTCGAGCTAATAAACCATGTTACTCGTTATATCACAAAGTTGTAATGTTACAGGCAAACGGCTGGCAATAAATCTCTAAAAGGAGGGCCCAAAATGGGTCCCTTAGGCTGTTTCAAGTCCCGCGACACAAATTATTCGAATGTTCGAATTAAGCAAATTGACAGTTTAAAACAGTGTTTGGCCGTAAATCTACTGTGTCGTACTGTTTCAGAATCAATACAAACTTTAATTGTTTGAAAAGTTTAAAGGATTAAACTTATCAAAGTTGAAATCTTAAATTTTCGAAATTTTTCTAACAAAGTTGTCTGAGACTACTGTAACATAACTAATCCAACATATCTTGCTCTTTTCTATAGTCAATGTAAAATTTTGTAAAATTTGTTGTTTTACAAAACCAAACTAAACCACAGTAAAATGAAGCCAATTTCGTCATACGATTCACTGACCGTGCTGTAACGTATGCACGGTTACAATAACTTGTTATTAGCTCGTTTCCGTTACTTTAACCAAAACAAAAACTGGTTAAAAATACTCTCGAAAGTGTAAATCCACTTAAAAATGACAAATTGGTTTAAATTACAGTAATCCGACACCATAATAATACGGTATTAATGTCGTATCACTTACCACTGATCACGGCCATTACTATGGACAGTAGAACACACAGATGACACAGATACCGACTCAACATGACGCTACACAAGAAAGGACTGGACTGAACCGAAGCCGGCTTCACAAGTTCAAAAAAGACGGAAGGGGGGAGGGGGAGGGGCGGAGTTTACCCAAAAGTAGCGGTTACTGTAGAGTTAAAGCGAGAGGGCAGAAGGGTGGGGAGTAATGTTTAATAACTGTTAATTACCGTGGTAGATTGACCTTACAATGTCATCTACCTTACTATTACAGGCTCAAGAGTAACGACATGTCACTGTAATTGTCATCTAATTCAATTTACTTTACTTTCAATTATTTTGTAACATTTTAAGAGTTTCAATTGTGACAGAAAAAGGACGTTTGGACTAATCCAATTTGCATAATTTGACCAAGTATCGAGAGTTATACTGTGAATTTGCATATCACTTACAATAATGTTTTAAATATATACCTTTATAAATTTAACAAATTTTAAAAACTGTCCGAGAACTTTTGGTTTTAGTATTCAAATTCAACTTAAAATTTAAATTGAAATGCACCATTAAAGTTTAAATTTTGACCGTAAACTCCATACTCAAACAACCTTTTACCAAGTCATTTAAATGCCATACTCTCACAACTACAACTCACGTAGTACTAGTTTCAGAACAAGCATTGGAAACATCTGTTGTTGTAACATGTGGTATGTTGCGTGTCATGCTAATTACTTTGAAGTCTTACCAAAGTAACCCGAGATCTTTGATGATACGTACAGAATAACCTTAACAAACATTGTCATCACTCTTGTATTGTTATCATTAGATTGTTTACAACCTTACGGTTATTGTCATCATCTACTGTGTTACCATTCTTAACAGTGCATCATCCTTAACTGTGTTACCTCTTCTAACCATGTTATAAATGGCACAAAGTGGTTGATAACAAGATTACACACTGAGCTTTCGTGCCCAAACCTAAACAAAGACATAAAAATTCGGAGGATGGGATACAACGTGAGAGCCGCCTTCTGCGTCATGAATACTTATTCAGATGCGGAATCTGAAGGTACCGTAGAGGTTGTTATGTACTTTGCTGAGTCAGAACAAATATTATGTTTAAATTAATTATAATGATGTGTAACTATAGGATAAGTGATAATTGCAGAGTAAAAAGATAATATACGCTTGTATACTTCCAAATGTAAGACAGAGTAAAGGTTTGAATAGTAATGTAAAAACTTGATGCCAATAATCAAGGTGGTCTCAGAAATTGTTTTAAACTTTGAGTATTAATATCATAAAGTCTAATTAGCACTTGTGCAAAGCGTGAGCACGTTGAAAAAATTGATAAAAAGCTCTAAAATTTGATACCTATTCTCATGGCATTGTGTTTCACGTTTTTCCCTATTAAATTTGTTTTTATCACTTGAAACTTAATGTATTCAGGAATATATAGTATGGACATTATCCATGTATTTTCTAAAATAAAAAAAAATAAGCAAAAAACGTAAAATAAAGAATTATGGTAAAATACAATGCCAAAGTTTGCGAAAGGGCGATAAACAAATTTCAAAAAGCAATTTTTATCAAAATAGAAAACTCGCACTTTGTAAAACTGCTAATTGCAGTGATTTTTCGACTTAAAAAGTTCGAAATTTCACGTTTCACTTTGAAGTGCTTTACTTGGAGTGACCATTATATCATTTTAATAAACCTAAACACTTTCCAAATCAAATTAATCAAACTTTGCTAATTTTCCCACATTAAAGTGCATCAATCATTTTACACAATTTTAAAGTTACATTTTTTACAAAACAGTGTTAACCTCACGAAAACAGCTAAAAATGAACTTTTACTGTCCAACGCTCCTTTATGTTCACGTGTTCGATCATACGCCAGATATCAGTTCATTGCGTAAGCAGTTTAATATCAAAGATGGATATGTTCCGTATCTCCCAATCACCTCATCTGACTTGTTTTTCAGCCGATCCCCCCAGTGCACGTGATCCTTTATTCTCCCAACAGCTGCTGACCCATTTAATTCAGATTTAAAATGCCCTCGGGCTCGTTTCGGTGTCCTGTTACCTTTTGCAATGGACCGGACTGATAAGATGTTGTACTTTCATTAAGCGATAAGACCAGACGGAATGTGGAATTGAATCAGTCTGATTCCTTTCGTCCTGGCCGTCCTTTCTGTCCCAGCTCTTTTTTGACCGCCTTTTTGTAACAAAAAATGCAGATTTTGGAATTCGAAAGCCTTTTTCGAAGTTTTTTTCATAGAGACCGTTGGGTAAATAAAGAAAGGCGACACTTTTCTATCAGGGCTTAAAAGTCGCTACAAATGGTGGTTATCAAGGTGGTTATCAAGCGAATTACAAGTTCCTTAATAGTCGCTCATTGTTTTACAAATTATGTTAGGTCTTCCAGAATCTCGGGAATGTTTACGACCTTCTGTTTTCGGGAAAGAAAGCCCTTTTTGGTTGGAAAAGTTGAAATTTACTTGCTGGTCGCATCTCTTATAATAATTCATCCCTTAAAATGACGTTCGCGGGGTTTTGTGTCTGGTCGGTCACTCGGAAGGCGGGCAGGGTCTTTCTGGATGAGAGCGAGGGCAAGGAAAGGGCGAAACCTTAAAAGAATTGGCTTTTATATTGTCCTAGACATTATATTACACTGAACATTCTGTCCGTCCCTTTCACATATTATTCTTCTGTCATTAACAAAGTGCAACAACCTAATCTTTGTCGTCTTTTTGGCATTTTTTTAAATATGAACCACTTTTTGCTAGTTTTCTAGGATTCGAAAACCTTTTTCAAAAGTTGTGCCATTGTTTATAAGATTCTAAAACTCATCTTATTTATATTTTTGAATTTGTTTATATTCATGTAAATATAAATGAGTTCCAGAGAACAAAATAAATGTCTATGCAACTCAACTTTATTGCCTGAGGAGTTTGGCCACGAAATGTGTGCTGGTTTACTTTGACAACGAACAGTTTAAAAATTAGACCGGAATGCAGCCGGAAAACGCGCTGTTTTAGTTAAATACGAGCCATAGAGGGAGGGGGGAAGAGCAGCCTTAAGGCCATGTTATTCCCGGTGTTTTTATGTTCACCTTGCAATTGCAAGAATAATCTGCCCACCCATTGAATCTGTTTAAAGCGCCAGTTTGCAACCTTCTTAACACTTTCGCTTAACACATTCGCGTTGATTAACCGAAGTGTGCCTCTCTATGATGTTATAATTGATGTTTAGGTAGGGTTCCCCGATGGGAAAGAAGAAAGTCGCAGATTCCGACGGTCGGGAACCGGTACGATGGCAGCCCAAGGCCCTGGACGGCGGCTACGGCTGGGCGGTGGTGTTCGGCTCGTTCTGCATTCACGTGTTTGCCGATGGATTTGTTTATTCATTCGGAGTTATAGCCGAGAGTCTCGTCAGCGTGAGTTCTGCACTTGTATTTAATCCGTTTTATGTAATTATGGCATCTAATATTAGGCATAATTAACATGTTTTTCACGGTAATTAAGCCACGTTCCCAACATATTAAACGTTCACAGTTTTTGTTTATTAAACAACCAGCTAGCTGTTTAAAATTAACCTCGTTTTTATGAAAATTACGAGTTTTTGTGACAATTCGTAATTATGAAAGTGACCTTTGAAAGCTTTTAATGACAATGTTTCGAAAGTAGAGGAGGCTGAACAACACGAAATGTACAATTGGAAATAAAGGGAATAGACTTTGATTACTACCAAGAACTATATTAAAGTTTAAAATTCAAGATTTTTGGTTTTCGACATTTGTTTTCAAGTTCAGATAAACAAATGTTCCTTTTCCTAATTGACCTATCGAGCTCAGGTGGATTTCTATCATAAGAAAAACCATTGGTCTGGCACGTCATCTTAGATTAGTCACGGAAGGCTTAAAATAGACTTAAAGACCTAACCTGACATTAAGAAAATGATGACATTACATTATAATTGATAATACACTTGAAACAGCAATAAGGCTCCTCAATAAAGCAATTTCAGGAATTCAAAGCCACAAATGCCGAAACCTCACTTATCTTATCCCTACTGACTGGTCTGATGCTGGCAGCGGGTCCAATCGCTTCAGCCGTCTGTAACAGGATCGGATGTAGGTTAACAACAATAATTGGTGCCATCATCGCCTCAATAGGATGTGCCTCATCGTACTTTGCGTACTCTATGAACTACTTACTTGTCTCGGTGGGTATCGTGATGGGATTCGGCTTTGGAATGATGTACTGTCCTGCCATCGTCATAGTTACCATGTACTTCGAGAAATACAGGTCTTTGGCTACGGGTGTCACAGTTTGTGGAGCTGGCGTGGGAACCGCAGTGTTTTCGAAAATCATCGGATTCTTGATTGTGCACTTCAACTGGCGCACGGTGTTCCTTATTTATGCAGGTATGCTAACATATCTTGGCAAAAAAGTAGTTTAATTGGCCTCGCATTTGTCCTTTAGGACAAAGACCTCATAGACAACAGTATCATAAGTTTGTTGGTCAAAGTGTAGGCAAAACATCCTCCTGTATTCTGAGCACTCCTTTCTTTGCATATTTTAGATGCTTTTGCAACAATTTACTTTGTTTGTTTACAGGTGTTGTATTACTCTGCATTCCTTGTGGTGCCTTGTATAGGCCGATTGCCTTCGAGCCCATCTACAATGACGAAGACAAGAAAGAAGAGGAAGAAGAAGAGGAAAAAGAGAAAACAAAAGCAGAACCGAAAAAGAATGGCATCGTATCAAACGTTAATAATCATTTGGCGGTCGGAGGGATCAGATCAGCTGTGTCACACACAGGAATCAACGAAGACCCTAAGGAAAACAACCTACAAAGGGTACGATCCCTCGGGGGACATTTACACAAAACGTCAGAAGCTTCGGTATCTTCCCTCGGATACCTCAATGTAAAGGATGTCTTCTACGGAAGATCAGTCACTGAACTCAAGGATTATAACGAGAAGATTCGTTCTGTAGCCTCATTGCCATTAGACCACAAAGACTCACTGTCAAGGAGAAAGGAAACCCATCACTCCAACGTCGATATCCTCAAAGAGTTACCAGAAGAAGACGAGAACGACGACAGCACGGCCACAAGTGCTAGCAGAGCTATCGAAATGTGGAGGTAAGTGAATACTTATAATGTAAACATATTACCATAAGTTATCATAGTACCTTCCAAACACATAAACGCTGTAAAAACAGATTGCATATATAGAATAACTGACCAAAATCTAATTTCAGAGTTCTGAAGAAGATGCTGGATCTGTCGCTGTTCACAGACCCAGTCTACGTACTCTTCGCGGCTTCCAACTTCTTGACCAGCATTGGCTTCAACGGACCTCCGATGTACATGCCTATGAACGCTGAAAACATACTCAAGGTCAGCAAACAAGATGCTGCTACAACGGTTTCTGCCTTCGGCTTGGCCAACCTGCTCGGCCGAATCGTCTTCGGAATGATCTGCGACAGAGAACTACCGTTCAAGTACGGCAAAGACACAACGACCAACCGGTTGTGGATCTACAACTGGACCTTGATGTTCAACGGAATAGCGTGCTGCTTCGTGTTCATGATGACCGACTTCAACGCCTTCCTCTTCTACTGCTTCTCCTTTGGCTTCCTCATATCATCTTACGTGTGCTTGACATCCGTGGTACTAGTGGATCTAATTGGAGTGGAAAAACTTACAAATGCGTTTGGTCTACTTCTACTGGTTCAAGGTATTGCCACTGTTGTTGGACCTCCAATTGCTGGTGTTTTGTACGATATTACTGGTAATTATGACTGGACCTTCCTCTTCTGCGGCGTCTGTCTCTTCTTGAGTGGTGCCATGATGTTCGCGGTACCATGTCTGAAGAAGAAAAATGAAAAAGACGTGAGGTTAGAAGACCCAGAGACTACAGCATTGTCGCCCATGGTCGCTTAATCACATATCAAACGTTCTACCTTCTTATGTTATATCAATTTACATATTATGTTATGTTGATGGAATAGTAATGTGCCTTTGTAATTTAACGACAGTTAAAAAACAGCTTTTATAATCACACTACCCAAAAACTATCATTTTGTTATCTTTTACCGGTCATTTCTTATTGTCTTTTACAATGAATAACATTCCTCTAAAGTAACATTTGGCTCGTTGTTATCATGTATTTACAATCGGTTTTACCCAGCAATATACACAGAATCACTTACTTGTAAACTTGTTAAACGGTTGCTGAATCCATAAAACTTCCAGAGTTTTCAATTACTGAGAGCATTGGCATCTGTTATTTGATTAAATTTGAATTACAAATATTGTGAACACTTAATTTACTGTATTTTCTGTAATTAATCACCAGAAAATATAAAAACACATCAAAAACCATTTCAAAATCGAATTTACATCTTTTTTCAAATCCGGCGCGGAATTTGATCAATCCGTTCGAGACCTACGCGCCAATAGGTTCTTTGAAATTGACAAAAAATTTTTTTTGATTTTCTTTGAACAAATATCGAATAAAATGGCTGCTGTGTGGTCAAAAACTTTTGTCCCACCTGGTGCCAGGCAATTGGAGCATCTAAAAGAAAATATCAATGACAATTCGGTAAGCATGACATTGTTCTGCGCTTGAATATTATCCTTTTGGATTTGGACGTCTTTTCTGAATAATTTCAACCAATTTTTCTTGTTTATGATTGGGTTTGGACTATTTTGATTGATATTTGATTATTGTTTTAGCTTTACTACTTCAAGCACTACGACTCCAACGACACTCAAGCTTTTCGGACACGGAAGAGGACTGATCTTACACTCGACGTCTCTTGGAACTCGGAAAGCGAGATTGCCTTCTACCGCGATGGAATCCCACATTCTGACGATTCTGGATTGATTCATCAAGGTACTCAAACAGACATGGGCCTTTGTTTTGACGATAAGCATCAACATCTTGTGAACTATTGTGTAAGTTGGTTTTCAAAGTGTTGTTTAGGTGTAATTTTAGGTATGTGATGGTTTGGGCAGCGTATTTTGTCTATATGTGTGGATGTTGCGATAGATTGGGTAACATCTAGGGTTTTATAATGCAAAAAAGTATTGTTAATGTTGTAGTGTCGCCTAATATCTTGATTTAAATTGTTTAGCTAGGCAAGGCTTTATTTTAGTTGGTTCCGATCACATCTACACTGTCTCCAACTTCTGACTACTCGTCTCCAACTTCCCCGAACACCTTCCAGTTTCCATCTCCGGCTCTTCCAGTCTCTCCATCGACCCGCACCAAACAGGTATTCGACTTTAATTTGAACTCGTCGGCTGCCAACTTTGCCAACAAAACTTTGCTAAACGACAGCCGAAAGAAGCACCAGAATACTTTCTGTGGATTTTGCTACAACAATGCGAGAGTTAATGTAGGTATTTTGGCGGTTTTTACTTATTCATATTGTTATAGATAAATGTTTTTGGTTCATGGTGTTTTTGTTGTTTATAACGTATGTAATTGTTTTTGGACTATTTCTAATAGAAACTTGATATTATTTTAAATCTTTGCAATTAAAATTATCTTTTCCAGGGAATCGATGTTTCTGGGCCAGGTCGTTGGTCGGAGCACAATCTTCGTGATGTGGATGGCAGAGTAACCTGTCCTTGTCTTCGTATGTTTCAATGTCCTCTGTGTGGCGCGTCCGGCGATCAGGCTCATACTCAACGTCATTGTCCCAAAAGAAACCGTGAATAGCCTCAGGGAATTTTTTTGTTAAACTCACTCAAATTTGGACTAATGTTATTGTTAATAAATTGATTGTTATATAAACGTGGTAATGATGGTAAAATTGTTTGATCAAATCTTTTATTTTTTTAAATTCTGCAAATTTTGGTCTTAAAGTTTATGCACATTTGGAATCTTGTTTTATACTTTCACTAAACGTTGATTCTGTGCTTTTTTGGCCGGGTTTTTATTCTTTTCAGTTGATTTGATGTTTAAATATTGCAAAATTATTACCCGATTGCTCTTTTTAAAATTTAAAGAATTTAAAAATAGCATTGTTTGTAGACGTATAATTAAAAACTGTCAACATGTTTGTATATGCTTGCAACGTGTCACTATGACCTCATTAGCCGGGTCCGACGTATTTCTTTCATACGATCATACTGAACACTTGATTAAACATGACAAATGTATATAAGGCAAACGAACATGTTATGCTTGTTTAATATTCGGGATGCGGTTAAATCTTCTTAAGCTCGTTCTATTATTTGCTTTGTGCTATTTGGCACAGTCAGCCATCCCAGCACTAAAGATCAGCGATGCTGACATAAAGGACATTGCGCAGAAGATGAGGGACAGCGACACCGAGAAGCCCAATTTCTGTGAATTTTACATTGACTATCAAGGACATTACGATGGTGGAGAGTCTGACTACGCCAGTCAATCGTAAGTATGAGGATTGAAAGGGTACTGAAACTAATACTGATGTTATATTCGTATTTACATTGAACAAAGCCATCTTTCTTTTAATCATTTTATTTTCAGGTTGACTAAATGGATTCGTCCTCAAGTACTGCAACAACCTAGCTACAAAGCACTCTTGGATTTGGTACCATACTTCAATCCTCAAACTGGTGTGGCTGAAGATGCCAGTCCAGCTAAAGTGACCAAGCAGAGAGCTTTTATCATGGCGGTGTTTAACAGTGGTCCTTTCAAGCAGTTGATCGATGTTCTGAGAAAGAGTAACCATCCCTTCGCAAAGTCTCCAGATACTTTGAAGCAGGCCATGTACGATATGTGGTTTGGTACCTTTTCTCGTGCCAGAGGAAAACAAGATTCATCTGCTTTCGAACATGTGTTTCTGGGGGAGGTAAGTTTTTTTTGAATACGGTTTTTGGGGTTAATTTAATACAAGTTGGTGTTAAGAAGTTTGAACTTATAGTTTTTTTATATACGGTTGTACAAAATGGCAGAATTATTGTTTTAGGCCAAAAACGGTGAAGTATCAGGCATGCACAACTGGGTAGTGATCAATCAGTTGGAGAACGACGAGAAAAACAAACTCAACTACAGAGGATTCATCATCAAACGAGCTGTAGGTTCTTCTACTATAATATATGACTGTTATTTTGCCATGCTTTTTTTTGTTTTAATGGAAAATTATATTTTAGGACATTATCGCATCAGCCAACTTCAAATGGGGCAATTTGGTGAAACCGACCGGTAGTTTCCTCATGGGCACTTCTCCAGCCTTCGACTTTTCACTTTTGTCAATGTGTTTCTTGGCCAGAAGAGGAAAGGGTACAAAGTGTGAGGTAGGGAAACGTACAATGAAAAGAGGCAATTTGAAAATAATTTTAATATTACTTTTTTTAAAATTATTTAAATTTTGAAAAAGGCAACTTTCAAAATGGACATTTTATGCGGGATTGCAACATCATGCCAAAATACTAAACTATACTTTACAAAAATAACTTCCTAACTATTATAATAGTTATGATGTCGGTATAGACCTAAATATTTAAAAAACGAATTCAGACCGTGATCGACGGCTGCCCGGTAAATGTGCAAAGTTATGATTTGAGTCAAAACGGCAAAGATTTTATCGGTACTGTTTATCCAGAACCAGGACCATCAGCACCAACCTGTATGTCGAATTTCAAAGCGAGAGCCGGCGCTTCGAAACAGGGCTGAATCTTCCCCCAGGGCAACAGAATCCTTGGCAACAGTTATATTACACTACATCACATCTATATACATTCCACTCAGTTTTTTGTTCATTTGAGAATTTGCATAAACTCACAGTTAATACTACTGGTTACCTTAGATAAACCTATAGGTAAATATTACTGACTTATGGTTATTTTCTAAAACAATGTTGTTTCACTATAACATTTACACGTGGTTATAGTAGTGCTTAATATAATGTGCACATACGAACATCTTGAAACTGTTAGCTCGCAATTAGGGTTAACGTGTTTAATGTAGCTGCTTATGGCCATAAAGCAGTTCGGAATGAATCAAAAGACCTAGTACATTATCATTTTAATTTGATGGGAAAGCACGATACTTTTGTCTTTTCCTACCTAATACGATTATGCAATTCAGTTGTTTTGGCCAAGTTTACAGTGGTAGTAATAGTTATTGTTACCTTGAGTTTGTTTTACAGTCATGATCGTCGTATCTTCAAGAACTCAATTAGCAGAAGATACGATAGTAAAAGAGATTACTTTGTCGATGACTTTCCTTGTTACCAGCTGGTTGGTGACAGTGTTAACAAAACTTTTCTACAGTATGCTAAGAGCTGGAAGCCAAATAAAAATAAGTTTATTGACTCTGTATACCCAACCAATGATAGTATTGACTGTAGCCAATTGAAGGATATGTATGACTTTAATGATGCTCCATTGTCTTCAGAGGAAGCCGAATATCCATTGGCCTACGGGTTTCACATATACAAGGACATATCACAAGTATTGGCAGTCCTTAGCACTTTCTATCATCCTCAGAATGCTTACTGTATCGGCGTGGACTCGAGGAGTACTGCACTCTTTCAGAACAGAGTAAAGCTATTGGAGAAGTGTTTGGGCAATGTTACTGTCAAAGTAAGTAAGTTCTGATAACAGTATGTTAAAAAAAAAGTTTGGATGGTAATAATTTAACATTAATATGTAATATTAACATACAGTATGACTTTGTAAGCTGTTTGTATTTCAGATATTTGAAAACGTGCGTTGGTGCTCAAAGGGCACTTTGAATGCTTTATATGGATGTTTCTCGTACTTGACATCTCTTGATCATCCTTGGAGGTACTACCAGTACATATCTAACAACGACCTTCCTCTCAAGACTAACTTTGAAATGGTACAGATATTCAAGAACTTGAAGGGAGCTGTCATTACTGAGCTTGTCAGACCACAAAAAGCAGAAACTGTAAGGTTACTCTTTTTTTAATATACTTTCTAGTTTTAGTGAGTAAAGCTGTTGTTGTTTTGACTACTATAATGTTATGTTAACGTGAGTTTAAAAAGGATGATAATTATTTTTTAGAAGTTTACAGTAATCCCGGTGTACAAAGCCTCAATGTCCGCTATAGTAAGTAGAGAAGCGGCTAACTATGTTGTTGTGAATTGTACTATAACGCAGTTTATATTACATCTACTACGGAAGAAACCGTTATACGCATGCCCAGATGAATTACTGTGGGCAACATTGTTTGGTAACAAGGATGGTATGTGGTAAAGGCTATCTTATCTTAGGATAGATCACTTCTTTTTACAATGGTTGTAAGATCTGTTCTTTGTTACTTTGTTTAACGCTTATTTATATTACAGTATTCTCAGCCCCTGGATCTTTTGACTATACGTCTATGAGGTATGTATATGTTAAACAAATAAAGGAAAATAGGAACAAAAGATTGATAGTAAACGCTACATCTTCTAAAGCCGAACCGTTTATGTTATCTTACTATTATATTCCAAGATACCAAGTGTGGAGTGGGTCGCCTAGGAAGTGCAACGGTATGTCGTTTATATATAGGGAATATATGGCTATTTTGGTCGATAAATACTTCAAAACGCAACGAGTTTTATATTGACTATATTTTTTGTGTGTGTTACAGTATATTTTTCATAATCTATATAGCAACAGTATATTACAGTAACATAATACAGGTAAATTTGTACACGCTTCGTGTGTATTTGGAGTCAGAGACTTACCCATGTTGATCAAAAGACCTGAACTCGTGGCGCACAAATTGTACTCTGACTTCCAGCCGGCTGCCTTTTACTGTTTGAGGAAGATGGTAAAGGAGCGTGCTTTACAGTATGAACAGATGTTGTTCAAGGGTACTGTATATTCAGAACTGGCACATGTCCAAGTACTTATGGGCCAAAACCCTGAAAATGTCAAGTTTTTTTACTGCTTCTCTTACTAGGTCATATATATTATATTATACTTTGTACATGTCACTAACATATGTTAATACTTACACTATAATATGTTGAAACAGTAGAACTTGCGGGTAAGTCAGCATATGTACACTTACTTTTGATATCTTCTTAGAAGTATATTAAAAATAGAAAAATAGTTTTACCGGGAATACATCTACCATTCCATATCGTCGTATGTTGTTCTTGTCACATAATACCGGGTAATTTATGCAGATACGGAGCCAACGTGCCGTGATGTAATATTTTTTGCAAAGATGTTAATACAGTAAAAACAAGACAAGATGTAGGTATTTTGAGTTGTGTCAGAGTAATTTGCTCTAAGCAGCCGTGACATGTTGTTCTCTGTTCTGTACTTTAAAGTAAGGGTTTTGTCATGTAGATGTCATTTGCAAGATGGCATGTCATAGGGGAAGTTTCCTTCTATAGAATGGTGTTACACTATCAAAGTATATTACACTAGGGCTATCTATGTAGAGGGTATAATGTAGACGTATCTTTTCGTATATATTGTTTTTGAACTTTGATAAAAAAGTACAGTATAGTGTCTTTTATTGAGTTTGTATAGGCCTACATGTACTATAAAGTTGCATGTAGGCAACTTTGGAATAGATACGATAAGCCATCGTAACAAGATGTTTGCTTTTGGCTATTGAGAAAGATTATTACTTTCCGGACTACCTAATACATCATGAAGGTGAATATTGTGGTCTCTGTCATGAAATAAGAAAAGGTTTAATGTTGTAAGGTATACTGAATCCCTATCTTCGAAGATGTTAAGACTTTTGTTTTCGTATGTTTATGGTCGTATCTTACTCTTGGTAGCTGTTTGAGGACTTTCAACTGATTATTTTTACTACCATATCTTGTTGAATGTCTGTTTGTGTATATAAAAATATACTCTAAGATATATTCATATTACAGTGTATTTATTTACATTTACATTACACATATACATTTATACATTGACATATTCTTTATACTATGTTACATAACTATGTCAGTTTATAATAAATAGGTATATAACTTACGGTTCAAGTGTTATGTTGTTATAGGCTCACTTTTACGACTATATAACAAAGATGAATCAGAGGTTGTTTACCATATTATATAATGTAACCCAAAACAATATTGAGGATTGTATCCCGCGACACGTTTGTAGATGCAATTAGTATCGTATTTAGTGTTATTTAGGTTGTAAAGTAAACTTTTTATATTGTGAGGGTATATAACACAATGTTATAGGTTTACATATACATAGCACAGTAAAACTGCGATTTTAAGAGTTTGTTTGTGTCTTATATATAACGTAGGTTTTCACGAGCGAACTTACTACATATATATGTAGTTGTTGTAAAGTACATGTTCTACAGTGCAAACATACTATAGTGTACCAAAACTTACCATACAAACATGGTGTATATGCATACATCATATATATAGTATATATTATAGTATAAATAACTTGTGTTATTCACAAACTTGTGTCCAACCAGTCGTGTGCTGTACTTGATGACTATGACTGTTTACTTATTTTTCTCGAGGATGATGACATTGCATTGTTGTGGAGGGATTAAGCACATCGTCGTATTTCGAGAATGTAGTGCCATACATGTCTTGGTAAATATACATACCACAGTTAAATTTACTTTGTGGTAAATACGAAAATTGTTATTTTGGCAGACATGTCGGGAGTGGTATATATGGGTGTGGGTAAGATGGCATTTGAGGCTGTTATGGTATGTTGGGGTCAATTTTTTAGTATGTTGAGAGTACCTTGGTATTTTGACTTATAAACGTTCTTTACCTCGATATGTTGATTTATAGAAAAACTTCTTGAAGATACGATGTACATACTACTGCAGTAGTATACTGTAATTTCAAAACTTGTACTGCCATTATTATATAACGCATAAAGGCCGATTACCTTGACATATCTAATACTCCTTGTTGGTATCATCCCATCTGTGTCGAATACCTTGAGGCTATTTCAGTGACACGGAAATGTGTTTGAATATTTATAAAGTGTTTTTGAGAGTTTTAGGGCTTTCGATGTTAATCTACAGACGAGTATTATCTCATTGTGTGTGCACAAAGACTAGTTACTGTGGTGTTAAAATGTTTATTGTTACAGTATTATCAATTTTGTTACCGTGAATAGAAAGATCTTTTACAATTTATGACGTTTTATTGTTATGTTTGGTTAAAATAATAGTAAGTATTTGGGGTGTTAAAGTAGTGTTCACAGTGTTTTACTATCAGTTGATAGTTGGTATCTATGTGTAATGGGGTCCTACATCAACGTAATGTTTACTTCTTTAGTTTCGTTTTCAAAAGCCATGTATAACTTTATTTTTATTAGCTATTTTGCGATTATCTATTTTCTTTTAGACCAAATTACTGTAGTATTACTAAATCATGATACGACTTGTTACAGAGTTATAAAAATACATGTTTGGTATCTTTGGGTCGTATGTTGGCTTGTCTTTATCCTTCGAAAGTGCTGCTTTAATTGAGTTTTGTTGACTGTTACTTTAAAGTCTGTAATGAGTAACATACGAGGATTTACTAAGCTCTTTAAATGTCATCTTGTTTTGTTTGAACTTTTGGTTGGGCTAGCTGTCTACGAAGTTTTGTTTATTAAAAATGTTATCTATTCTTACCTTCGAATATTAAAATTTAAAATTTTCGAAATTACTGATTTTAAAGTATTAAATTTCATCGCCCTTTTATGAAATTACTCTGTAAAGATGTCCTTGATTCCAGCTAACCATTTGCATATTACACTTGGCCCACGCCTCAGCCAAATCTGTATTCAGAGCATGGCTTCGCTTTGAGTGAAGCCGATTGGCTTCGTTTGCAGTAATTACTCAGTAGTTGACAGCGCCAAACTTTTTGTTATATAATGTGACATTTTTAGTTACAATATTGAATATTTTGATACAATATTGAACTAGTACAGTCAACATATACATACGTTACATTGTAAAGTTGTTTTCTATTTTACAACAGCTGTTAAGCTTTGAATACTTTAAAGTCTGTGGATACGATGTAAAGTAACCGTCATGATATTATTCCTAATCTTTAGTGTCTACAGCGTCATCTCGACTACGTGCGACTTGTGATTACAGCTTTGCTCGGCTGCAGATTTGCCTAATCCCAATTAGTTTCTGGATATGTATGTTTCTGTGGGCTAATTACTGCACATTCAGAAAAACGGTGGTCTTTACTTCTTTTACATTTGTCACATCAGACGTCAATATAACTCTTGCAAACTTACATCGTATGTTGGCTGTTTTGCTCTTGCCATGGTATCATTGACATTTTACTGCGGTCTTAAAGGAAAATGTCTCGGACCTTTAATTTCAAGCTTGCGTCATGTTAATTTTGGCACGAATCTTTTCTTTTTTGATCAAAATATGACATATCGGTCAAGAAATAAATAGAAATTCTTGTAAATAACTACTTTTAAGGATGAATTTCCAAAGACTTTTTGACCGAGATCTTAGTTTTTTTTCGTTTTAAAAATAAACTTTCATTTAAAAATTTTTAAAGTTTTTTAACTTTTGCACAATGCACTTGTCCAAAATCAAGCACAGTAAACCCTTACTTCGTTATTTGTTTTTCCAATATATTTTGTGGCATTTCGTCTTTTCTTGATTTTGGTCTATTTTGAAACTTATTATGCTGTTTTTTCAAATATGCGGACAGTACGATCTTATAGCTTGAGTTAGCGTGTACCAATTTATTTCTTTTGTGATTAAAAGTGGTGATTCAGCCATCTTAACTATCTTGTATTTTGTTACCTATTCATTTGATGATACGTGTTTTGAATTATGCTTCCGTGTTGTAGATACGATGTAAATGATGAAGAATAACATTTTGAAGACGCACATTTCTATGCAATTTCTTAAAATTCACGTTTTTAAAAGTCTCTCTCATTTCTAAAAATTAGGTAACACTTTTTAAATTTTTTTTTGGCAAAAAACATTTGAAATTTACTGATAAAATGTTAACATTATCGAATTAATTACTTTTCAGCCTAATTAAAGCGTTTTATTACCTAAAATAAAGAAAAACTAAAAGTTTATTACCTAAAACAGCTCTGTTTAGATTTTCCGAGGACTTTTGCAACAACAAACTCTGTAAAAACGTTTTCAGCGACATAGTAAATATATATGACAGTGACTCGAACTGTCATATTGGTTTAGGTATCTTTCGCTGATTGCTTTTGACACTTTTACTGTAAAATGGCGCTACTGATAATAATCTCGCCTTGTATGTTGCATTTCGTTAGGATTTGATTATCTTTCATCACAGTAATATTCAACTTGACTAAATCTTCCGATTACTGTAGCTATTTATGGGATGTAAAGAGGATGTAACATGTGCACGTTCCACTACATACCAGTTGTTTGTGGCTAATACTGTGCGAGATTATGCTGGGTACTAGTTTTTATTGTTACTGTGTTTATGTTTGTTACCTTATGTCGACAACAAAGCGTTAAGTCGTATATTGTACATGTTTTGGGGTATATCTGCCCAAAAACACCTAAACTGAGGTTTTATGGGCCAGAGATTGGGCTGTTTTTTATTTCTTGATTAAGGTATAATATTGTCATTTCTGTCAGAAAAAGTCGTATTTTATTTGTTTTAATTTGACTGCAAGATGCATTCAGAAATCTTATAGACAACACGGTAAAACCTTTTAGAACATTCTAAAGCAACATATTTTAAGACAAAAATAGTAAATTTCGACTAAAGTACTACTACAAGGTTGGAAAATACAAAATCTTTTTGTGTTAAAAATAGTACTAAAAAGTACATTTTTATCTTTTTAAGTACGTTTTTTCAACTTTTGAGTACGTTTCTGTCTTTTAGTAAAAACTTTGTAAAAACTTTTGAACTGTACTAGTTCGGCCAATTAGTCACGGTAATTGTGTTACTTTTATGTAAATACGAGATTCAGCGACAGGCCCCCTTTAATTAACAGCCTGACGGCTGGCTGATCGAGCGACGTGCCCGCCGTGCTTGCCCTAAGGGGGTTTCTCATTTGCATAATTGAAAGTTTGGGCGTGACCAGCATCTGGCTAAAAATATTCTCGTTTAGCTGTTTTGTGCTCATAATCCACTTTCCGAAACATTTTCCCAGGTTTTCCGCGCATTCCCTCCGGCGATATTTTCGAGGATTTCGAAGACTAATTCGATTTGCTTTTATGGCCGAGAACAGGCCATTGCTTTAAACCAAAACTTGTCATAATAACATTGTCATGTCTGCAACAACAACTTGATGGGGCTGGGTTTATAGATAATATGAAGGAGAGGGGGTGGATAATATAGAGGAGAGGGGGTGGATAATCTAAAATATAATTTTGAGGTCTAAAAGTTTATGGAGTTGCTTACCTTTGGCTTTTTTTCTATTTTCTTGCCTTTTTTGGTGACTAAAGTACTAATTCAAATTGTTTCGCTTTCTGGTCAGAAAATGCGTAGAAGAATCTTTATTGTTATATCACTTTCTTCGTTTGAATTTTTGATTTTATTGACTTTTGGTCAAAAAGTAATTGGAAAAATGTAAATTTTAAGCTTTTTATTTCACACTTTTATTTTATTTCTAATTTAAAGTTAATTGCCAACTCTAATAACGTAATTTTAAACTGTTTTTCACTCATTTCATCTAAAATAAATGGAAACTACAAAAAGCCTTTTGTTTTTCGTATTTTTACATTATTGTGGTCCGATTTGTGTTTAGTATACGATTAATTTTGAGTACCATTTTGAATAATTTCAGTATTTTTGTAAAGTTATGTTAGCATATTTGTTCAATTTCTGAAATTTGCCGTGACAACGTCGGTCCTCGCGAACGTTTCTCTATAGGAAACACTTAGAAATGGTTTGTCAACTTCTGTCGACTTATTTTTAAAACGGTTTTTTTATTTTCTTGAGCAATTTTTGAATTTGTAGCAGATTCTAGTCTTTTTTCAAATATTTTGAAAAAATGTTTAAAATTAGTCTTTAATTCTGTATCTGGTTAAGTTCCCGTAGCGTCTGAGAATGTACTTTACCGTGGCATTCCATGGAGTAACCTTTGCCTAGTTTGAGCTTAGTGTCATCCCAACATTAACAACCTCAATTTGTATTAGCGTTAATCCTTGTGAAACTGTGATTATCGCGGAAGGCGGGTCAATCTTCCTCTCTCCTTTGCCTCAAGGCCCTGAGGCGTGAGAACGACGAAACAACGCCAAATAATTTCAGACGAATCGGGGGACGACGATGAACGAATCGGTCCCCGACGACCTGTTCCTGGAGCCCCCACCGGCCGATGCGTGGTGCTTCGACCTGATCATGTTCTACAAGACCACGGCCGAGGACGACGAGCAGGCCAGGAACGTGCTGCTCCAGCTCGAGAGGTAATCTTTGGCTTCTTTGGCAAATTATGCTAATTATTTGGGGCTGGCTAGTCTTTGGTGTGTACTGCAATGTATTTTGGGGTAAAAATAGTACGAAAGGCGTGGTACTACAATTTTGCAAAATATTTCAGTACTATATTGCGCTAGCTTGGTACTAAATATTTTTATATTATGGTAGTTAAAGTTAACTTTTTCTAAAAAAGAACCAGAATTATATTGTAGTAGACACGACTGATCCCACTTCCTGATGTAGCGATTTCTGTTTTGGAATTTGTTTATTTTCAGCTACGCCAGATTCAGCTTTGTCGTGAACGGAGTAATTACTTGTTTACTGGCCTCGTTCGGCCTTCTTGGCAATAGTATGTTCGTATATCAAGTAAGCTTAATCCTTCTTGTACTTGTTGTAATTATAGGCCGTCTGATGACGGCTACTGTAGTTTTCGTGTTTGATCTGTTACAGGATTACTGTAATTTTTACTTGAATTTTTTTTGTTTTACTGCAACATTGTTCAGTTACTGTAACTTTTTGTGGCGGGATACTGTATCTTTTAATATTTGTTGTCTTTTAAAGTTATGTTATGATATATATCTGTAAATTCCCATACATGTCGCACTTTACTTGAATCGACATCCCCAAGGTACGATCGTATTTTCAGATTCACAAGTCGAGGTACTTTTCTCGACGCCTGGCATGTCACCTTACCATGTTGTGTATGTGGGACATGGCCTTGTTGTTATGTTGTCTATTAACTTATGGTATCATATCACTTTACTACGGCATCATGCCGTTCGTGGGTATTATCGCGTATCTCCTCTACTTCTTTCAACCTTTTGCCAGTTTCTGTGTTACTGGTACGATATGGCAGGTCCTAGCTATCACGATAGAAAGGTATGTCATACTTTGTTCTTTACAGTTTTATTAGAAATTACAGTTTGTTGTAGTTATAGGTATATAAAAAAATAATGACATAAAAAAGCTTTTCTATGTAATTTTTGACTTGAAATATGACGAAATTGACTTATGTAAAATACCATATTAACTTGTTTTTGAAGTTATATTGTTGTAGGTACACAGCTGTGAGCAAGCCTTTGGAACAGCGAACGAGGAACGCTCAGTTCTCTGTTCGGTCGATATGTGCTGGAATTGCCTTAGGGGCTTTCTTGTTAAACATGGTAGTGGTACCGTTTGAGAGGGAACTGAAAGACTGTTATGAGTTCACACCCTCAGGGTTCGAACTTCGAACCATGATATCTACACTACCTTTAGTCAACAACCAGTACTATGCCATCTGTAAGTGTTTTGGGGATTCTGATGGTATTACTCTGATTTTAGACAGTAGAGATTCTTTATTACTGCGGCATATTTTAGTTAGATGTTAAAATACTACATATATTACTATACTATGCGTGTCTACTGTAATTCTTTAACTTTTAACATTTTATTTACAGTAGTGCACCTAATCCCTGACATTATCTTCCGAGCCCCCCTCCCCATCATCGCCATAGCTTGCCTTACCATCCGAACCCTGCAGATATGTTCTCGTCGTACTGTAGGCTCCCAGACCATCCATGCCAGACGCAACATACACTACATGTTAACCCTTCTCAACATCAAGTTCATCATGTGCAACACCCTCTACATGGTGAATACCGTACTTATGGAGGTGATGGGTTACGGAGGCAAGACCAGTAGCCAACAGACGGAGATCGACATCGAGCAGTACATACGATCATTGTACCTGACCGACCTGTCCAACATGTTGTTGGCGTTACACTCGGCCACAAACTGGTTAATCTTCTACCATTGGCCGCGATTCATGGGAGTAAGTGGGCTAATCTAGTGATGTTATCTGCTGATTAAGTAATCAGCTTTTGGAAATTAATCGAAATTTAATTGGTTTTCATTTCGAAATTACTTTCATAATCATTTTACTCTGCATCTTGCAATTACATAGTCATATGTTTTACCAAAAAAATCATCTTTGGCATTACTTCAGGTATCTAGATGGTAACTTATCTTAATAATGATAACATTTCAGCACAAAAAGTACTCAAACATCAAGATAACCACGCTCAGTAACAGCAGTAAGACCGTGGCTATCGACCAGGAGATAGCCGAGTTGTTGTTGTCGAGGTTCTCAGCTCACAAGTACAAGATCAGTACTGAAGTTTTGACCGTGGTAAGTTCTGACGTCACTGTAGAGGCCTTTCAGGTCCATTTTTCAAAAGTTTAATTTTAGCTTGATTGTGATGTTATTATGAACTTGAGCTTTGATTAAAATTGGATTGGATCAAAAAGTGTAGAATCGTGTTTTATATTCAGAATTGGCCTTAAATTTTGCTTTTCTACGTATTTTTTGACCAACACATCATATTCTGAACGATTATGATTATAAAATTGCATTCTTCAATAAGTCATGGATGTTATCTTTATATGATATTGTTTTAGTTGTGCCGAGAGAACCCAACCATTGCCAACGCCCTTCTGGGCTCGGATTTGAACGAAGCCAAGAATGTGAAAGGCAAGGAAGCCATGGAGAAACACCAGCTTCAACAAGTACGACTTCAACGGCATGGTGTTCTTCTGGCCAATGCTATAGGTAGGTACAATAACATCAAAAGCATACATGTTGTCAATACATACATATTACTAATACATATATATGATTATTGTCAATGTCTCCTTGCATAAAGCCTTAAATTTGTTTTAAGCTGATAAAAAGGAGTCTTGAATTGATTTTAAACTCAATTTTGGCATTTCTTTGGTACTTGTGCTTACTTTCCGTCCATTACCATATAGTTATGTCTAGTATTAAAGCCCGAAACATATAAATAACTTGTCTATTCAGTTATCATAATTTGTTTACAGTACGCCACAGTGTAATTGTGCATACGTAACCAGATTCCGTGTGATAATCACGATCTGTTTGTAAATACTATGTCATCGCTGTAAATATGCCCATTTCCAGAATGTCACCTTTGTAAATATTGTGAAAAGGTCACTTCCGAGAACGTTCCTAACGTCCTGATTATAGTCAATTTCCTGCATATTCAGTAATTACTTTTCAGAAGAGGTACTGTTTGCTCTGACATCAAAGAACTTCTCCGTCATCGAGTGGAAGGACCTGTGTAGACAGATCGGCTACAGCCACTGGGAAGTCAACAACTACTGTGGGGCCGACCAGTGGAAGCTGGTGCGAGATACGTTGATGGCTTCGATCAACAACCATGCCACCAACCAGTAAGTCACCATTTACATTGTATTAGATTCCTTTTGTCATTATATTGTACTAGTGTTCCTTTGTAATTGTATAGTAACAGCTTTCTTCGTCCTTATATTGTACTAGCTTTCTTAGAATAGAGATCTTAAAAGGCATTAAGACTAAAGAGGTATTTACGAAAGAGCGAAGAGGTTCTTTCTAGTATAAGATAGTACACGGAATGAATTTTTGACAATGTAAATTGAGATGAAAGCCACAGTAAAAAGTAAAACAATGAAACATACTTACAACACTGCTTTTGATGTCCTAATACCTTATCATACCTTTTCAAATCCTCACTATCTTTTCACTAATACTATGGAATAAGTAATACTGTACTGTAAACAATTTAAAAACACTTGATTTCTGATTCCTGCCACTAATTATAACGCCATTATCTCTTTCAATGTCTATCTCTTTCTATTTCAAAGACAGAGACCTGTTCCAATAAAACGTCGATATACAAAGATAGTACGTCCTTCTGAATGCATTTGCTTAAACAGACATCATTAATATATTACTTCCTTCAGATGGCCTGGCGCTAACTTCCAGCAAATAAGTTCCTCCAACATCCAGAAGACAATGGTCAGGGTCTTCAACTTTGCGCTACGAGAAATGAAAAGCGGAGCATTGTGCGCCGTTGTGGATTATACTCAGCAGGTAAGAGTTTTGATACATTTATAGATGAACCATTGATATTTGTAAAAGTTAATATGTTTTACATTAACCAAAAGTTTATCTTTATTGACTACTGACAAGGTTACGAGGCTTAAAATCTCGCAATATTTTATAAAATCCGCATTGAAAAAAGGGGTTTTACGTTTTCGAAATGCTATAACTATGTCATAATGAGAGTTATTGGTACAAAATTTTGAGGAAATGTACTTTATTTTATGCTCTTTAAAACATAATTTATTCATTTTAATAAAAAAATTATGTAACTCTGTAAAAAGCTGTTTGCATATACCGTATCTTTTCTCAAAATTTGCAAATTTAATAGTCAAAAAACAAATTGTAACAAATACTGCAAATACACGTAACAATCTTATATTAATACTCTATAGTATATTAATCACACCCAGACCTAGTTAAACATGACTTACCACTTCCTTTCAGCCAAGAATCAACACTCAGCCAGGCCGAATGGGCACGGCCGCTGCCTGCACCACCGCATTGGCCAGCTCTGCCCTAGCATTTGGCCCAAAACGAAACCCCATCCCCTCCGGCTTCAAATCCGACCAGAAGCCGTGCCTGAAAGCCCTTGACTCCATCGGCAACTCCAGTCTAGAGTCCTATGCCTTGGACTCGCCCATCCACTCACGGACTAGGACAATGCTCTCCCGACTCTCCATCTTCACACGACGGACTGACACCACCGACTACTGCGAATCGCCGTTAGAGAAACCCTTTGTATTCTGAATGTCATTAGAAATCCTATTCTAGAAAAAGGTCAACAATAATGTTGTACATCAACACGGCTAAACTTATACATAATTCTACAGACTTTTTGAACAAACTACGATTGGGTTTTCGTTCATTTGCCATTTTATTGATCTTCAGCAGCCAAACATTTCCTCATGATTATCTTCGTACGGGTATCTTATTGTTTATAATAAATATTTATTTATGTCATGGATAATATCGTTGGACAAAGAAATATCAGTGAAATCGGTTGGGATTAACCAAAAATAAACGTTAGTGCCTTGTCAATGACGTAGGATCATATATATTGGTCGCCTAATCCCTCATTAATCGTCAGTTTGAGTCCTGACACGAAAACGTTTCCGCCAAAAACTAATTCAAATAATTTCTTTTTTAACCGGAAAAAAATTTTTGCGAATTTTTGGAAAAAATATTTTTCGGTTTAAAATGGACCTACGGAAGGAAGGTAAGTGTTGTCCTTTGAAACAAAATTTTTATTGTTTCAATGCCACTTTCAATGTATTGTTTTAGTTGAACAGAGTTTTCGAGATGTTACTGCTACTGCAAACAACATGATGGAAGAGCTCTACCATTGTGTGGACACCATCAATGAAGTAAGAGACAATACCGAAGAGCTGGTTTACAACAATTTGAAAAAGCTACTGGACAGTTATGTAAGAATAACTTACTTTTGTTCGTATATTACTCGTTTTAATAGTTTTCTTTTGCGTACTGTCTTGGGGACTCTGTACGAGTAGCAAATATTAATTTTGATGTTAAATCTTGTTGTAGGTTCAAAAGGCATTAGAAGTTCCGTTTGTTTTGGAGACGAACAAACAAGAACTGGCAGCCAAAAGAGCGAATCTGTTGGAAAATGAAGCTCGTCTGGAGGAAGTATCAGAACAAGCACAAAAGGTAAGTATTTTGCTACAGATTTTTTAAATTTAGAGTGTCGAATACTGCAATATTATCAGAACTTGAGCCGCTGTAATAATAACCCTCCAAATTTTAGGTTGATAAGGAGCTAGAAGAGAAACATCAAACCTTGCTGCGTACCAAACAAGCGCTGTTTAACCAATAAGTTATTGTATAGCCACCAAATGGTGCTTTATTAACATGTACATTGTCTTTAGTGGTCCCAATAAAGTGTCGTGCTTTATGTATAACAATTCAACAAATAAACATACAATACCTACCTAAAACAAACAAAAAAGTTGAGAAATCCAACCTTTCATCGTAAGAACTTGCTGTACCACATGAACAAGGTGATCGCTGATAACGAGTACCATGTTACCAGGTAGTTCCAATGGTCGTTTCTGAGGTTGATATTAGTCTGACCTGATATAGGTTCATCTCCGTGCTCAAGGTCTGAAAACGTGTTTT
Source organism: Bursaphelenchus okinawaensis (assembly GCA_904066225.2). Lineage (NCBI taxonomy): Eukaryota > Metazoa > Nematoda > Chromadorea > Rhabditida > Aphelenchoididae > Bursaphelenchus > Bursaphelenchus okinawaensis. Next base: position 5,951,750 of record CAJFCW020000006.1, read on the forward strand.
TTTTTCATCTCCTTAGGACATTTTGAGTATTGTTTCGTAAAACGACTATAACTTTAATATACCTATAGGGATAAACTTACTGTAAGCGAGATCAAGTAGCACAGGTAAGGCTCCACAATGTTGCCCCATCTCATTAAAGTTCTTGTAGAACCACATGTTCTTCTCTGGTTTATTGGCGCTCACGAATTGGGGCCTCTAGAATGGCACAGTTAGGAAATGTCACAATACCAAACACATAACTATGAAAATTAAAATAGTGTTATCAAATCTTAAATAGTTATTCGTTTACGTTTTCGCTTTTCCTGACAATCGCTTCAATCTCAACAACTTCATTTCTCCGTCTCTTGTTCATCTCGAAAGTATGCATTTCAGTTGGCAACCATCCTCTGTTCACCATTATGATTTGGCTAAATTAAATCAGTTACTTAAAAAATAAGATACCGACAGTAATAATAATGTTAGCTATTATAATATAAAAAAGGCACCTCCAACACTCAAAAAATGGCTATAAATAAACTCACTTTGTCCCTTCAATCAAGAAAGGTGTGATGAAGTGGCCTCCATGAGAAGAACTTTTGCTATCACCAATCAAACTGGACCCTTTATCTTTGAATCCCTCGTCGAACCTGCCTCTTGGGGCAATTATGAACTGTCGATCATACAGATACCTTCCTCTGACTTTAACTCGTCGATACTCCAAGTCTTGTAGATCACCTAAACTACGAAAAACTGATAACAAGTGGATTATCTTACTCGTTTGGCAAAGGAATTGCTCCTTGATTTAGTTGTTCTTTCAAATGAGCCAACAGATCCTCCTTCCACTTTAATCTCTGCGTTTGCCATACTCCGAGGCCAAAAGCAGAAGCTGGGATCACCAATAATCCCAGCGAATTCTTATTGAACTTCCTTTTCTGTTTTTGAGGTTTTGTGGCTCCTGATCGATCATTTAGCTAAAACATGGTAAGATTATGTTTAAATTTGAGAAACAACAGTGACACACTTCAAAAAGCATAAAACAAAGTCGTATACTATGTTGAAAACGCTTGTTACCTACTTTAATTATGTTTGGTTGCCGACCAACAGGCTTGTTATGAGATCTCCTCACCAATTGTAAGGTAATGGAACGTTGAAACAACATAAAACAATATAAACGTTGTGAAAACAATAAATAATTAAACCTTTAACTAACAATAACGTAGTTTTTAAGAGCTTGTTGACTTCTTTCCAAAATCTTACACGGTTGTTTTTTTGCGTCCTTTATTTTGGCCTTTTCCGAATTTCCGAAAAATTCGCTGCAGCCTGCGGTGGACGTATTATACGAAAAATTTCTGTATTGTTTGAAGGTGTGCGCTTGTACTTAAAAGGGATTACACTCATTAATAGATCAAATAATTAGTAAAAAGCACCATTTTTAAATAATTTTATTTGCAATTGGTTTTTTTTTGCGTTTTTAGCTTCAAATAATAAGGTTAATATAATGTTTGACAAAATAATTACTACCCTATAACTTGAAAGTGTCTTGTCCCATTGAACTAAAATTTGGCATACGGCATCTAGGTAGACCTAAATTAATGGTATGCTTGTAATATGAAAAAAACATAAACTTCTGAAAATTTTTTAGGTTTACCAAAATATTTTTGGCGTTCAAAAAGTAGACAAAATTACTAGGCCACGCATGCAACTTACAAGAGACTGTAGTTAGAATCTTGCAACTTTATATTAGCGCATTTATTACGTTTAGCTAAAAATATTTTACTCTATTATAGGATTCTGGAGTTCAACGTCAAAATAGTCATGTACATCAACATGGGTATTTTAAACTTGGTAATCACTTCTACCTGTGAATCAACTTTGATATTTAGCTCATAGTAATAGTGTAGAAACTTTTTTTTACTGTGTGATAATTTACAGTGGCTTCAGAATCAAGCATCTAAATTGTCATAGGTATCTAAGTCAGTATGTGTACCTTCCCTTTGAAAATTGTTTAGCAAACCTACGACCAAGATATAAATCGGCTTTTTCAAATAATGTTTTATACTATAAATTATATAATGCTTAAGTTATTTGCGACCCCTTAAGAAATTTTACAATTTGTACTACATTAATAAGGAAAATACACTATCACACATGCTGTGTTCTTACTGTAGTACTTGAAGCTGTGTACGATAGCAGTGCATTTTGGCAAAAATCGTCAACACACTTGTAAAGAACAATAAGACAGGTACTAATTGTGTTTTAATATGTTGATATTAGTTTAGTCGTTGTATTAAACATTGCTTGTTGTGTTATTTTTTCTAAATTGAGAAGCTACTGGTAGTTGAAGTCAGTGGCGGTACCTATGACAAATTAGATGTTTGATTCTGAAGCCACTGTAAATTGTCACACAGTAAAAAAATGTTTCTACACTTTTACTATGAGCTAAATATCAAATTTAATTCACAGTTAAAAGCGATTACCAAGATTAAAATACCCATATTGAACATGACCATGTATATAACATGTGTATCATAATAAAGTTTAAATTCTGTTACTAGAACTATTTATTTAGTAGTTGAACTGCTTTTTATAATCGTTTTCTACCTTACAGTGAGCTATATTTGCGTATCATGGTTTTAAATATATCAAAATTTCCGGGCCATAACTTTACATTACGTACCATGTGTAATATCGGCTCAGACAAGTGCCATTTATTTTCAGCAGATGCTGCTCTTTTTTTCAGATGTAAGAGCTAAGACCCTTTACATGTAAACCTCTGAAGCGATTTTCTTGTTGACTGACTGGATTTGAGAAATTACAATTTAAGTGTCAAATTACTGTATATTTAAGGTTTTATGAGTAATATCTTGGCTGCAATTGGGCTTATGGATATGTTTTTGGCCTTAAATTGACTATGAACAACGCAGCTTAATATATACATTAATCCCATTACAGTGTTTGTAATATAAAACTTGATATTCAATATTGTAGGTTCAAGATACTTACTACAACATACAATTGCTAAAACAAAAATTTATAACTAAGTGAGATTATTTTCAAAAAGCTCAAAATCAAATTGTTATTTGCCAAAAAGCAAATCTTATTAAAAAATACCCAGTTCGAAGTTACAACTCTTTAAACCAAACTAGGTCTAGACAACAAAATGAAAAAATTCCGCAGCCTGCGTCCCGGCCTCAAAAAAAAATACAGAATTAAGGACGCATTGCTCTTGCTTCAAAACAACCGTGCTTATCAAAAAATATATTTATTTTATCCGGCAGACTGCGACCAGGCCTTGAAGACTGCAAGCTGCGGAAAGCCTTCGTCATTCTTGTAATCTTTATAACCAACGAGTGTAAAAACATTCTGGGTAGGCCTTGACTTAATTTGGGTATGAAAAAGTATCAAACATCTGTTTGTGTTATCCATGTGTAAAACAATAATCAATTTACATAAACTTATGTTGTTTATGCTCAAAGTAACAGAATTAACTGCGTAACGTAATTCTATAACAACGGAAACATCAATAGCACTACTATAGAACAAAGGCGTAAATTAGTACAACTATATTGTTTTGGGGGTCAATTAATGTGATGTTGTTGTTCGTCCAATCGGGCACTAATTCCAGTCGTCTCCAGAGATAGTAATTTAATTGTTTTGGACATTTCTCTCAATTCCGGAGACAAACTTCTGACGTCTCGGCCTCTCCCGAACGTGTCTTGGGTTTATACAGGTACACAATGATGTTCATGTTGTTGTACCCATCAGGAAGTTCGAAACATTTTTATGTTTGGCTGGGATTGTTTACGGCAGTTGTAGTAGATGGTGAACATAGATATTTAGTTTTATAAAAAATCCAGATATCACTATTTTTGATCTGGTATTTTTAAATTCCGGGTCAGTTTATCTAAATTTACCAGAAGACTGTAAACACTATATCAAGTATGACAAAACAATCGTAACTTGTTTACTTAATGTAAATAAGAATGTAAATAAGGGTAAGATACCAAAGATAGGTCAGTTATCGTACCCACCGGGTCGTATTACCCGGAATCAGGCCGAGTTATTATGAATCTTGTTTTGTAAATGAAATTCGAGGTCCCCTGAGGTCATGAATAACGTCATGCGCGGAGGGTGGAGTGACATATCAATTCAACTGCTACATGTAGATGTACATTTATGTTTTTTGTTCAGTAGAGTGGGCGGAGTCACCTCGAGCCTACTGTAACCGGTATAAAAAAGGATTCGACTGGGACTGGACTGTCGTTTTCTCAAAGATGAGCCGTCCGCTCCTTTTTATGTTAAGTAAGTCAACCCAAGATACTCTGTCTTGATGCTTTGATTCAATTACATTGTTTCATGCAACAATAGAGTGCATAGTAGTGTTAGAATTGTAAGAAAGTAAATTCTGTATCTTTTCATTACCATGATGTAGGTATTTTTCGTTTTCTTTATTTATGTTACCTATTATCTTCATTTTACGTAGTAGACATTGTATTGTTTTACTTAATCCATGTAAAATTTCAGCTGATTTTTGCTTTATATTACTTTAGCTAAACCAAAGGTCATCACTTTACTATTTAACTGGCAAATCTAGGGTTATTGTTCCCAATTTCATACCTAAAACACTATGATAACTCCACGTGTTTTAGTTGTAGTCATGAGCCTAATCGCTTTTATCAATAGCGCTCCAGTAGACATGCAAGATCAGCTACGACCTGCAATGGTAAGACTTTTTGATTTTTAGTTTTACAACACGTTTTGATATTAAAATAAAATTTACATTCATAAAGATATTCACATATCTAACATATACTAAGCCGCATTACATTCCCTTATAATTTTTTACTTATGGCCTAAAATTATAATATATGACATGCCCTTATATTTTCTGAAAGCTTCATTTTATGCCCCGCTCTAACTTAACACGTAATCATGGCGTTTCAGGCCAAGAAGAGTATCTACGGCCTGTACCAGTACATTCCCAAAGCCAGCGGCGTCAAGACCAAGAAGTTCTCCTCCGAACCCGAGACCCTAATCGGAGAACTCCCTGATGGATCGTATGTTATCCTCGGCTACTGAAACGAGTTCCTATTTTTATTTTAATCAGTAAATTTTTACAAAAATTAACTTTAGGTAATGTTAGTTTTTAAAATTTAACTTAAAAATGATTTCAATTTCAAATACTAGACTTTAGTAGCTACAATAAGGTTCACTAGTGCGTTACAGACATTATACAGTAAGTTTAAAGCCCAGTACGACGTCGGCATTCCAGTAAGTGTTTCTTCCCAATGTGGTACAGTAGTCCGTCAAAGTAGTCCTTTGGTAGTACCGTTCTGACCTTAGACCCGTCCAAGGTCATGAACGAGAAGTGGAAGGTGTTCGAGGTCTGATAACGGATTGATTTGTCATCGTCGATTATTACTTTGCGAGCGAATACACGGGTCTGAAAGTGACATACTTAATTTTCTTACTACACTACTATTACTAGTCCAATACAATTAGACTTTTTTGAATTTAAAATTTTATATGCTATATTACTCTACATAAAATAGTACAAAAGCCATTTCTGAACCTATTTTAAATATTTTGTTTAAGACTTTTACTACTTATAGCATGCTTCTTTGTTATCCTACTTTAATCTAAAATTCCACAGAAAACGCGTTCGTAAGGCAAAGTTGATATCAAAATTCAGCGGGCGTTAGAATAAATAAGTGCTCAGACGTACTCATTTCAATAGCACAAAGTATTACTCGTATCCCCATACTGTGATTACATAACAATAGCTTTTTATACTAAAAAATAACAAAAAAATGAAGAAAAAGACTAATTTACATATGATTATGTGACATACCTGCATAAACTGATCTTGAGTACAAGTAATCCGGGTCCACAACTCCAGAATGTCGCCGATCTCTACTGGTTCAGCGAATACAATGTCATCCATGGCGATACACTCAGTACGAGTTCGAGCAAACAGTTTTGAGTTAATAGCAGCCAGCTCGTAGGCTTGACGCATCAAGAAGCCGCCAAACATCTTACCGTAGAAGTTCTGATCTTCTGGGAAACAGTTTACCGTAGTCATACGTGCAGTTTCTCCAATGTAAGTCGTATCTTTCGTACCGCCATCGCTCGGAACATATGACATGTCTTTGACGCGACGGAGATGAAGTTGGTGCAGTTGCTGGACTTGATCTGGAGTTGGAGGTCTCTTGAGGAAGGATTCGTCTTTCTACAACAATATACTGTAGAGTTGATGATTACTACAAGATATCAGCATATGTACATATACAATACTAAAAATAGTCTCTAGTCTAGCCAACCCCAATTAGAATCCAGTCACAGACAATAACAAATACAAAAGATGACATAGTTACTTGGCTTTTGCGACGAGCATTGTTCTTCTGTCCCAATTTGAATAATTCATTTTCGACCGGACTTTCGTGGATTAACTGAGGCACATTCACCTTCTCCTTCATGTTCTGAGGCGACAGGTTCACCATGATGAACTTGGCATCCAGAAGTTGTTTCTCGTCTTGTACGATCCTCATCGTAGTCTCCACTGAAGCACCACCAGCCCAGCTGACATGACCTTCGAGGTGAAGATCAGACTTTGGGTTAATGTCTTGGCTGAAAGAATAATATTACAGTACTAAAGCGACCAATAAAGCCTGCTACAAGTACCCCTTATTAAGTAAACACAACCAAGTATAGTGCTAGAGTCAGGGACGTCGCTGCGGATTTTCTCTAAAGAGGGGGGGGAGGAAAGGCCAAAAAAAAATTTTTTCGTCCACAGGTAAGCTATCTGTGGACCGATTTTACAAAAATTTTTCTTTTCTTTTTTTACACGTACAGGTTACCCCCCCCCCTACCCCCTCCCTCAAACGACGTCCCTGGCTAGAGTACTAGTTAGTAATTTACTAACACAACATAATATAAATATTGTATTGGGTAATAGACATACGTAGCTAAGTTGATCTGATCACAACATGCAGTTACAAAGATACACGGGTTTACTGTAGGTTTCCCCCAGTTCTCTCGACCTTGGCAATGAAGATACGACAACCACACGGAGAACATGTCAAGGTCCTAAACATTAATTCCTATAGTAAAAAATCAAGCATTTAACAATATAACACTAAGAATAACATGGACTTTTGAAATTTATAATTTCCAATTACCGTACCTCCAACAGTCTCCCCAGCCTGATACCAGCTCTGTTGGCACTAAGATACCTCAACTGGTACCCCCGACCATTCACGGGAATCTGAAGGCGACAGTAGCTTTCGTCCATGTTCCGTTCAGTAGTCACTGGCTGCACGTTAGTCTTGATAGACGGCACGATCTCGTTGATTACCACGTCCAAGATACGGTCTCTGAACTCGACGATCGTGACTTCACGGTTCTCATTGACCCCGAATTGCTCGTGAACTAGAATCTTCTTGAAGTTGTCGAACAGACCAGACAATCGACGGGCTTGAAGAAACACATTCTAAAAGTTTTAACTCATTAACACTCCCAGTAGAGGTTTCAGTGTAATATACAGGGTGTTTCACCATATTTTGTTTGTAGAAACGAGTTATATCTTTGCAACTACATGTGCTATAATTCTAAATTTTGGTACACTGGTAGTAGAGACTAGTACAATTTTTTGTCAAAAATTTTGGATTTTTTAAGTGCTTTTTAAGGTCGTCATTAATTTTTGAAAATGAGCATTTTTCGCCAAAATACACATATTTTCGGTTGAAAATGCTTTTTTTACTCGAAATTTTTCTGTTTTCAATTCTTTTGATACAAACCGCATTTTCAATGTTTTCAAAGACTTGGCGGAGACTCGGCGGACGGCATGATATCAGTCTTTCCACCAAAGAATTTGACAAAATCGCAAACCCCAATTTGGAGGAATCGCTGTCGCACCGAGAATCAGGGGACGTCGCGCGACATTCAGCGAGTCGTGCGACTTTCGCTTGCACCCTGCGACATCAAAAGGGGAATCGCAATGTCGCAAGGTGCAAAACCTTGCGACAAGTTGTCGCATCGCGGTTTAAAGGGCGATGCGACAGCGTGTCGCGATTGTCGCAACGCTCAAGCCACCACTGTGTTCAATGGAAGGTTTGCGACAAGATTTTTTTGATTGTCGCAAGTCCCCTGACTCCTGCGACAACTGACCAGTGCGACAATTAGGGGCTTGCACTGTGCATTCTTTCTCCCATCGTTTGGGATTGCAAGCGATCGCGGGAGAATCTGCACGGTGCAGGGGAATAAAAAAGGGCGCGATTTTCCCAGGGACTGCACTGTGCAGTTGTCAAATTCTTTAGTGGAACGACTGATAGTTTTTGACAATTTTTTGATTGAAAATGACATTTTTAGCAAAGTTTTTGATTTTCAAACGTCGGCGGAGACTCGGCGGACGCCTAAATTTATCGGCAGAGGCTATAACTTGCTTCAAACATAACGTAGCGGCGTGAAACAAAAAGCATTAGTTTTAAAATTATCAGGGCAATCTCCACTGATACTGAGCTTGGCTTCAATTTTTAAAACACAAAAATTAAAAAAACCTAAGAAAATTAATAAAGAAACCATGTTTTTAAATTTAATTTGTAAATTGCACAAATAATTTTTAAAATTTTAACGTATTTCATCTTTTAGTTTACTTAATAACAAAAAAAAATAACAAGATACAACATGTGATATATTTGCGGTTTAACTTTTGAAGAAAATGAGTTTATCATAACTTTTGAACATAAGTAAAATTTTTTAAAACTGCGTCTATTTCTGAACGTTAATATCTTTTGATTTAACTTTTTTGTGAATTTTTAATTTAGAGTTATTTTCAAACAAGTTTAGCGTCAGTGAAGATGGGCCTGATAATTTTAAAACTAATGCTTTTTGTTTCACGCCGCTACGTTATGTTTGAAGCAAGTTATAGCCTCCGCCGATAAATTTAGGCGTCCGCCGAGTCTCCGCCAAGTCTTTGAAAACATTGAAAATGCGGTTTGTATCAAAAGAATTGAAAACTTAGAAAAATTTCGAGTAAAAAAGCATTTTCAACCGAAAATATGTGTATTTTGGCGAAAAATGCTCATTTTCAAAAATTAATGACGACCTTAAAAAGCACTTAAAAAATCCAAAATTTTTGACAAAAAATTGTACTAGTCTCTACTACCAGTGTACCAAAATTTAGAATTATAGCACATGTAGTTGCAAAGATATAACTCGTTTCTACAAACAAAATATGGTGAAACACCCTGTACGTTAGAAAACACGAAAAAGCACGGTAATATAATGTACTACAATAACACAAACAATTTAATGTAAAAATGACTACAGAAGTATCATAACACCTATAGTTTACTGTTACTATCAAGAATATCTTACCGTAAGAAAGGTTTTACTCAATAATCGACCGGTCATTTCTAACTTATTTTACCAAACTAAGTATTCATATTTTCTTTGAATTTTAACTCCTTTTGGTTTACTTTTTATATTTTACATTGTAGTACTTGTGTCTAGCTGATATACAATCATTTTTTTGTTTTACTGTCAATACTGTCAATAAATACCTATTCAACGTAAAACAACTTTAGACATTATTTATTCTAAAAAAAGATTCTGTAAAATTGAATTTATGTGAAACGTATAACCTCTAGACCTAAAAATCTGTCTATATTAACGAGGCTTCCCCTTTGACCACCAGAACCTGCAATCAAACACAATCTCGAGATCAGAAACGTTTATTTTTGCACTTTTGTTCTTGAAACAACAATTTGCCACGTTTGTGTCCAATTTTCTCTATTTTATTTTATCTTTCGACGCTTTTTCTTTTTTCGTTCTTCGAGTAAAGTAAGGCTCATAAATCATAAATGTTTCTGTAAACTTGCAATAAAGCCATCATCTAGTGTAATATAGCTCGTTGTTTTTTGCTATTAAAAGGGTATTTGTGTCAAAAAAGTTTTGCAAAAGCTTGAAATTAGTACCTAAACTATCAAAAACCAACTTTTATTTACGACTTTGAAATTTGCAAGGTTCGTCAATTTTTTGGAATTCTCATCCATTCCTTCACAAACGTCTAGAAAATGTGTCACTTTATCCAAATAACTCGTCATAATGACAAAGTTTTTTTGTTGTTTTTAATATAAAATATGTTGGCATTGTTTTTAGGTGTATAAGAAGTTAAAATTGAGCCTTCTGAAGTTTGAAACCTTAACGTAACCTACTATAATACCGTTCCTTTCACTTTCAACTCAAGTTTGTAAAAAAGTTTACTGATTGATGAGTCTGTCAAAATATTGTAATATCTTGCGATTGGGGCGGACCTTGATAAGAATTTGATTAATATGGTCAGATTCAATGAACTGCTCGATTAGTCTCCAATTTCTATTTTATTTAAATTTATCAAAATAAACCGTTTTTTCGGTAAAAAGATAACCTTTTGTTTAGTAAAACGATGTTTATTAGAAGGAAATCTTACTGTAATGTTTCGCTTACTGCTGATTTATATTTGTTATCATATTACACAGTAAAACAGATAATAAACTTATATTGTTTTAGGTTAACAGACATCAACATGGCTGATAAGGAAATCATCGTGTTTGGAAGTATTGTTCAAGATCTAGTCAGGTATGCCTACTATCGTATTTTTCATACTGTAAAACTTCAACCTTTTCAAAAATGTTTTATCACTGATAAACATGATATTTTAGTTTTGTGGAGAGATATCCAAAGCCAGGAGAGTCGATCAGAGGAAAGAAGTTCGAGCTCTTCAATGGTGGAAAGGGTGCCAACCAAGCCTACATCATTGCCAAATTGGGAGGAAAGGTTACCATGGTAGGAAACGTATGTTATTATACCTAAATTTGAAAAGAAAACGTATCTACTCACTAAAAAATTCAAATGTAGACAATATCATAACCTATAAGAAGTATTAGACGAAAAATCATACTCAGCATCATCGTTTAGGTAGGAAATGATATCTTCGGAGATGCCAACATCGATGGGCTGAAGAAGGTTGGAGTACGAACGGACTTGATGACAAAATCAGAAGGCGTAGCTACAGGAACGGGTAATGTGACAGTAAATGACAGTGGAGAGAACTGTATCGTGGTAACTCTGGGAGCCAACATGAAGATCGAGAAGAACAGAGCTTGGGAGATCGAGAGTGACATCAGCAAGGCCTTCATGATCATCGCCCAGAATGAAGTTCCCCAAGAAGCCAATGTAGAAGCCTTCAAAGTGGCCAGGAAACACGGAGGTAATCTTGTTTAACGTTTAAAGTCATATATAATGAATTTATCATATATTGAAAGCTAGAATTACTAACCTTATCATAAGTTTATTGTCTTAACTGTTAAGTTTATCTTGAGTTTATAGTCATAACTTTATAATCGGCTGATAAACGAATGTAGAAAACAATCAAAATGTGCTACTGATAAGAAGCTAAGGTCAATATGTGCTTACAAGGCGATAACTAGAAATGTTCAACTGGCAAATCCAAACAGAATTAACAATCAACAATGTCCAAAATTAGCCCTAATAAGCTAATATTAACCACTAAACCCTCAATATACAAAAAGTAAACTCCCAATTTCAGTAACAACCTTCCTGAACCCCGCCCCAGGCCTAGCTGACCTCGACCGGTCGATTCTTCCCTTGACCGACATCATTTGTGTCAATGAGAACGAAGCCGAGTTCATCACTGGCCTTACCCTCAAGACTCTCGAAGAATTCAAGGAAGCTGCCCTTAAAATAGTCACGGAATATGGTCCCTCGACTGCCATTGTAACATTGGGACCTCAAGGAGCTCTGATAGCTCTCAAAGACAAAGATGGACAAGCTACAGTAGAAAAGGTGGATGCCTTGAAAGTAAAGGCTGTCGACACCACTGTAAGTTAACATAGCTGGTTGTAGGTTCACTAATTATTTAATTGTTTGTAAAATGGAAAGAAAATGCGATAAAATTAAAGAAATCATTGAATATTAGTGTATTAATGTGTAATAACTTATAGCTTGGTCAAAAAATACATAGAAAATCGTTGTTAAACAACCTGTACATTAACTATTTTCGGAACTTTTCGACCAAAACATCAAAATATAATAATATAACTTTACAGGGAGCTGGTGACTGCTTCTGTGGATCCTTAGCCTTCTTGTTGGCTACACAGCCAGAGCTTGGAGCGGTTGAAGCGGCGAGAAAGGCGGTAAAGATCGCCGCTATATCAGTTAGCCGAGCAGGACCTCAAGCATCATATCCCACCCTCGAAGAACTCAAACAACTCGGAATCCTCTAATAACTTTGCTAAAATAAATCAAAAACTTAACTTTTTTTAATTTTTCAACGGAAATTCAGAGAATTAAATGGCGTAATGTCAAAACAGACTTTTAAACGGAATGTCACAAAAATTATTGAAAAAGTTTAACTTAAATTTATGTTGATTTATAATAATTAAAACAATAACCTATCAATATATAAAACAAAAATAGCTAACTTTATGTCACAAAATATATACATTTATCATTAACAGCAGAATTAGAGTTAAAAGTCCTGAGGCGGTTTGTACACGAGTTCCCGAGACATGATTAACACTTTTAATTAAAAAGTACTCGTCCCGAGGTCCTGTTCGTTGAATCGACTCCAGAATGGGATCGTCGGGCAGAAAGTATCTGAAGTGAGCGACTTCGTCAAAGTTGACATCCGTGAATATAGGTATAGTGTACTCGGTGAAGGGCTCCACCGAGGATACGTTGTTGCACGAGAACTTGTTGGTACACAAACAGGTGTTTATTGTGTTGGTCACCTGAATGTAAATTCGTAATTTTTCGGTTTTTAGTTTATGATTAGCCAACTTTTTTACTTAAAGACAAATATCTACTACAATATGTCTTAATAATTGAAAATATCTGTTTTATGATTCTAAACTCCATTATACTAAAGTAAAGCTTGCTTTGTACCAAAAGTATCGACTTCCTTGTATTATTATCTCTCAAAAAGGATTCCGCTTCGATTGACGTGCTAACACAATTTTATATTATTGTTATGTACAAGTTGTTTACGCGAGAAGTTACAGAAGTTGTAATAATAAAGAAGCCGGCTTTGTTCGGGTAGAACTTACTTCGCAGAGTTGTGTAGCATTCGTGGATTCCCGGTCTGGCGCTACATTGGGGAGGTGGATGAGGCCATGGATATTGTCATATTGAGCTTGAGTCAGGTTGAGGCAGCCGGACGTGTAAAGAAAGTAGTTGCCTTGTTTGTGTTGCCCTGTAAGAAGATTAAAGGAGATGAAGGCAAACGCTTAAAATAGATTGAAGCATAAAAATAGGAATGAAGTCATAAATGATAAAATAAAGTTCAACCTCCACAAGTGGCACATAGGAGTAAGGTTAAGAACGACACATCAATGAGTCATCAAATATTAAAATCTTAATTTAAAGAGCAATTCATTAAGAATTATAAAATTAAAATAATAAAAATCTTGTGATAACTGGTAACTAAGAACCTACTCATATAACAGACGTTTCCTTTGCACGTCGGAGTACTCTTGAGGGTACATCCGAAGATGCTCATTCTTTTGTAGTCATCGTAGTCCATGCAGAAAATGCAACTAAAAATCATTAGAAGTTGTAAAAAATATTATTATAGTCAAAAAAAGAATATGAATAGCAAAACTTTAGCCAAAGATGCTGTTACAAATCTTATACATTATAGTACCACCCTCGAAAACCAAGTACAACAACCCGAAGCCTCTCAAAGCGGCGTCAAATTGGCCGCGAACCTCAAGTCCTTCCGCCCCACTTACTCCAGAAAGAAATCCTCGGCCCATTGGCGGATTTCGTTGCGCAACTCGGAGCTGCTACACCGTGACACAACCAACAACAACAATGGCACTAACCGCACTAGCATCCAGCCATTGAAGCCACGACTGTCGCGAACACTTGACCCTGAGGACACGACCGAGCGAAATGTCTGAAAACGGCCGAAAAATAATTGGGCGGAGTAAAAGGAAATACGACGCAGTAAATTATGAGACCTGAGATAGGGATGTATTAAACATTCCGTGGAGAGGATTGAGTAAATATGAAACGAAATTAACATTCAGGTTTGAGTACTTGCTCTATATCTGGTCATTACTATAGTTTATATTGTCTTTACTTTGTTATCAAACAAGCAATTTAAAATTAAAATTTCAATGACTGCACGGTGCAACCAAAAAGTCATCTTATAAAGAAAGGCATAACTATCAAAAGTCTTGTGTTACTGCTTTAAAAGTCAAGCTTATCTTTCATATGCTATTATAAAAAACCTGCTGTTGTATTTTACCTATAAAATCATACAAAATTTTTGACAAAGAAAGTCAAATCACTAAAACTTAAAGAACTCAACGTAACTTCAACAGAATCTAGCGAAGACTGAAGTCACTGACGCAAAAACTATTTCCAGCTCCGCCAAAACAAGCCCAGTAACATTGTAATTTGGCCACAACTGTAATTTATAATGGCGAGAGGTTTGTTTGCACACATACATTCCAAAGTGGCAACATACTCTACAAGTATTGGGGTGGTCAAAAAGTAAATAGAAGTAACAAAAATAGATTGGAAAAGTTGCATTAAACGCGATATATTATTGATCATTCTCCGAAGTTTGAGATTAAAATGATACAAGTTGAAGTTAATATACGAAAAGCTAGCCGAAAGTGTAAAAAGACGCAAAAATTAGTTTACAGTATAACTTTTTTGTTTGGTTAAAAGGCCACACGTTTTTACTTTATTGCTTTTGTTTTTTCTGCTTTCCGTCTACTTTTTGACCAGAAACAATAATAAGACCCTATTTGAAATTATTTTTGAAACTTCAACCTTACATTTACAAAATCGCAAGCTAAAATTAAAAACTAAGACTAAGAAAAACTTTAAAATCTCAGCTTAGTAGCCGACGACAAAAGAAGCTGTAATCCGAAGATTGACTGTAATTATAAGCGAAAACAGAAAGTAGCGGCCGAGCAAGTCTTTGTTCTGAATAAATAAAGTTTGCATCGGATCCTTGAAGGAGAGAGAGCCCCGTACTCCTTTTAGTACGGCTGTTCCGCGACAATTTACAGGATTCTGATGAGTTTCCTGGCGCTGGTTCATTTCCCATAGCCAAATAATTTATTTCACCATATAACTAATCATAGAGTCGAGGGGGGGGGGCAATTGGCTCCACTAATTCTGACGCCAATTTGTTTCAGAAAAGAACGTGCTCAAACGTGCTATTCTCTCCGTGTTATGTTGTTTATAAAGGTCGATTTGAGTATTATAGTTGAAAGTTTAAAACTTTCAAAATGTGAGGTTAAACATGTCATTTTAACAATTTTAGGAAACAAAGTTTAATTTTTTAAATTTTCAAACCCTCTGACCAAACATTTTTTTGTACCACCCCTCCCCTCAACCCTCCCCCTCCTGCTTTAACTGCCTAATTTCCAGAACTTTACGCAATATAAGCCAGTACAAACAACTGATATGAAACATGAAATGTCCAACATTACAGAGTAAAATAAGTTATTTATTAGCCAATAAATAAATCCACCCGTTACAGAGTAATCATAAAGTAATGTGCATACGGAAATATGACATTGTGAAGCAGGCTTTCGGTCCAGCTGAATTGATACAACACATCGACAATGGCCTGGTAAAGACCGAATTGTAAATGAGAGTAAGAGCGAATGTCAGTCGCGTCTATGGATCCACTAACACCTGACCACTTGACTACCCGTTTCTGGGCCTTCTGAAGGAGTATATGCATATATATGTGATATAGATATGTAAAGTATAACATATTCAAAAGTAATTTTACTGTAGATGTTATAGTAAGAGAGAGTAACATAGTCACAGTTTGTACTGTGTAATATATTAAAAGTGACAGTTTACAAAACTTACAATTACTGAAGTCTCCGAACAAGTAATACCATCATTTTTCAAGAAGTAGAACCCCAATGACCTCATTTTAGCTAGTTTTCCACCTAGTCTAGTATCACCATCAAACTGGACTAGCCATGGAACATCAACACCTTTCATTCTCGAAGGTTCGTGTAACCAAATCCAGTTAGTTACAGTACTAAAAGTGTGAAAAAGACAATACTTAACTATATTAACATACCAAAAGAAGTACTTTACAACATTAAAATGTAATACCTCTATAATATGCAACACTAATACTCCAAAAAAACTTTAAAATAATATGTTTTAAAGTACCATACCTAAAAGGTAACTGCCCACAATTAGCCAGGTCTTCCATCGAACACAGTGTAGTCATATAGGTATTGTCAGGTACATACGACCATTCCAAGTCTGTAGCCAACTTGTTAAAGTAGTTTCTGGTGCCATTGTTAGCATTGGCTAGATAATACCCTCCGGCAATCAAAGAACCTTTCGTATCAGCTGCTCTGTCAAATACAATGTCATAACTATCGTTGAGAAGATACGATGGCAACTCCAGTAAACTTTTCCGCCAGAATGTGTCCTAAAATAACCATATAAGGAAGTATAATAATAAATAAACCTATTGGAATCATAGTAATTTTAACTTCGTACTGTATCTCAAGAAGTTAGAAAAAACTTTTTAAAACTGCCTATAACAATATCAAGTAACATCAAACTCAAACCTGTTGTATCATCCAAAATGGCTTCCCAAAGTGCAAAAAAGCCCTGGCCAAGTTGGCCCTGAACAAGTAGAACAACTGGTACTTTCCGTCGCCGTAGTTGAAAGGATCTGCCAGCCCATCTACCCTCCAGTGCAACCTCTTAACGTTCGGCCATAATTGGGCCAATTTAATGTCACTCTCCTCGTCCAATGTCACTATCACAGCTCTCTCGTGCACTTCCGGCATCATAACAGTGTTACACAACCAATTCAATGTCATATTCAAAGCGTGCTGATTCAGAATCAGAATTAGAGCCGGCTTTTCTTCAGAAAGCGATGCTACACTTAATATAAAGGCGGCGTCTGATGTCTGAATAAAAAATTTTAAAACATTAAAAATTGCATTTTAATACATCATTTACAATTAATATTGCAAATACGTAAATAAAGTGGTAATTACTCTAGTAATTTTACGAAAGTTAAAAATTACCATTTTTTCTGTCAGAATCTGATGTTTATATTCAGCGACATAGCTCATAGCATTATGTCCAATGATGACTTTCCGTAGTATCAACGCCAATAGTACTATACCAATAGCATGACGTATATGTCTTTGTTTCAACATTTAAACATATACCGTAGCAACTGAAATATAGTACAGTAACCCGTCCTTAAACAAATTAACTTTCAGCTTAAAGAATAGTACTATCAAATCAGTCAATATTCTGTAACTAATATCAGTATTATAGGCTAGAAATACAGTATATCTTAGCTAACACAGATCGGCACAGTAACCCGTACCTGACACAGTAGCCTAGTCACAGTAACCTTTAACTAAACAGTAGCTTAGTCACGGTAACTGACCTTCGACCAGCAAGCAGTCTAGTCGCAAGTGAAAATAGAGAACGGCGACTATTGAATTATAATAGTTTGAAACAGTAATTACAGTTGCGACGCTACTTTCGCTGCCACTTTCACTCGAAACCGATCTCCAGATTCTGGGTCGACGGAACCAGGTCGGAGGATTTACTCCTCAATATCCGGCTTCATCATCTTGTTTGCATAACTAATTCCTTGTTTACTATAACACCCTCGAGTCTTACAAGTTGTTGGTAAACAATAAAGAATGTCACATCAGAGTAAGATTGTCACAGCAGAGAAAGTTAATTTAAAGTGTAATATCGAGAGATTCGAGGTCAATACTAGCCCAATATTATAACGTGCTAGTAAGTAATGCAATAGCGTCAAAATAACAATGAACACTATTAGCTATGTCACTTTACAATTAAAGTTTTAAGCAAAACTAAGCTATTACCTTTTAAACTTCAGTATAACATGCCTTCTTTGTTTCTATACCGTATTCATTTCCATGTTATTGTATGTCTTTCCGGTCGACCGACCACTACAAGTGCAGGTTGGGTGAGGTAACAATTAAAATTAATTAAGAGACAAAAAGAGTCACTGAGGCGATCGTCTTAATTGAGATCAGAGCTCGGGTTTCAGTACAAAACCGAGCAGATGTTCGTGAGGATGAATGTCTCTTTGAACTGTTTGCTCTCCTGACAACTTGTTCCATATGCTTATGCTAATTTTATGAACTGGGAATTGTGATGATAAGCCTGTTGCGCAACTGATTTCGTATTTTTTGATTATTTTGTTGTTACCATAATACCAAAACTTGTGTTTCGACATTATGGTATTGAAAAGTGCTGTTTCATATATTTTTAAAAACATTTTCATTTTTAAGAAGTATATATCTTAATAAGTGTATTACCTTGTTTTTTTAATTTACAGCAATATTGAGTAATCTCTACCGATTATGCAGTAAATGATCCATTAATCTTAACGTATCACTTTATTTTGAACCCGACTTGCTGTTAGTATAACATAAACACAACCTCTCAACCCTTCCCACCCCAGCGCTAATTACTAGTGCGGCTAGTCTTACAATACTTTTTACTTTTGCAAGTTTCGGATTTCCAAAGTCTTCGCTTTTATTAATTCTGGAGTGTTTTCCAGAAAGGTAACGTCAAGTTTTACGCATTTCAAATAAACAATTTTCGTAAAACTTTTGATGGATCTGATTTCAATCGCTCCGCAAAGGTAATTCGGCTCGAATCCTCGCTGCCCTACGGTAATTATGGTCGTTTATAAAGTAAACTTATTAAATAGATGTCTGACAGCCTAAGGTAATGTGTCAAGGTATGTATGAATACAGTAAACTCATTAAAACAGTATTTGTTATATTTAAAACTACAGTTTATCTTAGGATTATGCATACATATAACTATCCAAATTACATTATTATAGACTTAACTTTTAAAATTATAGTAACCTTTTTTAATTTTTAAATTAGTAAATACTTTATGATTTTGAATCGTGATCCCTATGTTAAGATTATTAGTTTAATTAAAGCTGGTTTAATTGGTCTGACTACCGACCTGTTTGTTGTATCCGATATCCGGGTTGCGGGGAAACAAAAAACCTCTTTAGTATGCAAATTCAGTCATTCAATCTCTGCCCATCCTCCTAAAAGTTTCTCTTACAACTTCTAAACACTACTTTTTATAACAGACCTTTTACTGTAGTTTTAGACTAATAGCCACTTAAAATTAACATTTTTTTATAAGGTAGACTAATATACACTTAAACCTAACATCTTTCTATATTAATCACATTGTAGTCGTTTTTTAACAGTATCTGTTACCCAAAGCAACTTGTTTGTCGCAATTGTCGATATCTCGTTTTAAATTATTTCAGATCGAGCTCATTAAAATATTTTCCTTCCATCACCTAATTTCTCTCGATTAAATCGTCGACTCTTCTTAAGCAAGCCATTTAGAGGGCGGGGCGGCGTCAAGGCCAAGGCTGAGAAGTGCGGTAAATCGAGAGGTTTATTGCGTTGGATGAAGTGATCGACTTTTACGGCCATTTGAATTGCAAAATGTCATTGTTTCGAGTGTTACGGTCACTTGATCACTGCGGTAATTGCTCAACTTTCTTCCTTAGTATCTGTAATGAAGCTTGGAGATTCATGAGAGATTGCTATTCTTTTCGAATTTTGTGTCAGAAGTAGTGAATGTTACAGTAACTTGCTTTCATCTCTAAGTCTTTCTGTTATTTCCTGACCTTCTTGTCATAAGTCACTCCATTTTGGCCCAGATTCCTTATAACTTTTGCGTGCCAACACTTTTGATAGAATCCTTTTGAAACAATTTGCCCACGATGAACTTGACACCTGGTTTCATGTTTTCGGAATGAAGTGGCCAGATGTCATGCTCGTGGCTTGACTTGTTGCGTTCATTCATTTTTAATGTCGTCTCGAAGTGTAATCAAATCAAATATGTATATTATAATATTTGTGTCCGAATCCTCATCCATTACCCTTCAGCATCTTTAGTTTTGTCGTGTAAATGGGTGAACACGGTTCTTGTGGTATATTAGGTACTTGATGAGAACTATTACGTTGTATGAGTAACTAACCGCGCGTTTTTTAGTTTTACATCATTTCAATTTAGTCAAACGTGCCGTTGTAATGAAATGTTTTAGCCTTTAAGGAAACAGTGTTACAAACGTATTTTATTGTAATTAATTGCCTAGCATTAACTATGACTAACGTCTTATGAACCTTACAATACCTCTCAAAACCTTCTATATCGAAGTTTTATACCCCAATTATAATATGACGAATAAGTGTTTTGGAACACAAACGTACAGCCGACGTTTGACACGTCGGAGAGAGTCATGTCCGAGCATAAACACTTGACGAACCGTATATAAACATGTTGTGACCACCTTAATCCCGTTTGGAATAGTTGGGGAATCCCGTTTGGCCTCAGGCATTTGTTTCAAATGACCTTTTCGGGGAAAAAACGCGCGGACTCATTGGGAGTAAATAGATCCACGAATTTGTTTAGACCTTTTTTGGAAGTCGCTTTGTTTGGCCTCAGGGCTAAGGAGGCTGTTCACACATAAGTTTTGTCCTATAATAGTGCATAATGGGCGGAAATGTCACTCGACCACTCAACTTGACCGGTTTAATTAAAGAGTCGTTTTGATTTGAATTCGGCCGCTTCCGTCATGTTCTCCACGGGATATTAGGACCAGTTAATTGGAATGACCGTATTTACACATTTGGCCCTCGGGTGTCAAGCGAATGGACAAAGCCTGCTTTTCGAATTCAGAAACACTTAACGCTGCTAAACGTCACTTATTTATAAATCTGAAACTTTTTATTACTTTTCCCGAATAGTATTATACTTAATGCCTCACTACAGTATTATACTTAATGTCTCACTACTGTATCACAAATCTTCAAAATGCCACATTCTTTGCAGCTTCTATTAATCTAAATTGTTACAGTACTATAAATAACACATATAACTGAAACATTATCGTTTACAACGTCGACATACGGCCATAAGTCATCGTCAACGGTGTAACGCTGTAAACTATTGCGCAATGTAATTTAGGGCTGTTTTGATAGGCCGCGTTTAGGGCCATAACCTTTTGATTATCCGTGGTTATAAATGAGGTCTTATCTTGCTCCGAAGTAGTTCTCAAATGATTTAGTGCTCCTGGATTTGTTTAAATGACATGACATATACTTGAACATACGGGGATTAATGTTTTTGAAATGTTTTTTCTTAAGTTGGCCAAGAGACATACTCTCGTAGTAATAGGTCGAGTTATAGTAGGGTCATAGTAGTGAAAGACGTTGGGTTCTTTTAGTATAACACTGTAAATTGTTTTTGAAGTTTATATTGATAACTATTGTACGCTTATTGACAAAGTAATACCTAAATTTATCCTTATTTTGCAATAAAGTAAGATTCTACACATTTTATCTAACAAGACATCGCGCATCTTGTTGCTGGTGTATATACAACATTGTCCTTCAAGACCGTATTTTAGTTTCAGATCCAACCAGATCAGTTCCCAATGATCTGGCGAACTTCACACTCCATTTTCATTTTATGTGTTTTGGCCTTAAATTTAGTTCGCGCGTCCATAAAATACAATCAGCGGACCTTCCTGGCAGTCAAGTGAGTGTTTTATGTGAATCCTGAACAATGATTTCTAGAAAACAATAAGTTTCCTCCGTTTCAGAGCAGTTCACTTAATCGACCCAACCAAAAATGGATTCAGAATCCTTTTAAAGGACGAATTTTTAAAGGAACACCTATCGCCAACATTACTACCAACCTTATATGTCAGTGCCATACCCTTGAAAGCAGACGAGGATACTGTAAACAAGGTGTTCTACCCAGATAACCTTAACGAAGACAAACAAGTAACTTTAGAAGGCCTGAACGAGAGAGCATGGTACTACTTGTGTGTCGAATGGGAGAACTTCAACAGACACAACGAGACTACTGGAACCGACTGTAGGATTCACAGGACATTAGATCGATTTGGAAAGTCAGCAGAATCCACGTTGGACGACATTGGAGCAGCTGACATTTCAGCACAGATGTTTGTATTCAAAGTCAGAAGCTCGGCCGACTTTCCTCTGCGGTGGGTTTTTTTTGTAATTCACAGTATATAAATGTCAAATTGATTGATAATATAACCAATATTAGTGACATATTACTATATGTGTAACATACAATCTTGTTGTAGGTTGACAGCGTTCCTCCAAGGAGGAGAGATGTCTTCTCCACCAGCTCAAGTCTTCCAGGTGACAAAGCCAACAGAAGTCGAAGTTGTATTTCCATTTCTGAAGCAAGACCGAGATTACGGTAGACTTTGCTTCATGGAGGAACCACTGGTGACCGGCTTCACAGCCATGGGACGCCAAATCTCTGGCCTTACCATCACACGCTGCTACTTTAGTAGGTTAACAGTGTTAATTACTAATATAACAATAATATTTTCTTCTCAACTAAGCTAATAATCGTTCCAGAGAATCTAAAAACGAAGGACTACGAATTGTCCATCTCCGTATCTGAGGCCAGCCCATACGTTAGGAATAGCGCTGCATCTACTACAACATCAACTCTGATAGCATTGATACTACTTCTACTCGTGAGGTCTTGAACCTGGCCTGGCCTTCATCATTAGGAATACCGGTGTTTGGCACAAAAGCCGAAACTCAAACCGAAGCGATTCGGTGAGGTGTAAATAGCTTTCCGTATATTATTTTACTGCCGAAAGATTAATCTCTGTCTAGTCCATTAAATAAATATTTACCATCTTCTCTTTGCCAACAGTTTGGGCTACTTCGTCAGCGAATTGTGAAACTGTTCACATAATGTATATAATATTTCAAAATAAAATAACTTACATCGTTTCGTTGGAGCTGAACTTGTCGAAAGGTCCAATGATAACATAAAATAAGCAAAACATATAGAATAAAACGAAAAAATTCGCATAACAGAAGAATCCTTGGAAAACAATTCCGATAAATTTTCGAAAAAAAAACATTCAAAAACACAAATTGGGATAGCAACGTGCGCCCAATCTCACCGGAGAAGCCACTTGCAGGCTGCAGTCCGCGATCAGTTCGGACAGATTTCTATTGCCAAATCCGCTGGTTGCCAAAGGCAAGAACGCGCTTTCTACCGATTTCGCAACGCCCAGTTTCTGATATTTTTTGCGCTGCGAGAGGTTTGTTCTAGATCGAGATGTTTTACAACGTATTCTTCGTCGCTCTCCTCACCGTTATCATCACAAGTAAGTGTTTTTTACGTTTTTGGCCGTGTTTTTGGGTACTTGTCTGATTGACCTTGCCTTATTTGCTTTTTTGGTGTCCTGTACATAATTTTTTCCCTTTTGATTTATGGCTGATGTTGTTTTAGATGGTTTCAAGATTCCAATTCCATTTGGGTCGATTGATTACGAAAAGGACAAAGATGGTAACGTGGACGCGGGCATCAATTCGGACATCAACATCATGGGCAGCGGCGCCAGTTCAGGCTTCAACGTCGAGAAGGAGAAGAATGGAACTTTTGCTTTGAAACGTAAGTTATTCATTTTAATTTTAATTTGTAGTTATAGGTAAAAAAAAGCTTGTCTATTTTTAATTTTATAATGTTTAAACTTCATAAACTCAGTATGTTACTGTTGCTTTAACTACGTTGAAAGAATTTTCGTGAATAAGCTAATGAGTAATATAAACATTTATGCTTTTACTTTTTTGAACACATTCTGGCATTTTTGCCGAAAAAACAAAGGAAATTGTGTTTATAATGGTCTTTTCAGCTCAGCTTGGAATAACTGCCAACAATACCTATTACGGCTCGAACTCGACTTTCGGAGTGGACAAAGAAAAGGGAATCCAAGCCGATTCTGATGTTGAAGCCGGAAAGAACACGTTCCATGGTGGAGTTGGCAAGGAATCACAATTCATTAACGAAGTTGGTACAGCCGTCGAGGAAAAGAAGAAGAATCGTCACAGAAGACATTAACTTACATTACTGTACATATTTATTGTTTAACAACTTTATTCTCACATTCTAGTCATGTCAAACATGTACATACACCGTTGTTTATACTATTTATGACATTGTTTACATAAACTTCTATACTTACGAGGCAGTAATATATAAGTTAGGCAATACTCACCTTATCTTCGTACACTATATAAATCTGACATTATTTCCCGTGTCTTTGGATATAAATCTGACAGAATTCGTTAGGAATGCTTTATCAGAATGTATGGCGAATAAAAGAAGACAGGATTATTCCGGGTGTCATGGTAACCATCAGGTCCACGCGGTTACAGAATAACTCAGTGACATATGGCAAACATTAGCGGTAGAAGGGGATGTAGCCGTGGATCTACTAAAAGCGGGACAAGTCAAGTGTAATTCCGGCGTGTACAACGTCAAATTGTTGGTTGTGAGGCGACATCTTGTAGTTTAGAGTGCTTTAAAGCTGACTGGACTGTCACGATGGGAGCGGAGGCTGAAAAGTATCTCAAGGATCATCTGATCCCACAGCTGTTTGAGGTAAACGATGATTTTTGTGCTTATAATAATTTAAAAAGTGATTTTTCTTTTTGCGAAGGTCAGAATAAGCCTATATTCTAATCTAGGGATTGATGACCGGCCTGATATATAACAAGCCCGAACGACCAGTCGATTTCCTCGAGAATGCCCTCACCAAAATCAAAAACAACCCGCACCTGGTAGTGAGATGGGACACGTTCGTGGACGCGGCCAACCTCCCAGCCAAAACCACCTTTACTGAAACAGCCAAGGACGAGGAAGGTGGGTTATAATGAGGACTGAGCCTTTAAAAAGAAACTTAGTTCCGGTCCCACCTTTCAAAATAGACACGGGCTCGATGTAAAGTATAAGTTTCATGTTGGTTTGGGGCATAACACAGTTGTAAAGTATTAGTTTGATGTCGCGGAGATCGAATGCGATTGACTATGCTAGGAAGGGGAGTGTGGGGAACTGCTTGACTAGGCTACAGGTCCCGTCCAATAAACAGAGTAAAAGTAAGGTTTACCTTGTACTTTTAATAGAAAAGTTGTGACTTTATCTTGTTGCGCTTTTTTACTATGTAATTCATGTACCGTACTATTATTTTTAAGGGCAGGAAAGCATTGCTTTTAGCTGAAGTCTTACTCCGATTACAAATTGTAGTATTCCAAAAAGCATTTATACAGAATTATGGGATTATCTAGTACTAGGAAACCCCTCAACGTCTGTAAAGTAAAAAAATATACAGCTATATAAATTTTAGAAAAGAAACCAAAGAAGAAGAAAGAGCCAGAAGATGAAGATCAGTCGCCGATGGAAGAAGAACCTGACAAACATCGCAAAAAGTCGAACGCCAGGTACAGTACGACGTCGTTGTTAAGTGTGAATCACCATACAAAAGAGTCGCGACGTCCGAGTCGAGCGCCGAGTCTGAAGCCGCTGGCATCGTCGCGGAAGTCGTCGAAATCGCCCAAGTCGTCCAAGTCCTCGAAGAAGTCGAAGAAGGGCAAGAAGAAGCCGAAGAAGGCGGTTGCCAAGGATACGGTGTCCGACGCGTCGGAGGCGCCACCGGATGTTCAGGAATCGGAGCCGACCTCTGAATCCGACGTCTCCGAGCTGGCCTCGGATGCGTCTTCGGCGGCGGACTAGCGTTCAGACTCATGGTGTCTAACACTTCCGTAAATAACCATAGCTGTGCCTTTCCTGTCCCAGTTTATTTCGTTTTTGTCGCTGAGTAAATACC
Organism: Bursaphelenchus okinawaensis; assembly: GCA_904066225.2. Lineage (NCBI taxonomy): Eukaryota > Metazoa > Nematoda > Chromadorea > Rhabditida > Aphelenchoididae > Bursaphelenchus > Bursaphelenchus okinawaensis. The sequence continues at coordinate 5,977,509 of CAJFCW020000006.1, forward strand.
TTTCCTTTCGGTGTGCTTTCCTATCGTTTCATTTGTTGCTTCGACGTGATCTATCCTGTGTAAGTAAACTATGCCATTTCGATGACTAACATCAATTCGTAAAACTGTTCTTCTGTTTCTGTAATAACAACTAAAGTAACATAATTTTACTATACAGTAATCACTAACCTATATAAAAAAATGTAATATACCAAAGTAGAGTACGTTTTGTAGTAAAAAGTCGGTGTCCAAGAGTGACAGTCAAGAAATGTCGCATTCGCGACGGCCTTCTGTAGTCAAAGCAGCACAACACGCCTACGTTAACCCGAATGCTCCAATAATATTGTTCATCGGCGGCCCTGGAGGTGGAAAGTCGAAATATGCTTCGAAAGTGAGAGACGCCCTAGAATCCCAAGGTTTGGTGCACATCTGTGTACCAGACTTGATAAAAGAGTCCATCAAACGGTACAAGGCCGTGTATCCAGAATGGAAAGAAGCTTCACGAAAGTACGACCGTGGTGAGTGAAAAGTGTTCTTCCAACTGGACTATGACCAGTTTTATCTTTTTTTATTGCACTTGAACTCTAGCTATTTGTCCTTTAAACGTATGATTACTATTGCCATTCCAGGAGAACTAATTTCGAACGACCTGATCCAAATGTTGGTAAAGGCAGAGATGGGGCGATACCCGAATGCCAACGCTTATTTCCTAGAGGGATTCCCTCGTGAAGCCAAACAAGTTGAAGACTTCGAGAAGAACGTGAGTATTACTGTAACATTACGTATCCTTTTAGGTACGGAATGTGAACCTAGCCATGATATTGGATTACGATGAAGATACGTTGCGAACCCATATGATGAACAAAGGCCAAGACCGTGAAGTAATCGACCGAAGGATCAACGAATTCAGGAACAAAACCCTGCCGAGTGCCAAATACTTTGATGACCATAGACTCCTTCATCTAGTAAGTACACAATGACCGTTTAAAGCATTTTTATATCTCAATTGTGCGTTTTTTAAATATTAATCTTTATTTTCAACAAAGAATTAAGTAATAATGACTATTCTCTTGCAGATTCCAGGAGAAAAAGACGATAGTATTATTCTGGAGCGCATGAAGAAGCTAGTCAAGCGTGCCATGGACAGTGGGACCTCGGTGCTGGCCAAAGATCCGGCCGCAACCACCAATGAAGTCGTAAGTGCATGCTACGTGAAGCACATTTCCTGTTTTAGAGCGACTCCGTTGCCTCGAGTCAAAATGTTTCGCCAGCGCAGAGTCGTCCTTCTACGAAAGCCAAGCCTAGAGCCCGGGGCAACGCAACCGAACCTTCAGCCCCTGAAACTCACGTTTCCAAAGACGTTGACTACGACACAAACGAAGTTTTAGGTAACATATCTCTTTAGCTAAGCTAAGAGAACTTATGATTGTTTCAGTAATATTGCATGTCTAATGTCATGATACATGTTTTAGAAAACGGTACTGCGCGACAGTCAACAAACGACAGTAAACCTCCAACTCCACAGACTGGAACGGTCAAACCACTTTCTCGAACAGCGACAAACACTTCTATCGCTCGTAATTCCCCTACAACAGTTAATGGAAATCATACTGAAAGAGTACTGAATAGAGAACAATCAGGTAACAACATTGTACAGAGCAGCCAATCCAGACCATCAACCACCAAATCTAAGGCAAGTCGTCCTCCAAGTGGATCTGACAGTACCGTGAAGCCAGACGCCGCTTCGAAACCACCCACTCCAACGGCTGAATCTCGGCCTGGGACAACAACATCCAAGAAGTCAGCCGCCGCTACTTCTCGACCACCGTCAGTGCCTCGAGCAGCCAACAAGCAGAACACTTCACGACCTCCGTCCAGTGGCACAGCCAAACTTCCAGAAGGTAATCACTTTGATTACTTTCAAAGGCCTCTTTGTAAAATTGACTTATTTCTAAAACTATACTAAGATGATAATTATACCAAATTTAGAAAACGTAGTAGACCCAGCAGCTCAAGCCACAGAACGACTCATGTCGGCCAGCACCATCAGCCGCTTACCCAGCGCTGCTGACAGATTCCCGAAAGGATTACCTAACAATGCTCCTGTCATCTTAATGCTAGGTAAGAGTATAACTGTAGTCACATACAGTAACCTTTAAGGTGCTCCTGGGTCTAACAAGAAGATAATGGCGGAAAAAGTGGCCAAGAAGAACGACGGCTTCGTACACATTAGTATGGGCGAGCTTCTTCGCAAAAAGGTCAACGATAACCCGGATGACGAATTGTGGGCGCGAGTGGGAAAGAAGATGGATGCCGGAGAACAGATTCCAATGGTAATATACAAAAATTAGATTTTTAGACGCCTATGTTATAAAAAGTGTACCGTTTTGATGCAAAAACAATTTTAATTAGCAAAACTTTAACATTTTTTCAGAAAATCTGCCGAGAAATACTGTATTCTACAGTACACGAAATGGGAAACAGGTCCTGGGGCTATGTCATTGAAGGCTACCCGAGAACGTTAGCCCAAGCTGAAGATATTGAAAGCCAATTAGGTCGATTGGATGTCGCCCTTCTGATCGACTGTACTGAACAGTTCTGCAAAGATACGATACGAAAGCGACTCGAGGATGCCAAAGAAAATGGAAATAGTCGCCCAGGCAAGTTACCTTACTTTGGTATACTGCTATATTGACTATGAATAAAAATGACGTATTGAGATATAAATATTCTGGATTTCAGATGACGAAGAACAAGCTTTGAAACAGAAACTGGCCTTGTTCAAACAGAACACCTTGCCAATGTTAAAACATCTTGACGAGAAGAAAAAACTTCAAGTGGTGTGTTTCATAATATTGTATAATATAAATACCATATTAACATCGCTCTTAAAAATAATAACCTAGTAAAGTAATAAAATAAATTTTAGGTGGAAGGTGACAAAACCATAGAAAGCCTTTTCAACGAAGTGGTCGCAAAACTTAACAGCACGGTATTTTCTGAAGGTACGTTGATATAAATGTTGTCGTAAAGTTACCTCTCATTCGTCATTAATACAATCGTATTCAGAAGGTAACCTAGTCATAACAGAACTCCAGAACCAAGATCGTGATCTTCGGACAGCCGGCTCTGTCGCGTCGTGAAAAACAAAACTTATCAGATTAATGTCAATTTTATTGTAATAAATCTAGGAACACTAAGCGCTCGAGGCAAGTATCGTTACAACAGTGACATGCTAGGATATGATAATACGAAGTTGTGACAAGCACAGTCGATTAAAGTGAGCAACCATAACTACGAAGAGGACACATAACATCACACTTGGGTTCAAAGGCAAATGCAAGAGAAAGTATATTATAGTAGATAATCGGTTGAGCTTCGGTAGCCATCGAACAATCATGGAATTATGCTAGGGTGTGTAAAGCTAGGTAATTAGGCATATATAGAGCTGACTAGAAGTGAGACTAAATACTTGGTTTAGTATGACAACCATCGAGTAGTACAAGTTTCTTAAAATTCTTGAAGACCTATAAGAGTATGTTAAGCTAAATCAGAATTGTGAGAACAGATAAGTATCAATTAGCTTTGTCAAGCTTAACAAGAGCTTCGATGCCATGGTAGGCGGCATCAAGATGGGCTCCATCTTCATCTGTACCGGTACCAGGCAACAGTATTGGCTTATCTAAACCTATGGTGACGATAGAGAAGAAGTTCTCGGAATCTGAAGCCTTGGGGAAGTCTGAGTAAGATACAGTAAACTTGTACAATTTGGCCAAGGTTTCCAACAGCCATTTGGCACTTTTAACCACAACAACACCATGCTCGATGTCTTCATGGAGTTGCTGTGACATCTTGTGAGTATATTCTGATGCTTGGTTAAAGCTTGAAGTTAGTAGGTCACATTTGAAAGTGGCAGACGGTACGTCTTTAGAAACAACCGCTTTGAAAGTTGGATCATCAAGGTTGACAATCCCAGACCGAGTGGATTCTGCCATAGAATAGGTCAAAAAGTATCGGCACAGCGACGCTATCGTGCTCTTTTCAGTAGCACTCAATGCCTTTTTAGAGTCCCGACCTCGCTTCTTCAGTTTTGGAGCTACCACGACTTCCGACTTGAGTAACGTCACACTCGACATCGGATAGTTGCTATCTTCTGGGGGAGGACACTGAGCCACTTCTGTGCTGAAGGTGACTCGTCGTCTTTCCGATCGCATTGGTGGAAGGTCAATCGGTTGTCTAAAATGTTATGTTATATCGTCAAAATGAATCGACTAGAGTAAAACAACCAAGTCTACAAAGTTCTCAACGCACTTTTCACTGTCAGCTCGAGGTCGTACCACGCAATAATCGTCGTTTTCCGGAACGTTCTGCTCTTCGTTCACCACAGCCTCAACGTCAGCAAAAGTCTGCATGACAGGAGAAACGTGAGCATCATCTTCAGCGTTCTTGCTCTCCAATTGTGTAGCATCAAAGACACCGATGTCACTCATGACACACTTTATGTCATCTGTAAAGTATTAATGGCACTTGTAGAATAAACTTATTTTTAATTTGTGAATTACACCATGACAACTTACCATTACTTTTCTTTTTGAGTAAACTCTTTCCTGGCTGAGGCATCGACTTCACGTAGCCGATCTCGCTCAACATGGCTTCAGCTGCTGCTCTCTTGGCCAATTTCTTGTTCTGACCCACTCCAGTGACAACCCTATCCATACACCTGACTTCCACCATGAACTCTCGGTATCTGTTCTGACCTTGTTCTCCTACCAACTTGAACACTGGATCTGCTTCTTTCCTGGTCTGCATCACTTGAATGAGTCGGCTAATGGGGTTGATGTGATGACCGTATTGCGGATCCATCTTCATGTCCTTCACTATGGTCTTCCTCTTCACCTCTTTGGTCGCTTTCTTCGGATTATTGGATGATTTCACTATCAGAGAAGCCAAGTACACTGGATCATTTTCTACAAAATGACATATTAATTTGAATAAGTATATTAGCCAAAACAATAAATAAATCAAAGCTTAAAAATAGCTTTAAGTCTACCTAAATCAGCAACCTTCTCCAACATGTTCTTGCAAGCATCTTGCTTTGCCACCTTCTTGCTCGACCCATTTCCATCAGCTTCGATAACTTGTCCTGTCTTTGGAGATGTTAATCGACATCTTAGAGTGTAGTTTCTGTTGTGAGGCTCCCCAGTTTCATTCACAATCTCCAACTCCACATTCATCTTCAACCTGAAGGCAGCTTCGTGTATCTCTGACACCACACTCTTCTTAGACTTCCGTGTTGGTGCGGTTAGAGTGTCATTGTCATCATCGTTCGTATCTATAACCTCCACATCGCTTTCCAAGCTCGATACTTCGGCATCGTCATTGTCTTCAAAGTTACAGTAATCCTTTTTCAGCTTTGCTTCTTGTTCTGATAACAATGGTCGTAGATGGAAAAGGGCCTTCGTAGCTGCTTCATTCTTTGCAAATCCTAATGTTTTACCAGCACCTTTGTGAGATGTGCCATCAGAAAGAACAAACGTGCATCGATGATATTGATCGTTCTTTACTCTTCCAGTTAGTTTAGGTTTATTTATTTGATTCTAAAAGATGTTTTATATAAAGACGTTCGTACTAAACTATAACAAAGAAATAATATTTAAATTAAAAGTCAAACATACCGCATCAAATCCATTGTCTCGATAGTTTGAATAATTATTAAAGTACGGTGGACACACTGGCGGATATGGGTAACCGAAATACTGATTATTGTATAGATAATACCCTCCATGGGTTGAGAAATCATTAACAGGATTTAGAATATTATTGTTGTAGCCAGAGTTCACCAAACTAAACTGCAGTATCGGCTTTCTTTGGTTCACATGTTCATGTTCCAATTTAACTTCGATTCCAAGCCGATTAGCGACATTGAATAACAACCACACAGGATTGTTATCTAAAATTAGTTTTCTTACATCTTTTACAATCATTCAACATCTAATAATATTAATTATTACATAAAATTTTAGACTCACAAACAAAACAGTCCTGTCAAGAAAAAGTGTTTAAAAAGCCTCTAACAGTACCATTTTTGCTTTTGTTGGCCTTCCTTGATGGCCGTTTTAGAGTTGTATTCTCCAAAGCTTTTTCTGCAGCACTTTGTTGAGCCTTCTTGATGGAAGCACCACTTCCCTCATACTCCTCGCCTTCTTTTAGCACTAACTTTACTGTGAACTTCTTCTTGTGAGCTGGTCCACTTTCATCCATCAAAACGTACTCGTGTTTTAACTAAAATGTAAATAACAGGATGACAATGTCCTACCTTATGGTATCTAGTTAATTCAGCAATTTTACACATTGGAGTCTTTTCATTTCCAGGTTTCAGAGCATAGTTGTAGATGTTCTTCGAGTTTTCTTGATCATTTACATGTTTACCACACCAAGGTTGAGGATGAGAGTTGTGTTGTGTCTTGTTTTGTTTAGATTCAGTGAATTTTATTGCAGAAAATAGTTCTAGAAGTTCAGGCGATGGCATACCCGTCTTCTCCATTTCCATCGCTGTTTGTTGGCCTTTCACCAGCCGCGTTTCAGAGCAATAACAACATAAACTACAAGCAAAATCTTCAGTCAAAAATTTTTTTGCAAAAACTAATTCGCGTAAGCTTACAATACCGTTTTAGAGGAAAGCAAATTATAATAACTCATTTTTATTTAATTTAGTTGTTGACGTAAACATTATCTCAAAAATTCAAGTAAATATCAAATATTGCAAAAAATTTAATGAAAAAATTAACTCTGAAATTTAAGCAAAGTACTCTGTCTCTCGAAAGAATTATAATATAGTTATGTTATCTATTTTCTGAAACATTACCAACATGTTGAGAGTAGGTTCCGTCCCGAAAACAAATAAATAAAAGTTTTGGCGTTCTGCCTTATTTTCTCAGCTTTCTTTTGCTAAAATATTTTTTCCTTGGTTTTTTAAACTTTTCATATAATCTTTCCAAAGGATAGACCTTCAAAATGTCCGACAACGAGATCTCAATGGAAACAGGAGAGGATTGTGAGTTATACACAGTTTTGTGTATTAAAAACTGTTTTTGATAAATCATATTATTATGAATTTAGTGGATGAGCTCAGACAACAAGCCACAAGACGACGAGGTCGTGGATTCACCGACAAACAGCAGAGCTCAGGAAGCGGTGGAGCTTATGACACATTGAAAGGTGATGGAGTAGGACCTCAACGATCTATTGATGTAAGTAATTGTGAATGACAGTTAATGTTTATTGTTTAGATAAATATTATTAAGAAAGAAATAACACGATTTAAACAAACAAACTGGTGTTTTAGGGCTGGACTATCTTTGTCTCTGGTATCAATGAAGAAGTTATTGAGGACGACATGATGGAAAAGCTTCAGGAGTACGGAAAGGTGTTGAACATGCATTTGAACTTGGACAGACGTACTGGATACCTCAAGGGATACTGTGTAGCTCAGTACGAGACAAAGGAAGAAGCTCAGGCCGCAATTGAAGGATTGGACGGATCAGAATTCATTGAGAAGACTTTGAGTGCCGATTGGGCGTTTGTTAACTCATCTAAACGACGTTAATTTAATTTTATTTGTTTATTCTTGTAACTCATAAGTATTAAACTTACTCGCACAAAGATTGTGGTTTTTTGTAATGTTATTTGACATTTAAATATATTAGAAAAGACTCTGAATAATATTGACTGAGAACTTGTAGCCAATGGAGAAAGGGGGTCAGGATGAGGTCATTGAATTGTACGTAAGGTTAAGATCTGAGAAGTTGGTGGTCGGAAACGAGCTGGATACACTAAGGGACTTAAACAAAGCATTCCGGGATAATTTGCTTCATCTGGAGGAGCAGATATGGATCACACAACAGGAGAAAGTAATCTTTCGAAATTTTGAACATTTAAGAATATGCTTTACAACTGTTTAACTTATGGTTAACAACTTTGTTTCAGTGTATATGGCGAAGATTCAAGTACTCAGACCCTTCAGTTCATTCACAGAACGTTGGATTCCTTCTGAAGACGTTACAAAACACAAAGTTTGTCCTGGGGCATCGTGTTTTGAGTCATAATGCTACATTAATATCTGAAGTACTCAAAGTGTATCTTCAGCATCCTCAGGCGATAGCTGAGTGTTTGAATAACGTTGAATTGGGTGTAAACAAACGTTCCACGGCTCTTTCCATTGACGATATGTGTAGATGCATATTTAACGTTGTTTATGGAGCTGCCTTATTGCCTTCTGACGAGAGAATATTTCTGGAGTTACTTTCTAACTTGATCTCCCTACAACTTAGTTCAAAGTCTGATCCTCGGAAGTACTTGAGGAAGGGAGCAAGTGTATTTTGCAAGATGTACAGTCTTTTCTCGGAACAACTCTATTCGGCCAAAGTAAGTCATGTTTATCTTTTTATAAATTTTAGGAGTATTTGAGCTTTTGATCTAATATAATTAAGTTATTATTGTTCATTATTTTAGGTTTTCTTAACAGCCGCTCTGCACGAACCTATAATGTCATTGTTGAGTCAAGACGAGATATTTTTGGATGTAGATCCGTCTAAAAGCCCAATTAGGTTAACACCAGATGAAAGAAAGCGGAAGTTTGGTTTGGATGAGAATTCAGTACAATACAAAGAGAAGTTGACTGCTTATCGACGAGTTATAGCAGAAAAACTGTTTAGAGTCTGTTTACAATTTGTTAAAAGTAAGATTTTAAAATTTTTTATTAAAATCTTATTTTTATTTGTAATTATTTTTTGCTTTTAGAATATGTGTTGTTTTAGGTATCCAGGAAGCCGTTTCGTGCTTTCCAGCTAGTCTAACATGGCTGGTCAGGCAACTGAAGACAAGTTTATTGGACAGAAAACGGGTCAGTCGGGAAGAAGTAAGTAGATCAATACTTTACACTTTATATGTCTATAGTATTAACAAAATTTAAATGCTAGTTTTAAAACGAGTCTACTTTTAGGCTGAACTTATTTGCACAGACATGATCTTCACCAACTTTATCTGTCCTGCAATGATCAACCCCGAACCTCATGGCATAATAACTGACACACCAATAAGTCATGTCGCCAGATTCAATTTGATGCAAGTTGGTCAGATCATTCAGGCTTTGGCATTATGCCCGTACGAAGGACAACCGGCTTACATGATTAATATCCTTCAGATGTTTGCCGACAATCCAATGCCAGATTTTGTCAAAAGTGTGCTGAGGAATGATGCTGTCACTCTGGACTCTATGTTCCCAGCTATGGTCGAGAATGACGAAGGAACAGATATATATAGTAGACGGAACTTCATAGCTACAATTGAAGAAGCTTCACTTTTGGTAAGACATACTAATTTAGATTTATTCAAATTTAGATGCAATGTTTAAAAGGACAAGGAGTGGATGCAATTTCTGATGAAACTGTCAGAAACAAGCTAAAGCAATTGTTCAGAAAGCTACCTGAAGATCTGGTAGCTGTTAAGATGACAAAAGAAGAATACGGAACTCCTAAGGCACCATTACCTAGAAGTTCGTCTGGTCGTTTACGGATTTTAGCTGATAAAGTGCAGAATGTAGCCAAGACTCAACATCAAAAACTTTTAACAAATCTGCCTGGCAACAATGGGGTCAGCAATGAAGAGAAGACAGAAGTTACACAACCAAGTGAAGAAGTGACAGAAGTATTGGTGTTTGAGTTTAGCCATGGCTTTATTCCTTTGGGTATGGAGCCAGAAGACAAGGTTATGAGTAATGCCAAAACAAGAAACGAAAAGAGTGGAAATCTGGAGAATTCGACGGTGAAGAAGACCAGATTCAAGGCTACTGAAAGTGTTGGTAAGGTTATTGTAATCTTTGATGCGATTTTCACTATAATTAGAAAAAAGTTGAAAAGAAAATTATTGACAAAATCACTTACTCGGTATTGTTTTAGTGTCAGACAGAACTGGGACAACCGACGCTCAGAGTGAAGATGACGAAGAGATGGACGAAGCTGAAGGTGTGGGATCTTTGTGCTCCTCTATGAATGACAACATGGCTGATGATGATGGAGATGAGGATGAAGACCCAGAAGAAGTTAGCACTTTACCCGACAACTTTAGTGATATGGTACCGATCAGTGCCAATGTGTCTGGCAGAGGATCGCCTAGTTTGAGTGGCGGCCGAACTTCTGGTCGCGAAACGCCGTTTTCTCAAGGAGGCGGCAATCCAGCCTTGGACCAGTCTGTGGCTTCAATGGCTGTTAATGAATTGAGTGTTAACAACGAGTATTGTAGAGTGTTACCTAAACTGCCAGTTACGGTAAGAAAACAGAACGCCGAAGGTCTGGAGGAGAAGTTTGGAAAGTTTGGGTTGCCGACTCAAGATGGATACAGGAACAGTAAGTATTGCATTACCTAATTTTTAAGCTCAATTTAGTTACAAAAATATTCATAGGACTGCTACAACAAGGCTATGTATCCTTAATTTAATCTAACACTTATAAACAATAACTTTAGGAGACGAAACCTACTCGTTAGTTAGTGACAGCTGGTCGACGGATGTTGTAGCGTCTGACAATGAAGGTATCAATGATCAACGTCAGGAACAGAACCTAGGGCCGCTGCCTCCACCGATACCTCCAAGACTTCACGAAAGTCAGTCAACAGGTCAAATCATTGACATCAGTGATAACAACTCTCATCAAGCTGGTCCTAGTGGAGTTGCTTTACCTCATCCAGTGTCTTTGAGTTCGCGTGACAGAGAAAGGATTGCTGATGACATTCTGAACAAGTACCGTTCTCCGATGACTCCCAGTTCTTCTACTGGACCACTGTTCCGTCCTGCTGATTCTAAACCTGATGAAGTCGGTTATTTTAAGGAAATACGTATAATTTTATAGTATAGATACTGTAATTCAAATATTTAGTTTTTGGGATTTGCAATCTATTTACTGAAGAATATTGTTTTAGGTAAACTACGAGCCTGCAGTAGCTTATTTTGATCCTACCAATATCACCAAATGTAAAGCTTTTGCTGATGCCAAAAGAAAGATAAGATTGGTATTGAGTTCGGCCGAAAATATTCCGTCAAGTGTGACATCAAAGCAAGCAACGACTACTGCTTCTCTGAACGTTGGAAACAATGACAGCGATGTTACGTAAGTTGTTAACGTTGTTCATTTGTCTATAAAAACGTTCTGAACAAGCAACTATGTGTGGATATTTCAGTGTTGTACGTCTGAATGAGCTTCTCAGGTTTCTGTTGGCCGAATCCATAAATAACCAGAATAGAATCTTGTCAGCTCAGATTCGCGAGGTACGCCGATGTCTGTTTATGTTCGACAACCGAGGTATAAAGAAGCTATTCAGGACATTAAAGGATGAACATCGGGCAAGAACAAGCTACATTATGTATCTACAACAAGCTCGTCTGTCTTTGTTGCAACTCAACTCTTACGTGAACAAGTTGTTGCTCAGAATTGAACGGGAAAAGAACTTAATGGGCGATTGTTTGGTCGATTTGTTGGTCAGGTATTACTTGGAAAGGAGAGACAAGTTCATTAAACGATTTGTTAGCGATTTCAGCAGACTCAACGTCCAGGCATGTTTATATCATAGATTTAAAAAATTCTTTTGTCACTACATATTTAGTTTTGTTTGTTAATGTCACTTTTTTAATTTAAGGACGAACGTGTTTATGCAGTTGAGCGAACTCTCTGTAACTTGTTCGAACAAGTTGATATAGAGCCGATTTGGAAGGATTTTGAACAGGAACGGCTAAACGCTATCAAGATGACTATGGACAGGAATCTGATGGGGCAGATATATGGAGCTTCTTTATACCCTAACGGCGAAGCTGATGTGTATCGGGACGAGTGAGTTTTCAAGTGAAATCTTAATGATTACAACAGGAACTATTGAGAAAACTAATTTGGAATTTTCAGTGTATTCTTCAAGTCCCTTAAACTGATAGCCAGCTCTATCACTCCAGATCATCCAGAACTCGGTATTCCCAAGAAGTACCACGGTGAATGTCCTTGGCCTTCAGCCCAAGCGGAGGTAGCCATTATCAACGCATACAAAGCTCCACGAGACAAACTGGCATGTGTTATGAGATGTTGTCAGACGATCGAAAGCCTCATTCGACTGGCGTCAGGACGGAACGTAGCTTCAGCTGACGATATTACTCCAGTCTTAGTGTTTGTTCTACTCCAAGCTAATCCACCAGCTTTGTTGTCTAACATACAATACATCTCCAGCTATTACGGTAATCGTATCGAAGGGGAAGAAGCCTACTGGTGGACCCAGTTCACATCTGCTGTTGAGTTCTTGAAGCAGTTATGCAACAAGCACTGAAGTCAATCAGATCCAGTCATCAGTTTTGTCATGTATTTACGAGAAACGTGTATATTGTCGTATTTTGTTTGGTGCTAGAATAACATAATCAAAGGTTTAATTATTTAACATTATTTTTTATATTACTTTCTAATAAATTCTTTACATTTCACATAGTTGTGTTGTCTTTTGGTTATTTCCCTCCTACATATACCTTTTAAGCTAAAGCTAGGCCGATAACAACATTAGTTGGGTCAAAGATGTTACTGATATTATGTTAGCTTTATATTATTTTTACATTCATATTCAGGTACTTAGATGACTGAATACAGAGAAATTTTTCAATGTTTGGAAGACGAAGTAAGGAAAACTGTAGATGAAGAAGCGGCCACTAAATACCTCAACTTGGCTCAAGACTTCGCGACAAGGAAGATCAGTGTGGCCCTTTTCGAGAAGAGGGCTAAAGGACTCGTGCCAATTTCTCTCCATTCGAAATTCATTTTAACAATCGGCGATGTAATGGAAGTAAGTGACCCATATCCACGCAGTAAATATTAGAGTTAAGAAACGAACACTCGCATGAGCTTATTGTAAACATATGTTTCTTTGCAGATTTCCTTCAAACTCGACGGCAAACCCAAAAGAAAGCGCAAGAAATCTGACACAGAAGATCTGTTTGACGTCATCTACTATCATTTCATTACCAAAGGCTTGTGCGACAAGAAATACGAAAAAGCAGAGGCTCAAGAGGTCGTGTCAACCATCGTTACCTACACGAAGCTAGTGGATTCTGAAGTCAAGACAAACAGTTTGGGGTTTCAGTATTTGGATCCAATCAAGTAAGTCAGCAACTTATATTGTTGTAGCTTTTTCTAGTAAAACAATGATATGATAGTTGGAGATAATGAGAGCAAAAAATATTTTCAGAGTAAAAAAAGAAATCTCTGAACAAGATACAGTAACCGCAGTTCGAAAATTCAACTGGTTGTTACCTTCAAATGAAGCTCAAGACTTTGCAAACATTTTCGCATAGTTACCTTCTATTCTACTCACGATCTCACCTTGTACAAAAGTGTAATATCATACAATACCTCGGTTTTCAATAAACTTACAATCTCAATCTTGTTTTATCATCCAAACGGGTCACTAAACCGTCATTATTTGTTATTATGTTATCATTCTGACAATTTATAATAATATGTTGAGATGGGACGTCACGTATGGGGTGTGACTTACAACCGCGAGTACGTGAAGCAACAAGAACTTAAGTACAAGCTGAAGGAGTACCAGTTAGAGCCAGAAGATTTAGAACGCTTGTCGTGGGAAATGACAGATCTTTACAATAGTAATCTTATAGTAAGTCATTATAGTGTGTCTGTCGCTACTTTTGAGTAACATTTTTCGTCAATGTTATTTCATTTTTAGACAGAAGCAGACCGACGGTTCCGTGATAAACTGATAGAAGTTTTGAACGAAAAATTAAAAAATGTCTACCCCGGAGGGTATTTGGCTTGTGGTGGGTCTACAGTAAGCAATTGTGGTACGACAACGTCAGATATTGATTTATGTTATGTACTGAAGACGTCGGATTATTACGGGGAAAAGGACCTGCCAATTGTAATGTACAAAGAGGGGAGGGTAAGTCGAGACTTTAAAGTTGGTGAACGACTGGTCATTCTTATTTATGTATTCAGTGATCTTTTGAGAACACGTTAGCCTCAAAGATAACATCTTTTGTACTTGACAACTCCCTGTCATATTATGAGCATTACCGTACGTACTTAAAGGATAGACTATTGAAGGTGAACCACTTTATACTAAACAGGATAGGCGCCATCTTAAAGGACTTGGATGCTGTTAAATCTATTAAACTGGTTGACGCTACAGTACCCATTGTAAAAATGCAAATCAACACAAAATTGTTGGGAATCAGCCAAGTTGACAAAACAATCGAGGTAGACATCAATTGTAATTGTGTCGCTGGTGTTTACAACTCTTTTTTACTCGGTGGATTGGTCAAGTAAGTCCATTTAATGTAGTCACAACTGCCTGTGTCATTATATATTTATATATTTATGTCGAAATGACTAATAATGTTATTAACAATTACTGTTATGAGATACAGTACCTTAAAAATGGGTAAAGCTACATTAATTTTCAGTTTCGACCGGAGATTGGCCATTTTATCAGTGATTTTGAAGAAATGGGGGAAACAGGTCAAGATTGTCGATGAAAAGAGGTTTAACAGGTAACATATCGTAATGTTTTAATCACTCCCTTCCCAGTTACGCTCTGGTTCTCCTTGTTGTTCATTACCTTCAATGTGGAGTTTATCCTCCAGTCCTTCCCAATCTGATGCACCTTCTACCCGACAAGTACGGTGGTACAATAGAGCCAAGACACTTGACAACGTCGATAGAAGGACTTCCAGACCATATTTATGAAGTCAAACGAAACGAAATGAATGTGGGAGAACTTCTGATGGGCTTCTTGAAGTACTATGCTGACTTCGAGATGACGGCCATGGATGTCAGAGTCAAAACTGGGGAAGTGATTGAAAAGTAAGTTTAGGTTAGTCTTTTCCATCTCTGTTATCCATTAATTGTTTCGTATTTTAATTTTCATGAGATCGAAAATGCGAAAGGTTTAATGGATTCATGCAACAAAACATTACGTCCTTTCAGGAGAAACTCTCAAATCCGAAAAGGTGATTGGTCAGCATTCTTCCTAGAAGAACCATACGACGAGATTACCGTGCCAAAGAACCTTCGCCTTTCTTTCGACCTCGACTTTATACTCAAGCAGTTCAGGGATATGGCCGACTTAATGTACAAAAACCCCACCTTAAGCACGTTATACAGGTAAGAAGTTTACTGTTTTCGTAACACAATGTAACCACAACGTATATAGTATCGCTACTAACATCGAATGTTTAGTATAACAAACCCTTCCCGAAGCAAAAAGCAACAGCTGAGGGAGCAAGAAGAAGATGAAGACATTTGATTAGAAGTCGAAGCTTACAAGCTCAATTTACAGGTATTTTTATAACTTTAAAATAAACTATAGCGGTGTAACGATCGTCAGTCTCAACAGTTTACATTTGGAAAGTTTATTCGTGAGTCAGTATAAATTAAGGGAATGAATCGTTTCACAGTCTTTCCACATGAATAAGTTCTTGGCGTTGGAAACCCAACTGACCCAGGGTCTCTTTTGCGTTCTCAACCTTGAATACCCTGCGGGGAAACGTTAGAATAAGACCGTGCTGTGTTACATCCAGATCTTTCTCTGATATGAAAGCAAATAGGGCCTCTAATGGGGTTTTCAATGTCAACTTTAAAGGCTCGCGACTACTGTCAGGCATTCGGAGGATAACATCGACCGAGCCTTCAGAATCTTCTCTAACGTACGATTGCCATGGTTGGAAAGAGATTGCACAAGTCGAGGAGTCAGAAGATGGTGGTGTGAGCGGTTTCACTTCATCGTCGGCTGAAAATAGCTGGTTAACACACGCGAACTTAGTAAAGTATTTTTTTAAAATTTATAAGCAATACGTGACAAAAAAGGTTCAAACAAAGTAAATACGAACTTACATTCTTCACTACTGTCAATCACAACGACCTTCTTCATTCGCTTTGCTTGAGCATTGGCTATGTCACTTGAACTTTGTCGTTTTGAAGTCTGAAACATCAAAAAGTCATATCCAAGTTAACACGGTCCATACCAGTTTTAAAAAAATTCTAAATTTAAAAAAAAATCAAGTTAAACCACGTACCGAAGGCTCAGCAGAAGTGGAAGCCGATTGTCCGTTCTTCATTGCTTGAGGTGTCCTTAGCTTGGGGTCGATGAAGTCGGTTTTGTTTTGAGCCATATCACGTTTAATCGCCAAGTCGCGTGCTTTGAAAGTTGGGTATTTCTCGGTAAAGTCAGACACTAAATAACTATATTAACCTTGTATTACAACACTTACATATATGAATCATGGCATCTGGATCTGTCGCGGATATGGACTGAACCATCTCTCCAATCCTAGGATCAACCACGAAAACAGCGGGAAACTGTGTAATATTGTAGTAAGTGGCAATCCTCCGACCTTCCGAACTGTCACAGTACATTTGCCAGAACAAAAAGTTGACTTTAATCAGTTCTTTCACCGTGGAGTTCGACCACACATCTCTATTCAGCACCTGAGAAGCAAACTCCGTAGGCTCTTGAAGGTTGACCAATATCCATCTCGACTTCTGTTGCCCTACTTGAAGCAAACTGTCCCAGTTGAACCTGGCTATCAACTCGACTGGAGGTCTGAACAAGTCTTTGAGATCTCGACGTTTCTTGCGAGCCGGCTCGTTTTCATTACTCTCACCATTGTAACGGTACATTCCGGATGAGCCTGCAAATTTCACTTGTTAACACGTCTGTCTATTTATGTAAATGTTCGTTTAAAATTAATTCAAACAAAAGTTTTTGTTTTACTATAAGAAGAAGACGAACTCCTTACTTTTTCATTCCATTAAAACTTTTTCATTAAAATACTAAAAATAACAAAATTACGTGCTAATGACTCTCCTTAAAATCTTACCGGCTTCATCGTGATCCTGCTCGAAGATTGGATGAGCTGCCCTCCTTCTCCGACTTCCGTATTGTTCATCAAATGACCCTTGTACCAACCTTCCACTAACTGGCCTCATAGGCGCCCTAACTCCATCGTCGTCCGCGACTTCGACAGCGTTAGACGAGACTGGCACGGCTTCTTCCATGTGTTCTTCGCGTTCGATAACCTGTACATCATCATCTTGTTGACCATTCCGGACACTTTCTACCACTTGTTGTCGAGCAAAATACAATTCCACAGCTCTCCCCACATCTCCGTCACAACAACCCAGCATCTGATCAGCAATGGTGTCATCCGAGACCCCTGAAATTTAAAATGTTAAAAAAATCAAAAGCTCACAAACCGTAAGCAATGTATATAATTTTACTATAGTAGATTTCTGGAAACATACCCGTAAATTCCTTAAATTGCAAGACAGCAGCATGTGACATGATAGAAATCCCTCTCAATAAAATCTACTACAAAATATTGTCGCACAATTTCACGCCGAAAAGCTTTAATAAACAGAAGGCAAATGCCTGGTTTTCGTGGTGGGACTAAATTAAATAATTAATAAAATAATAAAAATACTTTGTTTTAGAAAGCTATGCCAGTAAGATGAACAAACAGTTTTTTCTAATAATTCTTATTATTGTATTTGTTTTTTTAACTTTTTATTACACCTCAGGACCTTCTGGCATTACATTGCCATCACAAAATGCATATACTCAGGTGTCACAGTCAGATATTGTTATTTACAATCGCGTAAGTTACCAAACAGCCCTTTTCAGTTTGTTTAGATTCCAAAAACGGGTTCTACGACATTTACTAATGCTATCGGATATGATCTATGCAAGACAAATCACTTTAATGCTATTCACATTAACATAACGAAGAACTTGAACTACTTGAACGTCGCAGATCAAGCAAGCTTTGTAAAAAACGCCACAGAATGGAAGGAGAAGCTGCCAGCCTTCTATCACGGGCATATGGCCTTCCTTAACTTCAATAAGTTTGGATACAAGAACCCTATCTACATCAACTTACTGAGAGATCCGTTGGAGCGCTTCGTATCTTACTACTACTTCTTGAGATACGGTGACAACTTCAGGATTGGCCTGAAGAGGAGCAGATCAGGCAATAACGTCACTTTTGACGAGTGTATTCAGAAGAAAGGACGAGATTGTGACCTGGAAAAGATGTGGGTTCAGATTCCCTACTTTTGTGGACATTACAGCTTCTGCAGGTAAGCTTTTCAAACTTTAGGTAACAATTAATTTGTTTTGATTCATCAATGATAATTTTTCTAGAAAACCAGGGAATAAAATGGCATTAGAAACAGCAAAGTACAATTTGATAAACTACTATCTCTTGGTCGGATACACAGATAGGATACGAGACATGATTATGTTATTAGAGAGGACAGTACCCCGCTTCTTCCGTGGAGCTTTGAAGCATTTTGATGGTCTAGATGGTAAGTTTTAACTCTTTTTTTATTTTATTCTTTAGAAAACCGGGCTCATTTGAGAAGTACGACCAAAAAGATATTACCTAAAAAGGAAACGGTCGATAAAATCTCACAGAATACGATTTATGCCATGGAGAAAGAGTTTTACGATTTCGCTGTTGACGAGTTTGATTCGGCTTACGAAAAAGTAATTGATGAAGAGAATGAGACCAAATATCACTACGAAAAGATAAAGCCATGAGGACGAGATTTATCTCATAGTACTATGAGATAAATGCATAGTGAGAACTGCTCTTTTAAACTGTATATTTTGTAAATAGCTTCACAAAATTGTAAATATTGTTACTAACATAGTTTTCATTGTAGTTTTGGTAATGTGCACGAAATAAAATGATATTAATCTACTTAAAAGAAGTCAGCCATCTCAAAACTAGCTTCTAAAATTATATATAATTTAATAAATTAGAAGATCTTTCAAATTGAGTAACATCAAACTATTTTATCAATACTTCGTATTAGCATGATCTCGGGACACTTCTCATACGAGAAGTTTGTTTTGTAAAGAGCACACCTCGATTTGGCTACGGTTTTAATACGATGTAGCATGCTTTTGACGGATTCTGAATGTAACGGTGACAGTTGGATGAAAGTCTTGAGAGCTGGGATAATATTGGCGAATAATAAGATGACGCTCTCGTCAAGTTTGGTGTTGATGATGGTGGTTAACACTTCCTCCATGAACTCAAGGCCTGCCAATGACATTTGGATGGTGTACTGTAAAGTAATGGGCGCTAGGACAAATGCGGTTTTTGGACATTTGCGGATCTGCGGTTTTTAGACACTTGCGGATCTTCGGTTTTTGGACACTTGCGGATTTTGGACATTTGCGGATTTTTTAAAGGTTTTTTTTTATTTTTTAGTTAATTTAGTTGTATTATGGTACTAAATTGTACTAAAGTTTGAATTGGTACGGTTTTAACATAACAGTACAGTTTTCGGGCTTTTAGTACTATTTAGTACCAAAAATATAAAAACAGTACCGATTAAAAATTTAGTACTATTTAACATTAAGAAATATTAAGACAGTGCCAATTTAAACTTTAGTACCATACTACAACTAAATTAAATTAAAAAAAACCTTTAAAAAATTCGCAAGTGTCCAAAAACCGAAGATCCGCAAGTGTCTAAAAACCGCAGATCCGCAAATGTCCAAAAACCGAATTTGTCCTAGCGCCAAGTAATGACGTTGATAATCTTAAAAAAGTGACAAAAAGAAATGCATAAAAAACGAGTTAGCAGTGCTACGAATTTTTTGACCATACAGTTGAAATAATGGCAATGACCTTATGTGTAAACAGTACCTTTTTGGCCAGTTGTGCGATGAGATTTACAGCGAATATCCTCCTTTGCAGATGAGATTGATGTACAAGTTCGTGCAGCTCAGCCAGAAGCACGTGAGCTGATGGTACCTTATCCACAACCATTGGGATCAGCCTTACTGGGTACATCTGTAAACGATAATAAATAACAGTAAGGTTCAACAATATAGAATACATCAAGGAAGATGCCGCAATAACTGTTATCAGCTTACATTAAAGTGGACCAGTTTAGGTAAAGCCGGGTCGGACACGAACATCTGATGTATATGAGCGCATGCCAGATCTCGTATTTCATTCAGATTCGGGTTTTTGCTCTCATCTCCATCACAGATTTCGAGTAGTACCTGGACAACAGCCAAGTGTTGTGTACCTGTATATCCCTTGAACAATGAATGCCTCTCATCGATCTCTCTAAACGTTATATCATTATTAAAACACATTATAAACCACAAATAATTAAAAAAGAAACAAGAATACCATAAACACTAGACGAGAAAACATACGCTCTCGATTCCGACAGTGCTACGGCCTTTGTCAGCCTGACCAGGTTAGTGTTCTTCACCGTATCCAAGTAGAAGGACAACATACGAAGTAGCAACTCGAAGTGAGGTGGACTTTGGAAGATACGATCGTCTACTCTGAACATAATCAACGGAGTTTCCCTCATCAGAAGTTCGTTGGTGACTTGTAGATGACCTTTGACAGCAGACCTGTCTCCGTTTAACCAGTACTGTAAAGTAAGTTCGTACAGTTTTCTGGGTATCAGATTCTCGAATCGTTTCCACATCTTGGCCAATCTTCTCGATAGTACCATCGGATACTTGTCCGTGTTCAAGGTCAAGTTGAGAGCCCTAACCACACTCTCGTAGTGTCCGTACTGCCATGTTATAGGATGGGCCTCTATCTTGGCCAACATTTTGGTGAAGCTGGTTAGGTCCTGACTCATGTTACCTACTAGCTCTGAGAATCGCTTTATCACGGCCTTGTTATCAATGGCTTTGTTGCTTCTTCCAATCTCATCTTCAGTTTTGTCCAAGATGGCATCTAGCGTGGGTAACATGTGTGGTATACTGCAGCCAATGTAGTGCAGTAGGTGGGGTCGTACTAACTCAAAGTCCTTCGATCTGGCATCCATAAGTGACAGAATATAACGAATAGGTATCTCTGCCCACAAAGCGTCAGAATAGACAGTTGGAAGCTCTCTGTCCTTCGAAGGTTGGACTACCGTAGTGTCGTATCTTCTGGTATATGCGAGAAGGTAGAACAAAGACAGGATTCTAGTGGCCAAGACTTTGTCATCAGCGAAAAGATCACCTTTAAAGATATCCTGAAAGAACATATTCTGAGTTTTTTTGTTGAACCTTTTGCCAGTTCTGATTGATACTGCAACAAAAACCTTACCCAAAAGAACTTTTCTTCAATCTTGGTGTTGTAGTTGGCATCTTGTCCTGTCGGGAAACAAGAAGCGGCAAAGTTGTCCAACAACTGCACCATGACGTGATGTACTGGAAGATGACTTTGCAGTAGCTGCGACTTTATCCAATCTTGGATATTGATCTGGTTCTTCGAAAAGATCCTCGACACCAGCAGTTGGTTGATACAATGTACTGGCAAGTATCCTTTCATGTTGTTGTCTAACCCTACTGTCACTCCAAGGTTCGCCGCCTTCTGAGCGATATCTTCTTCCAACATGGCATTCTGAAGGAACGCGGCTTTGACAATAGCTTGCTTCCTCAGGACATCTCCTATCTAAAACAAAATTTAAATAAAATTTTCTAAAACAATATGGAATAAAATAATAAATTTTTGACCATGAAAAACATTAAAAATACAGTAAACGACACTTACAGTCAATGACAACTCCATAGACAACAACTTGGACAATTCGACATGGTTGTCAGACTTCAGATGGATGGCCAATAACAACATGAACTGATTCAAGGATCTCATCTCGTTCACATCACCACCACGAGTCAGTTCTCGTAGATAGATGAAGAAGTTACTGATATTCTGATGGTCGTCAGAGTCCGAGTAAGCATGTTGTGGTAGCAGGTTGGGACAGGCAAAGATGGCTGCCAACATGATCTTGAGTAACCGAACACTGTTGACACTGGTATCTGTCAGTACTCGTACCCAAGGGTAACTGACATCACTAGAGTTGATTGGCAGTTTGATGATGTTATACGTTGACAGAACACACAGTAAAACCACAATACGTTCCTTCAGTTCTGGATGTCTACGCCTAAACTTTTTTAATTTTAAAACTATGATATTTAACTAAAACCGTTAAAAATGCATATGGATATTAAAATAACCATATTATCTCAAGTAAACTTACAGCTGTAGGATCTCATTGAATCTCTTTCGTATCTTCTCTGCCATTTCCTTGTTAGAATGCTTAACCAAAAATGCTGTGAAATGACTGTTCTTTCGCATCAGATGAGAGATCAATGTGTTAATGAAGACACTGTCTTGTATGAGTCTACTGCATAGTAAAGTCACCACCAACTTGAACTTTCCTCCAACTTCGAGAACTTTGTTTAGGAATCCCTCTGCTTGAGTATGGTCCAATCTCAATAGACCAAAGATAACATCGTTCTTTCTTCTCAATATCACACCTTCGTCAGTGTTACGAGCATTCAGAAGCTTTGACAATGTCTGTTCCATCCGTTGAGGATTGTTCAATATTACCTAAAATTACCATTTTAAACATTTTACTAAATAAACTGCAAATTTAAG